>CM039514.1:18685625-19415625 GCA_022432975.1 Begonia masoniana
AAAAAAAAAAAAAAAAATCTTCATGTTTTCCTCTCCTCTTCTTTCAACCCTATTTATGATGTGTTTTAGGAGCGTTATATTTTAGTTTCACGAAGTTTAACGGTTAGGGTTTCGTTTAGGGTTTTGTAAAAAACGCGATTTAGGGTTTGAAATTGATAGGTTTGTCGTAGTTGTGAATATGATGAACGTATTGAGCGTTATTGGATGAATTTAATCGATTTAGGACGAATGTTAGAGATTTGACAAATTTTCGAGTTTTGGGGAAAACTCGTTAATGGTGATTTTGAGGTATCGAGCGTTAATTGTTGGATAAAAATGCCTCGTTGAGCTAAGTTAGAATTTTAGGAAAAATTTCCTTAGTTAAGGTTTCGTTAAATTTGGACGTTAAACGGTTTAATCTCGTTTTAACGACAACTGTTGTGTTTTGCCTCAGATAAACGACGTTCGTGGACGGAGCTCGAAGTTCAGTGCGTGCAAGGTAGTTCTCGTGATTTACTCTGGCCGATTGGCCTACACCGTACATCGAGGTCGCGTCGAGGATCTTTGATGATTTGTTTGTTTAAATGCTTTGGTTGGGTAGTTAGGATTAGTTTGTTTATAGGATATGCTTTTAATTGCTTTTATTGTCTTGATGGTACTTATGATGTATGTTTACTTTATGCATTTAACTGTTCATGCATCACGTTTTTTTAAAATAGCATGAAAACGGATTTCTGCACGTGTTGAAGAAAATGAAATGAACGAACGAAATGAATCTATGTAATCTATTATCTGGTCATGCGAGGTGGGGCTCAGGCACGGCTGTTTACGGATGTAAGCGTGTACCGTCCCCCCCCGTTAGGTGAAGAGGGCAGTCCAACCGCGGGATGTGTCCTCTCCATCTAATAGGCTGAGACCTCGGTGACATTCTCTGCGACGTAATGATAAGAAAATGTTGCATGATTTCTGAAACTCATACGCACAACATGCATTGCATTTACGAAACTTACTGAGCCTTTAGCTCATAGTGTGTCTGTATGGTGTAGGTGATATCGAAACAGGTGAGGACGACGTTCCTCCTCCTGATGCATAAGTTTAGTTGAAGAAGAATGATCAAGGGAGTGTGTTGGCGCAGTCGAGGCGTTTCATGACCCGTGGGACGTATGTAGGTATTTTGGGTTATTTGGATAAAAAAGATAGAACATTTGTAGCGACCCTAATACTGTACCCAATTTTCCGTACATATTTTTTTTTTATCCTTACATTTATAAACTTTAATGACGTTCGTGCGGAATTAAAACTGTTTGAACCGAAATCAGAATCAGAATTAAAATCATCGAAGTCTATATTCTTAAAACCGTTTAAAACTATACATATTTCAAATTAATAAAACATTTAATAACTAAAACCATTAAATAAAACTTTAATTAAAATCAATAAGCGGCCGAGGGACAAAAGAGACTTTTGTCCCTCAAATTGAAGAGGCGATCGATCTCCAAATTCAGGAGATCGATCGCCGAAGTATTAAATAGGATCGCCCCTCACACTTGGCGCCCAGTCGCCCCTGCAACGATCCCACTTCGGCGATCGGTAGCCACTCTGTCCTTCATTTCTCTTCTTCTCTTTTCTTTCTTTCACAAGTACTCTCTGGAATCCGATTCCAGAGAGCAAACTTCATGCATTGCCTCCATTCTTTTCACATTCCCTCTTCATTTCTTATCATACATATACACTCTAAACTCTTCGACAAACTTAACTCTTTTCTTATTTATCAACCACCGATTAAACGACCCAAAACATATTTTAAAACGTATTTAAAACATAATAAACTTTCGTAAAAACAAACTTCGTGGATCTATTTAAAAACCAAGCATTTCCACCTATTTTAACTCACCAAACAGTTTATAAAATAGGTTTTAAAACATCAAAACATAATCCTATCAACTAAACAGACCCAAGCATCCTAATATGTTCAGCTATACAATTCTTATCGTGTCCCCAAAACATATAGCTACATCCCCACGGGTCAAAATGCGCACCGACTGCCCAGCACGCTCCCACGGGCCATCTTTCTTCAACCGATCATGCCTCAGGTGGAGGGATCTCATCCTCACCTGTGTAGAGGTCACCTACACCATAAATATAAGTCGTGAGCTTAAGGCTCAGTAAGTCTACGTGAATGCTATGCATGCGGTTCGTAAAACATGCGTCCTACCTTTTCGCTATTCATTTCATTTCATTACATTACAGATACGTCACCGTGGCCTCACTCTCGCTAGATAGGAGCGGCACATCCCGCGATTGGATAGCCCCTCGTATCTAACCGGGGGAAAAACATGCTCCCCAAGCAGCCATGTCTGAACCACCGCCACCTCCTTGACCAGATTACATGCATTCAGATCTTTTCATTATCCTTTTCCTTTTCATGAAAACATGCATAGAAATTCCTTTTCATGACGTTTTTAAAACTATGATGCATGAACAGTTATAAACATAGAATAATCAACCATCATACGTACCATCAAGACACTCAAAGCATAACCTACAAAAGAATTAATCCTAACTACCCAACCAAAGCATTTAAACAATCTATATTCTCCAATTTTCTCGAACAACAGAAGATAGTATGGTGTAGGCCAATCGGCCAAACAAGTCGCGGAGACTTACCTGACGTCTGTTGAAATGTTAGCTCCGTCATGAGCATGGTTCACCTAAGGCAAATTCACAACAATTATCATTAAAATGCGTTTGAACCGTAAATGTCCAAATTAATGAAATCCTTAATTACGAAAATTCTTCTAAAGCTATAACTTAATTAATCGAGGCATTTTAACAACCAATTTGCGCTCGATTCTACGAAACATCAAATAACGAGCTTTTTTCCAAAAACGAAAAAAACCCGGAATTCATTAAATTTAACATTTCTCTCAAATTAGTTTAACTTCGTCCAATAACGTTCAATACGTCCTTTATATCCATAAACTCGATAAACCTATCAATTTCGAATCTTAAATCACAATTTTAACAAAACCCTAATCGTAAAACCTAAACGTACAACTTCGTTAAAACTGAAAACTAATGTCCGAAAGCTGTAGAATCTTACCAAGAACGTTGATCGGAGGAGAAAACGTGAAGGAACTACGTCGATCGGAGGAGAAATCGGCGTCAGTTGAGGGAGAATCATTGGCGGCAAAGAGCTCGCTCTCTGGTTCTTCACGCGGCAGAGGAGAAATGAAGAAAGAAGAAAAAGATTTAGGTTGTTTATAATTTGGTTTGGAAAATTACCGTTTTGCCCTTCCTTTGATTTTCTATTTGTTTCGTCCTTCATTTCCTTAATTGGCTAACTGTTCGGTTTCTCCAAATCTCCTTATTTCACCAATAAATTCATCTTATTATTTGGGTTCTATTAAAACTGTCCGTTCGTAAATCGGACCCCGTTTACTATTTTTACTAAAACATCCATGATATTATGAGAAACGTAATTACCCGAAATATAGCGTTATTACTCCGAAAATTCTCGTAACTTTCTTAAAATTCCAATTAATCGTTAGGATTCTGTAGCACCCGGCCCTATCGAACCAGCTCTTTTATTATTAATAAAATACACTTTATTAGTCAATAAATTAAGTAGGGTTATTAAATAACTTGGCAAAGGGCATTAGAGTAAATTGCAATTTTCAAAGAGTGGATAACGTATTTAAGGGAAGAGGGTTGGGTTTAATGCACTGTAGCCGCCACCATTTCATACCATTTCCTCTTCGGGTTTCAGCTCAGGCAGACGAGCTCTCTAGGCGATCTTCCTCGCGATATTCACCTTCGACCTAGGTAAGTTTTCCATTCATCTTCTCGATATTATAGTGAGTAGATAGCGGGAGTGCAATGCGTGTGTAACTTGGTGAATGCTGTGAGTGAGCTGAGTTCGAGTTTAGTGCTGAACCAAGAATGTGCGATGGCCCGAAGTTCTAAGCTAGCTCCTTAGATTCGTGAATGGTGTGGGATGAAATTTAGTGAAGTTCTGATTAGTGTTCTGTTTATGACACTAGGTGAACAGGGCTTTCAAGTAGTTGAAACCGAGCGATTTCCAGGAGACCAGGTAAGTAGAGTTTGTTTGTGCCTTCGGGCCTACATCACAAAACAGTAGGATTAATGTATGTTCGTGTGCTTATTTCCAGTTGTCATGCATCATATTTTGAAATGTACGAAAATGAATTTACATGATTTTGAATCGGCAAGGAATGAACAGATTGAAACAGTACGTGAAGCAGATTTGCTGTTAAGGGAATTAATCCAACCCTTAATGAGCCAGTGGATTGAGGTTTTGGGAAAAGTGATCCACTTCCCAATCCGATAGGGGGATCTGAACAGTTATGAGTATCAGATTTGCTGTTAGGGGAATTAATCCAACCCTTAACGAGCCAGTGGATATTTATACTTTGGGAGAAATGATCCAACTCCCAATTTCACAGGGGGATCTGTACAGAAACGATGAATATGCAACTGAGATGAGAAAAGTAGAAACTGCATGTTTAGGAATTTATGATTCAGTATTTCATTTCACTATTGCTTTACTTGCTTAGCATTAGGCTAATAGATGAGTTTTGTGATGTAGGTGAAGAAGCTTTAGCAGGTGTGTTTACTGAGTTCACAGAAGGCTAGTTGGGTTGGAGGAGTGCATCCACACAATGTTCTGGCAGCTGATGGGGCAGTTTAATTGATGTCTGTTGGAGTGAAGGTTTTATTATCAATGCTTTATTTTAGATGGATCGAGTTTTCATAACAGTAGTGATTTCAGCGTTTTGAACAAATTGAGTTTTATTATTTGATAATGGCATTCCGCTGAGGTTTGAAGATTTGCACTTGTTGGATTTTAAGCAATACATGGGTTTGAATCCTTTTCTGAGTGATTTCAGTAAGGCAAATAGATTCTTTTTCATAAATGGAGTTATATTGTATAATTAGGAGTAGCCAGAATGTCGCCCTGAATCTATCGGTAGATGGGATGTGTTTTGTTATCTGTCGGTAGATGCATTCTATCGGCAGAAGTTGAGTAGTTTGAACCTACCGGAAGGAGATGTATATCGGTAGGTGTATCCAAATTTCTATCGGATGATGTCTTCAGTAAAGGCATCGGAAGATGTAGCCTTATTTCTATCGATAGATATAGACCCATTTCTATCGGCAGATGAAGTCATGTTGACTTCATCGGCAGTTGAAGTTGTATGTGCAGTCGTGTTGGCTTCATTCGCAGATGAAGTCATGTTGACTTCATCGGCAGTTGAAATTGTATGTGCAGTCGTGTTGGTTTCATCGGCAGATGAAGTCATGTTGACTTCATCGGCAGATGAAGTTGTGCTGACGTCATCGGCAGATGAAATCGTGTTGACGTCATCGGCAGATGAAGTTGTGCTGACGTCATCGGCAGATGAAATTGTGTTGACGTCATCGGCAGATGAAGTTGTGTTGACGTCATCGGTAGGTGCAGCCCGCCGAGAAATGTCTTTCAGTTCCAAGTCTTCAGGTCCACGTCATCGGCAGGAGTCTTATATTTGCTGTGTCTGCTTCTTCCGTTGATTTTTTTTTCCACCGGCAGATGTGGTTGTCTTTAGAGTTTTAATAGTGTTTTGTGATTTAAACCTTTATTTCTTTTGGTCGATTTATCTCGAACATTTTATCCGATTATCCAAACACTTTATGGTTTTGTTTAACTGTAAGTTACTTAAATTAATTCCGCTGCAAAATTTTAAATTATGAATGAAGTTTTTAGTTCGTGTACGGGTTTTGTGTGACGAACCGGGTTCAGAGAATTCGGGGCGTTACAGTATGGTATCAGAGACATTCGGTTAAACTGTTCAAAAGATTACTCATCAGTGCCAATCGTTGCATGGAAGCACTCCAACAACTGTAAGTATTTGAGGTAGCTTTAGTTATAAAATGTTTATGAGGGCAGTTAACCCTGTGCAGGGAATTTAGTATAATGGCTAGACGACCAGGAAGACCAAGGATACCTAGAGAAATACCAAGCCCAAGGCGTGAAGAGGACTCTAGTGTAATTAGGCAGCTGACCGAATTGATGCGTCAGCAGACAGATATAGTGCGTCAACAGTCTGATCAATTAGGAGTGCTGTTGAGTCGGGAAGCACAAGGAAGTGCCAACTCGGGTTCTAGCAATGAGCATTCTGGAGATAGATTCCGGAGACTAAGACCACCCACGTTTGATGGACAGTCATCTGATCCAATTATTGCTGAATGATGGCTTAGAAAGATTGAAAGTATGTTTAGGTGCGCCAGCATAGGAGAAGGAGACAAGGTCACGTTGGCTACATTTCATTTGGCTGGCGAAGCTCAACTCTGGTGGGAAACAGTTGAAACCACCACCGACATTCTAACTATGACTTGGTCACAGTTTAAGGACATCTTCTATGAGAAATATTTTAACAGCACGGTCCAGACCGCAAAGAAGTTGGAATTTCTGAATTTGAAGCAGACAGGGTCGGTGGCAGAGTACGGTACGCAATTTGAGTCCTTGTCCAGGTTTGCTGGACACTTTGCTCATAAGGACGAGGATAAGGTGTTCAAATTTGTGCATGGACTGAAGCCGGAGATCTATCGAGGAGTCAAATTCTGTGGCATTAAAGGTTTAACGTTCAGCGAAGTTGTGTCCATTGCTCTGGAAGTGGAAGAGGCTGAAAGGAAGTGTGCTGGAGCAAAGGAGGTCCCACAAAGGTTTGTCCAGCAACACCATCAGAGAGGAACGAAGAGGCCAAGTGAAGGCCAGAGTAGCCAAGGAGCTGGAGGGAAGGTACAGAATGTCAGGAAATTTCCCCCGTGTCCTAAGTGCTTGAAGAACCACCCCGGGGAGTGCAGGATGAGATTTGGGAAGTGCTTCAACTGTGAGGAGGTTGGCCACACGTACAAAGAATGCCCGAAGCCTAGGATCACCAGATGCTACAATTGTAACAAAGTCGGCCATATTAGCAGAGACTGTCCAGTTCCTAAGAGTGGTCCTGCTATGATTAAACCAAGAATATTCTCCATGACGGAGGCAGGTGAAGAACAGCCTGCTGTAGTGTCAGGTACTATATTGGTCAACTCTGTGCCTGCTTTTACTTTGATAGATTCCGGTGCAACGCATTCATTTATAGCATCTACGTTTGCTGATAAGTTAGATGTACAGTTTACCCCTTCTATGCATGTGTTTAATGTTACATTACCTTCTGGTGAGTGCATGCACTCCAATCGAGTGATGCCTGATAGTGAGGTATTAGCGGGGAACATGAATTTGCCTGCTGACCTCATTATTATGGATATATTGGGATTTGATGTAATCTTAGGAATGGATTGGCTGTTTAAGCATTATGCCACGATCGATTATAGGACTGGAATAGTTAGTTTCCAACCCCCTGGTAACCCGAAACATACCTTCCAAGCTTCAAAGAAGAGCAAGGAAATGACTGTGATGACTTCGATTAACACTAGACCTTCCCTATGTAGAGAGTATTGGTGCTTCCTAGCTAGCGTTGTAGACACGCAACTTGTAGGAAAGGCAAACCCTCAAAATGTTTTAGTTGTCCAAGACTTTCCTGATGTATTTTTAGACGACCTTCCTGGTTTACCACCAGATAGAGAAATCGAATTTGTTGTAGATGTCTACCCCGGAGCCGAGCCTGTGTCTAAAAACCCGTATAGACTAGCACCATCAGAACTTAAAGAGTTAAAGAAACAGTTGGAGGATTTGTTAGAAAAAGGGTTCATACGCCTTAGTTTTTCACCATGGGGTGCACCTGTCCTTTTTGTTAAAAAGAAAGACGGATCAATGCGTATGTGCATAGACTATAGAGAGTTGAATAAGCTAACTGTCAAGAACAAGTATCCACTGCCGAGGATTGATGACTTATTTGACCAACTTAAGGGTGCGGGAGTTTTCTCTAAGATTGACCTTAGGTCCGGTTACTATCAGTTGAAGGTTAAATCTGAGGATATCCCAAAGACTGCCTTTCGCACAAGGTATGGACATTATGAGTTTTTGGTTATGTCTTTTGGTTTGACTAATGCGCCAGCAGCCTTCATGGATCTTATGAATAGGGTGTTTCACGAGTATTTGGACAAGTTTGTCATTGTATTCATTGATGACATACTGATCTATTCTAGAACTAAGGAAGAGCATGCAAAACATTTGAGTTTAGTGTTGGATGTACTGAGAAGACACCAGCTTTATGCTAAGTTTTCAAAGTGTGAATTTTGGTTGGATAGAGTTCACTTTCTTGGTCATGTGATCTCTGGTGATGGAATATCTGTGGACCCAGCCAAGGTTCAAGCAGTTAAGGAATGGCCCTAACCGAAGAGTGCTACAGATATTAGAAGTTTTCTTGGACTAGCAGGGTATTACAGAAAGTTCATTGAAGGATTTTCAAAGATTGTCACACCCCTTACTAGGTTAACAAGGAATAACGTGAAATATACATGGACTGACGAATGTGAGCATAGTTTCCAAACCTTGAAACAGGAGCTGACCAATGCTCCAATTTTGACCCTCCCTGTTGAAGGTGGTAAATTTAGTATTTATTGTGACGCTTCTAAGATCGGTCTTGGCTGTGTGTTGATGCAAGATGATAAGGTTATAGCCTATGCTTCTAGACAGTTAAAAACTCATGAGAAGAACTACCCTACACACGACTTGGAATTAGCTGCCGTTGTATTTGCACTAAAAATTTGAAGGCATTACCTATATAGACAAACTTGTGAGGTATTTTCAGATCATAAAAGTCTGAAGTATATTTTCACGCAAAAAGAACTGAATATGAGGCAGCGTAGATGGTTAGAGTTTGTCAAAGATTATGATTTTGAGATTAAGTACCACCCTGGTAAGGCAAATGTTGTGGCAGATGCCTTGAGTAGAGTCACAACCTCAACCCCAACTATGATTTCCAATATGCCATTAACCTTAGAGTCAGAATTCCAAAAGTTTAATCTAGAAGCAGTGACCAGTGTATCAGCTATACTTTCTGCCATAACCTTAAAGCCTACCATTCTTGAGAAAATAAAGGAAGCTCAGACAAATGATGATGAATGTATCGGGTACAAGTCAAGCATGGATTCTACGGACAAGTCAGAATTTAGTCATTCTACCGATGGAATCCTTAAGTTTAGAAATAGGTGGTTTGTTCCTGCCAATAATGAGCTTCGTGAGGAAATTCTTTCTGAAGCTCACTCTTCCGGATTCTCTGTCCACCCTGGGAGTACAAAGATGTACAGAGATCTCAGGCAGTATTACTGGTGGCCAGGTATGAAAAGAAGTGTGGCGAAGTATGTAGAGTCATGTCTGACCTGCCAGCAAGTCAAAGCTGAACACCAGAGACCCTCAGGGACATTGCAACCCTTACCAGTTCCCGAATGGAAATGAGAACAAATAACGATGGACTTTGTTGTTGGATTACCTAGGACAGCTAAGGGACATGATGCAATTTGGGTGATAGTTGACCGTCTAACCAAGTCAGCTCATTTTCTGCCTATAAAGATAACCTACTCGATGGATCAGCTAGCTGAATTGTACATGCAAGAGATCGTCAGACTGCACGGAGTTCCAAGTTCTATAGTTTCAGATCGAGACTCTAGATTTACATCTAAGTTTTGGAGGAGTTTGCATAAGGCTATGGGAACACAACTTAATTTTAGCACAGCTTTTCACCCTCAAACTGATGGACAATCTGAAAGAACCATTCAAACACTGGAGGACATGCTTCGTGCATGCACATTGGATTTTCAAGGTTCTTGGAACAAGTACCTGTCCTTAGTAGAATTCTCTTACAACAACAGTTTTCAAGCAACCATAGGTATGGCACCATACGAGGCATTATATGGACGGAAGTGCAGATCACCATTGTATTGGGACGAAGTTGGGGAGGCACAATTGATTGGTCCTGAAATTGTGCAACAGACAGTAGAGAAGATTGCTCTTATCCGTCAAAGAATCCTGACAGCTCAAAGCCGACAGAAAAGCTATGCAGACAAAAGACGAAAGGAACTGGAATTTGAGGTTGGTGATGAAGTTTTTCTTAAGGTGTCACCTTTCAAGGGAGTTGTGAGATTTGGAAAGAGAGGAAAGTTGAACCCCAGGTTTATTGGACCGTTCACTATTCTGAAGAGAGTTGGGAGAGCAGCCTATCAGTTACAACTACCGGCATCTATGGATGGAATACACAGTGTGTTCCATGTGTCTATGTTGAAGAAATGCATTAGGAGTCCATATCAAGTCATGGAACAGCAAGACCTTGAGATTCATCCTACCCTTGCCTATGAAGAGAGACCAGTAAAGATATTAGACCATGCAGTGAAGATATTGCGCAACAAAGAGGTTCCACTAGTGAAAGTCTTATGGCGCAATCAGAACATGGAGGAGACAACTTGGGAACGCCAGCAAGACATGATGGAACAACATCCGGAGTTATTCAGGTACTGAATTTTGAGGACAAAATTCTTTTAAGGAGGGTAGATTGTAGCACCCGGCCCTATCGAACCAGCTCTTTTATTATTAATAAAATACACTTTATTAGTCAATAAATTAAGTAGGGTTATTAAATAATTTGGCAAAGGGCATTAGAGTAAATTGCAATTTTCAAAGAGTGGATAACGTATTTAAGGGAAGAGGGTTGGGTTTAATGCACTGTAGCCGCCACCATTTCATACCATTTCCTCTTCGGGTTTCAGCTCAGGCAGACGAGCTCTCTAGGCGATCTTCCTCGCGATATTCACCTTCGACCTAGGTAAGTTTTCCATTCATCTTCTCGATATTATAGTGAGTAGATAGCGGGAGTGCAATGCGTGTGTAACTTGGTGAATGCTGTGAGTGAGCTGAGTTCGAGTTTAGTGCTGAACCAAGAATGTGCGATGGCCCGAAGTTCTAAGCTAGCTCCTTAGATTCGTGAATGGTGTGGGATGAAATTTAGTGAAGTTCTGATTAGTGTTCTGTTTATGACACTAGGTGAACAGGGCTTTCAAGTAGTTGAAACCGAGCGATTTCCAGGAGACCAGGTAAGTAGAGTTTGTTTGTGCCTTCGGGCCTACATCACAAAACAGTAGGATTAATGTATGTTCGTGTGCTTATTTCCAGTTGTCATGCATCATATTTTGAAATGTACGAAAATGAATTTACATGATTTTGAATCGGCAAGGAATGAACAGATTGAAACAGTACGTGAAGCAGATTTGCTGTTAAGGGAATTAATCCAACCCTTAATGAGCCAGTGGATTGAGGTTTTGGGAAAAGTGATCCACTTCCCAATCCGATAGGGGGATCTGAACAGTTATGAGTATCAGATTTGCTGTTAGGGGAATTAATCCAACCCTTAACGAGCCAGTGGATATTTATACTTTGGGAGAAATGATCCAACTCCCAATTTCACAGGGGGATCTGTACAGAAACGATGAATATGCAACTGAGATGAGAAAAGTAGAAACTGCATGTTTAGGAATTTATGATTCAGTATTTCATTTCACTATTGCTTTACTTGCTTAGCATTAGGCTAATAGATGAGTTTTGTGATGTAGGTGAAGAAGCTTTAGCAGGTGTGTTTACTGAGTTCACAGAAGGCTAGTTGGGTTGGAGGAGTGCATCCACACAATGTTCTGGCAGCTGATGGGGCAGTTTAATTGATGTCTGTTGGAGTGAAGGTTTTATTATCAATGCTTTATTTTAGATGGATCGAGTTTTCATAACAGTAGTGATTTCAGCGTTTTGAACAAATTGAGTTTTATTATTTGATAATGGCATTCCGCTGAGGTTTGAAGATTTGCACTTGTTGGATTTTAAGCAATACATGGGTTTGAATCCTTTTCTGAGTGATTTCAGTAAGGCAAATAGATTCTTTTTCATAAATGGAGTTATATTGTATAATTAGGAGTAGCCAGAATGTCGCCCTGAATCTATCGGTAGATGGGATGTGTTTTGTTATCTGTCGGTAGATGCATTCTATCTGCAGAAGTTGAGTAGTTTGAACCTACCGGAAGGAGATGTATATCGGTAGGTGTATCCAAATTTCTATCGGATGATGTCTTCAGTAAAGGCATCGGAAGATGTAGCCTTATTTCTATCGATAGATATAGACCAATTTCTATCGGCAGATGAAGTCATGTTGACTTCATCGGCAGTTGAAGTTGTATGTGCAGTCGTGTTGGCTTCATCGGCAGATGAAGTCATGTTGACTTCATCGGCAGATGAAGTTGTGCTGACGTCATCGGCAGATGAAATCGTGTTGACGTCATCGGCAGATGAAGTTGTGCTGACGTCATCGGCAAATGAAATTGTGTTGACGTCATCGGCAGATGAAGTTGTGTTGACGTCATCGGTAGGTGCAGCCCGCCGAGAAATGTCTTTCAGTTCCAAGTCTTCAGGTCCACGTCATCGGCAGGAGTCTTATATTTGTTGTGTCTGCTTCTTCCGTTGATTTTTTTTTCCACCGGCAGATGTGGTTGTCTTTAGAGTTTTAATAGTGTTTTGTGATTTAAACCTTTATTTCTTTTGGTCGATTTATCTCGAACATTTTATCCGATTATCCAAACACTTTATGGTTTTGTTTAACTCTAAGTTACTTAAATTAATTCCGCTGCAAAATTTTAAATTATGAATGAAGTTTTTAGTTCGTGTACGGGTTTTGTGTGACGAACCGGGTTCAGAGAATTCGGGGCGTTACAGATTCTAATAACGCTTTCTTTTCGTAAAACGGACTTGATTTGACATATTTACCAAAATGTCATTATATATTAAAATAATAATATCCCGGAAAGCCGGGTATTACACCGAATGTGTAAGTATGATACGATGGCTGCACGAACTGGAACCCGGATGGCGGTACGTCCGCGCGGGCGAACCGGAAGGTGACGAGTCATAAAAAGGGGGTCGTCACAATCCCACATCGCTTTGTGAAGTATGTGGAAATGAAATATATGTAAGAGATCTCTCCCAACATAACAAGACGCGTTTTGGAGCATAATTGACAACGGATCCCATAAGAACTCCGAAGTTAAAAGTGCTTCGGCGAGAGCAATTTCAGGTTGGGTGACCTTCTGGGAAGTTCTCGCCAAACAAAGCCGTGAGGGGAGGATATTGGGCTGCGGCCCAATCCCAAGAGCGGACAATATCTTGCTGGGATAAGGGGTCGTTACAACATTATAGGATGTTTGGAGCTGGACTAGTTGATAGGCTTACGTTTCGAAGTTTTTAAACGTTTTGGAAACTTGTTTTGTAAATGCTTGGTAATTTACTTTAGAGGGATATGTTCGGTTTTTAAACATATCCACGCGGTTTGTTTTTATGAAATTGGGTTATGTTTTTAAACGTGTTTTGAGTCGTTCATTTTGGGTTATTGGCAAGTGAGAAATCGATGGGATTGTGAGTGAGTTTATGTTGATGTTTATTGAAAGGTTTAGTGTGTATATATGGTAAGGGAATTGTGTACACAGCAGGGAAAAAAAAAAGTGGCAAAGAGCATGCCGATTGATTGTCATCGATCGGCAGGGGCGGTCGCTGCTCTCTGGAAAATCCAGAGTGCATGGCGACCGATCGCCCAAAAGCTAGTCGATCGATCGCCACAATGAGGGGCGAACGATCACCCCTCAGTTTTTTTCAACAAGCGATCGATCAACTGTTTTGGGCCATCGATCGCCCCTGCATTTAGGGGACGATTGTCCCTTTTTGCCCCTATTTTGTCTGTTTCCACTGCTTTATAGTTTTTAACTTTTAATTATATTTTCTTTTAATTGTTTTAAAGTTTTATTAAGTGGTTTTCAAAATAGATTCGAACATTTTAACAATTTGATTTCCGATCTAAATTCCGCTTAAATGAAATTAAAGTCTATTAGGATAAAAAAAATAATACGAGAAAATAAGAGTACAGTGTTAGGGTCGCTACATCTACGTCAAGATATTCTTGAGGTTCACAGGCATCTTGACTATCTTCAAGATTATTGGGACGGGTTAGATGTTTCTCCAGCCGATCCTCCAACCAATCATTTAGACGATGTGTGTTACTCCCCATCAGAATGATATTTTTTTTCTGTTTGTATGATTCTCTTAGTTTGCTAGCATCTTAATTTGATTTTATATGAGTTTGGTGTTTGTAATGGTAGAATATTGGTATATATATATTTTTTCAACTAGTATTTATCTATGTTTTGTTGAACTAACTTTTGAAATTTTGGAAATACAATCTTATTTGTGTTGAATGGCCTATGAAATGTTAGTGTGTTATGATAGTTGACTGTGAAATATCTGTTTTTGATAATGTCAAAGGGGGAGAAAAAATTGAAAGTTAGACAATTTGAGTGAGTAATGCTAAAATCTATTCAGTGCATATATTGTGGGGGAGATTCAATTGATATAAGTATGGAGGAGTGAGTAATCAATTTATTATTTGTCATCATCAAAAAGGGGGAGATTGTTACCTTAAAATGAGTTTGAGATAATAAGTTTTTGATGATGTTTAATTATAATGCGTTTAACGAAAATATATTTTTATAGAGTGATGGATGATGAAACTTAAGAAATAAATATTTTTGCAGATACCTAAATTGAGAATACCCTTGAAGAAGGGTATTTAGTACTAATGAAATTTATCAAGTGTGTAATAGATAAAAGAAAGAAAACCCAGTTAAGAGTGCTTCAAGTGTCGACCCCAAATGCGAGTGTCAACCCCAAGCGCAAATAGAAGCAAAACAAGTGTCGTTCGATAAATGCAAGTGTCGACCGAACTTATGAAGGAATAGAAACAGAGGAAATTCGAGTGTCGACCCCAAATGCGAGTGTCGACCCAAGCCCAAACAGAAGCAAATCAAGTGTCGACCGCGAAATTCAAGTGTCGACCGAACTTGTGAAGAAATGGAGACAAAGAAGAATCGAGTGTCAGCCCCGAGTGCAAACTGGCTAATCAAGTGTCGACCTGATTTTACAGGTGTCGACACTTGAATACAAAGAAGACTGAAGTGTCGACCACATATTAGAAGATTTCAACTGAAACATATTTCAACAGATAAATCAGCTAACTCCAACAATAACAAAGTGTTGACCCATGTTCCAAGGTGTCGACCAGACCTATTCACAACGGTCTTTTTTCCTACGCTCAACGGTAACAAGGTGTCGACCAATTGCAGGACAAGTCGACCACTTCATGACACAATTCAAAAGGAGTATAAATTGAAGAATGAAGTTTATGGAGAGAACAACCTGCTGATCAAAAAATAGTTTTCTCTGAACTTTCAAGTGCGTACATTTGTGATTATTCTTCAATCCTCCACTTCTCTCAAAGATCAAACACTTGAGATTTCTTTATTGAGAGAGTGTGTTTTTAGCTTTACTCAAAACTTTACTTGGAGGTTGTAAAAGGGTGAATCTCTTCGAGTGAGATTGTAAAGGCAGTTGATTGACGTCCGTGAAATTCAATCAAGGGTGTAAAGGCAGTTGATTGACGCCCGTGAAGTTCAATCAAACATTCTCGTGGAAGAGAAGATAAGAATCTTCAAGGGGAGCCCTTGGAGCACGGAAGTAGGCAAGGTTGGCCGAACCGCGTAAACAATCTCGGTGTCAATTTCTCTTTTCCCTTAACTCTTTACTTGTTTATGATTGCATTCATCTCGTCAACTTAATTTGATATCATTAAGTTTACACTATTTAGAGTAAACAATTAATTTGATTGTGATCACAATTAATAAGGCTAATAGGAAGCGAAAAACCTAATTCACCCCCCTCTTAGGTAAAAACGATCCTACACTTTCTAGCTATATTAGTGTATTAAGAGTGTGTGCAAGTGTTGTCGTTATTTGAAGGCAAAAACCGGTGAAGGTGAGCGATTTCGATGACTTTTCGTCGCCGAAAATCTCCCAAGTGTCAACGATTTTGGACGGTCGGTCGACACTTCAAGCTCTGTGTTGGGAATAGAGAGTTGTAAGTGTCGACACTTCAAAGGAAGTATCAATCGTTTGGGTAAATGGATTGAAACACGAGAGTTTGGGGTGTCGACACTTCATGGGAAGTGTCCATTGCGGTAGTGTCGACACTTCATGGGAAGTGTCCATTGCGGAAGTGTCGACACTTGTGAATGAAGTGTCGACCGCTAGGCCATTTGATGATTGAACCCGAGCGCTTCAAATGTCGACCGCTTAAAGAAAGTGTTGACTGCGGCCAACCCGATTGTTCGAAGTGTCAACTGGTGGGTCGACCCCTACTTATAAGTGTTGACCGGTCCCTCATATATTGTCGACCACACAATTTATTTTTAATGGAAGTTTTTTCACCGAGATGCGTAGCGCCTTGGCAAATTTCGCGACCGTTTATAGTATTAATTTTTGAGTTCCTAGTCTTGTTTTAGGATTAATCATTGTGTCTCCCCTTAATGTTAAGTTGGATAATCTTAACTTTGGTTTTAAGTTAGACTCAGACAATTTCGAGGACTTTGAACCAATTACTGAGGTTGCACCTCCAGTTGGAAGAAGGAGCACTAGGCGTAAAAGAAGGAGCTTTATATTATTTACATTGCAATGCATGACTTTTAAGAAAACCTTATTTTAGTGAGCTATCACCCATGAAAACTTCACAGGGTCTGGTTGCCCGCACATCAGTCTTTTACGTGTAAATATATATTATTTACACGTTTACCATTGATGCATGGTTTTATTATTATTGTGATAGAGGATGGATCCTCGTGATACTTTAGACGGTCTTGGTGTCAAAGTATCAAGAAGATATCCAAGTACACATTCTGCTGCTAGGTTGTCTTATATATGCACGTCACAAAATAGGTAATAGGACTGTGATAACGTGCTCCTTGGGTTTTGAATCCCTAAACCTGATCAGATTATTATTATTATTCATACGGGTTGTGTCATAGATGACCATTGTTCACCGACAATCCGGGTAATGAGGCTTGATCTTCGACTTGCACGTTGCTTGATTTTTCTTTCTAACTCATGAGATGTTGCTTGATTTCGGTCGCCACCTTTCTGTGTTATGTGTTGGAGAGGTCCTTGAGTGACCATCATTTTTCACTTATATGATTTTCAAGTGAAAGTACAATGACTTATTTTTGTATAGTCGTCTATGTACACGACAAATATTTTACCTAATATCTCATCGTTGGCTCGTGGAGCCTGTTTTCCTTAAATGGTGAAAATGAGTTTTCAACCAAACAATGTTTTGAAAACCATGTTTTTATCTCATTATGTTTTGAAAGAAAAGATAAAAAAAAATTTGCACTCATTTAATATGACATTTCTACTGAGTTAGTCACTCACCCCTACTACACCCTTTCCTTTCCAAGAAAAAACAAGAGCAGTAAGTAGCTGGAACTTGGGAGTTGTTAGCTTTACTTATTTCTTTCTATATTTGAGTGTTCAGTTGAATCCCTAATAAGGACTTAATTTTAGTTGGACTTGTAGTAGTTTATTGGTTTGGATATGGACTTGTAAACTTTATTGAACTGTTATTTCCTTTATCGCACTATCTGTAGTCACTGTGTAGATCTGACTTTTTATTTAATGTTTAAGTCTTCTACTGTGAACTAAACCTTAAGATGGGTGATCGATTCCTATCAGAGGATTGAGTCGTGTAACACCCAGTAAATTTTCTATCGAATATTTTCGCTAAGTGTATAGAATCCACCTAGAATCTCTGAGATTTACCGAACAAAGTAGAAAGAATTGTGGAGCCAAAATATGAAATTTAAAGATGGAATTAAGGGGAGATTAAAACGTATACGTTTACGAATTAGTAAATTTGGGTTTAAAATTTTATTAAGGAAATGAGAGATTTAATTGAGTGTTTAATTGGATTAGCTTCTTCAAGAATCCACTACAACCCATGTAACCAAACACTCCAATCTCTCCCTCTCCCTCTCTCTCTCTCTCTCTCACTCTCTCACAGCCAAACACCCACTCTTTTCTTCTCTCTCTTTTGTGCTATCAGCAAATCGCCTCCCCCCTTATTCCTTTAGTTTTCTTGTTTTCTTCATCTCCAGAACACATTTTTCTCTTCCTCTCTCAGCAAACAATTCCCCCCTCCCATTTCCTTTCTTCTCCTCCAGCGGCGCACACCCACCCATTCTCTGTCTAATCTTCACGGTTGCTCCAGCCCTTCATCTATGGTCGACAGCTTCTCATTTCTCGGAGCTTCAATCATTGAAGAAAAATAAGGTAAGAGTGGATGTTAGCTTAGGGTTATTTATGTTGATAGATTTGTGTGCATTTGGGAGCATTTTTGTGGAAGATTTTTAGAGAGTTGTAAACCCTAAATAATTGCACGTAATGTTGGTTGTTTTGCTGGGTTTTATCTTCATTTGGATGTTTGACTAAATTATATAAAGGTATTGATGATTCGGGTTGGAAAATGGTTATGGATTGTGGAGTTTTGAAGAAATCCAGAAGATTTGATTAGAACAGGGCAAATTTCAGTTTTATGAAAATTGAATCAGGTGTATAAAAATGATGAATTAAGGCTCCATTCTTTCTCTTGGATGCTATATATTGATGATTGATTAGTCGTTTGAAATTATTGATGGAGAATTGCTGGATTTTGGAAAGTGTTGAATTAGTTGATTAATAATTTAGGGGTTTTTCCTTGTATTGATGTTTCAGTATGATAAATATGCATGTTGATAGTTTTTATGGAAAGAAGAAGATATGAAGTGAAAGTTTGAAGGTTAGAGCTAAAGCACATGGCAGTTACGTTTTTGAAATTCTGCCATTTATTGTGATTGAGTTTTGAGAATGTATTTATTGTTTATTTGGTGGTTGTCGGTAATTATAGCTAATGTTTGAAAATGGATCGGGTTATATTGTATAATATGGTTTGGAAGTGTAACCAAACACTCCAATCTCTCCCTCTCCCTCTCTCTCTCTCTCTCTCTCTCTCTCTCTCTCTCTCTCTCTCTCTCTCTCTCTCTCTCTCTCTCTCTCTCTCTCTCTCTCTCTCTCTCTCTCTCTCTCTCTCTCTCTCTCTCTCTCTCTCTCTCTCTCTCTCTCTCTCTCTCTCTCTCTCTCTCTCTCTCTCTCTCTCTCTCTCTCTCTCTCTCTCTCTCTCTCTCTCTCTCTCTCTCTCTCTCTCTCTCTCTCTCTCTCTCTCTCTCTCTCTCTCTCTCTCTCTCTCTCTCTCTCTCTCTCTCTCTCTCTCTCTCTCTCTCTCTCTCTCTCTCTCTCTCTCTCTCTCTCTCTCTCTCTCTCTCTCTCTCTCTCTCTCTCTCTCTCTCTCTCTCTCTCTCTCTCTCTCTCTCTCTCTCTCTCTCTCTCTCTCTCTCTCTCTCTCTCTCTCTCTCTCTCTCTCTCTCTCTCTCTCTCTCTCTCTCTCTCTCTCTCTCTCTCTCTCTCTCTCTCTCTCTCTCTCTCTCTCTCTCTCTCTCTCTCTCTCTCTCTCTCTCTCTCTCTCTCTCTCTCTCTCTCTCTCTCTCTCTCTCTCTCTCTCTCTCTCTCTCTCTCTCTCTCTCTCTCTCTCTCTCTCTCTCTCTCTCTCTCTCTCTCTCTCTCTCTCTCTCTCTCTCTCTCTCTCTCTCTCTCTCTCTCTCTCTCTCTCTCTCTCTCTCTCTCTCTCTCTCTCTCTCTCTCTCTCTCTCTCTCTCTCTCTCTCTCTCTCTCTCTCTCTCTCTCTCTCTCTCTCTCTCTCTCTCTCTCTCTCTCTCTCTCTCTCTCTCTCTCTCTCTCTCTCTCTCTCTCTCTCTCTCTCTCTCTCTCTCTCTCTCTCTCTCTCTCTCTCTCTCTCTCTCTCTCTCTCTCTCTCTCTCTCTCTCTCTCTCTCTCTCTCTCTCTCTCTCTCTCTCTCTCTCTCTCTCTCTCTCTCTCTCTCTCTCTCTCTCTCTCTCTCTCTCTCTCTCTCTCTCTCTCTCTCTCTCTCTCTCTCTCTCTCTCTCTCTCTCTCTCTCTCTCTCTCTCTCTCTCTCTCTCTCTCTCTCTCTCTCTCTCTCTCTCTCTCTCTCTCTCTCTCTCTCTCTCTCTCTCTCTCTCTCTCTCTCTCTCTCTCTCTCTCTCTCTCTCTCTCTCTCTCTCTCTCTCTCTCTCTCTCTCTCTCTCTCTCTCTCTCTCTCTCTCTCTCTCTCTCTCTCTCTCTCTCTCTCTCTCTCTCTCTCTCTCTCTCTCTCTCTCTCTCTCTCTCTCTCTCTCTCTCTCTCTCTCTCTCTCTCTCTCTCTCTCTCTCTCTCTCTCTCTCTCTCTCTCTCTCTCTCTCTCTCTCTCTCTCTCTCTCTCTCTCTCTCTCTCTCTCTCTCTCTCTCTCTCTCTCTCTCTCTCTCTCTCTCTCTCTCTCTCTCTCTCTCTCTCTCTCTCTCTCTCTCTCTCTCTCTCTCTCTCTCTCTCTCTCTCTCTCTCTCTGAAGTAGTAAATAAATGGATGCATGTACGGTGTTCGATAAATTGTCTAAAAGACTGAGATTTTAGGGGGCAGTTTCAGGTTTCTCAATTTCTGGCCAATCTATCGATTTCCGTTTTAAAAACTGTTTTGGCATGTTAAACTAGACACTTTAAGGAAGCCATGACCTTTGAAATCAAGTCGTTTCGATATGTGTAGCAAAAGTTATGAATTTTCGAAGTTTGCTCAATTTCTAGGTCAAAATCCGAGTTTGGTTATGGCATTGGTTTGTTGGTTGGAAATTGGTTTAAATGTTAATTGTTTGGAGTGTTTGACTTGAGCATTATGATATGTGATATATCCTTTG
The DNA here is from genome assembly GCA_022432975.1 of Begonia masoniana. Classification (NCBI taxonomy): domain Eukaryota; kingdom Viridiplantae; phylum Streptophyta; class Magnoliopsida; order Cucurbitales; family Begoniaceae; genus Begonia; species Begonia masoniana. The sequence goes on from CM039514.1 coordinate 18,706,285, forward strand.
TTTGGTTTTGGGATTTGGCCTCCATTGAAGTGTGATGATGTGATGAATGGTAGAAACATTATTTTGATAGTTGTTGGGAATTAGGAGATTTCATGCACTTGTTTTAGGTTTGAATTTAAGTTTTATTGTTATTGGACATTGGCTGTTAAGCGCTCCTGTTGTCTCTTGTTGATTTTGAAGTTTAGCCTAATGTTAGCTGAAAATTCGAGAACGTGAAATTGATTATGTTCTTATAAATGATGTTATGATGTTTAGGTTTCCACGTTCTCTGAACAAGAATACAATTGAGTACAAGTCAAGATAAATGATGTTGCCTTCGGGCCTACATCACGGAACTTTAGGTTATGTTGTATGTTTTATGTATGTTTGTTTAGCTTTCCCATGCATCATGTTTTAAAAAATGTACGAAACGATTTTATGCATATGTTTTCATGTAAAGTGATATATAAACTGATAGTATGTGTAGCATTTGAAGAATGTTGTTCACCCTTTAGATGTATGTTTGGAACGTATAGAGGTTGAGAAAGTAATCCGCTCTCCATTGACTAGAGGATCATATGTGTATGTGATAGTAGACTGTAGAAATTGCATATGATAGTAGAAATGTTTTCATTCATATTTGCATTACTTGCTAAGCATTAGACTTATAGTTTGAGTTCTGTGATGTAGGCGAAGAAGAGCAGCGCGGTGAGATTCCACGAGCTTGCTAGGATTATGGAAGCAGTTGGAGGAGTACGATCATGGCGGCAACCCGACAAGTTGTTAGGGCGATTTCGACCATGCTCTGTATGTGTATGTGTATGTTTTGTTCAAGTATGTGAATAGAAAAGTGTAGGTATTTTGATAGAAGGAAGTATAGATAGTTAAGTTTTGATTTTGGAAAAATACTGGAATTGTTTTGGGATTTTAGGTTATGTATGGATATGTTTGGTTTTTAGAGTCATCCATACAGTTTGTTTTCATAAATTTTGCTACGCTTCCGTATACGTTTTTGAGTCGTGTTGTTTTTGGGGTTTTAAAGTATTTTACGTTTTGAGAGGTTGGCAAAAGTTTTAGGTAAGTTTAATGTGAAGTAGAGGTGGAAGAAATGGTGGAAAAGGTGAAAAAGGGGAAAAGCGTTGTGCGCGCATTGGCCGAGCGACGCGCGCCACGTGTCATGTGAGCCAAAAATGTTTTTCTTTAAAATTTTGATTTTCAATCATGTTTCATCCCGATGTTTTACGATACCTTTTAAATGTATTTTACGAACGTCCCTCATGTATTTCAAAGGATTTGAACGTCCTAAAATCTGAGTCAACGTTTTATCGAAAACGATTTGTCTTTGATTTGGAGTTTTAAAAGTCGAAAAATTTCACGTCAAAAATGTCTTAAACAAAAGAAAGTCAGTCAAGTCGGTAGCGACGTACGGGTCGTTACAGGTTGCCCGACCCGGCATTCTGTTAGGTCTTCCTCCGGGTTGTGACAATAAAGATATTGGATTGACACTTGGAGTTCAATCTCCCAAATGTTTTGTTGGGAAAGAATCTTTAAGTAAGAGCCTTGAAGCGCAGACGTTGACAAACTTAGATCAAACTGCGTTAACAAATCAGTTCAATATTACGTATCTAAGTTATTTATTTTGGGTTAGAGAAAATATCACACTTGAAGTTGTTAACAATTAACCTTAATTAAAATTTTATAAACCTAATTCACCCCCTCCTAGATTAATTTGGATCCTACAAAAGTTTGATTCAACAAATTTGAAGCAATTAAATATCCTAAATTCAATGTGATCAAGGATGACGTTGGTTAAGAATTTACTAAGGATTATCCTTAACACACCCTTGAAGGCGGCATTATTAATCCAACCTGATAAGTGTGTATTTTACATATTTTATTGTACGTTTTTATACTTAATTTGATAAGTTTTACTCAAGTATGTGAATGATTCTAATAACTTTGGTGTAAGTGTGTAGAGAAATTGAAGAATTACAGGTTTTGCGAATTCGATTCGGGATAGAAAATAAGAAGGACAGAGAGAAAATTATGCAGAGGACTTGCCGATCGATTGGCCACAGTGCAGGCGATCGATCGGCTGAAGCAAAGACAAAGCTGTTTTAGTAGAGAAGTTGCCGATCGATCGACCAAAACTTGGCGATTGATTGGCTGAAGCTATGGAACGAAGACAGAGGCATAGTCGATCAATCGGCCACATCTAGGCGATCGATCGGCTAAAAAATGAAGAATTTAAAGAGAAGACAGAAGCATAGCCGATCGATCGCAGAATTTTGGGCGATCGATCGGCTAAAGAAGCTAAATTGAAGAGGAATCCACATAAAGTGCCAACCGATTGGCCATTCCCCAGGCGATCGATCAGCTAAGGTGATCAGAATTACAAAACCAAGCAGAATGACTGTCGATCGATCGGCCACATTTTAGGCGATCGATCGGCTGAAGCGGTATTTTTACGTTAAGCGATCGTTAAGCCGATCAATCGACTACACTTCAACCGATCGATCGGCCATTTTAATTGTTTTAATCCGTTTTAATCTCAACCGTTGAAGCTGATCGTGAGCTGTAGATTAGTTGATAATTAGTTTACAATTTAACCTAATGACATGGACAAAAGAGAGAACAGATTCGAAGATAGAGACGGAGACCGGAATTAAGCAAGAACATCGAGAATCGAGAATTCGGATCAACAATCCTAGTTTTTTCTTCTCTTTCTCTTTTCAATTATGAACATCTCTATTTATTCTATTTGTTTCTATTACTTTAGTATGAACTAAACTTTTTTTTTCTAGAACTATGATGTAGTCGGATTATGAATATTTAATTTTTCTTTAATTCAAATTATTAATTTTCTGTTTCAATATTGTGTTGAATAATTTATTCTATTCTTAATGCTTGAGATTGCTTGATCACTAAAAGCATGTTTGTAGAATTGTTTTGAGACCGAGAGGTAATAAATAATCATGCATTGAATAATTTACCATGAAAAGGATGTTAGACTAGAGATAGCTAATGCGTTCATGTGGTAATTTAATTTCTCATTCTTAATGTATTTAATTAATTCTCAAGATTAGAGACCGATAGGTAATAATTCGTTAGTTGAATAAGTTTATCATTACTCGAGAAAGATTGATAAATAGTTTTGTGAAATTGCCATCAATATATAGAAATAGAAAGTAATGATTTGGATTAGGAAGATTAAATAGGATTAATTCAGGTAAAATCAGAAACCCTAGAACTTTTTCATTATATTATAAATCTCATTTAATTTCTACTATTTAATTTAAGTATTTTGCAATTTTATTTTAAATCAAGATTATAAAAGTTTCGTATTCATTATAAATCGGAATTAATTGTGTTTGATAATTAATGAAATTAGTCTTCGTGGATTGGACTCGTATTTATATACTTTATTATTTTTGCGACACGTTCATTTGCGTAGAATTTTTCGCAACAGTACAATGAGCTCATACAACGAACTTGAGGTGGTTGAACAAATTTGTACACTCAGACACTGGTCCTGTAGCGGTGGAAACAAAGAAACAAAGTGAATAATTTGGAAGCTGAAATTAAAAAGGACACAGTCACTGATCGAAGAATCGCAATCATTAGACCTAAAACCATTACAAAACATTTCAGATACGCATTATTACGAAGAGAATCCACATTGACAGTCATATCTCAGCTAACATGACCACCATGGAAGAAGAGAAACTGTTGAGAATCCTGACAAAATACAAGAAAACATTCAGATGGTCAATCCCATATATCATAGGAATAAGCTCATCTATCTGCATGCACAAAATTTGCAAGGAGGATGAGAATAGAGCGACCATTAAGGACCAATTCCGATTGAATACTATCAGGAAAGAGGTAGTGGGAAACAACAACATGCCCACTTTGAACTAAAAAGTCACAAATCCTATCAGTCACTAATTTAATGTGTCCTTCACTTCCATGAACAATCTGAGATGGAGATGAGAGTCTCTTGCCGCCAATCCACTAAACTATATGACAATCTGCAACATCAATTTCCCAATTTTTAGTTTGGAAATTACGTTTAAAATGGGAGCAATACACTTAAAATTTTGAAAATTTGAAATAAAATGTAGCTTACCCATTCCATCATTTTCATTGCCGCAAAGCAGTAAATACCATCAATTTATTTATTTAAAGCTTTCTAGGAATCCACTGAGAGAATTATTATACATAAACCATGGCCTCACACATGCTACGCACATGCAATTGAACAAATATAATATAAACCTTCCCCAAAGAAGAAAATTGATAAAAGAAAAGGGCTATTATTACAAATGAACATCTTTAGAAAAAGGTTTATATAAAGGATACATCTCCTCTTCACTCTCCCTTGGCAGTTGGCCCCGTCCCCTCCTAAATTTCACCTTCTAGACGTTGCTCTTGCTCTCCGGTCGTCGTCATCAGTCATCACCATGGGTAGACCCCAGCACCGTTATCGAGGAGTTCGCCAACGCCATTGGGGCTCTTGGGTTTCTGAAATTCGCCACCCTCTTCTGTATTTCTCTCCCTCTCTCTCTCTCTCTCTCTCTCTCTCTCATGCAACTTTTCAACTCTGGTTTCTTTACACCAACGTTTCCCTGCTTTTTCTATGAAACCTTCTAAATCATCTATCTAGGAGATAACTCTGAAGTTTTTGTACGTCTTTGTCTTCTTGTTTCAACATTTTTGTTAAAAACGATGGTTTCTTCCTGTCTGTTTTCATCACAGGAAGACGAGGATATGGCTTGGTACGTTTGAAACAGCTGAGGATGCAGCAAGAGCATATGATGAAGCCGCAAGGCTTATGTGTTGCCCAATGACCGGTACAAATTTCTCTCATAATCATCCACCTGATTCTCTCTCTTCTCCCACGCTTCTATCTCCTGCACTAATAAGCAAGCTTCAAAAATGTCACATTGCCTCCCTCCAAATAACCAAAAAAATTACCCCAAAGCATCCTCCAGAACTTGAACACATCCTGCGGTCTCCTTCGACTGTCACCGGAAAATGTCCAGCCATATTTTCCGAACAGGCAGAGATGGATGTAAGTTGGAACGGGGAGTTGGGTCAGGGACAAAGTGGACAACCATTTGAATCTCTTGAAGATGACCAAGTAGAGCAGATGATTGAAGAGCTGCTTCATCTTGGGTCTATTGAGCTTTGTGATCCTAACAACGCTACTTATTGAAGAGAATATAATTAGGCTGTTCAAGTAGAATTGGACAAATAATGTATTTCTACTGTACTTATGTATATTTGTACATGTATGCTTTTTGTAGTTGACATTATTATTAGTAATAACTACTATCTTAGGTTATGGTTATACACTCTCTCTCTCTCTCTCTCTCTTATGGTTTCTCTCTCTCTCTCTCTCTCTCTCTCTCTTATGGTTTATACTTGCACTATATGATTTTCTCTCTCTACCTTCTACCTTAGATTCTTGGCTTGACAGTGAAACTTGTACATTCTCTCTCTAGGGCAGACAGGGGACCCACAAGGCTATAGAACCTAGGGGAATAGGTTCGTAGCTTCTTCATTGATATTTAGTTTCCCAAGGAAGAAATGAGTAAGTTTCATGAATTGGACGCGGGAAAAGAATGGATAAAAATAAGTAAAGAAGATTTTGGAGAACATAATCACAGCTTTGGATCGTCTAGACGAAAAAGTTGGAGAAAGAAGGATGAAAAGAGTTGATATAATAATGAATAAGACAACCAAAAGAAGCAAGCATGGTGTGCAACAACTTCATCATCTTGCCTATCAAATTATTACCTAAATCTCATGAATCACAACTATTGTTGAACTCAAATTGGGCACCACAAATACTCTTAAAATACTAAAAGTTAAATACAAAATGGTGGTGCTGCGTAAGAAAAACTAGAAAACGAGACACCGAATCTTAAATGAAAAATTCTAACAGTAAAAGAAATAACTGACAGAAGAAAAATTCACTATTTTAAATTAAGATGCAAAAAATTTTGCGATTCAAGAATAAATTCGAATAATAAACTGAGATTCACTGTGCTAGACTCAAATAAAATTCTAATCACACTAAACTGTAATATATTTTATTGTGCATATTGACATGTCAATAAGTTGATTGAAAGCGCAAAATTAAAGTACACGCATAATATTACATAGTACAAAAAGATCGTTAAATATGAATAAAGAAAACTGGAAAAGGAAACTGCGAAATCTAGTCTTATGATCGGCTTCATGCTTTCAACGAGTCCAAAGAATCTCAAATCAAATGCTTCAGAACATGTAATAAGATAATTGAAATTTGGATATAAAAAGAAAAAAAGACATCCAAATTGTGTTCTCGTTTGTGGCTTTTCCCACCTAATGTCATGGTTCTAACAGCTTTGTTTGTACCCTCGACTTATAATATTTCCAGTTCTTCTTTCTCTTCCTTTGACCCACACACTCATTTTCTCTGCATCACGTTAGAAAAGAATGAAAAAGAAGAAGTCTCTTTTGTTCTTGCAGCTTGTTGTCCCTCTGGATTTTGTCATCATGTGCTAAATGCGATCACTATGTGCTTCCTTTTATTTTCTTACTTTTTCCTCCAATCAGGTGTTTAACTTGATTACAACTGTGGTTGATAGTTGATTGTGCTCTTCTTATAACAGATAAAAGCTGTCGTGATTCTACTTTTGCAGTAGTGAATTTCTTCTGCAGTTTGTCCTTGGTTCACCTCGTATTCATCAGCTTTTTCCTCAGTTGGATTTCTTAAGTTTGTCCTTGGTTCACCTCGTATTCATATGCTACTTCTTTTGTGCTTCACTACCCTAGCTAATTAATTTTGAATGAATGTGTATTTCAAAGTATTACCGGTGTTAGAATATCGAACAATATCACAAAAAAAATATATGAAATTTAGAATGACAAGATTTTTGTACCCTAATAAGAAAAAAAAGACGGACGAAAGACAACATTCACATTCTTCAGATCAAGATACAATGAGTTTTGCGACTCAAACATATATTCATCATTAAACTATAATCATAAAATTAAGATTACAAATAATTGGGAATAGAAAAGAAAATGAACAATAAATTTATACTAAAGTAAAGTAAAGTGAAACCTATGAAAGTCATAAAAAATGATGCTTGGTACATTTGGATCCTCCAAATTGTGACACGTTTGTTATGGCTAACTACATTAGTGAGTTAACTTTGAATGGATGCATCTTTGAAAGCATTATCCACCTTGTCAGGTACCATAAACTATGAATGTCGCAGAAAATGACAAATAATAGGTGGGCCATCTCCTATTTTCTAAAACTTATTTATCATAAAATGTAAGATTGTCCACCGAAGAACACCTTGTGACCCTGAAACTATAACTAAATATTTGGATGCACGAATGTTAATTGTATTTGTCTTTTAAAGACTTCTGTTGCAGCTTTCCTTTGTCAATCAAGTCTAATGGTTTTGTCTTGTACTGAACATTAAGAATGATAGATTTTGGAGACGAAATTCTAGAGAAAGTGTCGAAAATCAGTCAAATATAAAAAGGAATTGAGCAGACCAAGCTATGCATTTATGTGTCCATATGGATTGAATGTTTTGTAATTTATTTTTCCATGCACGTCTCTCCCTATTCTATTCTCCTCTCCCACTCCTTCACATGGATATCCCATGTTATTGAAATTGAGTACCCTCCAATATGCACATGGTTTTAGCCTCACTCATCCTCCTTCTGTTTCTACCTTAGAAGACAACTCTCTCTCTCTCCTCTCTCTCTCTCTCTCTCTCCTCTCTCTCTCTCCTCTCTCTCTCTCCTCTCTCTCTCTCTCCTCTCTCTCTCTCTCTCTCTCCTCTCTCTCTCTCTCTCCTCTCTCTCTCTCTCTCCTCTCTCTCTCTCCTCTCTCTCTCTCTCTCTCCTCTCTCTCTCTCCTCTCTCTCTCTCTCCTCTCTCTCTCTCTCCTCTCTCTCTCTCCTCTCTCTCTCTCTCTCCTCTCTCTCTCTCTCTCCTCTCTCTCTCTCTCCTCTCTCTCTCTCCTCTCTCTCTCTCCTCTCTCTCTCTCTCTCTCTCTCCTCTCTCTCTCTCCTCTCTCTCTCTCTCTCCTCTCTCTCTCTCTCCTCTCTCTCTCTCTCTCTCTCTCCTCTCTCTCTCTCTCTCTCTCCTCTCTCTCTCTCTCTCCTCTCTCTCTCTCCTCTCTCTCTCTCTCTCTCTCCTCTCTCTCTCTCTCTCTCCTCTCTCTCTCTCTCTCCTCTCTCTCTCTCTCTCTCTCTCCTCTCTCTCTCTCTCTCTCCTCTCTCTCTCTCCTCTCTCTCTCTCTCTCTCTCCTCTCTCTCTCTCTCTCTCTCCTCTCTCTCTCTCCTCTCTCTCTCTCTCTCTCTCCTCTCTCTCTCTCCTCTCTCTCTCTCCTCTCTCTCTCTCTCTCTCTCCTCTCTCTCTCTCTCTCTCTCCTCTCTCTCTCTCCTCTCTCTCTCTCTCTCTCTCTCCTCTCTCTCTCTCTCTCTCTCCTCTCTCTCTCTCTCCTCTCTCTCTCTCCTCTCTCTCTCTCTCTCTCCTCTCTCTCTCTCCTCTCTCTCTCTCCTCTCTCTCTCTCTCTCTCCTCTCTCTCTCTCCTCTCTCTCTCTCTCTCTCTCTCCTCTCTCTCTCTCTCTCCTCTCTCTCTCTCTCCTCTCTCTCTCTCCTCTCTCTCTCTCTCCTCTCTCTCTCTCTCTCTCTCTCTCTCTCTCTCTCTCCTCTCTCTCTCTCTCTCCTCTCTCTCTCTCCTCTCTCTCTCTCTCTCCTCTCTCTCTCTCTCTCCTCTCTCTCTCTCCTCTCTCTCTCTCTCTCTCTCCTCTCTCTCTCTCCTCTCTCTCTCTCTCTCTCTCTCCTCTCTCTCTCTCTCTCTCTCTCTCTCTCTCCTCTCTCTCTCTCCTCTCTCTCTCTCCTCTCTCTCTCTCCTCTCTCTCTCTCCTCTCTCTCTCTCCTCTCTCTCTCTCCTCTCTCTCTCTCTCTCTCTCTCTCTCTCCTCTCTCTCTCTCTCTCTCTCTCTCTCTCTCTCTCTCTCTCCTCTCTCTCTCTCTCCTCTCTCTCTCTCCTCTCTCTCTCTCTCTCTCTCCTCTCTCTCTCTCCTCTCTCTCTCTCTCTCTCTCTCTCTCTCTCTCCTCTCTCTCTCTCTCTCTCTCTCCTCTCTCTCTCTCTCCTCTCTCTCTCTCTCTCTCTCTCTCTCTCTCTCCTCTCTCTCTCTCTCTCCTCTCTCTCTCTCTCTCTCTCTCTCTCTCCTCTCTCTCTCGAACGATTCAATTGCATTCGTCAAATAAAATCGAATCATTCTATCATGACCCAACCCGAGACAGCAGTTAATTAAAGTTGCATTGGAAGATGATAAATAAGATATAATAGCACGGGCTTAAAAAATGTTGGATTATACATTGTTTATATATATAACACCGACATGTTATTAAGATAGGATGTCTTAAAAATGTCAGAGCACGTCTCAAAATAAGTTTTATAAAAAAACTATATATGTATTGCTAAATATAAAAAATAAATCTCTATCTCGACCAGGTCTATCAATCCAAAAGCAAAAATATGGGAAAGCCAATAAATGAGTCAATTCTTGATAAAACCTTCCATCAATACCATACTAGATCCTCATAATAGTTGTTGGGAAACACAATTAAGGTGAGAACTAACTCAAGAATTATCACGCCCCAAAAGGAACCCGAGACAGAATGCGAAACGACTCAACTTGAAAACCAAATCGAGTCGCTCGACCTTTAATTTTTAATATTTAATAAAGCAGCTGAAGACTTCATAATTTAAATAGAAGTCAAGGTCTAAAACAATAGATTAACAAATCTAATAAATGACATGCAAATATAATGATATTATAAGTCCAAATAAATGTGCCATGTAAAGTTAAACAAATTAAAGTTTACAAAGTCCAATAAAGTCTAACCCCTCAGTAAAAATAAATTTATCAAGAAATTATTATAAAAGGAAATTTGCACGCCGAATCTACTAATGAGTCGGTAGTTGATAGTTCTTTTGATGAATTCATGAAAGAGGTGTCGTTAGGGTGAGTCGACTAAACTCAATAGGAATATATATTTTATTTCCATCATTTATGTTCAAGTTGACAAATTAACAAAATATGATAAATCAAGTAAAAATAAAGTCACTCACGATCTCCAAGCATATAATTTTTTATGCATTTAAATTAAAAAGTGGATCATTGACAATCGCAAAAACCATGCAAAATACCCTGATCAAGTTTAGAGTTTTGGGACTATGGACACGACACAGTCAGTTGTCCCATTACTTTAGTTAACATGTCAGAAAATGAAAATATGCATAATACAATATATGCAATGATACAATAACAATAGATTTTTAACAATTATTTTATAATTAAAATAATAAAATTATCAATTAAAATAAACACGTAAGATTTGAACATAAAATAAATCTCTATCTCGAGTTGACTTATTCCAATCCAAAGCCCATATATTCAAACCCAAATACAAGGTCCAAAATTTATCTTAATGAATTAGTACCTAATTAAAAATAAAATCATCAATCTTTGGGCTGTAATTTATCCATTAAATTTCTAATTTATTCTTCTTAAAATAATCTAATTTTAATCGAGTAATTTTATCCACTAAATTCTCAATTTTTCATTCTTTAAAATATCCCATTTTAATAAAGTAATCATTCTTTAAATTAGGCCAGGGAAAATTCCAAAACTCGGCCCAAAAGGCGTTGGACCGCGGGCCAAAAGAGGGTTGGACTGCGGCCCAACTTAAGGCCCTAACAATTTAATTTAGAGCTGAACCGCAGTCGGAGATAAGATCTGGACCGCGGCCCAGCGAAATGTCGCATAGCAGAACGCTGTCCGCGACTTCTTAACAGAGTCACCGACCTTTATGAAGTCCAACGATTACAAAGTTCAAACTCAATCTTAAACGAAGGTCAGAATCCGAGATTAAATCATTAATTTCGATCCTCAAGAGTCTCTGATCAACCCCGCAAAGCTCGACTCTTCTCTCTGCCGAATACAACTCGATTTTCTCCCTTTCAACAAGATGAGTTTACCATTAATTTCTTAATTTTTTTGACAGAAACAATATCATAGAGGAGGAAGAAGATTTGCTTACCAAGATCAATTTCTCAGCCTTGGGCAAAAGCTCAACTCAAACCCCAAATTGCCAATCAAATAATCTCGGAGAGAGAGAGAAAGAGAGCGAGTAATCAGCCACAGATATCACAAGAATCCAATGGGTTAAAAGCCCAATTTGGTTCAAAAAGTAAGGAACACAGCGACATAATAAACAGATGCGCCTCGGCGTTATTATGCCTCGACTTCCATCACAAAATGCCGCAACATAAAACACCACAACTTTCTAACATGAGTCTTCTTTGACACCTCGACTCTTTGACCTTAATGCCTATTCGTGGCACTTGCTGCATTTTTGCAAACTCTAGAAACTATGAAAAATCCTGTGGCATAATCCTCAATAACATTGTGTGGTGTAAAACGCAAAACTTGTGTTTTTCTATTACGTAAAACACCATGGCTTTCGACACAACACCAATGCATTATGTTCCTTAGATCGGATTTCAGAGAAACTTGATCTGTCCTTTGGTCGAACACTCGATTCACGCCAACAAAATTCTAGGTTAACATTGACATACTTTGGGCATTTCACTACGAATCATATCCTTATAACTCTTAAAGGACTTGATACTTAATAAAACCAATAAATAACATCTAAAAACTTACCTTTTAAATAACTGGATTTTACATTCTACTCCACTTAAAGCATTTCTTCTTGAAATTTAAAACGACCTCAACCAAGCCATTAAACAAATGGGGGTATTTCAGAACTATCTCTAATTCAATCTCCCAAAAAGCCTTTATTTCATTGTGATTCTTCCACTGAACCCAAACCTAAAGTATCTCACAATGAGGTTCAAATCATGTTGCATAAAGAGGTACTTTAACCTCTTACAAAAAGAAAATACATAAAATCTCGAACTATATAAATAAATTTGCCAAATCTTTAAGGTGAAAAAACTGGCTGCTAACTCCAGGTGAGTGTCATAAATTACGCTCATGCACCTTTAACTGTTTAGATGCATTCGAAAAAAATTTGTCCTACTGCATCAGAACACATCCAGTTTAACTATTGATACGTTTGTATACACTACATAAGGTAAATCTTCATCGGGTACTGATGAAACCGGTGTAGTAGTAATATGAATCAAGATGCAACCAGACTCAAGTTCAAAGACAAAGATCCATGTCAGGATATTGGAGCTCCAATGACAAGATCAAGAACCAAGAAAATTCGTGACGCCTTACATAGATTAATTTTAGAAATCCAAGAGAAATAATTTTTCCAACATGAGCACGGATTAATAAATATTTTAAGCATTGATGAAGATATAATGGAAGATAAGATGCATGAAGATTCACATGGATTGATCCCTAAAGAAGCAACGACAAACAATTTATTTTTAAATTCATGAAGGAAGGGCATGGCTACTTAGTGCCCAAGCAACCCACGAAATTTACCTAAAAAAAGCATAGAGGGTGCAACTACTTGGTCCCTAAGCAACCCACGAAATTCATTTATCAATTGGTCGAAGTTTTCTTTTATTATGTGGTCCCAGTTTCCTTTTGTTTGGTGGCCTAATTTTCTTTCTCTTTGTTTTAGTCTAGTTTCCTAATAGAAATTTGTTAAGTTTCTTAATCTTTAGATGTTGCCTATTTACTTCCTTATTATCTTAAAATATTTTGATTATTTTAATTACTTTTGTAGCCTACCATGCGGAATAATAGATACAATATACACGATTTTGAGTTTACTCTTTGTGAAAATTTTCTCTTTTGTTCTTTGTAAAGAACTAGATCTTATTCAAATCACAACTTGAAAGATCAATTTGATAGCTTTGGTTTTAACCACAAGTTTGGTTACGAGTCAAACTCTTTGTTTGATAACTTAGGTTTCGTCGACAAAATTCGATTGGGGTCAAATTCCTTATACTTGATTCAAAAGCATTCCTCAATTTCTATTCCGCGTTGTTGAAGGGTCTTGAGTTTGATATATCATCAATTCTCATCATTTAGTATCAAAGCAAAGACTCCTAGTTTCAATTTTTTTTCTATCAATTTTATTATTCTCTTTGAATTTCTTCTTTCGAAATTATTTAAAGACAAAAGAAATCTTCTTCTTGAATTTTCTTATTCTTGCAAGTTTGCAAAGTCCAAAAACAAAAATTGTGAAAAAAAATTTCGTTGACAAAAAATTCAAAAATTCATATTTCGAGTATCAAGTTTTGAGTATCAACATCTCGAGCATCAATTTTATTCTTCTTCATTTCGAGCATCAACATTTAATTGATTGAGTGTGTTTATTCAAATCTTCTTCTTTGATTAATTCCAAGTTATTAATTCTACTTTCTTGGAGACTTCGAAGTTCTTCATTAATCTTACTTACTTTCACAATATTCTAACATCATTCATTATTATGTGAGATATTGAAATTTCTCTTTCTTGGAAAATTTTCTTTTTTGAAGTCCTATATCCTATTTTAAATTGTTTGATTTTAACCGATATTGGAAATTAGAACTTTAAGTTAAAAAGTTTGATCTTGCTTGTTGAATTTTTCTTTTGATTAAGTTTTTACATAAAGAGTTAAAAGAGCAAATTAAGAGGTAAAATACAAGAGGGTGAAACTATCATATAAAAGACATTATTTTGAGGAAAACACGAGTGGAGAGGCATAAATCGAGTGTAAACACGTGAGGGAGTGTGTGAGTTTCATTTACTTACTTATTTTTGTTCACTAAGAATTTTTAATTTTCTTTATTGAAATTATGAGTAGTGAGAAAAGACGTACTAATTTTGATCAAGAAATGTATGTGACGGCTATACAAGATCAAGTTAAAACTCTAAACATGAGGTATGAAAGAATAAAGTCTCCTTCAAATAGCCATGATCGAAGGAGCAAATCACCAATGGAGCATGGCTATGAGGAATTTGACTATGAGGACGACAATTACAAAAGAGAGATTTGCTAGAACAACTTGTGATGATGGAAACCTAAGCAATATCAAAATAGTAATTCCTCCTTTTTAAGGTAAGAGTGTGACGACCCGAAAAAGGGGTCGGGCGTAATCTCACATCGCTTGGGGGGAAGATGTAAATGAAACATATGTAAAAGATACCTCAACTAGAAAGTAAGAATTGTTTTGTAGTACAATTGCACCAGATCCCATCAGAACTCCGAAGTTAAGAGTGCTCGGGCAAGAGTAGTACCAAGTTGGGTGACCAGTTAGGAAGTCCTCGTTGAAAACAAATCCGTGAGTATGATTGCGGGGCAATCCTCGGGGATCTAAGCCCGAGTATAAGCAAATCTCGAAGCCGAGTATATGCAAATCCCGGTTCATTACAAAGCGTACAATATCTTACTAGAAAAGAGGGGTCGTTACAAATGGTATCAGAGCCTCTACCCAATCGTAAATGTGGCTGACGATGATGTCTGGCCCCCAAAAAGGGGGGGAGTGATTGTGACTACCAAAGGGTCGGGCACAATCCCACATTGCTTGGAGGGAAGATGAAAATGAAAAATATTTAAATGATGCCTCTCCTATAAAGTAAGACGCGTTTTGTAGCACAATTGCACCAGATCCCTTCAGAACTCTGAAGTTAAGAGTGCTTGGGTGAGAGCAGCACCAATTTGGGTGACCACTTGGGAAGTCCTCGTTGAAAACAAATCCGTGAGTACGATTACAGGGTAAATCTCGGTGATCTAAGCCCTAGTATAGGCAAATCCCGGAGCCGAGTATAGGCAAATCCTGGATCATTACAAAGTGGACAATATCTTACTGGAAAAGAGGGGTCGTTACAAAGAGTGATCCAAAAATTTATATAGAATGGGAAAGAAGTGGAACATATGTTTGAATGTCATAGTTACACTGAGGAGAAGAATATCAAATTAGCCTCAATGGAATTCACGGATTATACGAGCATATGGTGGGATCAATTAGTAAAAAATTGAAGAAGGTATGGAGAGCAACCCATATGCACATGAGACGACGTGAAGGTACAAATACTTAAAAGATTTATTCCTTAGCACTATTATCGAGATACATGTAGGAAACTACAAGGTTTGACTCAAGGAAGGAAAAATGTGGAGGAATATACAAAGAGTTGGAAGTAGCCATGGTTATGGCTAGAGTGGATGAGGGCGTCGAAGCTACAATGACATAACTTATTGGAGGTTTAAATAGAGAAATTGCAGACATTGTGGATTTGCATCATTATGTGGATTTAGAAGAATTGTTGCACATGACTATTAAAGTGGAGAGACAATTGAAGTCAAGAAACTCTAAGATCGGATCGATCTCAAACTCATCATCGAAATCTAATTGGAGGAATGATAAGCTCAATTCAAAACCGAAAAATGAGTTCAAATTAAAAGTCACGACATCGAATACCATCCCCTTAAAAGGTAAAATCGAGACTTCCACACATATTAAGTCTCTAGAGGTTAAGTGTTGTAGATGTCAATATTTTGGTCGTATTGATTCTAATTGTCCAAATAAAAGGGCTATGATTATTTTAGATAATGGTGATATAGCAAGTGTTAATTCAAGTGATAATGAAATGTCACCACTAGAAGATTGTAGCGATGTGGATTTAGAGGAACCTATGAGGGAGAGCTATTGGTCACTAGGCATGTACTCAACGTTCAAGCCAAGGAGGATGGATGTGAAGTGCAAAAAGAGCACATATTTCACACTAGATGCCACGAGAAGAACAAGGTATGTAGGTTAATAATTGATAGTGGAAGTTGTACTAATGTTGCTAGCACTTTGTTGGTGGAAATGTTGAGTTTGAAAACCGTGAAGCATCGAAGACCATACAAGCTACACCGATTGAGTGATTGTAGAGAAGTAAAAGTGACTAGACAAGTGAAGGTTGCACTCTTAATTGGTAAGTATAAATATATGGTTCTTTGTGATGTAGTATCCATGCAAGCTACACATTCTTTTGGGGAAGCCTTGACAATTTGATAGAAAAGTCAAGCACAATAGTTTCAAGAATGAGTACTTCTTTGATCAAAATGGTAGGATGATAATTCTCAAACCACTAAAACTGTGGGAGGCTAGTGAAGAACAAGAGATGGTTGCAAAAGAATTTAAAAAGAGATAAAAGTCATTGAGTGAGCAAAATAATGAAAAAGAAGAGAGTAGAGTGAATGAAAAGAAGAGAAGAGTGGAAAAATGAGTGGAATGCCAAGAAAAAATGAGATTAAAAATGTGATGTTAGCAAAATCACAAGTACTTGTACTTTTGTACAAAGATATTTATCTTGTTATCAATAAACTAATTCATTTTCTTCTGAGCGTTGCTTCCTCTCTTTTGCAAGAATTTGAAGATGTGCTTCTTGGAGAATTACCGAGAGAGTTACCTCATTTAAGATGGACTAAACATCAAATAGATTTCATACTGGGAGCATCAATTCCTAATCGGCTGGCATACCAAGCTAATCTCGAAGAAACCAAGGAGAACCAAAGACAAGTGGATGAGCTAGTGGAAAAGGGATTTGTGAAGGAAAATCCTTATTCCATGCTCAGTTCCCGTACTCTTAGTTCAAAGAAATATGAAACTTGGCGAGTGTGTGTGGATTGTCGAGCTATCGACAAAATCACGGTAAAGTATCGACACCCAATCCCTCAATTGGATAATATGCTTGATGAATTACATGGTGCATGCTTATTTTAAAAAATTGATCTAAAAAATGGATATTACCAAATTCACATGAAAGAGAGACATGAATGAAAAACTACTTTTAAAACTAAATATGTACTTTATGAGTGGTTAGTAATGTTATTCGGTTTGTCTAATGCACCTATTACTTTTAAGAGATTGATTAATCATTAGTTGAGATCTTTTCTTGGAAAGTTTGTTGTTGTTTACTTTGATGATATTTTGGTTTATAGCAAAACTCTAGATGCACATGTTGAACACTCGATTTTTAATGGTTTAAAATATGACAATGTAAAGAAGTGCATTTTTTGCATGGATTTAGTAGTGTTTCTTTGTTTTGTAGTTAGTTAAAATGAAGTTGCGGTGGACAAAGAAAAAGTGAAGGCAATAAGGGAATGGTCGAGGCCAAAGAACTCCAATGAGGTAAGAAGTTTACATGGATTGGCTAGTTTCTATTGGAGGTTTGTTCGAGACTTTAGTACCATTGTGGCTCCTTTAAATGATCTTGTTAAGAAGCATGTTGAATTTAATTGAACTAAAGAGCATAAACAATATTTTAATCTCCTAAAGGAAAAACTAACTAATGCACAATTACTTGTTTTACCTATTTTTGATAAAGCTTTTGAGATTGAACGTGAAGCATGGGGAAAAAGTATTGGTGGTGTTTTGATGCATAATTCCAAGCCTATTGCTTGCTTACTTTAGCGATAAGCTTAATGAATCGGCTTGATCTATCTCACATATGATAAAGAATTGTATGCCTTAGTTCGAGCACTATAAACATGACAACATTACTTGTGGCCGAAAATATTCATTATTCATTCTGATCATGAGAGTTTGAAGTCGCAAGAAAAACTACACAAAAAATTCTCAAAATAGATGGAATTCATTGAAATCTTTTCATACGTGATCAAATACAATAAATGTAAGGAAAATATAGTGGTCGATGCATTGTCTTGAAGGTATGTATTTCTAATTACCTTAAAATTTAAATTTCTTGAATTTGAGCTTATTAAGAAATTATATGAAGTAGATTCAAATTTTATTGAATTGTGTGAAAAAGTCGCATGCAGAGAATATTATAACGGAGAATATTATAGGCATGATGGTTATTTATTTAAGAAATATAAACTTCTTATTCAAGTGCTCTTTAAGGGAATTGTTTTTTAGAGAAACTCATGGAGGTGGATTAATGAGACATTCTAGAGTAAGAAAAACGTTAGATGTTTTATGTGAGCATTTTTATTGGCCTAAGATGAGACATGATGTGTAATTAATTTGTGATAAATGTATTGAGTTTAGAAAAGCTAAATCAACGATCAAACCACATGAAAAGTATACTCATCTTCTAGTATCTATTGAACATTGAATTGATATTTCTATAGATTTTGTTATTGGTTTGCCAAGAACTCAAAGTGAAAAAGATTGTATTTGTATTGTTGTTGATATGTTTAGTAAGATGACACATTTTATTGCATGTTTGAAAACTAATGATTCTATACATCTTACAGATTTATTCTTTAAAGAGATTGTGCAGTTGCATGACTTATCTAAAACTATTGTGAGTTATTGAAATAATTAAGTTTTTGAGTCACTTTTGGAGAACTTTGTGGAAAAAGTTAGACACTAAACTTTTATTTTCAATCGTAGCACACTCTCTAACGAATGGAAAAACCAAGGTAGTAAATATAACATTTTCTACTTTGTTGAGAGCCATTATTTTTAAGAACTTAAGACAATGGAACACTTTCATATCTTTTTGTGGTCAATTGTATAAATGACAGAGCAATGAAAGAAAAGTCCTCCCGAATCATTGACAAAAACTAGTAAAATCTAAGAAATTTCTTACCTTATTTACGTTTTTGAGTTGCTTCTAATCCAACATAGCCTCAATCTTGGTTGGATTTAATAAAAATGTCATCACGAGAAACAAGTTGGCCTTAGCAATTTCACCTCTTTCATATCGAAACTACACTTCCATCTTTTTTAATATAATTGGTGGTTACGAAATGTCTATAAAACAATCGTCAAGCAGTCTATATGCTCATCACAAGTCTTGTAGTAAATCAATATGTCATTAATAAACGCCGCCACAAACTGGTCTAAGTACGATCTGGAGATGCAGTTCATCATATTCATAAATGCAGCTGGTGCATTGGTAAATTAACATGGTAAAACTATGAACTCAACATGTCCGAGTCTGAAAGGTAGCCTTACGTGTTGAGTCTCAGTGCTTCCAGTACAATAGTGTTCACTTTCAGTCATAGTCAGTATGTATTTGTTCTTGGGATTAATCTAAAATGTGTTTTACTAGGTAGAGAGGATAACTGTACTTATAAAAAATTCATTTTCCACTTGCCCAAGCGACGTGAGATTGTGGACCCCCACTGGTATGAGTTGGACTCTCACAATAAACATAATCTTGGGTCAACTTTGCCTTCACATGCGACTTGTCACAATCTCCCTGAAGTTTTCATTGGCCATACTTCGGGTTGAGTTTCAGCTTTAATACTATTTGTGGAGTCACTTGGTGCTTCCAGTACAATAATATTTGCTTTGGGATGAAGCTCACATATATTTATTCTTGAAGTTAGCTTAAAACGCGTTATACTAGAGAGATATGAGATTGTGCACCCTTATTGATATGAGCTTGACTCTCATAATTAATAGAATTTTGGGTTGTTCTTGCCTTCACAAGGTGGGCTATCATAATCTCCCACCCTTGGGGGGTTTGACGTTATTGTCAATCATACTTCCGATTGGGCTTCAGCTTTGATACTATTTTGGAGTTTCCAATGCTTCTAGTACAATATTGTATGTTCGGGTCGGAGCTTTCATGAATTTATTTTTGGGGTTAGCCCAAAACGTGTTGTATTAGGTAAAGATGAGAACTTATAAACCATTCACTTTTCACTCTTCAAAGCGATGCAAGATTGTGCACCTAATACGCTTCAACTTATGGTAACTTGTGTTTTAATCACAAGCACTACTTCACTCTCGGCTTTCTAGTTGAATATCGCCAAAAGATCCTTAGATTCCAATAGATAAAAGCAATATAATTTCAACTTAAAAAATCACAAAAAATTAGGATGATCTTACTTGGTGAGTGAATGATAATCTCTAAAAATTTCAGAGGTTAAATCAAAGAAGCGAAGGAGATATGATCTGAACACCGATGTTAGTTCAAAAAAGGTGATAAGTATGCACCTTTTAGGTTTTGGGTGTTCTTTTTGAAGAAAGCACTCCAACAAAGTTTTGATGAGAGTTTAAGCAACCTCATGGGGATAATTACCTTTAGCTAAGATGATAGAAAATGTGGCTGTAATGCCCCCGAACCCACCCTGGCTCGGAGCGCTACTTTGCTAACCAATCTCACACTAAAACATAATTAAAAATAATTTAAATAAACTCTCAAGCATAAAAGGAAACCGACACAGCTGAACTTAAAACTAAACTCCCGAAACTCTCTATTGTCATACCTAGCTGCCTAGACTCACTAATTTCCTTTAATCCTAACCTATAAGCACCACGGCGTCCTTCCCGAAAATTTCGGCAAAGTAACGCCTAAAAATGGCGCCTCCAAAATACTAGGTACCTGCAATAAATAAATCCCCAAACAGATCCAGAATACTCCTAACCAACTATCCAGCATACAGCATGAGAAATCTCCAAATAGCAGTAAAGAGGGAAACTAAAATACAAACATTCCTAAGTGAAGAAAGTCCACAGTACAGGGCGACACATCACCCTTAACTATGATTATATACAACAAATACACATAAGACATCCACCCAAAAAGAACTACACATTTCTATCAATTCACAAGCAGACATTTACAATACTACCAAAATACAAAACCCACATTCTCCGATGACCATGGTCGAGGCGCCCCGACAACTGCCTGCACCGGCATGCCCCGTACTTCTCCGACGGCTCCCAAGTCATGGTTCACTCGCTCAGCTCACCTGTAACCGCATCGTTACCTACACCACAGAACACACACACACACGTAAGCTTACGCTTAGCAAGTAGAAGATAACAATTATAGACACGTACAATGCACACACAACATCCCTAACACAACAACACAAACACCCCAAGGCAACTCAACAAACCGTCTCAACACAACACGACGACACGACCAAACAATACTAGTTGCCCGCACCGCACCGAAGTGCCTCACTCATTGTCATGCCAGACAATGCCACACCACATAACAATGCAACTCACAACACGGCCATACATGATCTTCTCCCACGTCGATCAATGAACCTCGTTCATTATCAACTCACTGGTAGACACCTCCCGAACTGTCATACTTTCAGACACTAATTCGTGACGAGGTGACTCAACCAGACGCCTCCCGAACTGTCATACTTTCAGACACTAACTCGCGACGAGGTGACTCAACCAGACACCTCCCAAACTGTCATACTTCAGACACTAATTCGCGACGAGGTGATTCACACAAACGCCTCCCGAACTGTCATACTTTCAGACACTAATTCGCGACGAGGTGATTCACACAAACGCCTCCCGAACTGTCATACTTTCAGACACTAATTCGCGACGAGGCGACTCACACAAACACCTCCCGAAACTGTCATACTTTCATACACTAATTCGCGACGAGGTGATTCACACAAACGCCTCCCGAACTGTCATACTTTCAGACACTAATTCGCGACGAGGCGACTCACACAAACACCTCCCGAACTGTCATACTTTCAGACACTAATTCGCGACGAGGTGATTCACACAAACGCCTCCCGAACTGTCATACTTTCAGACACTAATTCGCGACGAGGCGACTCACACAAACACCTCCCGAACTGTCATACTTTCAGACACTAATTCGCGACGAGGTGATTCACACAAACGCCTCCCGAACTGTCATACTTTCAGACACTAATTCGCGACGAGGCGACTCACACAAACACCTCCCGAACTGTCATACTTTCAGACACTAATTCGCGACGAGGTGATTCACACAAACGCCTCCCGAACTGTCATACTTTCAGACACTAATTCGCGACGAGGCGACTCACACAAACACCTCCCGAACTGTCATACTTTCAGACACTAATTCGCGACGAGGCGACTCACACAAACACCTCCCGAACTGTCATACTTTCAGACACTAATTCGCGACGAGGCGACTCACACAAACACCTCCCGAACTGTCATACTTTCAGACACTAATTCGCGACGAGGCGACTCACACAAACACCTCCCGAACTGTCATACTTTCAGACACTAATTCGCGACGAGGTGATTCACACAAACGCCTCCCGAACTGTCATACTTCAGACACTAATTCGCGACGAGGTGATTCACACAAACGCCTCCCGAACTGTCATACTTCAGACACTAATTCGCGACGAGGTGATTCACACAAACGCCTCCCGAACTGTCATACTTTCAGACACTAATTCGCGACGAGGCGACTCACACAAACACCTCCCGAACTGTCATACTTTCAGACACTAATTCGCGACGAGGTGATTCACACAAACGCCTCCCGAACTGTCATACTTTCAGACACTAATTCGCGACGAGGCGACTCACACAAACACCTCCCGAACTGTCATACTTTCAGACACTAATTCGCGACGAGGCGACTCACACAAACACCTCCCGAACTGTCATACTTTCAGACACTAATTCGCGACGAGGCGACTCACACAAACACCTCCCGAACTGTCATACTTTCAGACACTAATTCGCGACGAGGTGATTCACACAAACGCCTCCCGAACTGTCATACTTTCATACACTAATTCGCGACGAGGTGATTCACACAAACGCCTCCCGAACTGTCATACTTTCAGACACTAATTCGCGACGAGGCGACTCACACAAACACCTCCCGAACTGTCATACTTTCAGACACTAATTCGCGACGAGGTGATTCACACAAACGCCTCCCGAACTGTCAGACTCATACAAACACCAACAACAAGCAAACGCACAACCAAAACAATACAAGTCAACCACACAACCAAAACAATACAAGTCAACCACACAACCAAAACAATACAGGGCCACCATACAACCTAACCATGCTTAATCAAACAAACAATAGCAAAGCAACCAATTCACAATTCAAACCAAGTAAAGCAACCAACTAACAATTCAACAAAGCAAAGCAATCACCCAACAACAATTCCCTACCGTTCCGTGGTGTAGGCCCGAAGGCAAAACATAACAATCCCTACCGTTCCTGGTGTCTGGCCCGAAGGCAAAACATAACGCCTCTACATTACCTGGCGTCTAGCTTGACTGAGGATTCTCGGTTCCCTATCACCTACAGGCATCGACTACGACAAATATACAATTTCATTAAAACAGCCTACATCAACAATCACTTTCAAACAACGATTTTTAGCCTAAATCCAACTAAAACCAAATAAAACGGGCATAATTTGGGTTCGTAAAAAACCGACCCGAACTTCAAACGTGCATAAACTTTCCCGTCGGTTATCAGAAGAACGAACGTTCAAGCGGCACGTACTCCTCTAATAACTATTTTTTTAATCCGACAAAGGAATTTCCAAACAAACGACCGTAGCTAGGTCAAATCAGGCAAAACCCGAACTGCCCTAACCTGGAAAATTCCCCTTTCCAATTTTCCATCAATTCTCCCCCAATTCCTTACTAATCAATCCCTCACATACCCAATTAGCATAACCTAACCTAAAATCGAAGTTCCAATTCAGAAAACCCGAAATCCCTAAATTGGAGCCCTCGGTTTTTAGCTCCTCTTGAGCTGCCCATTGCTCGGCATTCCTTGCCAGCACCGAGCTCAGCAATTCGACGTCGAGAGCAACCAAAAACGGCCGGCGATCGGAGCTCTAGCAGCTCGTCGCCATCGGCCCTAAACAGAACCGAAACAGGGGAGAAAGATCGATCTAACCTGTCGGTTCGTGCGCGGAGAGAACCGGGCCCAGCTCATCGCCGTCGTCTGGTCGGAGAACGCCAGAGTCGCCGGTGCTCGGCGCCGAAGATCCCTCGCGTCGCCTCCCTCCCTCTCCCCTGTTCCCCTCTCGGCCGTCGGGTTCGACGAACAACAGAATGCGATTCTGTTGTTTGTCTTGTTTTTTATATTTATTTTATTAATAATAATAATAATAATAATTTCTATTAAACATTAACAAATCATCAATTACCGATTTGCCCTCCCGTACTTTCGGCCTCATCGAATTTCGTTAAATCTCGTTATTAATTTAACCTAACTCTCGGCTTAATTTCAATCAAATTTATTTACTTTACATTTCAATTAATTAAAACTCAATTACTTAAAACAACATATTTTATTACTCTTTTAAATTTAATCTCGGGTGTTACAGTGGCAATAATAAAAGTTTTCCACGAAACTCATAAGATGGAAAACAGTTCGTGACAATAACCTACTCGGATGAGGGATGTCACGCAGAAGTTTAAGGCTTCGGCTTTGAGAGAATAACCTCTTCACTAATAATTTTCCAAAAGTTTCAAAAAATAGAGTCTTTGAGAGGTTAAATAATGCTTCTCTTAACACAAAATTAAGTTAAACCTAATTAGCATAAAAATAGGGAAGATAAGGATCCTAAACCTAATTAGCATAAAAATAGGGATGATAAGGATCCCTCTGCCGAAGGAACTCTAGTCGCGTGCTTCTTGTCCAATTGCGTTCCTCCTCTTGATGCAGCAATGCAATCCTTTATTTTATGTAAACTACTAAGTAATTTATACAAAATTAAAAACTAAGATAGGTTACATAATTTGTTTAAAGGGAATACAAATTCTCCCTTCAATACTTGGTCTAACCATGGCTTGCTCCCACTTTAATGCATGGAATGGTCTCTTCTTATCTTACATGCTAGGTGTCAGCTCCATTTTGCCATTGAATATGCCACCTATACGACGAGCATATAGGTTAATTAGCTTTTTAGCTTGAGAGCGTGTGATTGTTCCTTGAAGCACATCATTCTCCCTAGGTAATTGAGGATTTGATCTCAAATCCATTTGTTGCTCCTTATCCTCCTCTTCTTCATCCTCAATGTAGGGGGATAAGACTTGTATGTTGAAATTGGTCGAAACTCCATAATCTCTGGGCAACTCAAGCTTATAAGCATTGTTATTGATCATCTCCAAAATCTTGAATAGACCATCGGCCCTCGGAAGTAACTTTGATTTCCTTTGATTGAGAAATCTTTCCTTCCTAAGGTGCAACCAAACAGTCTCTTTCATTGAAGATGACTTTTTTCCTTCCACGGTTGGTTTGTTTGGCATACACTTCATTCTTCTTTTGAATAGTTTTTCTAATCGATTCATGTATGCTTTTGATTTGATTGGCCTTGTCACTTCCACTTGGATTGGCCAGTTCCTTCATGGGCAAAGACACAAGATCTAAAGGAGTGAGTGGATTGAATCCATACATTACTTCAAATGAAGTCTTTTGTGTTGAACTGTGCACACTTATATTGTAAGCAAACTCAATGTATGAGAGTTAAATGTTCCACTCGGCGAAGCGTTTGTTCACGATGCTCCTCAATAAGGCACCCAAAGTTCTATTAATCACTTTGGTTTTTTCATCCGTTTGAGAGTGGAAAGAAGTGCTAAAGAGTAACTTGGTACCTAACTTTTTTCAAAGTTTCTTAAAAAAAAAACTCAAAAACTTGGTGTCTCTATTTGAAACAATAGTTTTTGGAATTCCATGTATGTGAACCACTTCTTTAAAGTATAGCTCGACTATATGAATGACATCATCCGTCTTGGAGCAATTGAAAAAGTGTCATATTAGAGAAACGATCTACCACTACCATTATTGAATCTTTGGCTTGTTTGGTGCGAGGTAACCCTAGCACTTAGTCCATGCTAACCTCTTCCCATGGATTATTTGACATTGGTAAGGGTAGATATAAACCTTGAGGTAGAACTCGGCTCTTTGCTTTCTTGCACGTGATGCACTTTTCTACGACTTTATGCACGTCCTTGAGTAAATGTGGTAATAGAAATGTTCCTTGATGGCTTCCAAAGTTTTATTCTCCCCAAAATGGCTAGCTAGGCCGCCACCATGTCCTTCTCTAACAAAGGATTCTCGGATCCCTCCTTTTGGAATGCATAGTTTTCCTCATTTGAAAAGATAACCATCCATGATGTAGTATCCATATTCGGTGTTATTCTTGCTAAGCGCATAATATTGACCAAAATTTTGGTTCTCTTCATACATATCTTTGATCCACTCAGGAAAGAAATCAATGAAGAATGAATTTGTTTTCCTTTATTTCAAATTATGTAACCGGACCTTGTATTTAATTTGTATA
This sequence comes from Begonia masoniana, assembly GCA_022432975.1. Taxonomy (NCBI): domain Eukaryota; kingdom Viridiplantae; phylum Streptophyta; class Magnoliopsida; order Cucurbitales; family Begoniaceae; genus Begonia; species Begonia masoniana. Next base: position 18,732,327 of record CM039514.1, read on the forward strand.
TTTTAGGAAACTTTAGTTTCGATTAAAACTTGTTAATTGGAAAACTTTAGTCTTGTTTCTTTTAGAATGTATGTTTGTAATAGTCTTCCAAAAGGCTTGGAAAGTTTAAAGACAAGGAGCAAGAAGATGTTTTTTTTTTAGGCATTTCATCGAACAGCTGGCGGGCATCAGCATGCAAGGCAGCACCAACGCCCAGCACGCGCACCAGGCAGTGCGAAGCGCCCAGCACCAGCAGCACTGGTTCATCCGGCCGGTCTGGCTCATCCAATCTGGTTCACTCCAATGGCTAGTTTCCAACGGCAGGATTCTTCAACGGTTTGCTGAAGCTTCTTCTTCAGCTTCTTCTCCAATGGCTATATAGCCCTCTCCTGTAGCATTGTATCAGTTTGGTTAATCTATTGAATTTTTGGAAATTGCAGAATATTTCTTCTTCTTGTTCTGAGCGTTCTCTGTGAGAGCGAGAGAGAGAGTTTCTCTCGGTGTTCGGTCGGAGCTTTGCTCTTGAAGGTGTCACCAACATTGCTCCCATCAGGGCCGCCACGACCTAAACCGTGACATACATTTCCTTTACCCTCTCCCGTTCACATAAAACTTTTCATTTCGTTTCATATTTCATCATCATACATTAAAGAACGGGCTTAGGCATTCAATTCTGTAACAACCCCCCCACACCTCTTGTGCCGGGCCTCGCCCCGCACCCAGGTCAGGGCAAGCTGTGCAGTCCCGGCAGCTCAAGTGGTACTTCTCACTTGTACCCCAAGTACTAGTCCCTGAGGTCCTGGGTTCGAGTGAGTGGGAAGGCAAAAACCCTCTACGGGGAGAAGGAAGATCGTGAGTACACATGGTGGGCCTGTGTGGCTGCCACGTGGCAGGGCCCTGTCGGGACTACACAGCTTGCCCTGACCTGGGTGCGGGGCGAGGCCCGGCCCAAGAGGTGTGGGGGGGTTGTTACAAATTCACCTCTATCGACATTTAAGGTCTAACTTAAAACATATCTAAAACGACTCGTCTAAGGTCGGGAAACATCAATTGAGGCTTAGGACATCAAAACATAAAGAGTGACATGGATGGGGCGCACTGCGCGCGCATCGCGTCTCCATCGCGCACCACCGCACGCCTACCAATTTGTTTCTGGAATTCGCCCACCGAAGTATGAGAAGTTTTCAATTCTGACCTCGAATATTTTCTTTTGTCAATTCGGCCCCCTAACTATAAGGAGTTTTCATTTCAGACCCCAAAAAAATTTATTTCTGCAATTCGACCTTTGAACTATGAAGTGTTTTCAATTCACACCCTCAATAATTTGTTTCGGGAATTTGGCCACCGAACTATGAGGATTTTGCAATTCAGACCTGAACATTTTCTTTTGTCAATTCAGCCCCTGAACAATTGGTTTCAACAATTCGGCCCCCGAACTATGAGGAGTTTTCATTTCTGACCCCGAACATTTTGTTTCTGCAATTCGACCCTTAAACTATAAATTTTTTTCAATTCAGACCCCGAACAAGTTGTTTCGTCAATTTGGCCACTGAACTATGAGGATTTTTCAATTCCGACCCCGAACATTTTCTTTCGTCAATTCGGTTCTCGAACAATTTGTTTCGGCAATTCGGACACCGAACTATTGGATTTTTTAATTTTAGAATCTGTTTTGTGTGTGTTTTTTGTAACACTTGGTGTGTAATTTTTGTACCCATCTTCCAAGGTAAGAGATCTCCTTAATTGGCAATTATGGAGCTGTTAATTGTTTTGCTTAAGAGGTACTTTCTTGTCCACTTTTAGTTTGCATTTTCTGTGGGGAGACTCTTCAGAACTGTTGACCGAGAGAACTTTGTATTTAATGTTCATTTTATGTTTGTGAGTTGTTAGAAGCTGTTTTTTTTTGCATATTGTGTTGTGTATGTGTTTGAATTTGCTGTTTCTTTGGATTACATTGCTGTGACAATTAGCTGATATAATTTTTGCCATCTTAACTTCATGTTTTTAATTAGCTAGCATAAATTAACCATGACCCGTATCTGTTTAATTTTTTGAATGTTTTCTTGAAAAATATGTTCTATATGTTTGTGATTTGTTAGAAGCTGTTTTTCAGCATGTTGTGTTGTGTCTATGTATTGGAATTTGCTATTTTCTTGAGGATTTGATGTGGATCAAATCGCATTGGATTTTTTGGAGCAACAAGATCGAGCTTTGCGAAGGCCCGATTTCTGAAGCCCATAACTTTTGATTCGGGTGGAGGTACGGGGCCCAGGAGATATCAGATCGAACGTCATTTAGACCAATTGCGCGAGCCCTAAAGTTTTATCGTCGTTTTTGCAATTATTTTTATTTCTTTTAATTCCGTTATTTTTTTTAATTTTCCTAAGACGATATAAATAGTTTCTTGTCTTTAGGGTTGAAATAGTTTTTGGATTGAATGAAAGTTTGCCTTGTCTCCAATTTTCGATCTCTCTTAGGATTTTGAAATTGATGCCTTTAATCTGGTAATTGTGCGCGATTCAACAGATTTTAGAAGACAACGCTGGTAATCGTGCACGGTTAAACAGCTTTTGTGAGTTTCGATAATTTTCTGCAATTTCCGCTGCATTAGTTGGTATCAGAGACAAACGATTCTTGCTTCCATGGGTCGAAGAAATCAACGACAACAGCGAGTTGAAGAGATTTATGACCGCACCAATGAAGCTGCGTTAGAAGAACGACTTGGACAGATGATTGAGCAACGATTCGAATTGATTATGGATCAATTAGCGACCAAGATGGATGGTTTACTCGTCAACCGAAATCGGCAAAACAGAGGAGGGGGCCGAGAGGCGAGGCTCGAAGGGGCCAATTTTTCGGGTTCCGAACGCGAGGATGATCTTCCCCAAGGCTGTCAGAGGAGACAGAGAACTCCAGTCGAGGATGATAGGAGGCGATGGGAATCAGGAATGCGTACTGAAATTCCCGAATTCAGTGGGGACCTGCAAGCGGAAGACTTTATTGATTGGTTAGCGACGGTGGATGAGGTTCTGGATTTCAAGGAAGTACCAGACGACAAGCGTGTGCTTTTAGTCGCAACCAGGTTCTGGGGAAGAGCTACAGCCTGGTGGAAACAAATGAAACTCTCTCATAATAGGCTGGGTAAGTCGAAAATTGCTTCTTGGGAAAATATGAAAAAACACTGCGGGCAGCGTTCCTCCCATTTAATTATCAGAGAATTTTGTATCAGCAACTACAAAATTTAAAATAGGGCACTCGAATAGTGGATGATTACACTATAGAGTTTTATCAATTAGTTGCTAGGGACGAGGTTCAAGAAACGGATGACCAACTAGTGGCGAGATATATCAGCGGCTTGAAGCTGCAGATTCAGGACACCCTGAATATGTTTGACCCTATGTCGGTTTCCGAAGCGCATAAGCGCGCTTTAATGGTGGAAAAATAGATCCGTCGCACTTATGCGAGTGGCGGCTCAACTACAATGACTCATAATTCCAGCACGACCAGCACAGCGGTTTCGGCAACTAAACCCACCAATATTCAGTTTCAAAGAGGCACGACCAGCACCATTAAATATTTTTCTTGTGGAGAAGTTGGTCATCAGCAGTCAGACTGTAAACGAGCTGGCAAATGGGCACTATTTGCAGATACTGATGATGGTGAGAATGAAAATGTCGTTGTGGCTGAACATCAGACCTTTGATGAAGAACAACAAGAAGAGGAAGAAATTATTACCGGAGATGTCGGAGTGGCTCTAGTGGTACGAAGGTCCTATTTAACGCCAAAAATACAAAAGGATGATAAATGGTTGCGAAGTAATGTTTTCCAGTTCACCTGCACGATTTTAGGCCAAGTGTGTCATTTTGTGATCGATGCGGGAAGTTGTGAAAATATAGTCTCCGAAGAAGCAGTTCAAAAGCTACAGATTAAGGCATAGAAGCATCCTAAACCCTACAAACTCGCTTGGCTTAAGAAATGGGGTGAGGTGACAGTCTCTAAGCGCGCGCTAGTTCCTATCTCTATTGGGGCTAAATATCGAGATGAAATATGGTGTGACGTAGTCAATATGGACGCGTGTCATTTGTTGCTTGGGCGGCCTTGGCGGTACGATCGTAAGGTGCTACATGACAGGAAGGTAAATACCTACAGCTTCACCTTTAATGGGATTAAAGTGGTTTTGATGCCAAACAAACCGATAACTCTAGCGAAAGATACCATTATGCTATCTTTAGCTCAATTCGAGGATGAACTGCAAGCTGCAGATACTGTATTTGTACTGATTGGAAAAGATACCTCGGGTTCGACAAGAATTCTGGATGAAGTGGCACTGTTATTGACGGAGTTTTCTGATGTTTTCCCTGATGATCTTCCTGACCATCAACCCCCCTTACGAAATATACAGTACCACATCGATTTAGAACTAGGCGCGGCATTGCCTAACAAGCCACATTATAGAATGAGCCCTAAAGAACATGAAGAGTTGCACAGACAGGTCGAAGAATTATTAGCAAAGGGCCACATCAGGGAGAGCATGAGCTCGTGTGCTGTACCAGCTTTGTTAACTCCCAAGAAAGATGGCTCTTGGCGTATGTGTGTAGATAGCAAGGCCGTCAAAAAAATAACAGTCAGGTACAGATTTCTCATTCCACGCCTGGATGATTTATTAGATCAGATTAGTGGGGCTACAATATTTTTCAAGCTTGATTTGAAAAGTGGGTACTATCAGATTCGAATCAGGCCTGGTGATGAATGGAAGACTGCTTTTAAAACCCGAGAGGGATTATATGAATGGCTAGTAATGCCATTCGAACTGTCTAACGCCCCTAGTACTTTTATGCGGGTGATGAACCAGCTATTGAGGCCCTTTATTAGAAAATTTACGGTTGTATATTTTGATGATATTTAAATTTACAGCGCACACCCTGAAGAACACCTACAACACTTACGGGAAATTCTTTGTGTACTTCGCAACGATCGGTTTTATGCTACGATCAAGAAATGTGTATTCATGACTCGTAAGGTTTTATTTTGGGGTATGTGATCTCAGCTGATGGTCTGCATATGGATGAGAGCAAGATTGAAGCGATTACATCCTGGCCAACACCAGATTCTATTACGGCAGTACGCAGTTTTCACGGATTGACGTCCTTTTATAGGGGTTTTATTCCTCATTTCAGTAGTATCATGGCCCCTGTGACCTACTGCATGAAAGGGAGAAAATTTATATGGACTACAGAGGCAGACAAGGCATTTGAATTGATTAAAACACAATTAACTGCAGCGCCAATTTTGGTATTGCCGGACTTCCAGCAGCTATTTGAACTAAACACTGATGCCTCGAAAGTTGGAATTGGAGCTGTCTTGAGCCAAAATAGCAAGCCAGTGGCCTATTTCAGCGAGAAATTATCTGGTTGTAAAGTTAATTACAGTACTTATGATATGGAATTTTATGCAGTTGTGCAGGCAGTAAAACATTGGCGACACTATCTATTCCATAAGGAGTTCGTATTATACACCGATCACGATTTGTTAAGACATTTGCACAGCCAGGATAAAGTTTCCCCTAAACATGCCAGATGGATGGCTTACTTGCAAAAGTTCACCTTTGTGGTTAAACACAAGGCATGCCTAACGAATAGAGTTGCTGATGCACTGAGCCGTTGCAATAACCTACTTGTTAGCATGCGAGTTGAGGTACCTGGATTGACTTCTTTTTCTGATATGCTTGCTACTGACCCTTTATTCTTGAGGATTGCGAGTGATATACAAACGGGTTACAATTTAGATTTTCTGCTACATAATGGATTCTTATTTAAGGGGAATCAATTATATATTCCAGCGTGCAGCCTGCGGGATAAAATAATCCGTGAATTACATAATGAAGGACATGTTGGCAGAGAGAGAACGCTCTAATTAATTCAAGCTTCCTATTATTGGCCCAGTATGCGAAAGGAGGTGGAGAGATATGTACAACGGTGTCGAATATGTCAGGTTTCAAAGGGTGCTGCGACTAATGCCGGGTTATACATGCCTCTGACAATACCGGCTCAACTGTGGGTCAACATTAGTATGGATTTTGTATTGGGATTACCCAGGACTCAGAGAGGTAATGATTCCATCTCTGTCGTTGTCGATCGTTTTTCAAAGATGGTTCATTTTATTCCATACAAAAAGACTACTGACGCTGTTAATGTTGCCCAACTATTTTTTCGAGATATTTATCGACTTCATGGCCTACCTGCCTCTATCGTTTCCGATTGAGACACTCGATTTCTTAGTCATTTTTGGCATAGTTTATGGAAGATGGTGAATACACAGCTCAACTTCAGTAGTGCATACCACCCTCAGACGGATGGACAAACTGAGGTTGTTAACAGGTCCTTGGGTAATCTATTGCGATGTTTGGTCGGAGAACATGTGAAGAGCAGGGATCAAAAGTTGTGTCAAGCTGAGTTTGCCCACAACCATACTGTTAATCGCAGCACTAGTTTCAGCCATTTTCAGATAGTATACTCAGCTTTACCCAGAGGTCCCCTTGATTTAATGATACTACCCAACAAGTCAAAAATACAAGAAAAAGCGGAAGATTTTGTGAACAGCTTGTAGGACGTTCCCAAGACCGTTCATGAGAACCTACAACAAGCAAGTCAGAAATATAAACAGGCGGCGGATCGGAAACGGAGGCATCTTGAATTTCAAGTTGGTGATTTCGTATGGGCAATTCTCACTAAGGAGCGTTTCTCTGTTGAGGATTACAATAAATTATCTTCCAAAAAGATTGGACTGTTAGAAATCGTCGAGAAGATCAACCCAAATGCTTACAGATTAAAGTTACCAAGTCATATTCGCACTGCCGATGTGTTCAACATCAAGCATTTGATTCCTTTTCATGGTGACTCTTCTGATGATGATGCTGCTGACAATTCGAGGTCAAATTTTTTCGTCCCTGGGGAGAATGATGTGGATCAAATCGCATTGGATTTTCTGGAGCAACAAGATCGAGCTTTGCGAGGGCCCGATTTCCAGAGCCCATAACTTTTGATTCGGATGGAGTCACAAGGCCCACGAGATATTAGATCGAACGTCGTTTAGACCAGCTGAGCGAGCCCTGAAGTTTTATTGTCATTTTTGCAATTATTTTTATTTCTTTTAATTCCGTTATTTTTTTAATTTTCCTAAGATGATATAAATAGTTTCTTTTCTTTAGGGTTGAAATAGTTTTTGAATTGAATGAAAGGTTGTCTTGTCTCCAATTTTCGATCTCTCTTAGGATTTTGAAATTGATGCCTTTAATCTGGTAATTGTGTGCAATTCAACAGATTTTAGAAGACAACTGCTGGTAATCATACGCGGTTCAACAGCTTTTGTCAGTTCCGATAATTTTCTGCAATTTCTGTTGCGTCAAGATTCCAATTCTGTTATGAACCGATATAATTTTTGTCATCTTAACCTCATGTTTCTGATTAGCTAACATGAATTAACTATATCCGGTATCTGTTTAATTTCAGGATGTTATTCTTGAATAAAAACATATTATAATGTTGTATTTTTTAGTCTTAATTTCTGTTCAGTTAAGTGATTGTTTATAGATGTTTGTTTCTGTTTTTAGAACCATGTTTAGTTGTTTAGGTCTGGGTTGGCAAAATTAATTTATATAGAGAATGGATTAGAAAATGAAATGCCAAAACTGAATTCTCATGTTAGTTTTTATTTTGCTGAAAATTGTTGTGTTGTTTTGCTATTTTCCAAAGGTGTTTTTAACTTGTGTTTTTGTTTTGTTTAATCTTTTTAGATGTACCATATTTAGGAGAGTTTGTTGTGCTAATTTGTTTTCTAAATTGGCATTGTTCTGTTTAGAATTCTAGGATGTTAGGTTCAAATTCTGGTTTGAAAATTTCAGAATTTATTGTATTTTTATTCTGTTTTGTGAATTGCATAATCCTCTACTCACTTAGAATTTGGATTTGAAATTTTTACAGCATGTTCATCATATTGTGGACTAACCTCTGTTAAAATTTTAGGTTTCTCGGTTGTGGATTGTGCTATTTTTTGTTTAGGATTTTAGCGCTGTTTTTATGTGTTTTTGTGCAATTTTTTACATTTTTTTCTTTGCTGTTTTCATAGCAGCATGTTTAGGCTTATTTGTTTTGTTTGCTGGGTTTGTGGAGTCTATTTTAGGTCTGGTTTGTAGTCTTCTTCAGCCAAAAAATTGGTGTCAATCTGAAGGAGCATTGTTTGCTTAAACTTGATATTTTCTTTGCTTTTTTTATAAAACTATTTAGGATTTTCCTTAAGCATTATAATTTGCTGCTTGTTGTGAAAATTGAATGCATCATTGATTAGGAATGACCAACTAATCTAGTGATATAAGATTATGCATGACCAAAAGCAATTTATTGTGTGTTTGTGTCTTTGTTTTCTAAGCATCTAAAATGTTATATAAATATTTTACAATGTTTATCTTTGTTTAGGACTTGAATTTAGAGTCTCACTTTAGAGCCTAGTGCTTGGTCAATTAGTTTAATTGTTGTTGGCCAATGTAAAGATAAAATCAAAATATATGCATATTGTTTTGTCTTTTGAGGATTGTTTAGCCTTCCTACTCCTTAATGAGCATTGGTAATGGATAAGCAAGGAGTTGGATGAATTTTCGACAACGAGGTATGTGCCCATGAAACCTTACTTGAATTTCTTTTGGAATTAGTTGAATAGTAGGTTGATTGGATGAATTGCATATTTGAGATCAAATCTTTCTTGTAAGTTCTTGCTATAATTTGGATATCATGTTTAATATTTTTTGTCTAAGCTTGATTTAAATTTGTTGAAAAGAATTAGGAGAAGAATTTTGTGATCCAAAATTGTTGTTGCCACTTGTTTAGAAACAATCATAACTCTCATTGCTATTTGAATGAACTAGTTCTTGAGTTTTGGATTTAAGTTGAACTTATGCTAAGCTTGATTTTTAAGCTCTTATTCTTTTAGGTGGATTTGAATTGATTGAAGCCAAGTATTGTTTTCTTTGAAAATGATGATTATCATTTGGTTCAATATTTTCTAGTTGGTTTAGCATGAGAAATGAAATTGTTCAATTATGCTTGCATCAAACTTGCTTTTATCTTGAATGCTTGCTTTCACAAGAGTTTTTTCTTGTTGGTTTAGCATGAAAAATGAAATTATTCAATTATGTTTGCATCAAACTTGCTTTTATCTTGAATGCTTGCTTTCACAAGAGTTTTTTTCTTGTTGGTTTAGCATGAGAAATGAAATTGTTCAATTATGCTTGCATCAAACTTGCTTTTATCTTGAATGCTTGCTTTCACAATTGTTAAAATGAATAATTCAAATTTTTGAAATTTAATGAGCCATTATAGATGGTTAAGAGTTTTTCAACTTTAGGATAACTATGTTTTTGTACTTATTATAGATTGCTTGCTTAAGCATTTTTAATAGAATTTTATCCTAAGTGTTGTAGCATCCTCCGTGATATCCAACCATTGAATTTGAGGTCAAATCCTCAAGAACCGAGAGGGATTGATATGCCTATGATCTGATTCATATAGCACAAGCCAAGGTAAGTATTTATCTATTTTATCTATCTAATGGGCTTGTGAAATTTTATAGGTAAATGGCTTCTTAAGGCTTGAAAAGAAATCAATGAAGAAGAAATTTGTTTTCCTTTATTTCAAATTATGTAGCTAGGCCTTGTATTTAATTTGTATATTTTAAAAAACTTTAGTTTCGTTTAAAACTTGTTAATTGACAAAATTTAGACTTGTTTCTTTTAGAATGTATGTTTGTAATAGTCTTTCAAAGAGTTTGGAAAGGTTAAAGGCAAGGAGCAAGAAGCTGTTTTTCTTTGAGGCATTTCATCGAATAGTTGGTGGGCATCAGCATGCAAGGCAGCACCAAAGCCCACCGCGCTCACCAGGTAGCGCGCAGCACCCAACAACGGTTCATCTGGCCGGTCCGGTTTGCCCAATCCAGTTCACTCCAACGGCTAGTTTCCAACGGCAGGATTCTTCAACGGTCTGCTGAAGCTTCTTCTCCGATGGCTATATAGCCCTCTCCTGTAGAATTGTATCAGTTTGGTTAATCTATTGAATTTTTGGAAATTGCAGAAGATTTCTTCTTCTTGTTCTGAGCGTTCTATGTGAGAGCGAGAGAGAGAGTTTCTCCCGGTGTTCGGCTTGAGCTTTGCTCCTGAAGGCGTCACCAACATTGCTCCCAAGTTATGGATGCTTGGAAGAGCTTTTATAGCTCTGTTCTTCTCTCCCTCTGCCGAAGAGTGGATGGCACAAAAAAGGCGATCAAAATCCAGTTCCCTCGACTGAGGATTCTATCGGCAACGATGAATTCTTTTCCCAAAGCTCTGTAGCTTCTGGGCCAACCATGGGTTCCCTCATATCCCACTTTCACTGTCGGCAGTTTCTGAGGGAGAAACTACGCGAATGCAAGGCTTTTCTCCTTGCTGGTTTTCTCTTCCCCGCGAAGCAGAATCCCTTGGTGCTCTTGGCGACCGTGTATGTAACGACCCGGGGAGGATCGCCACGAAATCCTTGACTTTACATAAAACTTTAATTTATATTTGAACTCTTTTCTCCTTCATCTTTTTTTTTCTTTAATAACAGTATACCTAACAGGCTTAAAGACTTCAACTTAATGGATGGAAAATTAGTCCCTCGTACATGCTTCCAATCGACGTACAAGTTGCATGGGTCTGCATGCATCAACCGATAGACGCTGCGTCTTCCGGATGGCACGAGCACCCCACATGACTCATTTAAACACCTATCGGCAGATGCGAATACTCGCATCGACCGACGATCACGTGCATCTCGTGTGACCAATTTGAAAAATCTACCGATAGACATGTGAAATTCACGTGTTCATCTAAGACATCTTCCGAAAGCTTACAAGCTCTATATAATCCGATCACTAAACGACAAATTATTATTTACATCATCCGGCGAGGAAATATACTTCATCTTCCGGTGAAATAGGGAAACATCATCCGATGGACATGTGCTCCCCACGTGCATAATTAAAACATGACCCAGTCACTAAACGACAAGAAAACCCTCACATCGTCCGATGGCTAAACACTCTACATCTGTCGATCGCTAGACGACAAAATGGCACTTTCATCATTTGATGGCTAAACACTCTACATCTGCCAATCGCTAGACGACAAAATAGCACTTTCATCATCCGATGGCTAAACACTCTACATCTGCCGATGAAGAAACATACTACATCTTCCGGTGACGTCATCCGGAAGATTCAATCGTTCGATTCCTATCATTTGACATCTACCGATGACGTCAGCCGGATGAATGCCTCATCCAGCTTCTATCTTATGGCAGTAAAACACTATAATCATCAAACAACCTCATCCAACAGAAAATACTACAACTCACCCAAATCTTAACCTGGGAATTATAAACCCTAAAGAGTGAAAACCATATCTCATACAAGATACACATAGCGGAAGGCTTAAGTAAAACAAACCATTCAAATCCTTAAAATCGTTAACAGACTCTTAAGTCAAACCATTAAAAATCCGAATCTCATTGTTATAAGAAAACTCTATTCTACTTAGTCATCTGTTTATCATAAACTTCTCTGACTTACTATGGGTATAACCAGGGAACTTGATCGCCTATCCAGCCTTCACTGTCACACTGAGCATCCTCCAGCAACCAAGCTTAGACATCTTCATTGACCTTGAGTTCCTCACCTGAAAACTCATCACCTACATCATAAGGTTTAAACTATAAGCCTAATGCTTAGTAAGGAATGCAACACTAACATGGATGCATGAATGCATAATTTGGGAAAATCACATGCACATAAGTCTTTTCTTGTTCATGTCTTTGCTCGTAATCATCATTCATAGTCATGGATCATATTCATCATTCATAATCATTGATCATATTCATCATTCATAGTCATTGATCATATTCATCATTCATAGTCATTGATCATATTCATCATTCATAGTTCATGTTCATATTCTTTGTTCAGGTTGTGTGGATCAAGAGAGGATTTGTGCCGGTAAAGGGGGTTTGACAGTGAGTTTGATCTTGTTCCCTACTGCGGGTCGTATTCATATGTCCTTCTTTGGACTGTGACATACGCCGAACCGCCCCCAACCCTCACTTAATACACGTTGCATAAATCTTATACATATACATATATACATACATATCTTGTTCATGGAAAACATGCGTTAAAACATTTTCTTATGCTTGAGAAACATTTATGATGCATGAACATGAGAGCTTTTAACTCATCAAACTATGACAAGGATCATACCAGAGCAGACAACTTCACATTCACTAATAGGTCATCACATGGTATAACTCGCAACATACATAAATCCTTCAAGTGTAGATAAGCTCATAATCATAAGGTAAGTATTAGACATCTCAACCTAGTACTCCCACGATGTAGGACTCTATTAGCCGGAAATCTTAATACATTCACTTACCTGGTCTCCTTAGCACTTGAGCTCCTTTCTCTTCAAACTTCTTCACCTAAACATTTACATTGCAGTAGTTAAAACAAAATCCTAATACTCTACTCATAAATCATTCCTAGGATCTATTAGCTAAAGTCATTCCCGAATCCTTGGTTTGATATACTATGCAAAATCTGAAATCCAAAATAAAACAAACAGGTTCCACTATCGATTAAATCTGAGTTGATTACTTAAAATGTCCAGAATCGATTCGGGTTGACATTACTACTCTCGGATTCTAAAATGTTCTAATACTACTCGGCCATTGATAAAATCCGAGTTCAAATGCCGAGCTGAAAACAGAGCTCAAAACACAAACAGATAACTATATTGTCCATTTCATACCTCGGTGCGGATTCGCAGAGGAATGTGGCTAGAAACCGGTCGTCGGCGAGGAAGACACTGATAGCAGAAAGTAAGAATGTGCGAGAGAAGAAATCGCCGGAAAGGGTGGTGTCGGGTACAGTGGTTTAAATGAGGTTTGAATCCTTTTCTTTTTCTTTAAATACTGGCCTCAATCCTCCATTATTACAACTTTGCCACTCAACCTAGTTTAGATCCACATGTAATTAATTAAGCTTGGCATAAATTCTAAACTACGAAGATTAAATATTTATGACCGTTAATACAATTAAGAAAATCACCTGGCCGTTAACTCGGGTGTTACATCCACCCCTCCTTAAACAAAATTTTCGTCCTCGAAAATTGATCAAACAAATAACTCTGGATACTTGTCCAACATGTCCTGTCGTCGCTCCCAAGTGACTTCTTCAATGCAATGATTCTTCCATAAGACTTTAACCAACGGAATCTCTTTGTTCCTTAGAGTCTTAACTGTGGATTCCAATATCTTCACTGGCTTCTCTTCTTATGTTAGCGTCTGCTCAATCTCAAAATCCACTGGTTTAACAACTTGTGTAGGGTCCCGTATACATTTTCTTAACATTGACACATGGAAAACATTATGAACTTTATCCAATGATGGAGGCAACTACAGTCTATAAGCTGCACTACCGATTCTAGCCAAAACAGGGAATGGTCCAATAAATCGTGGATTAAGCTTTCCCCTTCTGCCAAATCTTAGTACTCCTTTAAATGGTGAAACCTTCAGGAAAACTTCATCAACAACAGCAAATTCAAGATCTCTCCTCCTTTGGTCTGCATAACTTTTCTGTCGGCTTTGTGCTGTAATCATCCTCCTCTTAATAGTGGCAATCTTGTCTGACATCTGCTGTAACATCTCGGGACCTATGAGTTTTGCTTCACCAACCTCATCCCAATACAGAGGTGATCTACACTTCCTGCCATACAGTGCCTCATAAGGTGCCATGCAAATGGTGGACTGGTAGCTGTTGTTGTAGGAGAACTCAACCAGGGGTAAGTATCTACTCCAGGATGACTGGAAATCTAGTACACACGCCCTCAGCATGTCTTCAAGTATCTGAATAGTCATTTCAGATTGACCATCTGTCTGTGGGTGGAAGGCAGTACTGAAGGTTAACTTTGTACCTAATGCGTTTTGTAAACTTTTCCAAAACCGGGAGGTGAACCTAGGGTCACGATCAGAGACAATAGATGCAGGAATTCCATGCAACCTAATAACCTCTTGTACATAAAGATCAGCAAGCTGGTCCATCGAGTAGGTTGTCCTTACTGGTAAGATATGGGCTGACTTTGTCAATCTATCAATCACAACCCAAATACTATCATGTCCTTTAATTGTCTTAGGCAATCCTACGACGAAATCCATAGCTATGTGCTCCCACTTCCACTCAGGAATAGGTAGAGGCTGAAGGGTACCTCCTGGACGTTGGTGTTCGGCTTTAACCTGTTGGCAAACCAAACATGACTCTACATGCTTAGCAACATTTCTCTTTAAGTTTGGCCACCAATAGAGTAACTTCATGTCTCGATACATCTTGGTGCTTCCAGGATGCACAGAAAAGGGAGACGAATGCGCCTCAGCCAAGATTAGCTTACGTAATTCTTCATCATTAGGGACATACCATCTATTTCTAAACTTCAGAATCCCATCCTTGGAAAGACTAAACTCGGAGGTGGTGTCCTTCACCTTGTTCATCATACCGTTATTCTCCTCAGAGTCCTTCTGTTGTGCCTCTTTGATTTTTTCTAAAACCGTTGGTTGAATGGTCAAATCGCCAAGTAAGGTTGATAACTCTGGAACTATCTCCAATTCAAACCTCAGAACTTCTGTCCTCAAAGGTATAGACATAGTTGATACAACGTGTTGCATTGTTGTTGACATCCTGCTCAATGCGTCAGCTACAGAGTTAGCCTTACCCGGGTGATACTTGATCTCAAAGTCGTAATCCTTAACAAATTCCAACCAACGCCTCTGTCTCATGTTCAATTCCTTTTGTATAAAGAGATACTTCAAACTTTTATGGTCAGAAAACACCTCACACTGCTGTCCATATAAGTAGTGCCTCCATATCTTTAAAGCAAAAACGACAGCGGCTAATTCTAAATCATGGGTGGGGTAGTTCTGTTCATAACTCTTTAATTGCCTAGAGGCATACGCTACAACTTTGCCTTCTTGCATCAAAACACAGCCCACACCAACTTTTGATGCATCACAAAATACGCTAAACTTCCCTTCTTCGGTTGGAAGGGTCAAAACTGGGGCTGTTGTTAACTTCACCTTCTACGTCTGGAAGCTATCCTCGCAAGCTTCGGTCCAAGAATACTTATTGTCCTTCTTTCTCAAATTCGTCAGGGGCTTAGCTATCATAGAAAATCCTTTGATGAACTTTCTGTAATAGCCTGCCAATCCAAGGAAACTGCGGACTTCACTGGCATTCTTTGGTTGTGGCCAATCCTTTACTGCCTGAATTTTGGTCGGGTCCACTGATATGCCATTAGCAGAAACTACATGGCCAAGAAAATTAACCAACCTTGTCCAACCAAAATTCACACTTGGACAATTTGGCATAAAGCTGGTGCTCCTTCAATGTTGTCAAAACTATTCTTAAATGCTCTGCATGGTCAGCTCCTGTCCGTGAGTATATCAGGATATCATCTATGAACACAATTACAAATTTGTCCAAATACTCCCGAAACACACGGTTCATTAAGTCCATAAAGGCTGCAGGTGCATTGGTCAGTCCAAATGACATGACCAAGAATTCATAGTGTCCATAACGGGTTCTGAAGGCTGTCTTTGGTACATCTCCTTCCTTAACTTTCAGTTGGTAGTAACCTGAACGTAAATCTGTTTTTGAAAACACCTTTGCTCCTTGCAGTTGGTCAAACAAATCATCAATTCGGGGTAAGGGGTACTTATTCTTGATTGTCAACTTATTTAGCTCCCTATAGTCTATGCACATTCTAAGGGAACCATCTTTCTTCTTGACAAATAAGACAGGTGCACCCCAAGGGGAACTGCTAGGGCGTATAAACCCTTTGTCTACTAATTCCTGTAGTTGGACTTTTAATTCCTTCAACTCAATAGGTGCCATGCGGTATGGATTCTTAGATACAGGTGATGCCTCGGGATATGTATCAATTACAAACTCTATTTCTCTATCAGGTGGCAATCCTGGCAAGTCATCCAAAAATGCCTCAGGGAACTCTCTGACTACGGGGATATCTTGTAACTCTATCTTATTCTTCACCCGAACATCCATTATGCTAGCTAAGTAACTCTCACAACTATTTTTCAGTAACCGGTAAATTTCTAGTGAGGATATAATTGGTATTTTGCTTATTTTAGGAATAGCTTGGAAGGAATAATGATCACCATTTGGGGGTCGAAAATCAACCATCCCAGATCTACAACTTATTGTGGCATAATGCCTAAATAACCAATCCATTCCTAATATCACCTCGTATCCTTTCATGTCAATTACAATCAGTTCTACATATAGTCTCTTACTTCCTAAGGACACAACATCACCTTTAACAATCTGTTCAGAATGTAGGGACTTCCCTGATGGTAACATAACATCATATGGCCTTTCGGCTGGTAAAAGTTCTAAGTTGTGTTGGCATACAAACAGAGTTGATATAAACGAGTGTGTGGCTCCCGTATCTATAAGTGTGTAAGCAGCAAAATCACAGATCATAATGGTACCTGTTATGACTGTATGCTGCACGGCTTCCTCATTCTCCATCATTGCATAGACTCTTGGTGCTACCCTTGCACGGTTCGGATCTGGCGGCATGGTGCAGTCTCTGACTATATGTCCAACCTTATCACATCTGAAACAGCGGCCAGAACGAAACTTGCATTCGCCGGGGTGGTTCTTCTGGCATGTGGGGCATAAGGGTGCCAGGGGCCTCTTTCCTTTTCCTTGGTCATCATTCTGGTTGAGGGGTCTCTTTATTCCTTGTTGTTGTTGCTGTGTTCCCCTGTTCTGTTGTGGCTGCCAACCTTTGTTCTGACGTGGTGGCGGCTGAGTGTCCTTCGTGAGTTTCCTTGGCTGCTCACGCTGTGCATATGCTGTCATTTTTGCCTCTTCCAGCTCCAAGGCCTTAGCCGTCACTTCACCATAAGGTACATTGTGTATCCCAGCAGTCTTCACTTTCACATACAGACTTGGCTTCAGCCCTTGAACAAATTGGTAAATCTTGTCCTCGTCATCCTCAATCATACGGGGAGCAAACCGTGATAAAGCATCAAATTTGCATATGTAATCCGTCACAGAGCCAGTTTGTTGCAGATTCATGAACTCCTTCTTCTTGTTGGCCCGAACAGTCCTATTGAAGTACTTGTCAAAGAAAGCAGTCTTGAACATCTCCCAGGTTATAGCTTCGGCATTAGCGGTGTTCTGGATCGAGTCCCACCAATGCCTTGCACTTAACTCCAAATGAAAGACAACATAGGTGACCTTATCCCCTTCCTCAACCTTTGCATACTTAAACATGTCTTCTATCTTTCGAATCCACTCCTCAGCATAAATAGGATCTGAAACATGTCCATTAAACACCGGGGGTCGAAGCCGGTGAAAACGCTCACCCCCATGATCATGAGTTGCATTAGTACTGGAGTTGCCTTGTTCCTCCCTAGCAATCATCAGTCGTTCTATCTGGTGAGATTGGCGCATGACCAACTCTGTCAACTGAGCAATAGCATTGCTATCCTCATTGGTCTCTCTCTACTGACCTCTAACCATTTTGGGATTCCTAGACAAATCATTACAGATATATCTTAACTTATTGACATAAACTGAAATCATAAATACTTACAGTTGTTGGAGTGTACTCATGTGACAGTCAGTGCTGGAAGGCAGTCTGCAGAATCGGTTTTAGAACCCGGTTTTGCTCTGATACCATAATTTTAACGACCCGGGGAGGATCGCCACGAAATCCTTGACTTTACATAAAACTTTAATTTATATTTGAACTCTTTTCTCCTTCATCTTTTTTTTTCTTTAATAACAGTATACCTAACAGGCTTAAAGACTTCAACTTAATGGATGGAAAATTAGTCCCTCGTACATGCTTCCAATCGACGTACAAGTTGCACGGGTCTGCATGCATCAACCGATAGACGTTGCGTCTTCCGAATGGCACGAGCACCCTACATGACTCATTTAAACACCTATCGGCAGATGCGAATACTCGCATCGACCGACGATCACGTGTGTAACGCCCGGGTTTTCGGATCTTAGGATTTTCTAATTTCTTAGGTTATTTTCGTAAATAGCAAATTAAAGTATTTTCTTGAGCGGGATATTTCCTTAGAGCCCTAGAAATTTACGAAAATTTTTAGAGGAATAAGTGAAATTTTGGAAACCCAAATCGAAAGAGTAATGCTAGAGTTCTCGTTTTAGCCTTTTAGTATGTTAATTCGTAAAAATAGCAAAATAAGTCCGTTTTGTGAACGGTGAGTTTTGTTAGAACTCTAAGATTAAATTGGAATATTTGGAGAAATAAGGAAATTGCAGAGAAACCGAATCGATGGACTAATTGAAGAATTAAACATAGAATTGATGGAGGGGCATTTAAGTAATTTGATAAATAAAAGAAAAAAATTATAATTTTTAATTATAATTTTTATACAAAAGTTGAATGGCTTCACGATGAAGCCATTCCACCCCGACGCCAAGTGAGCCCCGACGACAGAGAGGGAGACGCGCGACCCTCCGACGGCGACCACGGCTCCGACCACCGTTCAGACGAGCGAACTCCGGCGAGCTGAACCAGAGCTCGGTTCGGCCTTCTCCGCGCCAGACCCGACCGAAAACAGGTTGAGTTTCTTCCCTGTTTTCGTGGCCGACAGTGGCAAGCTCGACTGATTGTAACGACCCTAACACTGTACCCTTATTTACCCTTAATTAACGTACAAATTTTTCATTTTTTTTTCCTTTATTCTTAGCGTTTATGCGAAAACGATTTGAAAACAATTTAAAATCAATTTACTAAAACGTTTAAACAAATAAAAACAATTAATTAAACCAATACGTACACAAACACTCGATACTCATACGTCTTCCGAAATACCACCTCAAAACCGACTCGAACGCAACTATAACAAATTACATTTTCATGAAAATAAACTGCGTGGTTCCGTTTAAAAGTTTAACATATCCTCCTGTTTCAAAATCACAAAACAGTTTATAACAACAGGTTTCCAAAACATTCAGAACATTAAAATATCAAATGTAAACCTATCCACTAACCAGATTCCAAACATCCTATAATTTCTATACAACCATCATTTAAATGTAAACCTATCCACTAACCAGATTCCAAACATCCTATAATTCCTATACAACCATCATTTAAATGTAAATCTATCCACTAACCAGATTCCAAACATCCTATAATTTCTATACAGTTTACTATTAGCTCAAAACATCCCAAAACCCTCAAAACATCTATACATACTTCCCCACGGGTCAGGTAAGCATCGACTGCGCCAGCACACCACTGCAGCCATCCTCCGTCAACTGGACTCATGCCTCAGATGGAGGGATCTCATCCTCACCTGTATCCTCGTAGTCTATGTCACCTACACCATACATATACACTATGAGATAAAATCCCAGTAAGTTCTACGTAAATGCAATGCATGTTGTGCGTATGAGTTCGTTAAACCATGCTTTATTTTATCTTACTATGCAATGCTCAATAGGTGTCACCGAGATCCTATCCCTCTAACCAGAGAGAGCTCATCCAGCGGGCGGACTACTCTTTCCAGCTAGAGGCGGGGGGTGCACGCTTACAACACGTACAGCCGTGCCTGAGCCCCACCTCGCGTGACCAATACAATACGCCTTTCGGCCAATACGCCTTTCGGCCAGTGCTATGCTTTACGTTATCTTTAAAACTCTGTGCGGAAGTTCATTTTCATGCTTTTCTTTAAAACAAGTGATGCGTGAACAGTTCAATATCATACAGTAAACAAACAGTAAACAAGCAATAATATGTACCATCAAGACTGTAAAGCGTAAACTATAAACTCCTAAAACCTAGCTACCCAAACCAAATACAATTAAACAAACGCATCTCCAAAACTCCTCGAGACGACACGACGTACGGTGTAGGCCAATCGGCCAAAGAAGATCACGAGAACTTACCTGACGTCCGTTGCAAGGCTAGCTCCGTCCACCAGCATGGTTCACCTACGCAATTGTTATCAATTTGTCGTTAATACGAGCTTAAACAATAATATGTCCAAATTTAACAAAAACCTTAACTAATGAATTTCCTAAAATCTTCACCTAACTAATCAAAGTATTTAAAACAACGATTAACGCTCGATAGTTTAAAATCACAATTAACGAGTTTTCCTAAAAACCCGAAAATTCTCCAATTTTAACATTTCTCACAATTCACTCTAATTCCGTCCAATAACGTTCAATACGTCCTTTATATCGTTAATTACTATAAACCTATTAATTTTGGACTCTAATTTGGGTTCGGTAAAAACCGACCCGAAACTTCGAACGAGCGTAACTTTCGCGTCGGTTATCGGAATCGAACGATTCTAGCGGCCACGCGCTCCTCTAATAACCTATTTCAATATGCCAAAAGGAATTTAAAAACAAACAACTCTAGCTAGGTCAAAAATCCAAAAACCCGAATCTGCCCATTCCCGAAATTTTCACCCTTTTTGATCTTCCATCAATTCTCATCAATTTCCTCACCAATCAACTACCCTAACATCAAATTAACATAAACTAACCCAAAATCCCGAGGCTACACACAAAATCCGAAATTGCCCAAATCGGGCATTCACTGTTTTCGCTCAATTTGAGCTCCTCACTGCCAATCAACCATAGCCGACGTTAAGCTCGGCCATTTGACGAAAAACGGCCAAAAGTGGCCGGAAATCAGAGCTCAATCGAGCTCGTCCTTCACGGCCCTAAATCGAACCGAAAACAGGGCAAGAAAATCGCCTTACCTGTCGATTCGTGCGCGGAGAAAGGCCGGACTATGCTCGCCGCCGTCGTCTGGCCGGAGGACGTCGAAAAACGCCGGTGAACCGGCCGTCGGTCGCCGTCGTTCTCTCCCTCTCCCCTGTCTTCGCTCTCTCGGCGTCGGGCGCTCGTCGCTCGAACAGCAACCAAAAAAAACAATTTTGTTGTTTTTGTTTTTTATTTAATAATAATAATAATAATAATAATAATACTCTATTTTATTGAACATCACTACCTCTCGTGTTTTCAACTATTTCGAATTTCTTATTTCGCCAATAAATCCAACTTATTATCTGGGTTCTATTAAAACTGTCCGTTCGCAAATCGGACCTTGTTTACTATTTTTACCAAAACGTCATTTACGTTACGAAAAGCGTATTTACTCGGAATATAGCGTGATTATTCCGAAAATTTCCAAAATTTCCTTAAAATTCTAATTACTCGTTAGGATCGTAATGACGTTTCCTTTTCGTAAAACGGACCTGATTTGACATATTTACAAAAATGTCATCCAATCATATAATAATAATATTCTTAAAAATCCGTACGAGCCGGATATTACACTGAGCTCCGTCCACCGGCCCTTTTTGGTTGCTTTCAGCGTCAATTGGCCGAGCTCGGTGCTGGCATGGATTGCCGAGCAATGAGGAGCTCGGATTTGGGGAAAAACCGTGGACTAGGTTTTTGGAGCTCGGGTTTTCGTGTGGGATTCCGGGTTTTCTTATTAGATTATGTTAATTGGATGTTAGGAGGATAGATTAGTGAGGAATTGAGAGAATGTTGATGAAAAATTGAAAAAGTGAAATTTTGGGAAAAAGGGGCAGTTCGGGTTTTGCCCTTTTTGACCTAGTTCCGGTTATTTGTTTTAAAATTCCTTTTGGCAGATTAAAATAGGTTATTAGAGGAGTACGTGGCCGCTGGAATCGTTTGATTCCGATAACCGACGCAAAAGTTACGCGCGTTTGAGTTTCGGGTCGGTTTTTACCAAACCCAAATTAGTGGCCGTTTAATTAGGTTTTAGTTAGAAATCGATGGTATTATGCTTTTAGGCTTATTAGTGATTACACTTGTCGTTATTTTGGAAGATTAAATGAATTGATGATTATTGATGGATTTAGGTTAAAGTTTGGATATTAGAGATTATTGGAAAACCATTAATGGAGGTTAAGTAAATTGTGAGCATCACGTGCTCGATGAAATGCCCGAATGGAGGAAATGAAAGTTTTAGGAGAAGTTTCTTTAGCTAGGAGCTTAGTTTAAGTTTGAGATTCGTTTATTTATGATCGATTGTAATGTCTTTTATTTATGAAATGTCTTAGGTGGAGACGACTTTCGGATGGTGCACGGCTTGCTACGGACGCCAGGTAAGTGGATGTTAGGCTTCCGGCCCTTAAGGCCCTACATCGTGTCAACGTTAGGTTTTTCTGTTTTGATGATGATTTTCTGATTGTGGGGATTAATGAGTCGGGTAGCTTAGAATGTTAGTTGTTTGTGAAGTTCGTTAAGAATTGTATATGTCCATGTACGTAGTGAATTGTTTGATGATATGTTTTGAGGATAGGTCGTACATAGATTTCTCATGCATCATGTTTTAAAAGAAAAGTACGAAAATGTTTTAGCATATGATTTTACGATTTAAACGTAGAAGAAACGGACAACGACGTAAATGGTCACCCTTCAATAATGTGGAACGTCCGAATGTCTGAGGGAAGTGGTTCACCCTTCAGATAAAGATTTATATGTGGAAGTCTAGAGATGGAGAAACTAATCCGCCCTCCATTGGTAGAGGATTACATGTATGTACGATGGAAATGAAATGAATATGTATGATGAAACGAAATGAAATGAATATGTATGACGAAATGAATATGAACGATGAAACGAAATGAAATGATTATGTACGATGAAACTGTAGAAACTGCATATGTTAAGTAAAATGTTTTAAATTCATATAGTGCATCCCCTTACTAAGCATTAGGCTTACTGTTTATGTTGCATGATGTAGGTGACAGGTGTGAACTCGATGACAAGGAATAGGTGGTCGATGGGCGGTGCTCGTGGCGACGGGGTGTGTTTTGGCTTGATGATCCGATGGCTTGAATGATGTATGTCGAATGATGTGAGATAGTTTTGTTGGTTAGTAGGTCTACGTGTAGGTTTAATTTGTGAAAGTATCAAAGTGTTTAAGTATGTAGATTAGAGGCTTTGATAGAAAAATGTATGAACGGTCAAGTTTTGATGTATATGTACTAGTAGTAGATTGTTTAGAATGTGGAGTTTAAATTTTAGAATTTTACTGGAACTGTTTGGGTATTTTGAACTGTTTGGTTATTTTAAAACAGGTAAGGATGCGCTCGATTTTTAGAGCGATCCACGCAGTTTGTTTTCTTGAGTATAGGTTATATTAGTGTCGTGTTTTAATTGATCTTACTTTAATTGTTTTAAATGTTTTATTTGTTTTAAGTTATTAATGGTTTTAGTCTAGTTTTAAATGTTTTAAAAGTCCAAATGTTTTACGCTCAAATGTTTAATGTTTAAGTCAAAGTTAGTCCCTAAAGATTGTTAGAAGTGGGTCAATTGTCTAGGTCCGTTTTCTTTAAAGTGTTAAGTAAAAATGAAAAAGTTTATGAGAAAATACGAGGGCTTAGGTAATAGTTATGTCACGGCAAGTCCGTGGCGGCCTTACGGGGTTGGGGTCGTCACAACGTGAATCTCGTGTGACCAATTTAAAACATCTACCGATAGACATGTTAAATTCACGTGTTCATCTAAGACATCTTCCGATAGCTTACAAGCTCTATATCATCCGATCACTAAACGACAAATTATTATTTACATCATCCGGCGAGGAAATATACTTCATCTTCCGGTGAAATAGGGAAACATCATCCGATGGACATGTGCTCCCCACGTGCATAATTAAAACATGACCCGGTCACTAAACGACAAGAAAACCCTCACATCGTCCGATGACTAAACACTCTACATCTGCCGATCGCTAGACGACAAAATGGCACTTTCATCATCCGATGGCTAAACACTCTACATCTGCCGATCGCTAGACGACAAAATAGCACTTTCATCATCCGATGGCTAAACACTCTACATCTGCCGATCGCTAGACGACAAAATGGCACTTTCATCATCCGATGGCTAAACACTCTACATCTGCCGATCGCTAGACGACAAAATGGCACTTTCATCATCCGATGGCTAAACACTCTACATCTGCCGATCGCTAGACGACAAAATGGCACTTTCATCATCCGATGGCTAAACACTCTACATCTGCCGATCGCTAGACGACAAAATGGCACTTTCATCATCCGATGGCTAAACACTCTACATCTGCCGATCGCTAGACGACAAAATAGCACTTTCATCATCCGATGGCTAAACACTCTACATCTGCCGATCGCTAGACGACAAAATGGCACTTTCATCATCCGATGGCTAAACACTCTACATCTGCCGATCGCTAGACGACAAAATGGCACTTTCATCATCCGATGGCTAAACACTCTACATCTGCCGATCGCTAGACGACAAAATGGCACTTTCATCATCCGATGGCTAAACACTCTACATCTGCCGATCGCTAGACGACAAAATGGCACTTTCATCATCCGATGGCTAAACACTCTACATCTGCCGATCGCTAGACGACAAAATAGCACTTTCATCATCCGATGGCTAAACACTCTACATCTGCCGATCGCTAGACGACAAAATGGCACTTTCATCATCCGATGGCTAAACACTCTACATCTGCCGATCGCTAGACGACAAAATGGCACTTTCATCATCCGATGGCTAAACACTCTACATCTGCCGATCGCTAGACGACAAAATGGCACTTTCATCATCCGATGGCTAAACACTCTACATCTGCCGATCGCTAGACGACAAAATGGCACTTTCATCATCCGATGGCTAAACACTCTACATCTGCCGATCGCTAGACGACAAAATGGCACTTTCATCATCCGATGGCTAAACACTCTACATCTGCCGATCGCTAGACGACAAAATGGCACTTTCATCATCCGATGGCTAAACACTCTACATCTGCCGATCGCTAGACGACAAAATGGCACTTTCATCATCCGATGGCTAAACACTCTACATCTGCCGATCGCTAGACGACAAAATGGCACTTTCATCATCCGATGGCTAAACACTCTACATCTGCCGATCGCTAGACGACAAAATGGCACTTTCATCATCCGATGGCTAAACACTCTACATCTGCCGATCGCTAGACGACAAAATGGCACTTTCATCATCCGATGGCTAAACACTCTACATCTGCCGATCGCTAGACGACAAAATGGCACTTTCATCATCCGATGGCTAAACACTCTACATCTGCCGATCGCTAGACGACAAAATGGCACTTTCATCATCCGATGGCTAAACACTCTACATCTGCCGATCGCTAGACGACAAAATGGCACTTTCATCATCCGATGGCTAAACACTCTACATCTGCCGATCGCTAGACGACAAAATGGCACTTTCATCATCCGATGGCTAAACACTCTACATCTGCATGAACATGAGAGCTTTTAATTCATCAAACTATGACAAGGATCATACCAGAGCAGATAACTTCACATTCACTAACAGGTCATCACATGGTATAACTCGCAACATACATAAATCCTTCAAGTGTAGACAAGCTCATAATCATAAGGTAAGTATTAGACATCTCAACCTAGTACTCCCACGATGTAGGACTCTATTAGCCGAAAATCTTAATACATTCACTTACCTAGTCTCCTTATCACTTGAGCTCCTTTCTCTTTAAACTTCTTCACCTGAACATTTACATTGCAGTAGTTAAAACAAAATCCTAATACTCTACTCATAAATCATTCCTAGGATCTATTAGCTAAAGTCATTCCCGAATCCTTGGTTTGATATACTGTGCAAAATCTGAAATCCAAAATAAAACAAACAGGTTCCACTATTGATTAAATCTGAGTTGATTACTTAAAATGTCTAGAATCGATTCGGGTTGACATTACTACTCTCGGATTCTAAAATGTTCTAATACTACTCGGCCATTGATAAAATCCGAGTTCAAATGCCGAGCTGAAAACAGAGCTCCAAACACAAACAGATAACTACATTGTCCATTTCATACCTCGGGTGCGGATTCGCAGAGGAATGCGGCTAGAAACCGGTCGTCGGCGAGGAAGACACTGATAGCAGAGAGTAAGGACGTGCGAGAGAAGAAATCGCTGGAAAGGGTGGTGTCGGCTACAGTGGTTTAAATGAGGTTTGAATCCTTTCCTTTTTCTTTAAATACTGGCCTCAATCCTCCATTATTACAACTTTGCCACTCAACCTAGTTTAGATCCACATGTAATTAATTAAGCTTGGCATAAATCCTAAACTACGAAGATTAAATATTTATGAGCGTTAATACAGTTAAGAAAATCACCTGGCCGTTAACTCGGGTGTTACAGTGTAACCAGTTCTGCCTTTCATTCCTCCGGCGACCTTCAGAGGTAATTTTCAAACAATTCTGACCGAGAATAACCAGCACCCACTTCACTCCCATTTTGGCTTTTCCCATGCTCTGTTTTCATTATTTTCATCTTGTTTTTGTGCAACTTTTTTTCTTCTTTTTCGTTTAGCTTCCACAAATGTGAGCTGAGTGTCAAGGTTGGCAACTCGGTTCCCATCAAGCCCTCCAAAAAGGTGTATGTTGTGATGAGTATGCACTACTATGAAATAGTCAATAGGATTTATGTATATGTATGACTTTACATATGGTGGTTTGATGATCACGCATATTAGCATTCACATTATATGGTAATATGGATTATGCATTTTGACAATCACATAATGTTAATATGTTACTTAATAAATATGAGATCGTTTAAATAATATAGTACATGGACATGTTGTGGTTCACTTATCATAGCATGGGTGCACACACTTGCATTGATTCGCTTATCATGGCATGAGTTGTGCGTGAAATTTTTTTCATACTTATTGCATATAGTTGAGTGTAGAATAATAAGTTGGCTATATTGCTAGATGTCATGAGAAATTAGGAGTTATAACATTTAGACAATGATTCATATATCATGTGTCTACACATGTGCATTAACAACCTTGGATTAGAGATTAATTAGAAATGTCTATTAAGTTATATAAAGCTCATCAAATTGACACTAAGTAGAAATGAAATCATGAATTAAGTTTACACATTAATAAAATATATCAGATAGTCTTGGTAAAACACAAATCACAGGATGAGTGTATGTCATGGAATTAGACATTAAATATAATGTCTAAATAATTTTGATAAAACACAAATTATAAAATGAAATATATAAGCTAAGTTGCATTTGGGGTAAAGATGTCCATGTGAATAAATTGCACATGAGAAGAAAGTATAATGAAGTTATGATTACCTAAGTCATATGATTAAGAATTAACACATATGCACAATACACTTCTTATTTAAAAAAGTGTGACATGTAGTTGAATATTAATAAGAAATTATGAGTATTAGCACATAGAACATGAGATGTTTGATCATGACTCTTCACGAGACTCATTCTTGAAGATTCCTTTCCAATAACATTTTCAGTACAAGTGATTAAACTTCTAGGTGTTAATCAAATCTTTACAATATTACATGGGTCACTTTTTTCTTGGTTGAATTGTTGGTGTCAATTGAACCTATATCAACTCTTTAAGAGCGTCATACTATCTATTTCCACAATAAATGAAAATATGGAAAAATCTTTAGTGTGATGGCCTAACTCTATCAGGATGTACAATCTCAAGCTTAGGAACAAGAGAGATTGTGTTTTGGCTCAAGATTGAAGGCTAAAAAATTGGAAATAAAATTGGCAACACTTTGTCGTCGATATATTATTCAGTTAGTTGCAAAATGAAGAGTGCTTCAATTTGTAGATGACTTTAATGTCTTGGACCTCCGGTCAACCTGTGACAGCCCGGGACCTGATTCCGATCGGAATTCGAGAGCCAAGTCATCACTCCTGGGACATAATGGAAAAACACAGACTATATTTTTTTTTGAAACTTTTAGAACGTTACAGGGAGAAGAAACCTTCTCTAGAAATGGGACTGGATGACATATGTATAAAAAAATGGATGACAATTACAATTCGAAGAACAGAAGATAGAGGACTTTTATAAATCGAACCTTTAAAACTTCTCAAAGAGAGAAAACTTTCTCTGGATTTTCAAAGTAAACGGGAAACAGTTAACTGGATGTCATGCAGAAAGTAGGGCTATAGTGAATGACAGGATCGGGTGATAAAAGGCAGGAGAAGTAAATAAACAGATTTAAACAGGAATTAAAGGCGGAAAACATAAGCAGAAGACTGGCGGAAGAAGTGGATTTTAAACAAATGTGAACAGTGGCAGCGGTGGATGTGAGTAAGACAAAACAGACGACGTCAGGCAGAAGATGTAATTTTAAAGGCAGGAGTGGATGTGAATAAGACAAAACAGATGACGTCATGCGGAAGATGTAATTGTAAAGGCAGTGGTGGATGTGAATAAGACAAAACAGATGACGTCAGGCGAAAGATGTAATTGTAAAGACAGCGGTGGATGTGAATAAGACAAAACAGATGACGTCAGGCGGAAGATGTAATTGTAAAGGCAGCGGTGGATGTGAATAAGACAAAACAGATGACGTCAGGCGGAAGATGTAATTGTAAAGACAGCGGTGGATGTGAATAAGACAAAACAGATGACGTCAGGCGGAAGATGTAATTGTAAAGACAGCGGTGGATGTGAATAAGACAAAACAGATGACGTCAGGCGGAAGATGTAATTGTAAAGACAGCGGTGGATGTGAATAAGACAAAACAGATGACGTCAGGCGGAAGATGTAATTGTAAAGACAGCGGTGGATGTGAATAAGACAAAACAGATGACGTCAGGCGGAAGATGTAATTGTAAAGACAGCGGTGGATGTGAATAAGACAAAACAGATGACGTCAGGCGGAAGATGTAATTGTAAAGACAGCGGTGGATGTGAATAAGACAAAACAGATGACGTCAGGCGGAAGATGTAATTGTAAAGACAGCGGTGGATGTGAATAAGACAAAACAGATGACGTCAGGCGGAAGATGTAATTGTAAAGACAGCGGTGGATGTGAATAAGACAAAACAGATGACGTCAGGCGGAAGATGTAATTGTAAAGACAGCGGTGGATGTGAATAAGACAAAACAGATGACGTCAGGCGGAAGATGTAATTGTAAAGACAGCGGTGGATGTGAATAAGACAAAACAGATGACGTCAGGCGGAAGATGTAATTGTAAAGACAGCGGTGGATGTGAATAAGACAAAACAGATGACGTCAGGCGGAAGATGTAATTGTAAAGACAGCGGTGGATGTGAATAAGACAAAACAGATGACGTCAGGCGGAAGATGTAATTGTAAAGACAGCGGTGGATGTGAATAAGACAAAACAGATGACGTCAGGCGGAAGATGTAATTGTAAAGACAGCGGTGGATGTGAATAAGACAAAACAGATGACGTCAGGCGGAAGATGTAATTGTAAAGACAGCGGTGGATGTGAATAAGACAAAACAGATGACGTCAGGCGGAAGATGTAATTGTAAAGACAGCGGTGGATGTGAATAAGACAAAACAGATGACGTCAGGCGGAAGATGTAATTGTAAAGACAGCGGTGGATGTGAATAAGACAAAACAGATGACGTCAGGCGGAAGATGTAATTGTAAAGACAGCGGTGGATGTGAATAAGACAAAACAGATGACGTCAGGCGGAAGATGTAATTGTAAAGACAGCGGTGGATGTGAATAAGACAAAACAGATGACGTCAGGCGGAAGATGTAATTGTAAAGACAGCGGTGGATGTGAATAAGACAAAACAGATGACGTCAGGCGGAAGATGTAATTGTAAAGACAGCGGTGGATGTGAATAAGACAAAACAGATGACGTCAGGCGGAAGATGTAATTGTAAAGACAGCGGTGGATGTGAATAAGACAAAACAGATGACGTCAGGCGGAAGATGTAATTGTAAAGACAGCGGTGGATGTGAATAAGACAAAACAGATGACGTCAGGCGGAAGATGTAATTGTAAAGACAGCGGTGGATGTGAATAAGACAAAACAGATGACGTCAGGCGGAAGATGTAATTGTAAAGACAGCGGTGGATGTGAATAAGACAAAACAGATGACGTCAGGCGGAAGATGTAATTGTAAAGACAGCGGTGGATGTGAATAAGACAAAACAGATGACGTCAGGCGGAAGATGTAATTGTAAAGACAGCGGTGGATGTGAATAAGACAAAACAGATGACGTCAGGCGGAAGATGTAATTGTAAAGACAGCGGTGGATGTGAATAAGACAAAACAGATGACGTCAGGCGGAAGATGTAATTGTAAAGACAGCGGTGGATGTGAATAAGACAAAACAGATGACGTCAGGCGGAAGATGTAATTGTAAAGGCAGCGGTGGATGTGAATAAGACAAAACAGATGACGTCAGGCGGAAGATGTAATTGTAAAGACAGCGGTGGATGTGAATAAGACAAAACAGATGACGTCAGGCGGAAGATGTAATTGTAAAGACAGCGGTGGATGCAGTTTTAAACGGGCAGTGGACAGCGGTGGATATGATTTTTCAAGTAGCGGTGGACGTGATTTTTAAAACGGGCAGCTGTAGAAGTGGATTTAAAGCAGCGGTGGACGTGATCGGAAGATGTAGTTTAAAAGGACAGAATTTGACAACTTTTAACAGAATTACATAAAAACAGAAGACGTGAAAACAGGAGGTATGAAAGCTTCAAGCTTCAGAAAACGATTCAAAATATGATTTTGATCATATCTGGAAAACACAATAGAAATTTAAGGAAAACAAATTGCATGGATAACTCTAAAATCACAGATAATCCATGCACACCTTAAAAGAGAAAATATTCCAAAACATTCCAGAATACTTCAGAACATAAATTCAACTGTCAAATATAGAGGTTTTAAATATATCAACAACAAAATATTTCAAAACGACAACTATCAACTGTCAAACAGAGGTTTAAAACTCGAACATCAGAACCTATACATTATAAAATTCCCGACAGAGTTTTTAAACCAAAAACACAGAACCGCAACAGAGGTTTAAAAACAAAACAGCAGAATCCCAGTAAAGTTTTACAGACTTGAACATTACTTTAAAAACTTCCCTCCCTCGGGTCAGAAACATGTCTGGCTGCCACAACCACCTCCGAGAGCTCGAGCCACCAGCCACCTATTCGTCGGACTGAGACACAAAGTCCTCATTTGCGGGTTCAGTACCTACATCAGGGAGTTCACCTATGAGTCTAAAACTCAGTAAGAACATATATAAATGCAGTGATGCATATGCTATGCATGAACTTTCAGAATACGGTAACAGAACAGTACATTACGTTTCAGTGGCAGAGGGGTATAAGTGGGGCTTATAGGAGAACTGGCAAGTGCACGACAGACACAAACAGATATACAGAAACAGAACAGTAGACCAGTCTCCGTCCCGCACTTAACCAATACATTTCAGTCAGATTTTATCTTGCTTAGCTTCAAACCGTGTACAAAATACAGTTTTACATGAACTTTCGAGAAAATCGTGTATGCATTGACATTCACTGTGCTTACAATTAAAACAGCAGACAACAAAGACAACACAACAGAGCCTAAAGGAAGAACAGGTTACTCGGAATATAACTTCAACTTATCTACCTGAAACCTCCCGACAGTAGTAAAATCCTAGAGTCTCCGCGATGTAGGGCCTTAAGGGCCAACCTACGGGTATGAACTTACCTGTTTGCTGTAGAGTTGATGTTCTTGATCGTCTCGGTAATGCACGAACATGTGCATGCACGTAAGGAAAATAAACAAGCTACAAATGCTAACTAATAACTTAGTAGAATCAGCAGCAACTCCTTTCAAACCCATAGAAAACAAACTAACGTGTTTTCATCGAAAAACAGTGAGTTTTTCTCAAAATATCGAAACGTTAAACTTCCACAAAACTCACATTTTAACTTATCCAAACTTGCTAACTTAGCAGATGATTACCTTTACTGGAGAAGACAGGAGAATAAAAGTCTTTTGGAAAGGTTGAAATCGCCAGGAAGAGAGAAAACAGAGGGAAGTGGAAAGAGAAGAGAAGAGGAAGTGAGGGTTTCTCATAGGAGGGGAGAGAAAAGAACATGGCTTCTTCAACAAGTTGTCAAGTGTCGATAGCTCATTGGTTCCTTCCCACCAACTTTAATTCTTACCTAAACAGCCCCTTCATTGATTTCTAACCAAATAGTTTTGTTTTGGTTATACTTAGCTTGGTTTTCCAACTGAATTGTTACTTAGATTCTTCGATCCGTTTACTTCTAAAAAATCCACTTTTTTGTAAGGTATCACAAAACTTCAAATAAAATACGCATTTTATTAATGGCCAATAAATCTCATTCAATAGTTTAAAGAATAATTACATGGCAAAAATGCCGAGTGTTACACAACCAGTCATATTAATGGGTCGACATCTTCATGACTTTATATGATTTTTGAACTGACCAGGTCGACTATTGGTATTTCAGGTCGACATCTATGCTTGTATGTCAGTCGGAGTTTTGAACTGCGGTCTACCCTCGATATCTTCTGGTATACTGCTCTGGTCTACCACTAGTATCCTTTGGTCTTACCTATGATTTTTAACTTTAACTACAAGGATATAGCAAATATGTTAATACATTCAAATACTCACTCTCAAGAGTATTTTCAATTAGAGCAAAAATATATAATTCATAATTAAATTTATTGAAACAATAATGATTAATATCTAGGGGTGGGCAGAACCGGTCTGGAACCGCAAAACCGGAGCGAACCGGTGGTCCGGGCCGGTTCTTGGTCGGTTCCCCAATCCATGGAACCAGTTCCGGTTCCATGGATTGGGGAACCGGGAACCACGGTCCAGTGGGTTATCCGACCGGGAATTCCCATGGGAGAACCCCATGGGTCGACCCGGTGGGTGCACCGGGAATTCCCGAGAACCTGCCGGAACTGGGAATTCCCATGGGAGAACCGACCCATGGGTCGGCCCGGTGGGTTATCCGACCCATGGGTTGGATAACTTAAAAATATTTATAAAAAAAAAAATCTAAAAGTAAAAAAACCCTAAACCAGCCGCAGCCAGCCCTCTGCAGTTCAGTTCAGTTCCTTCAATCTCACGCCCCTCAGTTCAGTTCACTTAGCACCGAGAACCCGAACCCAACCCCGACCTAGCGACCTCACGTCTCACGTAGCTCCGACCGTCGCCCGTCTGTAACACCCGACATTTTCAGCCAGGTGATTTTCTTAACGGAATTAACTGTCACCTTTATTGTTGATCTTTAATTTAAATTTTAATGTCTAAGCTTATTTGGTTTCTATTTGTGTGGTGGCAGAACCGTAATTAAGAGGGATTTTATTTAGTATAAAAAGAAAATGGAAACCTTAAACCCCACTGTAGCCGACATTCTCTCTCGGCGATTCTCGTGCTTCCAAAGCTCTTTCTCTGCCGGAGACTCCCTCTTTGGCGATCTATTCCTCCAGCCTCCACTCCGATAACCTACATTCGAGGTTAGATTTAGAAAATGTAGTTGCCGAGTAATTATTTGGAACTCTGTTTTCAGCTAGAACCCAATGTTTCAAGATTCTTCAATGACCGAATAATAGGAACATTTATAATTGGTGTTTAGTAATAGCATTCCTGATTCGAATCTGGACCTTAAGATAACCGACTGGAACTAGTGGTTAAGTTGAATTAGGCTATTTTAGATTTTGGAAACTTAGTCCACACACAAGGTGCTCGGCTGAAAGGACTCAGGAATACAGATTCTAGGATGACATTTAGTTAGGACTTTTCTAACTTTGATTTCAGAATATTTAGGATCTATTTTAACTCTGAAATGTGAAATGATATCAAGTGAAAAAGTTTGAAGTGTAGTGCATGAATTTGCTAAGGAAGCCAGGTAAGTGAGTGTATTAAGATTTCCGGCCATTAGGGCCCTACATCTTAAGGGTACTAAATTAGTTATGTGTTTGATGTTTGTTTTAAATTAGTAAGATGGTTTGTACTTGGATGATTTACAGATGTTTGAGAACTATGTTATGTGATGTTCTAATAGACTCTTAGAAGTCAACTGTCTAGTATGATATTTTCCATAGTCTGATGATTTAAGAACATTCATGTCATGCATCATGATTTACTTCTCAAGCATATGAAAATGGTTTATGAGCATGTTTTCCCCCATGAACAAGATATGAGAATGAATATGAAACTTATGTAACCGGATTAAGTGAGGGTTAGGGGCGGTTTGGCGTATGTCACTGTCCAAAGAGAAGGACCATGAATACGGCCCGAAAGGGACTATGTACACTTGCACTGTCATCCCCCCTTTACGGCACAAATCCTCCCTTAATCCATATGATGAAAGTGATGAACAAGAACACGAATAAGAACAAGAAAAGAGCATGAAACGAACATGATCATGATTTTATTGCAACTATGCATTCACGTATACATGTTAGTATTGCATTTCTTACTAAGCATTAGGCTTATAGTTTAAACCTTATGATGTAGGTGACGAAATATCAGGTGAGGATTCCAAAGTTAATGAAGATGTCTAAGTTTGATTGCTGGAAGGTGTTCAGGGAGCAATGCTGTGGCTGGATGGCGAACAAGACCCCCTGGTTAATGCTCTTATCATTTTAGTGATGATTATGAATATGGAAGTCTAAGTAGGATGTGATTATTTTAAAACATCGAGCTTTTGAAATTGTCTGGTTTAATTACTGAGTCTGAGAATGTTTATAAGGATATAGAACGAGTTATTTTAACTAAGTCTTCCGCTACAAGAATTCTGGATGAGTCTCTGATTTTTATTTATAAGAGTGATGAGTCAATGAAGTTAGAAGTCTGTGTATATTTATGTCCACTGATAGTTGTACTCTATCGGAAGATGTTAGGAATTTGCATCCACCGATAGATGTTCTCTATCGGAAGATGTATGAGTTTGCATCCACCGATAGATGTTCTCCATCGGAAGATGTCTTAAAAGAACACATAGATTGCACATGTCTATCGGTAGATGTTGTGTATTTCAAATACCGGATGATGTAAGTGCTGTTTTGTCGTCTAGTGATCGGGCGATGTAGTGTATTTCTAATGTCGGGCGTTGTATGAATCGTTTTGTCGTCTAGTGATCGATAGATGTAGTGTATTTCAATTACCGGATGACGTAGATGTTGTTGTCGTTTAGTGACTGAGTGATGTTTAATGAGTCACGAGAGATGTACGTGCCCACCAGAAGATGTCTTCTATTGGGCAACGATAATTGAGTCATGCAGAGTACACGTGACAAATCGGAAGAGGTACACTCTGTTAGCCGATGCATGCAAACCCATGCAAACCCGAGCAGAATAACGTCGAATAATCTGGGGACATTTCTTTCCTGCTCGAATTTATTATAGAACTGATGACTGAGTATGGTCGCTCGACTTTGTGAACGAATATGTTGTTAGTTTTAAGAGGAAGTCAAGTTCGATGAATATAGTTTCTGTCTGTTATGTTAAAGTCCTTAAGTTCTGTTGAGGAAAGGTAAAAAAAAAATAATACAAAGGGGACCTTAGTGTAAAGTGGTTGAAGGATGAAAGATCTAAAGAGATCAGGGTAAATATGAATTTAAGAGGTTAAGTTATGAATTACGTGGCGACTCCAACTGGGGTCGTTACACCGTCGACCAGCGACTTTTGCAATTCCGATTCTGCATTCAACAAATTCTGCATTCTCAACTGAAGAAGTCCGATTTGAAACGTTAGAAATCGGAATCGATTCTGCATTCTTCTAGTTCTCAACTCTCTCAGACTCTCACACCGTCACACGAACGAATAAGTAAGTCTAGCTGGAAATCGATTCTGCATTCTTCCTTCACCTAGCGAATAAGTAACCCTAGTTGAAAATTGGAATCGATTCTGCATTCTCCTGATTCTTTGTTTTATTTTTAAATTTAAATAAAAATTTTAAAATGCATGGGAAGAACCGGTACCGAACCGGAACTGGTACCAAACTTTCGGTACGGTCCTGGTTCAATACCGGTTCCACTAGGGACCGGTTCCAGTTTCGAGAATTAAATTCCCAAAACCACCGGTCCAACCGGCCCCGACCGGACCGTGCCCAGCCATATTAATATCAACTGAGATATATTCAACTAAGTATATTCAATATCAAACTAATTCATAATCTACTTAGAATTACACATTTAATTAATTATATTTATCATCAAAACAAATAAGCTTATTTCTCAGTTAAACTAAGAGGGACCTTTTCCCATTATGACTCACGATTGATTCTGTTTTTTGTTACTATAGTTGATGATTATAGTAGAGCAACATGAGTGTTTTTACTCCGTTCAAAATATGATACAGTTAAAACTATTCCCAATTTTGTCACTATAATTGAAAATCAATTTCATGCCAGTGTTAAAATCATTAGATTGAACAAGAGATGACAAACGAGCCAGTCGAGTCGAGCTTGAAAATATCTGGCTCACTAAGCCAAGCGAGTTAAACGAACCAATCCTAACGAGTCTAACGAGCCCAACGAGCCGAACCTAATAAGCTGGACAAAAAAAAATTTTAACCCGAGCTAGTTCGCAAGCCAATGTTAAACGAAACGAACTAAGTCGATTCAACGAGTCTCAACGAACCGAGCCTAAAGAACCAAATATATA
Organism: Begonia masoniana; assembly: GCA_022432975.1. NCBI lineage: Eukaryota > Viridiplantae > Streptophyta > Magnoliopsida > Cucurbitales > Begoniaceae > Begonia > Begonia masoniana. The sequence continues at coordinate 18,768,995 of CM039514.1, forward strand.
TAAATGTATTATTCTAAAAAATTTTAATTATTAAAACTATAAAGATTATTTATCATTATAATGTTAAAATATAATAGTTAATTGTTTAGTTAACAAAATTATTTTATTAATATATAAAATTACATGTATTTAGAAAAAAATTATTTGAGATAATTTAATAAAAAGTATCACAAAAATATCATTACAAATATGTGACAGTTGCATCATTACAAATTATGTACGTACTGATTAGTTTAACACCTATTTAATTGCCAATCATTTGAAATTAAAGTGACAAACGAGCTAACCGAGCCGAGTCGAGCCAACCCTAAAAAAGTTTGGCTTACCGAGCCTAACGAGTTAAACGAGCCGAGCCTCCTACAGTACCGAGCCGGTCGAATGGGTTGGCGAGCCAGCCCGCTCATTTGTCATCTCTAGATTGAACAATGCTCCACAGTAATCTCTTAATAGTTTTTACAATAAAAAGAGAATTATTCATGATCACTCTTTTGTTGAAGCTCCACAACAAAACTCGAATGTGGAGAGAAAACATTAAAATATTCTAATGTTGCTAGAGCATTGTTATTATTGTGCAGAAGTTTTTCCCTTCAAAACATCGGATTTTAATCATATTTCTTATTTTAATTTAGATACTTCATACACAAAGTCAGACTTCATTACTCATGATGAACCATGTTAAAATATGGTGCAAGATGTAGAACTAAAGACCTATCTAGAATCTCCAAGCCTCCTTCATATTTAAATTCTGGTACAAAATTTATGTAGAAACTAAAGAACCATCTCAAACTAAAGACAGATCATCATTGTTATTTTGTTGAAGGCTCTTTATCACCCTTTCCATTTCTTAATATCCTTTGCCTGAAACACTGTCATATGATATCGATATCCTCTCACGTTGAACCGGTTATGACAAACTGGGGAGTTCCTTAAAAATCAACATACAAATTATACAAATCTATATACGGATTAAAGCAAGCCTCCATAGAATAGTATTCAGTGATTTTTCATGCAATTTACTCGTAATTGTTCTAGACAATCTCATTCAGACAATTCCTTATTTGTTCACGAAGAACTAGATTCTTTTACTACAATTCTGGAATACATTGATCTCATTATTTTGATAGGTAATTCGAGTCAATATAAATGAGATTAAACAATTACTCAACAGTAATTCAAGCTAGAAGATATCGAAAATCTGCATTATTCTTGGATTTAGAAGTTGCGAGCTTTAACAAGGAAAATTTTGTTAATCAACAGCATTATACATTTGATTTGTTGACTCAAATTGATTTTTCGGGTTCTAAACCATCTTCTACGTCCGTGGATCCTCGTAAACTTTTTGATTCAAGTGGTATTTGCTTGAAAAATCCAACTATTTATTGGAAATCTTAGTTGATTTTTGCGTCACGCGAGTCTCACTTGGTAGCAACATATAAATTTCTTTGTCACTTGACAGGTACTCCAGGACAATGTTTGTTTTATCCAAAAACATCACACCTACAACTAAAAGGCGTTAGTGATTCACAGAGGCCAGTCACTGTTTTTTGTATGCTTCTCGATGATTCATTGATTTCTTGAAAATCAAAAAAGCAATAAACGATATCTATCTCTTCTGCTGAAAGCTAAAAATTGAGCCATGGCTCAAACTACGTTTGAGCTTATTTGGGTACAAGCTCCATTACGAGATTTTAATGTTCAACATCAAAAGGCAACATTACTCTTTTGTGATAATCAAGCAGCCCTTCACATAGCTACTAACCTGGATTTTAACAAAACAATTAAGCATATAGAAATTGATCATCGTGTTGTTTGACAACAATTACAACGAGACTATCTCAAAACTTTGCATGTTTCATCCAACCACCAACGTGATGTGTTTACAAAACCTTTGCATCCAAATCCTTATCGTTCTCTAATTGGGAAAATAAAAATCTTCTACAATCATTCTCCATCTTGAAAAGGAGTAATGAATATACAAATGAAAAATTGACGTTGCTGGAGTTGAATGAATATAAGAATCAACGGTGCAAAGTTTGACAGCCATTTCGTTCAAAAAAATAAAAGTAAAACCATATACTTAGCTTTGTTGGCACATCATAGTGTAAATAAAAGTATATGCAAGGACAATTTTTGAAATAATTAAATTGACTAAGAAATTCCAATCCCGCTGAAAAAATGACATTGTACTCTAACCAAAACAAAGCAATTATTTTAATCATCAACAATGCAACAACAATCATTTGAAATAGCTTCCATTTTTATGCACCTAGAAGCTGAGCTGTAGACTGAATGAAGTGCTTACCAGTCCAGTAGTACTGAAATTGATAAACAAAACGGATGACTAAAATACAAGTGATGTTATTCTATGGTGGCTTTTCTCATCTGCCAAAAGAAAGAAAATGAGAGCAACTTCAAACAATGCAAAATGAACTACATCAACTGAAGATAATTCTAACCCAATCTGCATAAGCAATTAAAAAGAAGCGCAGCTGTGAAAGAGAAAGAGGAAATGAAACCAATCAGCTTGCTTCAGTTCTTGTAATCTGGGTTGTCTCTAAGTCCGAGTTTGGAGAGAACAAAGCAGTATGAATCCCAATCCGTTCGTCGGAGATACTTCAACAACTTCTTCCTCTTCTGCACCATTCCCAATAGACCCTTCCGAGAATGCTTATCCTACAACACAATTAGCATTCAAATTCCGAGTCGAGAATCTACGTTACGAACTTAGATTTTGAATTTATAGCTCTTCAAGTTAATTTTTTGCTTTTGTCACAAACTTAAAAGTTAAAACTCATTCTTAACCTTAACACTTGAAAACCTACATTCACATAAAACATCAATTCATCATGCGTTCAGACAGAATCCAGGTTTCCAATGTTACCTTTTTGTGCAATACCGAGGATAAGTGTTTGATTTTCGTCGTGAGTTGTGCAACTGCAATGGAATCAGAGGAGAAATTTTAGATATGAAAAAGCTTATGAAAATTAGGTGCACAGTATAAAAAAAGATAAGTGCTAAAATTTCTTTGAAAACTAGAAAGGGTAATTAACTAAAAAAATTGTAACATGGAAAATAAATACCAGAGATGAAAGGCGGTTGGAGGTCTACTACAAATTGCAAAACAGAAACAAAAATGTAGTGATCTTGAGGCAACTGGCCCAAAAAAAAAAAAAAAACAATCCTTTACCTTGAACTTGAGCAGATCCACAATCTGACTCTGACATCTTAAAGTCATCCCTAACTTTAGCTAGCTCTATTTTTAACTTTTCTGTTGAAGACATGTTATCTGGATGGAAGTACTGCATTTAAAACATTAGACACCAAATAATCTTACCCACCTGAGAACATTAAATCGGTGAATGTATGAGCAATAAGAGGGAAGAAAACTGTATTAGAATATGCGTAGTTCCTCAATACAAGCACTAGACAATGCTAAGATCAACATTTTACAAACAAACTCTGGTAATTGAAGATCTGAGTCTAACGAAATGAATATAACTCAAGATTGGCATAACCAGGTGAATAATACTTTTTCAACAAAAACAACACTGTTCTTACTTTTTCGACAAGTTGATCCTTTGGAGGCTTTTGCATGAAGTTCGGAGTTCCACCAAGTCGACCCAAGATGCTAAGTTTTTGGACTGAAATAATTAACCAAATCAATAAATCACAAGGGGTGACTGTTCTTTATCGGTCTAGAGAAGACAACAACATAATTTATTCTTAGGGTTTGGGAAAACATATTTTTTACTACTAATGCAAGAGTAATGTGATAGTAGAAACATCATCCTCACACAATGTCCTGAAAGAAAAGACCTTTAATGTAATTAATCTAAGAGATCAAAATGGCACTTCACATTTTTAGATTTCAAACTTCTTGCACCAAGCAACGGCAATAGAAGGGTGTTCATTCCACCTGCATCCATCCATTTAGACAAGAACCAGAAAGAAAGGAGAAACAATTGAATTCTTACCCTTAAAGAACAATGTCAAAGTGAAGTCCTCTTCTACGTTTCTAATCCCACAAGTTTCAGTTTTACTCAACACTTGTATCGAAACATACAATTATGATAATCATATTTTCAAAAAGCATTAACTAATAAGAATATGATAAATAAACATTGGAGTTTGTCTACTCACTCGATGATTGCTTGTCCTGCTCTTCTGCATATATCATTATATTCACCAAGGATTCCCTTATTGTCTTAAAGGGAATAGACTTAGTCTCCATCTGCTCCATCTCCTCCATCTCCCTCAACTTCATCAACCTTTCATTCAACTCCGCCAATGAAAATGACTTTCCTCCATCCACAGGCCTCAATTTCCTCAACTTCAACCCCAACTCAGCCGGACTATAAGTCTTGACAAACTCTGTGTTGATCATGGGACTCCCGGTAGAGCTCCTCTCCATCATTTCCTTTCCAAACACAGATGACGGCAACTTCTCTGTGCCGCCAATCACCATTGTTGACGACGATGCCCCACCAGAATCTGAAGGTTTCAATTTCAAACTCCTTCTGAACGCCGATAAAGACATAGAATCTCCTACTTTACTCTCACTCTGCCTTGAGCGAGAGGAGTTCATATGTCGCAAGCTCTCACGTATCGCTTGGAATGATTGCTCGCCTCCAGGACGGCCTTTCATTGAATCAGAAGATACATTAGAATCGTCCGAATTCTTCATCGCGTTTCTTTGAAACAGCTCCTGAAGTGGTATGTTCTGCGATGAAGAGGAAGAAGAAGAGGATGGAGGTGCAGAACCCCAATCATTAGGTGGTGGGGGAGGGCCGGACGTTCTTCGCTGAAACTCAGAGAGATTTTTTTTTATTTCGTCAATGGAAGGCTTGGATTGAAAAGAGTTGGCAGATGAAGCAGATGAGAAAACAAACTTCCTCGACTTGGATGGCCAAGCAGGCTGCTGTGGCTGTTTGAGGCTGGCTTTAACATCGCTGAAATAGGAAGATATTGAAGACTGAGAGGTGGTCGGTGGAGTGGAAGGACTGTCACGGTCATTAGGTTCGGATGGATTTACGGATTTAGAGGAGAAGAGATGAATGAAAGAAGGATTTGTGAGGCTCTTGCAACTATTAGGTCTGAGGTTGTTCCTAACCTGGAGCGCCATTGTCGAAAATGAGGAGGAGAAGAGTGGCGCCACAGGAGATGAATGAAAGAAGCTTAGGGTTTAGGGCGCTGGGGTGGTGGCTTGGCGGGTGGAGTGGAGTTTCTGAACCCCAGGGGGTCGAGTGCGTTAAGCTCGGGCCTTTGGGCCGAGAAAAAAAAAACAAGCCTGCATTGTTTGAAGTTGAGACCTAGCCTCACTCTTAAAGTTTTTAGGGTACATTTAACAAAAGTCATGTGCAAAATATGAGAAAAACTTGACGATTTTTGTAATGGTAAAGATCGCTATGCTAACAAGCAAAAGGTCCGAACTCAATTCATTCTAAATAATTATTTGCACTATTCATTGTTTTTGATTTCTAAGTAAGAGGTTGTATTACATTTTTTCTTAATTTTTATACAAGTGTATCACATATAAATTGAGTTTTTTTTTTTTTTTTTTTTTTTTTTTTTTTTGTCAAATGATTTTATTAAAGAAAAGGATAATTAGTAATTTGAACGATGAACTCTGTGGGTATCGACACCTGATAGCCTAAATTTTAATTTTCAACAACAAAACTTAGTTTAGAGTTTAAATTGTCAAAAAATTAAAGTTTGGAATCTCATGTGTCGGTACACTTCGAGTTAGATTGAAATTGCTAATTACCCTAAAAATATAACATCAAATTAATTAAAATTAATTGCATATTTTGTTTTTATTTAATTGTCAATAATCGCCTTCCAAGTTTTACTTACATTCCATAAATCTTTGGTGATTTGAAAAATAGAAGCTTACTACATTGAACTCTGATTTTGTTATTTTATTATTAATGAATTGGTAACACGTGTCATTATTTAATTTGTAGATTTGTTTATTCTTGATTAAATTTTAAATTATCACTAAATAAATTAATTCTAAATGAAACGTAAAATTTATGAAGAGGTACATAAATAATTTTGCCTTTGACAAATATTCTTAATTGATTGTAAAGGTGAAAATTAGACCGAAACAAACATTACCAAAAGTTTCTATTCAAACGGCCGTTACAGTTAAGTTATCTCCACCCATATTCTGAAGTTGAAAGAATCGAGTAGAGTTGATTCCATGATATGGGCTAAGTGACATTGAACATGATCAAGCTACATGATCAAGCATAAATCAAGACAAATAAGCTCTTTATATAGAGCTTCATATAACATTTACATCAACTTCTTCAATTTGTAATTTCTATATTTAATAGTCTCCCTCAAGATGGAGAATGAATGTTAAGAATACTCATCTTACCAATTAGAAAATGAAAAAGAGTTGGATTCAACTACTTGTAAGCGCATCAACAAGTTGATGGTCGGATTAAACATGTTAGTCTCGAGACAAGCTCATTGTAATTGTTGTCTAATAGTATGACAATCAATTTATATATACTTAATTCTATCGTGGAAAATGAGATTTGCAGTAATGCGAAAGGCTGTGTGACTATCACAAGAGATAAAGTTGCATTTTGATGTTGGACATGAAAATCTTGTAATAAAGCTTGTAATCAAATAATCTCACACGTGGCTTGACCTATAGCTTGGTATTCAGGTTCAACAGAAGACTTGAACCCTATTTCTTTCTTTTTTTATTTCAAAGAAATCAATGAATCACTAAGAAACACACAAAACCAGTAAACCATCATTTGCAAATCAAACAAGCTTGCCAATTTGAATCACTAAATGCATTCAACTGCAACTACGGTGATCTAGAATAAAATAAGCCTTGTCTTGGAGTACATTTCAAGTAGCAAAAAATTTTATATGTTGTTTGCAAGTGGGATTGTCGTCGTCCAAAAAGAAACTGACTAACACATCCAACAACATATGAGATATCTAGTCTTTTACAACTCAAATATAAAAGCTTTCCAATGAGTCTCCTCTAAAGAGTTAGATATTTAAGTAAAACACCAATTGACTAAGAAAGTTTACAATGAGGATATATGTATAGGGAAGAATGGTTTTTCGATTTTTGCATTCAACTAAGCTGCTTCAACGGCAAAAAAAAGTGGTTTAAGTGTTAGAATTTGGTGTGACCCAAATTTAGTTGGACTGGGTTCGGCCCGTATAACAATATTAGGATTTTACGTTTTCTCTATATATTGATACTTGAATCGTAAAACTCATTGTACCGAATTTGATATTAGTGATTCTCTCATTTGCCCGTGGTTTTTTCTCTCTCTAGGGTTTCCACGTAAAATTCGGTGTCCATTTTTTTTTTTTTTTTCTTTTTCAGTTTCTCGATTGTTCGTTACAGGTATATTAAGACATCTAATCCTAATAACTGGTATCAGAGCTTCAGATTGAAGGTTTTGAAAAATCAGGTTTGGATCTTTTTGAAGGTATAGAACTATTATTAGGTTTGCAATTTTTGTTTGGTAAAATTTGCAACTCTTGGAAAAAGGGAAAATGGAAAAGTTTTTATTGTGTTCTGCCGAGGAAAAGTAAAAGAAAAAAAAAACATAAGAACATAAAACTTCTGCTGTGTTCTTGCTGTGAAGAGAGAGAGAGAGATAAGCACTGTGCTTCTTCTTCCCCATAACACAACAGCGAAGGCCGCGAAGAACAGCGAAGAAGCACCGCCGCTACCATTCAGAATTTGCCGCTCGTTAGGAAACTGATGCCGACCGAACAGAACGGAGAAGATCGCCGACCACCGACGCCTCAGAAACTGTTGCGCGCCTAGGAGAAACCCTCATGTCGTGCCGTCACTGCCACGAAGAAGAGGAGAAGCCACCGATTGTTGTCAAACAGAAAAGGTCGCCGCCATGATCTGTTGGTTTCACGCAGAACCATCGTACGCAGAGCCCCGTGCCACGCTCAATCTCGACAGCCCACTTGCACCATCGAAGTTTGCACAGAACTTCGCCGTCCTTGCTCCGTCGCACATCGTCGTCTGCCATTCGATAGAGAGAAGAAGAATTTTCTTCAGTTGACAGAGAGAAGAAGAATTTTCTCTCTGTTTTGTGTTTGCTTTCATCTGCGTGAAAAATAAAACAAGCAGACTTGTTTTTCTGCTTTGTGTGGTTGTGAACTGAGCGAAGAAACACAGAGAAGAAGAGGAGCTGTATTCTTCTAAAATTTGCAGTGTGAATATTTGTTTGGAATTTTGTTCAGAAATTCTGGTATTGAAATTCAGAGGCTGAGTTATCAATCGAAAATTATTTAGAATATTTTGGGAGATTTATTCTGATTTTAAAAGGGAGTTATTTGATAACGATGACAGGCGATGGTAGCACAGGATACGGTATTGAAAAATTTGATAGGACAGATTTTGCATTCTGAAGAATGCAAATCGAGGATTACTTGTACGGGAAAAGATTTCATCTTCCTTTGAGTGCGAAACCAGAGAAGATGGAAGACGATGAATGAAATCTCCTTGATAGACAGGTTTTGGGAGTCGTCTGATTAACACTAGCCAAAAACGTTGCTCACAACGTGGTAAAGGAGAAGACCACCGTGAGTCTGATGAAGGCTCTATTTGATATGTACGAGAAACCCTATGCGAATAATAAGGTATTTCTTATCAAGAAGCTTTTTAATCTGAAGATGATTGATGGTACTTCTGTCGCAGCACATTTGAATGAATTCAATACGATTGTGAATCAATTGCTATCTGTGGAAATTGATTTTGAGGATAATGTTCATGCCCTAATTTTGTTGGCATCTCTACCGAATAGTTCGGAGCCTATAAGGGCTGCAGTTAGTAACTCAATTGGAAGTGCTAAACTGGTATTCACCGATATGAGGGATCGTATTCTTGCCGAGGAGGTTCGTAATATCGATTCTGGTAAAACATCGACAGGCTCAGCTTTGAATGTGAAAAATAGGGGCAAGAATCAAAGTAAAGGTCCGGACAATAGAAATCAAAGTCAGTTCAAGTCCCAGAGAACATTTGAGTGCTGGAATTGTGGCAAGCAGAGTCACATGAAGAAGGATTGCAGAGCACCGAAGAAGAATGGTAATGACACAGGCAAGGAGGTAGCCACAGTCACCGAGGAATTCTTTAGTGTGTACGACGAGGATATCGTACATTTCGCTTGGAAAGATACAAGTTAGGTAATCGATAGTGGCGCTTCAATACATACCACTTCGCAAAGGGATTTATTTATGTCCTACACTTCAGGTGACATTGGAAGTGTGAGGATGAGAAATGGTGACGTTGCAATAGCTATTGGTATGGGAGATGTGCGTTTGGAGACCAACATCGGCAACACCTTGATTTTGAGAGGTGTGAAACACATCCCCGACATTCGCAAGAATTTGGTCTCAATTGGGAAGCGAAAAATGGAAGCTTACCAGAGGTTCATTGATCGTGGCGAGAGGAGAAAAGTGTCCCTCATTATATGTGATACACGCAAAGATCACGGATTCCACAATCAATGTGGTTGGTAATAAGGCTACAAAGTTTGTGAATTCACCTTCTAAGAGAAAGGTTGAGAAGACTCGGAAGAAGTCAGGTTCTCAGGTGAAGTTTAGGTTTGGGATCTAAGGAAACATCAGAGCCGGTTCGTCAGTGTAACACCCGGTTCTATCGAACCAGCTCTTTTATTATTAATGGTATGATTAGTCAATAATTCAAGTAGGGTTATTAAATGACTAGACAAGGGCACTAGAGTAAATTTACAATTTTCAAAAGTGGATAACGTATTTAAGGAAAGAGGGTTGGGTTTAATGCACTGTAGCCGCCACCTAATTTCATACCATTTTCTCTTCGGGTTTTCAGCTCAAGCAGCCGAGCTCTCTAGGCAATTTTCCTAGCCCGATTCTCCTTCAACTTAGGTAAGTTTTCCTCATTTCTCTTAAGTTTAAGCAGTTAGATAGCTGAGGAAGTGCAATGTGGGGATTTCGTGTATGCTGTGAATGAGTGTAGATTCGGGTTGGGGTGAAAATTTGGGAAAATGTTTAGTGAATAGAACTCCTAACGGTCCACTTAAGTTTCAGAATGCTTTAGAATGGGGATTAGTAAAGATTGACTTAATGTTCTGTTTATGGTTCTAGGTGAGCATTTCCGAAGCAACTCCTAACCGAGTATACACCAGGAATCCAGGTAAGTAAAGTTCGTTTGTGTGCCTTCGGGCCTACATCACAAAACGTTAGGGTTGTGTTTACTTGGGTGTGTCTGTGTGTGTGTTATGCATCATGTTTTAAAAGTATACGAAAATGAATTTGAATGCATGCTGACATGGTAAGGATTGAACATATTGAAACTAGTTATGTGAATCAGTTTTACTGTTAAGGGAGCTAATCCAACCCTTAATGAGACAGTGGATATTTATACTTTGGGAGAGTTTATCCAACTCCCAATTTCACAGGGGGATCTGAACAGTGAATCAGCCTTACTGTTAAGGGAATTAATCCGCCCCTTAATGAGACAGTGGATATTTATATTTTGGGAGAGTTGATCCAACTCCCAACTTCACAGGGGGATCTGAACAGAACGATGAATATGCAACTGAGATGAGAAAGTAGAAACTGCATGTTTAGGAAGTTTTATGTTTCAGCATTTCCATTTCATCATTGCTTTACTTGCTTAGCATTAGGCTAATAGATGAGTTATATGATGTAGATGAATAAGTGATAGCAGGTGTGCTTTCTGAGTCTACTGAGGACTAGACTGGTTGGAGGAGTGCATCCTTGTAACAGACTGGCAGCTGATGGGGCGGTTTAACTGGTGTCTTAGTTGTGAAGGTTTAGTGAACATTGATTTCAAATTGAGTATGTTAAACTTTCTAATGAAAGAAGTTGCTTGGATGTTTTCAAAAATATTTTGAGACCCTTCTGATGTTAGTATTCCGTTAGTTTTAATACTGGATTTTTACTGGATTTGAGATATGCAACGATTTGAATTATTTCTGAATGTTTCAGTGAAGTGAGTAAACTCTTTTCTGTGATTAGAGTTGTGATTGTAAGCCATGAAGTGGATAAAATGTGATTCTGTTCTCTATCGGTAGATGAAGTCTACCGGCAGAGATTGAGTTGTTGTTTTGTTGTCTATCGGAAGATGTCTTCAGTGGAAGCCATCGGAAGATATAGGTTGGAACTTGTCGTTAAGTCGATCGGATGAGGAAATCATCCGGCTGACGTCACCGGTGGATGTAGAGTAAAGTCGATCGGATGAGGAAGTCATCCGGCTGACGTCACCGGTGGATGTAGGGTAAAGTTGATCAGATGAAGAAATCATCCGGCTGACGTCACCGGTAGATGAAGATGTATTTTGTCAGTTTGTGACCGGATGAGTAGCCAAACTTTGTCGTTTTGTGACCGGATGATGTAGCCAAAACTTTGTCGTTTTGTGACCGGATGATGTAGCCAAAACTTTGTCGTTTTGTGACCGGATGATGTAGCCAAAACTTTGTCGTTTTGTGACCGGATGATGTAGCCAAAACTTTGTCGTTTTGTGACCGGATGATGTAGCCAAAACTTTGTCGTTTTGTGACCGGATGATGTAGCCAAAACTTTGTCGTTTTGTGACCGGATGATGTAGCCAAAACTTTGTCGTTTTGTGACCGGATGATGTAGCCAAAACTTTGTCGTTTTGTGACCGGATGATGTAGCCAAAACTTTGTCGTTTTGTGACCGGATGATGTAGCCAAAACTTTGTCGTTTTGTGACCGGATGATGTAGCCAAAACTTTGTCGTTTTGTGACCGGATGATGTAGCCAAAACTTTGTCGTTTTGTGACCGGATGATGTAGCCAAAACTTTGTCGTTTTGTGACCGGATGATGTAGCCAAAACTTTGTCGTTTTGTGACCGGATGATGTAGCCAAAACTTTGTCGTTTTGTGACCGGATGATGTAGCCAAAACTTTGTCGTTTTGTGACCGGATGATGTAGCCAAAACTTTGTCGTTTTGTGACCGGATGATGTAGCCAAAACTTTGTCGTTTTGTGACCGGATGATGTAGCCAAAACTTTGTCGTTTTGTGACCGGATGATGTAGCCAAAACTTTGTCGTTTTGTGACCGGATGATGTAGCCAAAACTTTGTCGTTTTGTGACCGGATGATGTAGCCAAAACTTTGTCGTTTTGTGACCGGATGATGTAGCCAAAACTTTGTCGTTTTGTGACCGGATGATGTAGCCAAAACTTTGTCGTTTTGTGACCGGATGATGTAGCCAAAACTTTGTCGTTTTGTGACCGGATGATGTAGCCAAAACTTTGTCGTTTTGTGACCGGATGATGTAGCCAAAACTTTGTCGTTTTGTGACCGGATGATGTAGCCAAAACTTTGTCGTTTTGTGACCGGTCGTTTTGTGACGGATGATGTAGCCGAACCTTTGTCGTTTTGTTATTAGGAAAAGCCTTCTATTTTCTAAGCCAGTTCCTTCCGGTTGACTCGTTCTCCGGATGATGTGTTTGACCTTCTTAAATTTAAGTAATTTACGCTTAAACCTTTATCCCTTCCGGCTGAATTATTTTCTTAATATTTATTCAATCATTCAAACACTGTTGCATAGTTGCTCAACTCTATTTTGCTCCAACTCTATTTTTGCTCGAAGATTTTTCCGCTGCAAGTCTTCATGTTTTATCAAACGTTAAAATTTGAATTTCGAAGAAAGTTTTAAATTCGGTCCAAGGTTTCTTAGTAATATCCGGGTTCATGAGTAAGAAACCGGGTTCAGAAAACTCGGGGCCTTACAGTATGGTATCAGAGACATTCAGTTAAACCGTTCAAAAGATTACTCATCAGTGCCGATCGTTGCATGAAAGTACTTTAACAACTATAAGTGTTTGTGTTACCCTTAGTTCATAGATATTTAAGAGTATAAATAACCCTGTGCAGGAATTTAGTTCAATGGCCAGACGCCCGGGGAGACCTAGAGTGCCGAGAGAAATGCCAAATGTGAGGGGTGAAGAGGAGCCTAGTGTGATTAGGCAGCTAACAGATTTAGTGCGTCAGTAAACTGACTTAGTGCGCCAACAGTCTGACCAACTAGGAGTACTGTTGAATCAAGAGGTACAAGGAAGTGCTAACTCCGGTTCTAGCAATGAACATTCTGGAGATAGATTCCGGAGACTAAGACCACCCACGTTCGATGGACAGTCATCTGATCCAGTAATTGCTGATGGATGGCTTAGGAAGATTGAAAGTATGTTTAGGTGTGCCAATATCGGAGAAGGAGACAAGGTCACATTGGCAACCTTTCATTTAGCTGGTGAAGCTCAACTCTGGTGGGGACAATGGAGACCACCACGGATGTTTTGGCAATGTCCTGGTCACAATTCAAGGACATTTTCTACGAGAAGTATTTCAGCAGCACAGTCCAGACAGCAAAGAAGTTGGAATTCCTGAACTTGAAGCAGACAGGATCAGTGGCTGAGTACAGTAGGCAATTTGAATCTCTGTCCAGGTTTGCTGGACATTTTGCTCACAAAGACGAGGATAAAGTGTTCGAATTTATTCATGGACTGAAGCAAGAAATTCACCGGGGAGTTAAATTCTGTGGCATTAAAGGCTTGACCTTCAGCGAGGTTGTGTCCACTGCTCTGGAAGTGGAAGAAGCTGAGAGGATGTGTGCTAGGCCAAGAGAGGTCCCACAAAGGTTTAACCAGCCACACCAACAGAGAGGAACGAAGAGGCCAAGTGAAGGCCAAAATAGCCAAGGAGTAGGGGGAAAGGTGCAGAATGTCAGGAAATTTCCCCAGTGTCCTAAGTGTTTGAAGAACCACCCGGGGGAGTGCAGACTGGGCTTTGGGAAGTGTTTTAACTGTGAGGAGGTTGGACACACATTCAAAGAATGCTCGAAGCCTAGGGTCACCAGATGCTACAATTGTAACAAGGTCGGCCACATTAGCAGGGATTGTCCGGTTCCCAAGAGTGGCCCTGCGATGATTAAACCAAGGATATTCTCCATGACGGAGTCGGGTGAGGAACAGCCTGCTGTGGTGTCAGGTACTATATTGATCAACTCTGTGCCCGCTTTTACTTTAATAGATTCTGGTGCCACACATTCATTTATAGCATCTGCTTTTGCTATAAAGTTAGATGTACAGTTTACCCCTTCCATGCATGTGTTTAATGTTGCATTGCCTTCTGGTGAACGCATGCACTCTAACCAAGTGATGCTTGACAGTGAAGTGTTAGTAGGAAATATAAGTCTACCTGCTGACCTTATAGTTATGGATATAATAGGATTTGATGTAATCCTAGGAATGGACTAGTTGTTTAAACATCATGCCACAATAGATTGTAGAACTGGAATAGTTAGCTTCCAACCCCCTGGTAGTTTGAAGCATACCTTTCAAGCTTCAAAGAAGAGTAAGGGAATGTCTGTGATGACTTCTATTAACACAAGGCCTTCCCTGTGTGGAGAGTATTTGTGCTTCTTAGCTAGCGTTTTAGACACACAGCTTGTAGGAAAAGCAAACCCTCAGAATGTCCTGATTGTCCAAGACTTCCCCGAAGTATTCTTGGATGACCTTCCTGGTTTGCCACCAAATAGGGAAATTGAATTTGTTGTAGATGTTTACCCTGGAGCCGAGCCTGTGTCTAAAAATCCATATAGACTGGCACCAACAGAACTTAAAGAATTAAAGAAACAGTTGGAGGAATTGTTGGATAAAGGGTTCATACGCCCTAGCTTTTCACCATGGGGTGCACCGGTCCTTTTTGTCAAAAAAAAAAAAGATGGATCAATGCGTATGTGCATTGATTATAGAGAATTGAATAAACTAACTGTCAAGAACAAGTACCATTTGCCGAGGATTGATGACTTATTTGACCAGCTTAAGGGTGCGAGAGTTTTCTCCAAGATTGACTTGAGGTCTAGTTATTACCAGCTAAAGGTTAAAACTGAAGATATCCCAAAGACTGCTTTTCGCACAAGGTATGGACATTATGAGTTTTTGGTTATGTCTTTTTGTTTGACAAATGCTCCAGCAGCCTTCATGGACCTCATGAATAGGGTGTTTCACGAGTTTTTGGACAAATTTGTCATAGTATTCATAGATGACATTCTAATCTATTCTAGAACTAAGGAAGAGCATGCAGGACACTTAAGCTTGGTGTTAGGATTACTGAGGCAGCACCAACTTTATGCTAAATTTTCTAAGTGTGAGTTTTGGTTGGACAAAGTTCATTTTCTTGGTCATGTGATCTCTGGAGATGGGATATCTGTTGACCCAGCCAAGGTTCAAGCAGTTAAGGAATGGCCTCAACCGAAGAATGCCACTGATATCCGAAGTTTCCTTGGATTAGCGGGATATTATAGAAAGTTCATTGAAGGATTTTCCAAGATTGCTACACCCCTTACTAAGTTAACAAGGAAAAATGTGAAGTATATATGGACGGATGAATGTGAACGTAGTTTCATGACCTTGAAACAGAAATTAACCAATACTCCAATTCTGACCCTTCCTGTCGATAATGGTAAGTTTAGCATTTACTGTGATGCTTCCAAGATTGGTCTTGGATGTGTGTTAATGCAAGATGGTAAAGTAATAGCTTATGCCTCTAGACAATTGAAAACCCATGAGAAGAATTACCCTACGCATGACTTAGAATTAGCTGCCGTGGTTTTTGCACTTAAGATCTGGAGTCATTACTTATATGGACAGTCCTGTGAGATATTTTCAGATCATAAAAGTCTGAAGTATATTTTCACACAGAAGGAATTGAATATGAGGCAGCGTCGGTGGTTAGAATTTGTCAAGGACTATGACTTTGAAATAAAATATCATCCTGGCAAGGCGAATGTTGTGGCTGATGCTTTGAGTAGAGTAACAACATCAACTCCATCTATGATTTTCAGTATGCCATTAGCTTTAGAGTCAGAATTCCAAAAATTTAACCTAGAAGCAGTAATCAGTGTATCAGCTATACTATCAGCCATAACCTTAAAGCCTACCATTCTAGAGAAAATTAAGGAAGCTCAGACGAATGATGATGAGTGTAACAAGTACAAGTCAAGCATGAATTCTACGGACCAATCAGATTTTAACTATTCTGCTAATGGGATCCTCAAGTTTAGAAATAGGTGGTTTGTCCCAGCCATTAAGGAACTTCGTGATGAGATTCTTTCCGAAGCACACTCTTCCAGGTTCTCTGTTCACCCTGGAAGTACAAAGATGTACAGAGACCTTAAACAACACTACTGGTGGCCTAGTATGAAACGAAGCGTGGCAGAATATGTAGGGTCATGTTTGTGTTGTCAACAGATTAAGGCCGAACATCAGAGACCCTCAGGAACATTGCAACCCTTACCAGTTCCTGAATGGAAATGGGAGCAAATAACGATGGATTTTGTTGTTGGATTACCTAGGACAGCAAAGGGATATGATACAATTTGGGTGATAGTTGATCGTCTAACCAAATCTGCCCATTTTCTGCCAATAAAGATAACTTACTTGATGGATCAGCTTGCTGAATTGTACGTGCAAGAGATTGTTAGATTGCATGGAGTTCCTTGTACCATAGTTTCAGATCGAGATTCCAGATTTACATCTAAGTTTTGGAAAAGTCTACACGGAGCTATGGGAACACAGCTTAGTTTTAGCACAGCTTTCTACCCTCAAACCGATGGACAATCCGAAAGAACCATCCAAACTTTAGAAGATATGCTCCGTGCTTGCATACTAGATTTTCAAGGATCTTGGAGTCAATTTTTATCATTGGTGGAGTTTTCCTATAATAACAGTTTTCAAGCAACAATAGGCATGGCACCATACGAGGCATTATATGGACGAAAATGCAGATCTCCTTTATATTGGGATGAAGTTGGTGAAGCACGGTTGCTTGGTCCTGACATGGTGCAACAAACTGTTGAGAAAGTTACCCTCATCCGACAGAGAATTTTGGCAGCTCAGAGTCGACAGAAGAGTTATTCGGATTGCAGGCATAGAGAATTGGAATTTGCGATTGGTGATGAAGTTTTTCTCAAGATGTCACCATTCAAAGGAGTTGTGAGATTTGGGAAGAGAGGAAAGTTGAACTCCAGATACATTGGACCATTCTTGATCTTGAAAAGGATTGGGAAAACAGCCTACCAGCTACAGCTACCAACCTCTATGGATGGAATCCATGATGTGTTTCATATCTCCATGCTTAAGAAATGTGTACGAGACCCTTCTCAGATTGTGGAACAGCAGAGTATTGAAGTTCATCCTACTCTTACATATGAGGAGAAACCGGTAAGGATATTAGACTATGCAGTGAAGGTATTGCGCAACAAAGAGGTTCCACTAGTGAAAGTCTTATGGCACAACCAGAATGTGGAGGAGACAACTTGGGAACGTCAGCAAGACATGATGGACCAATATCCAGAATTATTCAGGTACCGAATTTTGAGTACAAAATTCTTTTAAGGAGGGTAGATTGTAAAACCCGGTTCTATCGAACCAGCTCTTTTATTATTAATGGTATGATTAGTCAATAATTCAAGTAGGGTTATTAAATGACTAGACAAGGGCACTAGAGTAAATTTACAATTTTCAAAAGTGGATAACGTATTTAAGGAAAGAGGGTTGGGTTTAATGCACTGTAGCCGCCACCAATTTCATACCATTTTCTCTTCGGGTTTTCAGCTCAAGCAGCCGAGCTCTCTAGGCGATTTTCCTCGCCCGATTCTCCTTCAACTTAGGTAAGTTTTCCTCATTTCTCTTAAGTTTAAGCAGTTAGATAGCTGAGGGAGTGCAATGTGGGGATTTCGTGTATGCTGTGAATGAGTGTAGATTCTGGTTGGGGTGAAAATTTGGAAAAATGCTTAGTGAATAGAACTCCTAACGGTCCACTTAAGTTTCAGAATGCTTTAGAATGGGGATTAGTAAAGATTGGCTTAATGTTCTGTTTATGGTTCTAGGTGAGCATTTTCGAAGCAACTCCTAACCGAGTATACACCAGGAATCCAGGTAAGTAAAGTTCGTTTGTGTATGCCTTCGGGCCTACATCACAAAACGTTAGGGTTGTGTTTACTTGGGTGTGTCTGTGTGTGTGTTATGCATCATGTTTTAAAAGTATACAAAAATGAATTTGAATGCATGCTGACATGGTAAGGATTGAACATATTGAAACAGTTATGTGAATCAGTTTTACTGTTAAGGGAGCTAATCCAACCCTTAATGAGACAGTGGATATTTATACTTTGGGAGAGTTGATCCAACTCCCAATTTCACAGGGGGATCTGAACAGTGAATCAGCCTTACTGTTAAGGGAATTAATCCGCCCCTTAATGAGATAGTGGATATTTATACTTTGGGAGAGTTGATCCAACTCCCAACTTCACAGGGGGATCTGAACAGAACGATGAATATGCAACTGAGATGAGAAAGTAGAAACTGCATTTTTAGGAAGTTTTATGTTTCAGCATTTCCATTTCATCATTGCTTTACTTGCTTAGCATTAGGCTAATAGATGAGTTATGTGATGTAGGTGAAGAAGTGATAGCAGGTGTGCTTTCTGAGTCTACTGAGGACTAGACTGGTTGGAGAAGTGCATCCTTGTAATAGACTGGCAGCTGATGGGGCGGTTTAACTGGTGTCTTAGTTGTGAAGGTTTAGTGAACATTGATTTCAAATTGAGTATGTTAAACTTTCTAATGAAAGAAGTTGCTTGGATGTTTTCAAAAATATTTTGAGACCCTTCTGATGTTAGTATTCCGTTAGTTTTAATACTGGATTTTTACTGGATTTGAGATATGCAACGATTTGAATTATTTCTGAATGTTTCAGTGAAGTGAGTAAACTCTTTTCTGTGATTAGAGTTGTGATTGTAAGCCATGAAGTGTATAAAATGTGATTCTGTTCTCTATCGGTAGATGAAGTCTACCGGCAGAGATTGAGTTGTTGTTTTGTTGTCTATCGGAAGATGTCTTCAGTGGAAGCCATCAGAAGATATAGGTTGGAACTTGTCGTTAAGTCGATCGGATGAGGAAATCATCCGGCTGACGTCACCGGTGGATGTAGAGTAAAGTCGATCGGATGAGGAAGTCATCCGGCTGACGTCACCGGTGGATGTAGGGTAAAGTCGATCGGATGAAGAAATCATCCGGCTGACGTCACCGGTAGATGAAGGATGTATTTTGTCGTTTTGTGACCGGATGATGTAGCCAAAACTTTGTCGTTTTGTGACCGGATGATGTAGCCGAAACTTTGTCGTTTTGTTATTAGGAAAAGCCTTCTATTTTCTAAGCCAGTTCCTTCCGGTTGACTTCGTTCTCCGGATGATGTGTTTGACCTTCTTAAATTTTAAGTAATTTACGCTTAAACCTTTATCCCTTCCGGCTGAATTATTTTCTTAATATTTTATTCAATCATTCAAACACTGTTGCATAGTTTTGCTCAACTCTATTTTTGCTCGAAGATTTTTCAGCTGCAAGTCTTCATGTTTTATCAAACGTTAAAATTTGAATTTCGGGGAAAGTTTTAAATTCGGTCCAAGGTTTCTTAGTAATATCCGAGTTCATGAGTAACAAACCGGGTTCAGAAAACTCGGGGCCTTACAGTCAGCCTATTACAGATGTTCAGTCACCAGTTTCAGTTTCACGTCAGAATGGTATCGTCAAAGGCAGAACCATGCGGAAGGTTAAAACTCCGGGACGATATGCTGAAACTGTGGGTTATGTATTGAATGTGTTCGAGGGTAACGATTCCTATGTGGAGTCTTCAACATGTTCAGATGTAGTTCGTTGCGACAACCCTGTTTGTTTAGTGATACCATGGAGGAGGAGATGCGATTTCTTCTCAAGTAAGTCTCTCAAGTTTAAGCGGGGCTTAAACTTGAATGACATCGAATACTGAGTTGGCCCATCTGGGGCCTTTGTAGTAGAGGAGGTTGTTTTTAATGGAGTTTTACAGATTTTTTTTCTTGCCAAAATTTCCTTGAAGTTGGAGATTGTCAGAAATCAATGTTCAGGATTCGCTTTTGGTTGGGCCGAGTAGCCCGTTGGATCTCTCATGTGGAATTCGTGTCAAAGTGGAATTTGTTAGAATTTGGTGTGACCCCAAATTCTAGTTGGGCCGGGTTGGGTCCGTATATCAATATTAGGGTTTTACGTTTTCTCTATATATTGATACTTGAGTCACAAAACTCATTGTACCGAATTTGATATTAGTGATTCTCTCATCTGCCCGTGACTTTTTCCCTCTCTAGGATTTTCACGTAAAATTTGGTGTCCATTATTTTTTTATTTTCTTTTTCGGTTTCTCGATCGTTCGTTACAAGTGGATTAGGGCGTCTAATCTTAACATTAAGTACCACTTCACTTTACAAATTAGGGTTCCTAAAGAGCAGCCACAAGAAGGGAACAAAAGAGGTGTGTTTAGCTAGTACACTTAGCCGAGTACATGAAGACTTGGCCAATTTTAGCAAAGTAACTCCTCTCTCTCCAAATGTCACTTTCAAATGGTCCCCTCTTTCACAAAACACAACTAAAACGAGTCCACTAATTGCTAAGAGTGTTAGGCCAAACAACAAGGAGATAAAAATAACTAAAGAAATAAACTAGGTGATCAATTACACAAGTTGTTTCATGGAAGACAAACTCCTTCTTCTATTTTTGGGGTGGCCGGGGTTGCTCTCATGTTACCAAGTGAAAAGGCTTCTTCAAGTCTAATGCACTTGACTCCATCCACAACTCTTCAAACGATGTTTCACCAACAAAAAGAGCACACTCATTAGTTAAAGGCTCGACCAAGGATTTGACTCGTGATCGAGTGATGGCTCCTCTTAGCACATCATGCTCCCTGGGTAATTGAGGATTTGACCTCAAATCCGAATACGCTTATTCTCCTAGCTCGGTCTCTTCCCCAATGTACGGGAATAAGTCTTGTACAATGAAATTGGTGGATACTCCGTATTCTTCCGCTAATTCAAGCTTGTATGCATTGTTATTGATCCTTTCTACTATCTTGAACGGTCCATTGGCTCATCCATAATTTTTCATCCACAGCAATTAAACCTCTGATTTTTGGATGGGATTTCCATCACACCGAAAATAAGTTGTCATTAAAATTTTAGCTCATTTGAAGTTCATTTGAAGAAGTTGTGCATTGGCAAAATAGAATCATTTTCAGCCAAACAGTTTTGGTTTGTCGAGAGTTTTGTGCTTCAACTTCCAAGCCTTAGTTAAAGCTGATAAGTGTGTATTTTACACACTTTATTGTACTTTTTAATACTTGAATTGATAAGTTTTACTCAAGTATATGAAAGATTCTGATATGTTTGGTGTAAGTGCGCAGAAAAATTAGAAAATTACAGGTTTTTAGTGAAATCAATAGAAAAGAAAGGCAGAGGAGTTGCCGATCGATCGGCTGAAGAGGAATTTTAATGAAAGCAGAAAGAATCGCAACCGTTCGGCTATTTTAATTGTTTTAATCTGTTTTTGTAACAACCCCAACCCAGTCAGGGCCGCCACGAGTATTGCCTTGACGTACATTTACTTCTAGTTTCACTCCATGACATCAAACTTTTCATTTTTCTTCTTGACCCCTAAATCCTAGACTCGGATCATAAATCATTTAAGGATATGTACATATTTTTGAAAACTCGCAGACATATAACTTAAATGACAACGGCTAAAACCTTTAACTCTCTGAACTCAACTCCTTCACATTCCTGACGACGTACTCATCCACAGAGTTGAACGACACAAGTCGGGCAATATTCTCGTCTGTGAAATCAGATGACTTTATCGTCCACGGGCTACATAGAAGCTATATCGTCTACGGTCTGCCCAGTCAACAACGTCCACCGATCATTACCCATAGACTTATTTAAATTTATCGTTCACAGACCACGTGTTATCCACGTGACTTTAATGTCCACGGTTCACGTGACTTCTCCACTCATGGGTCACGGGTTACACAGACTCCTGCGTCCACAGACTCCTGCGTCCACAGACTACTTAACTCTTTCGTCCACAGACTCCAGCGTCCACAGACTACTAAACCCTTTCGTCCACAGACTCCAGCGTCCACAGGCTACTTAACCCTTTCGTCCACAGACTCCAGCGTCCACAAACTACTTAACCCTTTCGTCCACAGACTCCAGCGTCCACAGACTACTTAACCCTTTCGTCCACAGACTCCAGCGTCCACAGACTACTTAACCCTTTCGTCCACAGACTCCAGCGTCCACAGACTACTTAACCCTTTCGTCCACAGACTCCAGCGTCCACAGACTACTTAACCCTTTCGTCCACAGACTCCAGCGTCCACAGACTACTTAACCCTTTCGTCCACAGACTACTTAACCCTTTCGTCCACAGACTACTTAACCCTTTCGTCCACAGACTACTTAACCCTTTCGTCCACAGACTACTTAACCCTTTCGTCCACAGACTACTTAACCCTTTCGTCCACAGACTACTTAACCCTTTCGTCCACAGACTACTTAACCCTTTCGTCCACAGACTCCAGCGTCCACAGACTACTTAACCCTTTCGTCCACAGACTACTTAACCCTTTCGTCCACAGACTACTTAACCCTTTCGTCCACAGACTACTTAACCCTTTCGTCCACAGACTACTTAACCCTTTCGTCCACAGACTCCAGCGTCCACAGACTACTTAACCCTTTCGTCCACAGACTACTTAACCCTTTCGTCCACAGACTCCAGCGTCCACAGACTACTTAACCCTTTCGTCCACAGACTCCAGCGTCCACAGACTACTTAACCCTTTCGTCCACAGACTACTTAACCCTTTCGTCCACAGACTACTTAACCCTTTCGTCCACAGACTACTTAACCCTTTCGTCCACAGACTCCAGCGTCCACAGACTACTTAACCCTTTCGTCCACAGACTCCAGCGTCCACAAACTACTAAACCCTTTCGTCCACAGACTACTTAACCCTTTCGTCCACAGACTCCAGCGTCCACAGACTACTTAACCCTTTCGTCCACAGACTACTTAACCCTTTCGTCCACAGACTACTTAACCCTTTCGTCCACAGACTACTTAACCCTTTCGTCCACAGACTACTTAACCCTTTCGTCCACAGACTACTTAACCCTTTCGTCCACAGACTCCAGCGTCCACAGACTACTTAACCCTTTCGTCCACAGACTACTTAACCCTTTCGTCCACAGACTACTTAACCCTTTCGTCCACAGACTCCAGCGTCCACAGACTACTTAACCCTTTCGTCCACAGACTACTTAACCCTTTCGTCCACAGACTACTTAACCCTTTCGTCCACAGACTCCAGCGTCCACAAACTACTAAACCCTTTCGTCCACAGACTCCAGCGTCCACAGACTACTTAACCCTTTCGTCCACAGACTCCAGCGTCCACAGACTACTTAACCCTTTCGTCCACAGACTACTTAACCCTTTCGTCCACAGACTACTTAACCCTTTCGTCCACAGACTACTTAACCCTTTCGTCCACAGACTACTTAACCCTTTCGTCCACAGACTCCAGCGTCCACAGACTACTTAACCCTTTCGTCCACAGACTACTTAACCCTTTCGTCCACAGACTACTTAACCCTTTCGTCCACAGACTACTTAACCCTTTCGTCCACAGACTACTTAACCCTTTCGTCCACAGACTACTTAACCCTTTCGTCCACAGACTCCAGCGTCCACAGACTACTTAACCCTTTCGTCCACAGACTACTTAACCCTTTCGTCCACAGACTACTTAACCCTTTCGTCCACAGACTACTTAACCCTTTCGTCCACAGACTCCAGCGTCCACAGACTACTTAACCCTTTCGTCCACAGACTCCAGCGTCCACAGACTACTTAACCCTTTCGTCCACAGACTACTTAACCCTTTCGTCCACAGACTACTTAACCCTTTCGTCCACAGACTACTTAACCCTTTCGTCCACAGACTACTTAACCCTTTCGTCCACAGACTACTTAACCCTTTCGTCCACAGACTACTTAACCCTTTCGTCCACAGACTCCAGCGTCCACAGACTACTTAACCCTTTCGTCCACAGACTACTTAACCCTTTCGTCCACAGACTACTTAACCCTTTCGTCCACAGACTACTTAACCCTTTCGTCCACAGACTACTTAACCCTTTCGTCCACAGACTACTTAACCCTTTCGTCCACAGACTACTTAACCCTTTCGTCCACAGACTACTTAACCCTTTCGTCCACAGACTCCAGCGTCCACAGACTACTTAACCCTTTCGTCCACAGACTACTTAACCCTTTCGTCCACAGACTACTTAACCCTTTCGTCCACAGACTCCAGCGTCCACAGACTACTTAACCCTTTCGTCCACAGACTACTTAACCCTTTCGTCCACAGACTACTTAACCCTTTCGTCCACAGACTACTTAACCCTTTCGTCCACAGACTACTTAACCCTTTCGTCCACAGACTACTTAACCCATGTTGTATTCGTGTTCTTGATCATACATAAGGAATCATACTCATTGTTCATTCATCATTAGGCTATTTGCGTGTACCATGGGCCTCTCGGCTCATAGCGTTCTTAGTCCATTCCTGGACAGTGACGTATATAAATTATCGTTTACTTATTCTTGTTCTTTTCATATTCTCATCTTATTCATAAAAGGAAGCATGTATATAAGACGTTTTCGTGTTCTTGGAAACGAGTGATGGTGTAGGGACATGAGTGCACAAAAACCATCAGACAGTGGAAAGAATCGTACCAGAACAGACGACTTCATAAACTATAACATAACATCACATAACATAAATATAGTTATCCATAAATCATCAAGTAACATCGAAACAGGTTTCCTAATACTCTCGTGATGTAGGGCCCTAATGGCTGGAATCTTAACACACCCACTTACCTGGACTCCTTAGCTATGTCGTGCCTTCACTTGAGTCTTTCTCCACCTAAGACATTTCATGCTTCAATGTTAGATATATCCTGAATAATCTAAACTCAGAGCTGGTAAAATCTTAGCTAAAGAAGTCATCCTAGATTCTAGCTTAAACCTCTAAGGCATTTCGCCGAGCACCTAGTGTACAGAGCTTAACTTTTAAAACATTAATGGCATTGCCGCCTAAACCACCAGATTCATATAGATTTCAGACTCTCAACCTACAACATTAACAACGTCCAGGATTCTATACCAATGCCATTACAGAAGACTAGGAATACTGTCATTATTCAAACATTGTTCGATTCTAAGTCCGTAAATACTAACTAGTAATCATCCTTAATCGAAAGCTTAATGAGTGAATCACCTAAACCTCACCCGAGCTTTGAATCGTCGAAGAAGGAGGAGGAGAAATCGGTTACTTGAAGGAGGAAATCGCCAGAGGGAAATGTCGGCTCCAGGAGGGTTGAAACGAGGTTTTAGACTTTCCAATTTCTACTTATACTAAAAAAAAAATCGACTTAATTACAATTCCGCCACTAAACCTACTTCCATTTAAAATTCCTCAATTGTATAAGTCACACCATAAATAATTGTGGGAAAAAAAATACCTGACCAAGGTGCTGGTTGTTACAGTTTTAATCTCAACCGTTGAGATTGATTGTGGGCTTCAGATTTGTGGGCTTCAGATTAATTAAGAATTAGGTTAACTAACTATGAATGAGCATCATTCAGAACAAGCCCTGGCGAGAGAGGGAGACTATCATTGAGAGAAGCTCTAGCGAGACGGAGACCAGAACGGAGCGAGAGCTTCGAGAACTTAATTTCAGTATAGTTTTTCTTTTCCTTTCTCTTCTGAACTATGAACATCTTTATTATTTTTATTGTTTCTCTTTATTCTAGCATGAACTAAATTTCTCTTCTATGGCTACGATGTAGCCAGACGATGTTTATTTTCTGTTTATTTGTTTAATTAAATTCAATAAGTATTTCTTCCAATATTGTTGACGCATTTAATTTTCGTTCTTAAAGCTTGTAAATTTCTGGCAAATCTTTACCTGATTTTTGGGGTGTTTTGAGACTGAGAGGTGATAAACACCCAAGCACTGAAATTAATATCATAAATATGCATAAACTAGAGATAGTTTCGGTATTGATGTGATCATTGTGATTTCTTAATTTAATTGTATTTTATTAATGTAGGATTTGAGACTGAGAAGTGATAACTCATTAATCAGATAAACTAAACAATGCTCGAGAGAGATTGTATTAGAATTTAGCGAAATCGATCATCAACATAGGGAGAATACTTATGAATATAATTATGACAAAATGAAATAAATGTTGTCTTGGTGAAATCGTAGTACCTAGGCTTTTATTAATTAGATTTAATCTCATTTTATCTGTTTCGATATTTTACATTAGTTTATTTTAATTTTTTTGGTTGTCTAATTTAATTTCAATTCTTGAACCCATAAAACATATGTTCAATTTAGAATTAAGATTAATAAATTCGATTATTAATTAACAAGTCCTCGTGGGTTCGACACTCTACTTATCATTCTATTACTTGTTGCGACTCGTACACTTGCGAAATAATTTTCACAACAAGTTTTTGGCGCCGTTGCCAGAGACTTTATTATTAATATCGAATTAATTATTTTTAGTTTTATTTTGAATTTTTTTTATTTTATTTCTTTATTTTCGTGTTTTTTTTTTTTTTTTTTTTTTTTTTTTTTTTTTTTTTTTTTTTTTTTTTTTTTTTTTTTTTTTTTTTTTTTTTTTTTTTTTTTTTTTTTTTTTTTTTTTTTTTTTTTTTTTTTTTTTTTTTTTTTTTTTTTTTTTTTTTTTTTTTTTTTTTTTTTTTTTTTTTTTTTTTTTTTTTTTTTTTTTTTTTTTTTTTTTTTTTTTTTTTTTTTTTTTTTTTTTTTTTTTTTTTTTTTTTTTTTTTTTTTTTTTTTTTTTTTTTTTTTTTTTTTTTTTTTTTTTTTTTTTTTTTTTTTTTTTTTTTTTTTTTTTTTTTTTTTTTTTTTTTTTTTTTTTTTTTTTTTTTTTTTTTTTTTTTTTTTTTTTTTTTTTTTTTTTTTTTTTTTTTTTTTTTTTTTTTTTTTTTTTTTTTTTTTTTTTTTTTTTTTTTTTTTTTTTTTTTTTTTTTTTTTTTTTTTTTTTTTTTTTTTTTTTTTTTTTTTTTTTTTTTTTTTTTTTTTTTTTCAGGTGCATGCGTAAAGCAGGAAACACTAATCTTTTCCCGCTTAACCTTGAAATCGAGCGTACGTGTCGACAAAATCAGAGAGAGAGAAGAAAAATTATTCAAACAGTGCGTGTCATCATGGGAGATCACGGGGAAGACAATAATGACAACCGGACCTTGGTGGATTATGTTATACCTACTGTATCTGGAGTGCACTCAGCTATTCGCAAATCGATCATTGCTGCTAATTTTGAAATTAAGTCGGGCACTTTGCACATGATTCGACAATCTCAGTTTAGTGGTTTACCTACTAAAGACTCCAAATATCATATTGCCAATTTTTTAGAAGTATGCAATACTTTTAGATTTCACAATGTAGGGGATGATGTAGTGAGGTTACGCCTATTTCCATTCTCATTAAGGGATCGTGCAAAGAGCTGGCTTAACTCTCTGCCAGCTAATTCTATTAATACTTGGGAAGAGTTATGCCAAAAATTTCTTTCCAAGTTCTTTCCTTTCGAGAAGACTGCTAAGATTCGCAACGATATAATCAACTTCAGTCAATTCGATGGGGAAACATTATATGAGGCATGAGCACGCTTCAAGAATATGTTAAGAAAGTGTCCAAACCATGGCCTACCGAAGTGGATGCATATTCAAACTTTCTATGTAGGATTGTCGGCCTCTACCAAAACTCTGGTCAATGCAGCTACAAGTGGTGTTTTAATGAGAAAAACTGAAGAAGCCGCTTATGATCTATTAGAAGAATTAGCGCTTAAAAGTGACCAATGTCCAATAGAGCGATCAATTATGAAGCGCACAACAAGTACTCCAGAACTCGAGGCTATGAAAGCTTTAACTCTACAAGTTGCCTCATTGGCTAAACAATTACAAGAATCTCATATGGCGGCTAGTGTGGAGAAAAAGTCAATGATTAATTGTTAATGGTGTCAGGAACCACATCAGAGTGAAGAATGCCACGTGGGAAATCATATGTCGAATAAATCTGCAGAACAAGTTAACTACATGGAGAATTTTAATCGGCAAGTAAATCCCAACTCAAATACTTATAATCCAGGGTGGCGACAACATCCTAATTTCTCATTGAGCAATTCTCAAAATGTTATGACTATGCCTCAAACATCGCAATTGGGTCCATCCCAACAAGCTGAACAAAAAAATGATCTCGAGGCAGCCCTTATGCAATTTATGACCAACACCCGTACAACGATGCATAATCAATCGGCCTAAATTCGAAGTCTTGAGAATCAAGTTAGCCAATTTGCTAGTATTATTAATGCAAGATCTCAAGGTACACTACCTAGCAATGCAGAAATAAATTCGAAAGAGCATTATAATGCAATTACCACTCGAAATGGAACAGTAATTGAACCGGTGCAAAAAGAGCCAAGCGTGCCTAAATTTGATAATGGGGGTTCAAGTGAAAGTGAAGCTCAAAGGTTTCTACCATCTCACCATTTGTCAATACAAGCAATTCCACCTCAAGTGTCGTTTCCACAAAGACTGAAGAATGTGAAGCTTGATAATCAGTTTTCTAAGTTTCTTGATGTTTTCAAAAAGCTCTACATCAACAATCCATTCACAGAGGCCCTCGAACAAATGCCTAATTATACAAAGTTTCTGAAAGATATTTTATCTCATAAGCGTAAGATTGAAGAAGGCAATATGATCACTTTGACGGAGGAATGCAGCACTATTATTCGACGGAATCTTGATTTTAGCGTATCTTAGTACTGTACTATATTTTGGTATTGCAATCTGAAATCTGGTTTAGGTGTCTATGATTGAAATTTTGAATAAATTCATGTTTTAGCTTCTTGAAAAATGCTGAGTAGAAGATTAGGTTGTATTAGTTTACATTGACTTACGCTTACAAAGTTAGACTCAGAAACCATGAGAACATTTTCATTCTTGTTTGATTTGATCTGTTAGTGTCATACTCATGTAGTCTACATATATCGAAGCCTAAACACTATGAGGGAGTGAAGCTCCAGTCGAATATAACATTAACGAGTGCTTACTAAGGAAAGTCCTTCTTGATTTCGCCCAACATCCTCGAATGTGAATTGAAATTTTTCAGAAATAAGAGAATGACTTAGGCCATCATTAGACCATTTTGAGCCTTCTTAGCTTATCATTTTGTGTCATTTAATGACACCCATAGTCACCTTTTTTAGCCTATTATTTACCATTCAATTGTGTCTATTTTACCCTAGCCACATATATTTTTCTACATTTTCTAAAGAGCACATGGTTTATTGATATAGTGGAAGGAGAGTAGAAGAATGTAGTTGTGAGAATCAATAAAAACTCCTTTTGTCATCTGTTAATTTATTTTTATGTGCTTTGTTATTATTAGTCTGAGTTGTTAAAAAAAAAAAGACAAGTTCGAAAGTTTTTTTTTATTTTCAGGCTTTTTTGTATTTATTTTACTTTGTAATTATGACAAAGGAGTTTATCTGAGTGATATTGAATGAACTAAGTTTGGGGGTGAGAGATCAAAGGAAAGCTTGAGTAAGTTCAATGAGTGAGCGAGTGCTGAGAAGAAAATAGTGAGTGGGTGACATAAGGAAGGATGGGTTGTGTTCTGATTATTTGTTTGTATCCATTAAATTCCTACCCTTTAACCCAACCTTACATTACAAGCTTTTAAAGACCTATCGATTTTTATTTTATTTAATTGATAATTGCTACTAGTTGGATGGTGGGCAAAGCCGATGAACGATTAGAGTGAATGGAGTGATCCCAAGTGAGTTGTGAGTGTATTCTTTTCCTGTAGTTACATTAGTTAACTCAACAATTAGAGAAAAATAAAAATGAACATACACACACACACGAGGATTACTAAGTAAGCGAATGTCAATACGCTGATGTAAGTTAATTATTTTGCAAAGTGTTAATCTTGATAGCTTTAGTATGGATTGTTCAAACTGAGACGAAGTACCAAAAACTTTGATGATGATTACTTTACCATTATATTGTATTGTGCATATTATATGGGTTGGATTATATATATGTTGAGATTTTTGCTTAGTTTTGTTCGCTTGAGGACAAACTTTCATTCAAGTTTAGGAGTGTGATAAGTGTGTATTTTACACACTTTATTGTACTTTTTAATACTTGAATTGATAAGTTTTACTCAAGTATATGAAAGATTCTGATATGTTTGGTGTAAGTGCGCAAAAAAATTAGAAAATTACAGGTTTTTAGTGAAATCAATCGGAAAGAAAGGCAGAGGAGTTGTCGATCGATCGGCTACTTTAGGCGATCGATCGGCTGAAGCGGGATTTTAAGGAAATCAGAAAGAATCCCAACCGTTCGGCTATTTTAATTGTTTTAATCTGTTTTAATCTCAACCGTTGAAATTAATTATGGGCTTCAGATTTGTGGGCTATCAAATTAATTAAGAATTAGGTTAACTAACTATGAATGAGCATCATTCAGAACGAGCCCTGGCGAGAGAGAGAGACTATCATTGAGAGAAGCTCTAGCGAGACGGAGACCGAAACAGAGTGAGAGCTCCGAGAACTGAATTTCAGCATAGTTTTTCTTTTCCTTTCTCTTCTGAACTATGAACATCTTTATTATTTTTATTGTTTCTCTTTATTCTAGCATGAACTAAATTTCTCTTCTATGGCTACGATGTAACCAGACGATGTTTATTTTCTGTTTATTTCTTTAATTAAATTCAATAAGTATTTCTTCCAATATTGTTGACGCATTTAATTTCCGTTCTTAAAACTTGTAAATTTCTGGCCAATCTTTACTTAATTTTTGGGATGTTTTAAGACTGAGAGGTGATAAACACCCGAGCACTGAAATTAATGTCATAAATATGCATAGGCTAGAGATAGTTACGGTATTGATGTGATCATTGTGATTTCTCAATTTTATTGTATTTGATTAATGTAGGATTTGAGATTGAGAAGTGATAACTCATTAATCAGATAAACTAAGCAATGCTCGAGATAGATTGTATTAGAATTTAGCGAAATCGATTATCAACATAGGGAGAATACTTATGAATATAATTAGGACGGAATGAAATAAATGTTGTCTTGGTGAAATCGTAGTACCTAGGCTTTTATTAATTAGATTTAATCTCATTTTATCTGTTTCGATATTTTACATTAGCTTATTTTAATTGTTTTGATTGTCTAATTTAATTTCAATTCTTGAACCCATAAAACGTGTGTTCAATTTAAAATTAAGATTAATAAATTTGATTAGTAATTAACAAGTCATCGTGGGTTCGACACTCTACTTATCATTCTATTACTTGTTGCGACTCGTACACTTGCGAAATAATTTTCACAACAAAAGCACTTCACATCTTCTTCAATATTTTCTTCCCCTTCTTTCACCATAGCATGAGTAGGCCCTGCAAGCAACTTGGATAACCTTTCAAGACCACGGCCAATAACAAGGAAAAGTGCAAAAATTGCATCATTTTGCTCTACAAAAGTTTGTGTTAGTTTTTCAACAAAAAGCATGGCTCGGTTTATCAAGTCGTAACAAAAACTTTTAAAAGATAAGGAATGACTTCTTGCCATGATTATAGAGATTCAAATGGACAAGGAAAGAGTGGTTAAAGAAACAAAACTCTGATACCAAATGATGCGCTTCAAAAATGGGAAAAGAGGTTGCAACACAAAAACATTATCGGTTGCAAAACAATTTTGGTAGCTAAATGAGTGAACTTACATGACGTGCCTCAAATTGGTGATTACATTGAAGCACTAAAATTAACAAACTCAATAAATGCTCATTTCTCAGTTATAGATGTTCTGGTCTAAAAATAGTCTAATTTGCAGAATGTATAACTTTCAAGATTCTAAACCAAATGACCTGAAATTTTAAATGGGACTTACTAGGGCTATAGAAAAAATACCCTTTAAATTTCAGCTGCTAAATTACTGTCAATGGAAAGTTATGGCCGAATTACTAAATGCCAACAGAGCTCAATTTACTGCTCTGGCTGAGAACAGAATGTTAACTTTAGAGAGGCATAACTCTCTCGTGTGATAATGAAATGACGTGATTCTTGTGGAAAATTGAAGCTGTGGATGTAAGGATGGTTGTAAATAAAAATTAGAGGATGAGTCAAAAGGATGGAAAAAATATGGTCAAAGTCATGGTGTTGGTCTGAGAAGGTGATAAATGGCATCTTTTGAGATTTGACTTCTTCTTTGACGAAGAGCACTACAACAAACTTTGGATGAGAGTTTTATACAACCTTACTCTGATTTGTCCAAGCCTAAGAATGAATGGAAAAAGATTGCATCAAGAAGAAACCACTTTGGCTCACTACAAAGTGGGAACCGAACACGCATTCACTCTACTTTCTCAGATTTGACTCACTGATTGAAAGGAGGAACACCAAACAAAAGCTTCTGGTTTTCATTCCACAAAACCTGTAGCTGAAGGGGTGTTAAGGATGGTTTAAATACCTCCTCTCTTTAGCAAATTAGGGTTACAAAACGTGGCCAAAAGTGAGCTGAAGATGGAGCCCAAAAGGAGGTGCATTTGGCCAACCACAGGCCCAAGTACAAGAGCTGTTTTGCTAATTTTGGCAATGCTCTTTCTCTCTCTAAATGTCTCTTTCAAATGTGGTCCCTCCTCCCACCAAAACACAGCACACAACCTTCTAAGTGTTCAGCTAATAGATGTCACACAGCTAAATTAAAAGTTGCTAAGTTTAAGGAAAATAAGGTTAGACTATTCGGTTATATTAAATGTCTCCACGGAAACATGCCTCCTTCTTCAAGCTTGAGAGTGGTTGAGGCATGTTCTCATGTGAGTAATTGAACTTTCTCTTTCTTGTCTTGAATTCCAAGCTTCATCCTTAATTTCTTATGGAAAGAGTCTCATCTCTTGAGTCTAACTCGAGGTGGCCGACGGTCAATTCTTTCACCTAGCTTGGAGTGGCCGAGGGATGCTCCTTCTAGATTGACATGATTATGTGATTGATTTGATGTTGACAAGTGGCTCCTCCATGCCTCTAGTATTTGGTTTTAGCTTCATTAGGCCTCATACAACATCACCTACAAAATGAGCAAACACGTTAGATAAAGGTTTGGCCATGGACTTGGCCTGTGATCGAAGGATGACAACTCATGGCACATCATTCCAGATTGAACAACTCTATCAAAATAGCTCTAATGAAGTTGAAATTTTAACAAAATCTTACTCTTGATGTAGTGGAAATACCCTCTAGAAATCAAGGCTTCACTCGATGGGGATGAAAATATATGGTTGAAATGGTTCACGTTGGTCGAGAAAGTGATATGGCTGCACTTTCTCAGCTCTTGGCTCTCCTTGAGGATAACCACTCCAACTTGCTATGATGAGAGTTTGACATCATTGCTGGATGTTCTACCTTCATGGGAGAGGTAGAACAATAGAGCAATGCAATGGATTCCACTACCCTCACAAAGATGGAAACCAAATCACACACACACTTGTTCGGATATGACCCACCGAGGATGATATGCCACAAGGACCCATGACACAATCCCGAGCAAAAGCCGTGTCCTCGGCCGAACTTTTTTCTAACAAGTTTGTTCTTTTTGCAGGAGATGACTCTTTTGAGGGCTTTAAGTGGGAACCAAGCATCCTAGATTTGGAAAAGCCTCTCCATGTGATAACTTGGGTGCAACACCCGGCAACACCAATTGTTGAAGAAAGAATTTGTTTTCCTTTGGACAAGTGATGTAACCAAACATATCTTACTTTTCTTTTCACAAAAACACCTTAGTTTCTTTTATGCTGCATGACATGCATGGCTGAACACTTTTGAAGGGAGAATGAGCTGCATTTGAAAGAAGAAAGTACACTTGATCATGGGAGAGAGAAAAAGTGTGCTCGGCCTATGAGGTGGCCGAATGGCAAGCCTCTTCTAGAGCTTTCTTTTCATTTTTGTGGGCTGAACCCTAAATTGTAATTGAAGATGGGTATTTAACCTTCTCTTAGCTGTTGTAGCAGCCACTTTTGATTGAATCAAAAGCTGAAGTTTATCTACTAAAACCGAGTCTCCTTGAGTCTCAAACTCCATTGTCGTCGGTCAGTCACATCCGAGCACTTTGGTGTCCATTGTCTTTCAAGTTTGTGAGTATACTTGAAAGCTCTCATTATTACTCTTTTAACTGTCTTCTTGGAAGGTAATATTCATAGAAAAAGAGTATAAACTCTCTTCTTTGCGAGCTGGAGTGTTCTTCCCCTAGAAGAACCATAAACCCGAGAGGTGCAACTTTTATCACCTTTCAAACCAGTAGCCCTTCCCTACTACATAACTTTTCATCCACAAGGAATGAACCCGTGAAATTTTTAGGGTCTTACATTCACATCCCAAGTACAATTGCGTTAAATTTTCAAGTTATTTGGAGTTATATAACAAAAGTTATGCTGCTCAGAAGTTAGCCTTCTCTCGGCCAACATAGCAGTATTTTTCGAGCGATTTGAGCCAACCTGACTCTTCCGTGCATAACTCTTCAACCACTACATATTTTCCTTCGGGTATCTTATACATTTGAGAGGTAAGCTTCTGTTAAAATTTCATAGCAATTGGATCTGTTTTGCATTAATTGTGCCAATTAGAATCTGGGAAATCTCGGTAATTGTCAATTGAAAATCCGAGGGAAACTAGTGTTGTGTTTCACACAAGTTTCCATTAGGTTGAAGCTTATAAGACGAAGATGCGATTACTTGATGCTTGCGAGGTTCAAGGTTTTGACGAAGATGAACTTCAGTTTGTATTTAAAATGTGCTGAAGATTACAAGCCTTAATGAGTGTATAAATAATGTCTCCAAGAGAATTAGGGTTTCTACTCATAACTTTTACAAAAGAAGTAAAAATTCAAAGAACGAAAATAGAGGAAAAATGAGTACTTTGCCAAATGAGGAAGCACTTTATGGTCTCCTCTTGCCACGTGGCTCTCTCTTCTTCACTAGATGGTCCCCACCATCAATACTACACGCTAAATAATATAAGGTTCAGCAAAGGTTTCAAAAAAATACAAACATGAGTTGACTTCCTCCTTGCTTATTGTTGGATTGAATAGCTTTATGTTTGGGATTGAGAGATCCGTGCTAGGAGCTCTATTAACCGAATTCTTGGCTCCTATTGGTGCTTCTTGAACTACATAATTCTTCAAGCTTTCAAGGAGAGAGAGTGACCTAAGTTGACCTCTGTGGTCGAAGTGTTGAGCTCTCGGGTCTCTCCTTTTTGGCTCCCACACTAGCACATGTTTTTGGATTCTTAGGAACTCCTATTAGGAGTGAACTTTGACATCTCCTTGTGAATTTGTGGTGGAGGCTCTCCCTTGCTTCTTTGTAAGCCATTTTTCCTACAAAAATAAAGAGAACTAAAACATATGGTTAGCCTCAATGGTGTTTGCCTTGTGTTAGGTTTCCGTGGCACATCAACAAGGTTAGTCAATCGTTCGATATCTTCGTCTCTATCGTCCATGTTTCTTCTAGCTTTTCTAACCATAATGCCCACTAAATAATCCTAATGCAATAAGATAAAAGGAAAACAATTCAAAACTAAATTTAGCAAAGAGAACATACTAACAGTTGAAGAAGCATTATGTGACAGCCCGAAACCCGATCCCGATCGGGATCCAGAGAGCCAAGCCATTACTCCGGACATTTTAAAACATGACATTTTTTTTTGAACTTTACTTTTAAACTTTAACAGAACTCAGAATTGAAAGACAAGAAATCAGAAGATGTATTAAAATTTGGACTACAGTGATAGAAGACCGAAGACAACAGGAAGAAACATAGAAAAACCCTCTCTGGAATTGAAGACTGGGAGATAATATAGAACCGGGTTACAGAAATAAATAACAGAAGAAGATAGGAAAAACAGGAAACATAAATGGACGACTGGGGTGAATAAACAGAATAAAATAGGAAGGCATCTTTAAAGTCGAACTTCAGAAATAAATGGCAGGAGTGAAACAGGAAGACAGAATACAAGGAGAAATGGAAACAGTAAAAACGGAATAGTTTGGACGTTTAAAGTAAGGAGCATAATGGACTTTGGAAACAGAAGGCCGAATCTGTGGACGTTTAAAAATAACAAAGGCCGTGGACGTTTATTTTCAGAAGGCAAAAACAGTGGATACAGAAGTCCATGGACGTTTACAATAAAAGACAAAAACAGTGGACACAGGAGTCCGTGGACGTTTACTTTTAGAAGAAAAAAAAATAGTGGACATAGGAGTCCGTGGACGTTTACAATAAAAGACAAAAACAATGGACACAGGAGTCCATGGACGTTTATAATTTAAAAGCAGTATGGACGATAAAGTTTTAAAGGCAGAATGGACACAGGAGTCCGTGGACGTTTACTTTTAGAAGAAAAAAAAAAAAAAAAAAAAAAAAAAAAAAAAAAAAAAAAAAAAAAAAAAAAAAAAAAAAAAAAAAAAAAAAAAAAAAAAAAAAAAAAAAAAAAAAAAAAAAAAAAAAAAAAAAAAAAAAAAAAAAAAAAAAAAAAAAAAAAAAAAAAAAAAAAAAAAAAAAAAAAAAAAAAAAAAAAAAAAAAAAAAAAAAAAAAAAAAAAAAAAAAAAAAAAAAAAAAAAAAAAAAAAAAAAAAAAAAAAAAAAAAAAAAAAAAAAAAAAAAAAAAAAAAAAAAAAAAAAAAAAAAAAAAAAAAAAAAAAAAAAAAAAAAAAAAAAAAAAAAAAAAAAAAAAAAAAAAAAAAAAAAAAAAAAAAAAAAAAAAAAAAAAAAAAAAAAAAAAAAAAAAAAAAAAAAAAAAAAAAAAAAAAAAAAAAAAAAAAAAAAAAAAAAAAAAAAAAAAAAAAAAAAAAAAAAAAAAAAAAAAAAAAAAAAAAAAAAAAAAAAAAAAAAAAAAAAAAAAAAAAAAAAAAAAAAAAAAAAAAAAAAAAAAAAAAAAAAAAAAAAAAAAAAAAAAAAAAAAAAAAAAAAAAAAAAAAAAAAAAAAAAAAAAAAAAAAAAAAAAAAAAAAAAAAAAAAAAAAAAAAAAAAAAAAAAAAAAAAAAAAAAAAAAAAAAAAAAAAAAAAAAAAAAAAAAAAAAAAAAAAAAAAAAAAAAAAAAAAAAAAAAAAAAAAAAAAAAAAAAAAAAAAAAAAAAAAAAAAAAAAAAAAAAAAAAAAAAAAAAAAAAAAAAAAAAAAAAAAAAAAAAAAAAAAAAAAAAAAAAAAAAAAAAAAAAAAAAAAAAAAAAAAAAAAAAAAAAAAAAAAAAAAAAAAAAAAAAAAAAAAAAAAAAAAAAAAAAAAAAAAAAAAAAAAAAAAAAAAAAAAAAAAAAAAAAAAAAAAAAAAAAAAAAAAAAAAAAAAAAAAAAAAAAAAAAAAAAAAAAAGAGCTGGCGCAATAGGAGTACATGTCACAACAGGATATAACAGGAGTACATGACAGGATGCCAGTCCTCGTCCACACTT
Source organism: Begonia masoniana (assembly GCA_022432975.1). NCBI lineage: Eukaryota > Viridiplantae > Streptophyta > Magnoliopsida > Cucurbitales > Begoniaceae > Begonia > Begonia masoniana. The sequence continues at coordinate 18,806,503 of CM039514.1, forward strand.
AACCATACATTACATTCACATTTTAACTTCCATTACTTCAAATCTGGTGCTGAAAACATTTACATGGTTTTACAGAAAACAAGGATGCATGAACAGATATGATGCTTAAACTCAACATATACAGGTGACAGAATAAAACTACGGGAAACAGAACACAAAGAACACGTTTAACTTAAAGCATAACCTACGACCTAACTACCCGAACCAAAACCTAGTATCTCCTTGTTGTAGAGCCTTAAGGGCCAACTTATACGCATGAACTTACCTGTTGTCCAAAATGCAGCAAGCTTTGCATGCACGACAACTGTGGTTCGCGAACCTGAGTACGCAAAAAAAAATCGGACATTAACCTAAACTTTAAAAAAAGAAGTAACCTTTAACCTAAACTCTTTAACTATCAAAGAAGGTTACCTGTAACTGGAGGAAACAGGAGAAATGAAGTTTTTGGAAATATCACAGTTGCCTGGAAGAGAGAAAACAGAGAGGAGAAAAAGAAAATGCAAAGTGTTTTACGTAGAGGGGAAGAGAAAGGAAGAAGAAGGTATGGCTTCTTCCACAAGTTTGCCAAGTGTCAATCAACCATTGGCTTCCTCCCACCAACCATAATTGGCTTCCCATTTTGTCACTCCATGCATTTCTAACTATTGGTTTTTAACTAAATTACTATTTAGTTCATCGAATCGGTTTTACGAATCATCCTCATTCAATTGAACACGTCAACAATTTCATTAAAAATAGTCGTTGTATTAACATCAGAGTAACTCCGCTTAATTATTCGGGGAATAATTACATAGATAAAATGTCGGGTGTTACATTCCACCCACCTTAATAAAATTTTGTCCCAAAAATTTGCTTAAACGAATAGCTCTGGATATTGGGCTCTAACATCTTATTGTATTTCCCATGTGGCTTCCTCCACATTATGATTGTGCCACAAAACTTTCACCAATGGGACTACCTTGTTGCGCAACACCTTGAGTGAAGTATCCAATATCTGTATGGGCCTTTCTTCATATTTCAGCGTCGGCATGATATCAAAGTCCACCTGTTTCACGATCTGAGTTAGATCTCGAACACACTTTCTCAGCATCGAAACATGAAAGACGTTGTGAACTTCATCCATAGATGCTGGCAACTGAAGTCTATAAGCCATGCTTCCTACTTTCTTCAAGATAGGAAAAGGGCCCAACAAACCTTGGACTTAGCTTCCCTTTCTTGCCAAATCTTATCACGCCCTTGAAAGGCGACACCTTCATGAATACTTCATATCCTTCAGCGAACTCCAAGTCTCTTCTCCGATGGTCTGCATAGCTTTTCTGCTGACTCTATGCAGTTCGAATTCTTTGTTTGATAGCAGCTACTACCTCAGACATCTGTTGTAATAATTCGGGGCCGACAAGTCTGGATTCTCCAACTTCATCCCAACATAATAGAGATCTGCACTTCCTGCCATAAAGAGCTTCATATGGAGCCATACCGATCGTAGCCTAGTAGCTATTGTTGTAAGCGAACTCCACAAGCGCTAAATATCTACTCCAAGGAGCATGAAACTCCAGCACGCACGACCTTAGCATATCTTCCAGTATTTGAATCGTTCTCTCGGATTGTCCATCAGTTTGTGGATGAAATGCAATGCTGAAATTTAACTTGGTACCCAAGGAGTTTTGCAAGCTTTTCCAGAACCTCGACGTGAATCTAGGGTCCCGGTCAGATATAATTGATACTGGCACCCCATGCAACTTGACGATCTCGCTAATGTATAGCTCTGCATACTGATCCATGGAGAACGTTGTCTTCACAGTAGAAAATGGGCCGACTTCGTCAATCTGTCTACTATGACCCATATGCTACTATGGCCCTTAGTCGTCCTCGGTAGGCCAACAACGAAGTCCATAGTGATATTCTCCCACTTCCATTCAGGGATCGGAAGAGGCTTGAAGCGTTCCACCTGGTCGTTGATGTTCAGCTTTGACTTGTTGACATATCATGCAAGACTCCACATACTTGGCTACTTCATTCTTCATATTTGGCCACCAGAAGTTAAGTTTCAAGTCCTGATACATCTTCGTGCTTCCAGGATACACAGAAAAAGAAGACGAGTGGGCTTCCGATAAAATGTCCCTTCGCCGCTCTTCGTCTCTCGGAACATACCACCTATCTTTGAACTTCAGAATACCATCTCCCGAATAACTGAAATCGGAAGAGGCCATAGGTAACTTGCTTACTATATCAGCCATCTCTTTTGAATTGGTTTTTTGGGCTTCTTTAATTCGGTCCAGGATGGTAGGCCGTAGTGTCAAGTCCGTTAGCATGGCCGATAGCCCAGAAACTATCTCCATATCGAACTTCTGAATCTCTATCCTCAAAGGCATTGATACGGCCGACATAGCTCGTTGCATAGCAGCTGGCATCCTGCTCAATGCATTGGCTACCACGTTAGCTTTTCCCGGGTGGTATTTAATCTCAACTTCGTAATCTTTCACAAATTCTAACCACCGCCTTTGTCTCATATTTAACTCTTTCTGGGTAAATATGTACTTCAAGCTTTTGTGATCCGAAAACACCTCACACGATTGCCCATACAAGTGGTGTCTCCATACTTTCAATGCAAAAACAACTGTCGCTAACTCCAGATCGTGAGGAGGTTAGTTTTGCTCATGACTCTTCAATTGTCTGGATGCGTATGCCACCATTTTTCCTTCTTGCATCAATACGCAACCCAAGCCAATCTTTGACGCGTCGTAATACACACTGAATTTTCCGTCTTCGACCGGCAATACCAATAAAGGAGCAGTGGTTAACTTCTGCTTAAGCGTCTAAAAACTCACCTCACAAGCTTCAATCCACTTGAACTTGATGTCCTTCTTCGTTAAGCTGGTCATAGGCTTCGCTATCAGAGAAAATCTCTTGATAAACTTTCTGTAGTAACCAGCTAGCCCGATAAAACTCCGTAACTCACTAGCATTTCTCGGTCTCGGCCACTCTTTCATAGCCTGAATCTTGGCCGGATCCACCGAAACTCCTTCTGCAGACACCACGTGGCCTAGGAAATTAATCCTGCTCAACCAGAATTCACATTTTGACAGTTTGGCGTATAATTGGTGTTGTTTCAGAGTTGATAGCACAATTTCCAAGTGCTCCTCGTGCTCGGCCTCACTCCTGGAATAAACTAGGATGTCGTCGATGAAGACGATTACAAATTTATCCAAGAAATCCTGGAATATCCTGTTCATCAAGTCCATAAATGCTGCCGGGGCATTAGTCAACCCGAACGACATCACTAAGAACTCATAGTGCCCGTATCGGGTTCTGAAGGCAGTCTTTGGAATGTCATCAGCCCTGACCTTCAATTGATAATAACCGGAGCGCCAAGTCAATCTTTGAAAATATCCGAGTCCCTTGTAACTGGTCAAACAAGTCGTCAATCCTCGGTAACGGGTACTTATTCTTGATAGTCAACTTGTTTAGCTCACGGTAGTCAATACAAATATGTAAGGACCCATCCTTCTTTTTAACAAATAAGACGGGAGCACCCCACGGAGAGAAACTAGGGCGCACAAAGCCCTTGTCCACCAATTCCTTTAGTTGAGCCTTCAACTCCCTCAGCTCTATTGGCGCCATACGGTACGGATTCTTCGATACCGGTTCAGCACCAGGATATATATCAATCTCAAATTCGATTTCACGATCAGGTGGCAATCTCGGTAAGTCATCTAAGAAAACCTCTAAGAAGTCTCGTACTACCAAAATATTTTAAAGTTCCACCTCACCTTGCCTTTGAACATCTACTACGTTGGCAAGAAATCCGACGCATCCTGACTTCATCAGCTGTTGAGCTTTCAATGAGGATATAACAGGCATACTATGTTTCTTTGGTATTGCCTGATAGGAGAACTTTACCTCGTTTGGGCGCTTAAAAGACAAGAGCCCGGACCTGTAGTTGATGGTGGAGTGATATCAAAACAGCCAGTCCATCCCCATAATTACTTCGTATCCTTTTATACCGATGATGATAAGATTGACATACAACTTCTGGTCTCCAACTGACACTATATCACCCTGCACTGCTTGCTCGGAGTGCATAAACTCTACGGATGGTAGCATGACACTGTAGGGTTGATCTGACGGCACTATACGTAAGTTCTCCCTTCCCACAAAGTCTATTCCCACAAACGAATGTGTGGCCCCTGTGTCCAACAAAGTATAAGCAGTTGCATCACAAATCAATATTGTACCTGTGATCGCCGTGTGTTGTGTGTCATCATCTTCCTCTATCATAGCAAACACCCTTGGCACGGCACGATTCGGCCTCGTGTCAGGCACCGGACAATCCCAGACTTGGTGGCCCTCCTTGTCACATCGGAAGCATCGGCCAGTAAAGAGCCTACACTCCCCCATATGATTTCTCTGGCAACGTGGACATACAGGAAGCTGAGGAGCTCCCATAGGTCTTTTCCCCCTGTCCTGATAAATGGCAACCTCATTAGGTCTCTTAACACCTCTGTTCTGTTGCTGTTGTGGTTGCCCAAACTGACCCCTTTGTTGTTGTTGTTGCCGTAGAGGGGCATCACGTAAGATTCTCTTTGACGTATCTCTATATCTCTGAGACTTCACCTCTAAGGCTTCCAACTGATAAGCCTTGGCCACTACCTTCGCATATGGGGCCTCGTCAAATCCCCCGGTCGTAATCCCTCGTAAGAGGTCCAGCTTCAGACCCTGAATAAATTGGTGTACCTTGTTTTCATCAGTGGCCACTAGATGAGCTGCATAACGGGATAGTGACTCGAACTTCTGAACATATTCCGCCACCGAACCAAATTGGCGCAGTCGAGAAAATTCAATCATCTTTTCCTTCCTCACACTGCGGTCAAAGTATTTCTCGTAGAAGAGCCTTTTGAATCCTTCCCAGCTCAATGCCACCGTAGTTGATTGTATGGTGTCCCACCAAAAACCAGCGTTCTTGGTGAGATGGAACGAGGCACAGATCACCTTCTTGTTTTCCTCCACCTCCGCATAGTTGAACATGCGCTCAATTTGCCGGATCCATTCCTCGGCGTGAGTAGGATCTGTTGACAATCCATCGAACATAGGCAGTTGGAGTCGCCAGAATCTCTCTCCACTAGTGTCACGTTGAGCATTTGCATGGTGGTTGTTCCCATTATCAGCCATCATGCGCTCCATCATTCGAGACTGAACGCTGACAAGCTCGGTTAAACGGTCAAGGGCATCTCCCCTATCGTTTGGCTCACCGTGGTTTCCTCTCACCATTCTACGCAAATTCTGTACATAATAAGGAACTTAACTTAATAAACTAAAACATATACAGAAACTTAAACACTTACAGTTGGTGGAGCGATCTCACGTGGCGGGTTGCACAGTCAGACAGTTTGCAGAATTGCTTTTAAAATCTGGTTTCGCTCTGATACCATATCTGTGACAGCTCGAAACCCGGTCCCGATCGGGATCCGAGAGCCAAGCCATCACTCCGGACATTTTAAAACATGACATATTTTTTTTTGAACTTTACTTTTAAACTTTAACAGAACTCAGAATCAAAAGACAAGAAATCAGAAGACGTATTAAAATTTTGACTATAGTAATAGAAGACCGAAGACAACCGGAAGAAACATAGAAAAACTCTCTCTGGAATTGAAGACTGTGAGATAATATAGATGTAACACCCGGAAATTCTTACAACACTCATAGCCTTAGATAGGTTATGTTAAGTAGTAAATTAGAATGAAAATGTAGAAGAGGAATTTGAGAGAAAATAAAATAATAAGGTAATTGTTTAATAAATAGTTGTTTTAATTAATTTAAAAGAAAAGTGAATAAATTTGGTTAAACTAATTGATTAATTACTTTGTGTTCAGATATTCTAAATGGAGAACTTAAGCTGGGTACGGGGTGAGGGTCAATTTATGAAAATTTATAATTAAGAACGGGATTTAACGGAACTTTCAGAAGGGTAAAACGGTAAATGTCATGTTATTAGTTTTAATAGGAATTGTTATAAGTATTATTATAATTTATTATTATTATTATTATTATTATTATTATATTAATTTTAAATTAAAACAACTGAATGGCGATCGACGCCATTCAGTTCTTCGTGGCCGAGAGCCAACAGGGGAGAAGTGGGAGGGCAACGATCGACGGAGCGCGACGATCACCGGTGACTTCCGACCCTCTCCGACCAGGCGTCGGCGACGAGCAAGGTCCGGCCCGTCTCCGCACGCAACCCGACCGGTAAGCTCGGCTTTCACTCTTTTTCGGTTCGGTTTGAGGCCGTGAGTGACGATCCGGATTTGGCTCCGATCACCGGCCATTTTTGGCCACCTCCGGCGTGGGATTGCCGACCCTTGGACCGGCTTTGGTCGCCTGGCCGTGATGAGCCCGTTTTGGGCGAAAAACAGCAGGCTCTGTTTTAGGGCATTTCGGTTTTGTGTGTATAGCTCGAGATTTTGGTTAGATTATTCAAATTGAGGGTATTTGTGGTTGATTAGTGAGGAATTGAGTGAGAATTGATGGAAAAGCAAAAAGGGGGATTTTTCGGGTAAAGGGGCAAATTCGGGTTTTTGCTATTTTGATCTAGCTCGGCTCGTTTGTTTTAAAATTCCTTTTGGCACGTTAAAATAGGTTATTAGAGGAGTATGTGGTCGGTTTTACCGAACCCAAATTAGTGGCCCATTTAGTTAAGTTTTAGTTGGATTATGCTAGAAATAGTAGATTGAGAGTAAATTGGTGAATGTGGGCTTAATTTTAATAAAGTTTGAATATTGTCGTAGGTCGAGCCGTAGGTGGACAGGTAACCGAGAATCCTCATCGGGCTAGGACGCCAGGTAAGTAGAGGACGTTTGTGTTTTGCCTTCTGGCCTATACGACGGAACGGTAGGATTTATTTTGTTGTTTGTTGTTTGGTTGTCTCCTTTGTTGGTTAAGCATTGTTGGTTGTTTGTGTTGTTGTTTGTTGTTTGGCTGTCTCCTTTGTTGGTTAAGCATTGTTGGTTGTTTGTTGTTGTTGTTGTTGTTTGTTGTTTGGTTGTCTTGTTTGTTGGTTAAGCATTGTTGGTTGTTTGTTGTTTGTGTTGTTGTTTGTTGTTTGGCTGTCTCCTTTGTTGGTTAAGTATTGTTGGTTGTTTGTTGTTGTTGTTGTTTTTGTTGTTTGGTTGTCTTGTTTGTTGGTTAAGCATTGTTGGTTGATTGCTTTGCTTTGTTTGGGAATTGTTGATGGTTGATTGCTTTGCTTTGTTTTGGTCTGGTTAAGCATTTGTGGGACATGCATGGTTTGAATGGTGAGTAGGAAATGCATGGGTGTCTCGTAAGAGATGTACGCTTTGGGTGTCTCGTAAGAGATGTACGCTTTGTGTCTCGTAAGAGATGTACGCTGGGTGTCTCGTAAAAAATGTACGCTTTGTGTCTCGTAAGAGATGTACGCTGGGTGTCTCGTAAGAGATGTACGCTTTGGGTGTCTCGTAAGAGATGTACGCTTTGTGTCTCGTAAGAGATGTACGCTGGGTGTCTCGTAAAAAATGTACGCTTTGTGTCTCGTAAGAGATGTACGCTGGTGTCTCGTAAGAGATGTACGCTTTGGGTGTCTCGTAGAGATGTACGCTTTGTGTCTCGTAGAGATGTACGCTGGGTGTCTCGTAAGAGATGTACGCTTTGTGTCTCGTAGAGATGTACGCTGGGTGTCTCGTAAGAGATGTACGCTTTGTGTCTCGTAAGAGATGTACGCTTTGGGTGTCTCGTAAGAGATGTACGCTGGGTGTCTCGTAAGAGATGTACGCTGGGTGTCTCGTAAGAGATGTACGCTTTGTGTCTCGTAGAGATGTACGCTGGGTGTCTCGTAAGAGATGTACGCTTTGTGTCTCGTAGAGATGTACGCTTTGTGTCTCGTAGAGATGTACGCTGGGTGTCTCGTAAGAGATGTACGCTTTGTGTCTCGTAAGAGATGTACGCTGGGTGTCTCGTAAGAGATGTACGCTTTGTGTCTCGTAAGAGATGTACGCTTTGTGTCTCGTAAGAGATGTACGCTGGGTGTCTCGTAAGAGATGTACGCTGGGTGTCTCGTAAGAGATGTACGCTTTGTGTCTCGTAAGAGATGTACGCTTTGTGTCTCGTAAGAGATGTACGCTGGGTGTCTCGTAAGAGATGTACGCTGGGTGTCTCGTAAGAGATGTACGCTTTGTGTCTCGTAGAGATGTACGCTGGGTGTCTCGTAAGAGATGTACGCTTTGGGTGTCTCGTAAGAGATGTACGCTGGGTGTCTCGTAAGAGATGTACGCTGGGTGTCTCGTAAGAGATGTACGCTTTGTGTCTCGTAGAGATGTACGCTTTGGGTGTCTCGTAAGAGATGTACGCTTTGTGTCTCGTAAGAGATGTACGCTTTGGGTGTCTCGTAAGAGATGTACGCTTTGTGTCTCGTAGAGATGTACGCTGGGTGTCTCGTAAGAGATGTACGCTTTGTGTCTCGTAGAGATGTACGCTTTGTGTCTCGTAGAGATGTACGCTTTGTGTCTCGTAAGAGATGTACGCTTTGTGTCTCGTAGAGATGTACGCTTTGTGTCTCGTAGAGATGTACGCTTTGTGTCTCGTAGAGATGTACGCTTTGTGTCTCGTAGAGATGTACGCTTTGTGTCTCGTAAGAGATGTACGCTTTGGGTGTCTCGTAAGAGATGTACGCTGGGTGTCTCGTAAGAGATGTACGCTTTGTGTCTCGTAAGAGATGTACGCTTTGGGTGTCTCGTAAGAGATGTACGCTGGGTGTCTCGTAAGAGATGTACGCTGGGTGTCTCGTAAGAGATGTACGCTTTGTGTCTCGTAAGAGATGTACGCTTTGTGTCTCGTAAGAGATGTACGCTTTGTGTCTCGTAAGAGATGTACGCTTTGTGTCTCGTAAGAGATGTACGCTGGGTGTCTCGTAAGAGATGTACGCTTTGTGTCTCGTAAGAGATGTACGCTTTGTGTCTCGTAAGAGATGTACGCTGGGTGTCTCGTAAGAGATGTACGCTTTGTGTCTCGTAAGAGATGTACGCTTTGTGTCTCGTAAGAGATGTACGCTTTGTGTCTCGTAAGAGATGTACGCTTTGTGTCTCGTAAGAGATGTACGCTTTGTGTCTCGTAAGAGATGTACGCTTTGTGTCTCGTAAGAGATGTACGCTGGGTGTCTCGTAAGAGATGTACGCTTTGTGTCTCGTAAGAGATGTACGCTTTGTGTCTCGTAAGAGATGTACGCTTTGTGTCTCGTAAGAGATGTACGCTTTGTGTCTCGTAAGAGATGTACGCTTTGTGTCTCGTAAGAGATGTACGCTTTGTGTCTCGTAAGAGATGTACGCTTTGTGTCTCGTAAGAGATGTACGCTTTGTGTCTCGTAAGAGATGTACGCTTTGTGTCTCGTAAGAGATGTACGCTTTGTGTCTCGTAAGAGATGTACGCTTTGTGTCTCGTAAGAGATGTACGCTTTGTGTCTCGTAAGAGATGTACGCTTTGGGTGTCTCGTAAGAGATGTACGCTGGGTGTCTCGTAAGAGATGTACGCTGGGTGTCTCGTAAGAGATGTACGCTTTGTGTCTCGTAAGAGATGTACGCTTTGTGTCTCGTAAGAGATGTACGCTTTGTGTCTCGTAAGAGATGTACGCTTTGTGTCTCGTAAGAGATGTACGCTTTGTGTCTCGTAAGAGATGTACGCTTTGTGTCTCGTAAGAGATGTACGCTTTGTGTCTCGTAAGAGATGTACGCTTTGTGTCTCGTAAGAGATGTACGCTTTGTGTCTCGTAAGAGATGTACGCTTTGTGTCTCGTAAGAGATGTACGCTTTGTGTCTCGTAAGAGATGTACGCTTTGTGTCTCGTAAGAGATGTACGCTTTGTGTCTCGTAAGAGATGTACGCTTTGTGTCTCGTAAGAGATGTACGCTTTGTGTCTCGTAAGAGATGTACGCTTTGTGTCTCGTAAGAGATGTACGCTTTGTGTCTCGTAAGAGATGTACGCTTTGTGTCTCGTAAGAGATGTACGCTTTGTGTCTCGTAAGAGATGTACGCTTTGTGTCTCGTAAGAGATGTACGCTTTGTGTCTCGTAAGAGATGTACGCTTTGTGTCTCGTAAGAGATGTACGCTTTGTGTCTCGTAAGAGATGTACGCTTTGTGTCTCGTAAGAGATGTACGCTTTGTGTCTCGTAAGAGATGTACGCTGGGTGTCTCGTAAGAGATGTACGCTTTGTGTCTCGTAAGAGATGTACGCTGGGTGTCTCGTAAGAGATGTACGCTTTGTGTCTCGTAAGAGATGTACGCTGGGTGTCTCGTAAGAGATGTACGCTGGGTGTCTCGTAAGAGATGTACGCTTTGTGTCTCGTAAGAGATGTACGCTTTGTGTCTCGTAAGAGATGTACGCTGGGTGTCTCGTAAGAGATGTACGCTTTGTGTCTCGTAAGAGATGTATGGTTAACACGTTAGTACAATAGTGGAGTTGTTTGGCATTGTGTTTGGCATTTTGAGCATGAACGTAATTAGATAAAGTGAATTGTAAAATGCATCGCGAACTAGTGTGCCTTGTCGGGCTGAGGTGCTGGTGTGTAGCACCCCGAGGGAACTCTATGAGAGATGACCGGCTAAAACACGAAATCCAAATAGTGTGCCTTGTCGGGCTGAGGTTCTGGTGTGTGTAGCACCCCGAGGGGATCTCTATGAAGGTATGACGGATAACAGCAAATAAGCACAACTGAGTGGTAGAAAGCATGTGTTAGGTTGACTGCATTGTGGTGTTTGTGGTGTGTGTTACGTGTCATGCTGTATTAACGAATAAGGGCATCGTTGATGCGGGCAATCTACGCTTTGTGTCTCGTAAGAGATGTACGCTTTGTGTCTCGTAAGAGATGTACGCTTTGTGTCTCGTAAGAGATGTACGCTTTGTGTCTCGTAAGAGATGTACGCTTTGTGTCTCGTAAGAGATGTACGCTTTGTGTCTCGTAAGAGATGTACGCTTTGTGTCTCGTAAGAGATGTACGCTTTGTGTCTCGTAAGAGATGTACGCTTTGTGTCTCGTAAGAGATGTACGCTTTGTGTCTCGTAAGAGATGTACGCTTTGTGTCTCGTAAGAGATGTACGCTTTGTGTCTCGTAAGAGATGTACGCTTTGTGTCTCGTAAGAGATGTACGCTTTGTGTCTCGTAAGAGATGTACGCTTTGTGTCTCGTAAGAGATGTACGCTTTGTGTCTCGTAAGAGATGTACGCTTTGTGTCTCGTAAGAGATGTACGCTTTGTGTCTCGTAAGAGATGTACGCTTTGTGTCTCGTAAGAGATGTACGCTTTGTGTCTCGTAAGAGATGTCTTTACTGTTCTTTGGAGATTTCGTATGCTGGATAGTTGAGTATAGGTATTCTGCATTTGGTTGAGATTGGACTGTGTGCAGGTACTTAGCATTTTGGAGGCGTTACTTTGCCGAAATTTTCGGGAAAGACGCCGTGGTGCTTAGCGGTTAGGATTAAGGGAAATTAACGAGTCTAGGCTTATTTTAAATTATGTTTTAATGTGGGATTGGTTAGCAAAGTAACGCACCGAACTAGGGTGGGTTCGGGGGCGTTACAATAGAACCGGGTTACAGAAATAAATAACAGAAGAAGATAGGTGTAGCACCCGGTTCCATTGAACCAACTTATCTTATCAACTAATAGTAAACATTTTGTGGATGAAATTGGGGGAATTATTGATTAGGTTAATGAGTGACTAAGTAAGGACATAAAGGTAAATAGAGACCTATAGTAATAACCTATTTAAAGAAAGAGACTTTGTGATTAATGCACTATAGCCGCCATTATTCCGTATTTTCCTCTTTCGGTTTTCAGCTCAAGCAGCAGAGCTCTCTAGGCGATTTTTCTACTTGATTCTTCTCCAAATTAGGTGAGTCTTATTTCGATTCCTTGCTGTACTAGTAGCTATCGATGATTGGAGAAAGTATAAATGTGAGTTTTGTGAATGTTGTATGGGTGAGCTAATTCGGGTTTTGTGGTAAATCGGGAATGCTCAATGAACTAAGCTTCCAAACTAGTGTCTCTAGAATTCTAGCGGTTTAGAATGAAGTTTAAAAAAAGTCTAATGTATGTTCTGTCTATGACTTTAGGTAGTCTTCCACCCAATACTTTCCAGGAGACCAGGTAAGTGAAGTATGCTTGTGCCTTCGGGCCTACATCACAAAACAGTAGGATTATGTTTGCTTAAATGTGTTTGTATGTCATGCATCATATTTTGAAAGTAGCGAAAATGAACTTACATGAAATGGCATGGTAAGGAATGAACAGACTGTAACAGATAAACTATTAAGGGAACTAATCCGCCCCTTAACTTATTAAGGGATTTATACTTTGGGAGAAGTGATCCAACTCCCAATTTCACAGGGGGATCTGAACAGTTGTTAAGGGAACAAATCTGCCCCTTAATCGAGAGAGAGGATGTATGACTTTGGGAGAAGTGATCCAACTCCCAATTTCATAGGGGGATCAGATCAGAAACGAATGCATATGCAACTGAGATGAGAAAGTAGAAACTGCATATCTAAGAATTTATGTTTCAGCATTCCTATTTCATTACTGCTTTACTTACTTAGCATTAGGCTAATAGATGAGTTTTGTGATGTAGGTGAAGAAGTGACAGCAGGTGTGTTCTCTGAGTTTACTGAGAACTAGGCAGGTTGGAGGGGTGCATTCATGCACCAATCTGGCAACTGATGGGGCGGTTCAACTGGTGTCAGTAGATGAGAAGGTTTAGTGAACCATGATTCAATTTAAGTATGTTGAGAGTTTTTGTGACAGTGTAATATGCCCACGATCTCGATCCATCGAGCACAAGCCAAGGTATGTATTTATTTATTTATTTTATCTATCTAATGGACTTGTGAAATTATGTAGGTAAATTGGCTTTCCAAAGCTTGGAATGAAGAAGGAATTTGTTTTTCTTAAAATTCAACTTTTGTAACCAAGTTTTCGTTTTATTTTATTTGTAATTTAAAACCCTTATTTTTTGGGCAAACTCGTAGCATAATATTTGTCTAGGTTATATAATCGTTAATGCCTTAGGAAAATGGAAGATTAAAGAGAGAACCAAGGGCTGAACCGGCCAAACCAAGAGGAACAAAGGGCTTAACCGGCCAAACCAAGAGGAACAAAGCTTGAACAAAGCTTGAGCCGGATGAACCAAGGCCAAAAGGGAGCTGAACCAAAGTGCCAAGGAGTGAACCAGCCAAAACTAAGGCTGAACCGGACTGGATCAAGCGGGACCAAAGGAGACTCAAGTTGAACCAGCCAGGAGAGCACTCACCAGTGAACCGGCCCGCAGCATTCTGTAAAGCGCAGCAACGACTAGTTTTCTAGCTGTTGCCCATGGTTTCTCGGCAGAGCTTTCTTCTTTTTCCCCGCTCTCCTCCCTCTTGTATTTAAGCTTCATTTCATCTCTGTAAATCGGTTAGCTATTGATGCATATTTTTGGAATTGCAAAGGATTTTTCCTTCCCGTTCGGAGAGCTCTCCGCGAGCGAAAGAGAGAGTTTTTCTCTCGGTGCTTCATCGGCGCGTAGCGCCTGGATGAAGCTCCCGATTGCACCCCGAAGCTTGTGGCTGCTAGGGGGTGTTCTTAGTCCCTCTCTTCCTCTTCCAAGCAATAGAAGCAATGAAGAAAAGGGGGCGAACGCCATAGTGCCCTCCGCCGAGAATCCTTCGCTAGCAACGACGGATTTCTGTCACCCGAAAACTACGAGTCGTTTATGGGTCGGTTTCGGGTCTTCAATTCGCTCCTCCATCATTTCCGCACCGTTCTGAGCAATACCCACTTCTCGGTATGCGCCTCACGCCCTCCGTCTCATCTCCTCTGTTCATCTCTATTTTCAGCATATTTGAGTCTGTTTTGGGGTGTTCTTAGAGCACCGATCGTTGTTGTTATTTTGAGTCTTCCGCATGCCATTTCTAACCCCATTGCAGGCCTGTAGCCTATCAAGTGGTATCAGAGATACGTGCTCTTTGTTTGCAATTCGGGTTCTGTTTTTTTCAGTCCCCTGTTTCTTCTGTTTGGTTTTCTGCTGAGTGTTCTTCTCGGCTTGTTTCTATTTTTCTGTCAGCATGCTTGTCTTGTTTAGTTTGATGTTAGCTTGCTGTAGTTTTCAGTTCTGTTTAGAAAATTTTCAGATTACTTTCCTGTTTTTTTTTTTCCTTCTCTAGTTTTCTGATTCAGTGCTGCTCTGTGTCTGTTTTCGTTGTGTCTTTTACTTGTTGTTTCTTCTGTTGTCCAAGCACATTTAGTGCTCTGTTAAGAGAAGCAATTGGCTTGCTTCTGTGTTTGTGTTTTTCCAAACCGATTTTTCCTTGTCTTTTTCTGTTGTGAAGCATGTTCTGTAATTCTGTCCGAGAACTTAACATGTAATTTGTTTGGTTGTTGTGTTCTTTTATTATGTGATGGTCAACATGTTTTGTGTGATTTTCTTTTCTCTAATGTCTTGTTTAGCATGTTGTCTGTTCTGTCTTTCTATTTTTATCATGTTTAGGCATTTTTCTTGTATGGTTTTAGTGGTATTTGCTGTTTGAGTATGTTTGAGCATGATTCAATCTGTTTAAGCTTATGTTCTTGTGATGGTTTAAGCCGTGTTTAGGACTGGTTTAATGTATTTGTTGTTGTGCAATTTTCTGTGAAAATTGGTTGTTAAAGTTGAACTATTAATCTGGTTTTATGCTTAGCCGAGAAGAGAGAAATTTTTTTTTTCACTAATGAGTTGGTATTATTTGCTGAATAGTTGTCTCACTTGTGTTAACTCGATGGTTAAAATCAATTTGAACTTCTGACCATGAATGAAATTGAGTTGAATCACTTTAGGTTCTGATTTTCAGAAATTTTGTGCATATTTTGCCCTGTTGCGTGTTTTAGGAATTGTGTGTTTCAATTCTGTTTTTTCTTTGCTAGTTGTTAGAGTGATTAGATGCTGTGTTTTAGGAGTGTTTTTGTTTAGTTTAGTTTGGTTTTTAAAGACGTAAAACCAGAACTTGTTGCTGATTTTTCCAAGTAAAATCCCTTAGCTGAATGTGTTGTTGAATGCTTGATTTAATTGTCCAAATTGTCACCAATGCATGAGCTAAAGTTTTGATTCTAAAATGAAAGCTTTTTGGTTTACAAAACTGTTTTCTTTGCTGTTTTTCCTTGTTTCTGTTGTGAACTTAGTGTATTATCTAGGTTGTTTTTGCTGTTTTTTTTATTGTGACGTTACTGTTTTCTTGTTCTTTTTCTGTCTTGTTTAGAAGCAAGTTTAGGTGTTTGTTGTTTGTTGTTTGTTGTTTGTTGTTCAAATTGCTAAGAGGTTTAGCATTTGAACCTTGCATTATTGTTTAGTTCTAGATTGTTGTTTTTGCATATCTTAGTCTCTGTTGTGTGTGTGTTTTTCGTAACATTTGTTGTGCAGTTTTTGTACCCATCTCCCAAGGCAAGAGGCTTCTTTAATTGGCAATTTTAGAGTTATCAATTGCTTTGCTTTAAAGGTACTTTCCTGTCTATTTTTAGTTTATTTTCTGATGTGTTGGGAGACTCTTTGGAACTGTTGACCGAGAGCAAATTCTGTTTAGTTTTATTTTCTGTGTGGAGACTCTTCGGAACTGTTGACCGAGAGCAACTTGTGTTTTATGTTTGTCTGTGTCTGAACTTGTTTCTTTTGATTACATTGTTATGATAATTACCTGATATGATTTTTCCATATTAACTTCATGTTACTGATTAGATAGCATGAATTAACCATGGTCCGTATCTGTTTAATTTCAGAATGTTTTCTTGAAAAGCATGTTCTTTTGTTTGTGTTTGCATTTGCTGTTTATTTGGATATCATTACTGTGAAATTATATGATATGACTTTACCATCTTAACCTCATGTTTCTGGTAAGCAAGCATGAACTAACCATGGCCCATATCTGTTTAATTTCGGGATGTTATTCTTGAATAAAAGCATATTCTAATGTTGTGTTTTGAGTCATAATTTCGATTTCGTTTAGGTGAATGTTTATAGATATTTGTTTCTGTTTTTATAACCATGTTTCGTTGTTTAGGTTGTGTTGGCAAAATTAATTTACATAGAGAATGGATTTGAAAATGAATACTAAAATTGAGTTCTCATGTTAGTTTATATTTGCTGAAATTATTGTGTTGTTTTGGTGTTTCCCAAATGTGTTTTAGTATGTGTTTTGTTTTGTTTAATCTTTTTACATGTTCCATGTTTAGGAGAGTTTGAAGTGCTAATTTGTTGTCCAAATTGGCATTGTTTTTATTTAGACTTTTCTAGGATGTTTAGATTAAAATTCTGGTTTAGGATTTCTGGTTTTTCTAGTTTTTGTTACTACTTTGGACTTGCATAATTTTCTGCTCGTAATGAATTTTGATTTGAAATTTTTACAGCATGTTCATCATATTGTGGACTAACTCCTGTTAAAATTTCAGGTTATTTGCAGTTGAATTGTGCTACTTTCTGTTTAGGAATCTAGGTTGTTTATAAGCTGTTTTTAGGGTTTTTCTTTTTTTGTTACAACTCTTTGCACTTGCATAATTCCTTGCTCATAATGAATTTGAACCTGAAATTTTGATAGCATGTCACTCATAATGTTAACTATCCTCTGTTAAAATTTCATGTTAATTGGATGAGAATTGTGTAAATTTTCTGTTTAGTACCTTTAGGATTGTTTTTATTGAAATTTTCTGTTTGGTGTTTTTCCAAATTGATTTGGCATTTGTTTTTAACTTGTGTGTCTAATTGTGTTTAGTGTCAAGTCTTTGAGTCCTTGATGTTAAGTTAAATTTAGAATGAAAAGCATGAACTAAATTGCATGTTAAATAGAGCTTGGCAAATTCTATTTCACCATGTTTTATAATTCTGTTTAAACTCTTGTTGATTGCATCAAGTTGAATGATTTTGTTTGTTTAGGGCTATGTCCGACCTTTTAACAAGAGCATGTCATATACTATCTTGTTAGTCACTTAGGATTCACTTGTACGTCGAGTGATCTGTGTTTGTGGCCAAGAGCTTTCCTCTGTGGGCCGTTGGTATTGTCCGAGGTTTACCGCTGGCCATTGGGCCCGACAGATCTCCGTGTGAGGCAGTCGCCTATAAAGGGTGTGGGATAGTATGACGATTTCCACAAAAGTTCTAGAAGGTTGCCTAGACCCAATAGCTTATCATTGATATTAGTTGCAAGTTTATTTTCTTTGATTAACTTGTTTGATTTGTTGTGCTTTTTGATTAAATGTTTAGAACTTTTAGATTGAGTCTTGTGACTTAGTTGTTGTGCTAATTGTGAATTAAGTCTTTGGTTAGTAGCATGAGGTATGCATGACTAATCTTTGATCTAATTAATGATTGGTACCCAACCAAACCACTTTGTTTGTGTTGTTTGCTTTTTTGTGTTGTGTTGTTTGCTTTTTTGTGTTGTTTGCTTTTTTGTGTTGTTTGCTTTTTTGTGTTGTTTGCTTTTTTGTGTTGTTTGCTTTTTTGTGTTGTTTGCTTTTTTGTGTTGTTTGCTTTTTTGTGTTGTTTGCTTTTTTGTGTTGTTTGCTTTTTTGTGTTGTTTGCTTTTTTGTGTTGTTTGCTTTTTTGTGTTGTTTGCTTTTTTGTGTTGTTTGCTTTTTTGTGTTGTTTGCTTTTTTGTGTTGTTTGCTTTTTTGTGTTGTTTGCTTTTTTGTGTTGTTTGCTTTTTTGTGTTGTTTGCTTTTTTGTGTTGTTTGCTTTTTTGTGTTGTTTGCTTTTTTGTGTTGTTTGCTTTTTTGTGTTGTTTGCTTTTTTGTGTTGTTTGCTTTTTTGTGTTGTTTGCTTTTTTGTGTTGTTTGCTTTTTTGTGTTGTTTGCTTTTTTGTGTTGTTTGCTTTTTTGTGTTGTTTGCTTTTTTGTGTTGTTTGCTTTTTTGTGTTGTTAACTTGTATTGACAAGGTAAGATAAAATCACAATATATATGTGCATATTTTTTTATCTTTTTGAGGATTGTTTAGTTTCCACTCCTTAATGAGCATTGGCAAGGATAAACCAAGGAGTTGGATGGATTTTTTGGCAACAAGGTATGTACCCATGAAACCTTACTTGAATTTCTTTTGAAATTAGTTGAATAGTAGGTTGATTGGATGAACTATATGTTTGAGATCAACTTCTTGTATGTTCTTGCTATAATTGGATATCATGTTTAATTCTCCTTGTCTAAGCTTGATTTAATTTGTTGAAAGAACTAGAGAGTAATTTTGTGATCAAATTGTTGTTGCCTCATGTTTTTGAAATGATAAATCCTAACTCTATTGTTAAAGGAGAATTGTTTTCTTGAGTTTTGGATTTAAGTTGAACTTATGCTAAGCTTGATATTAAACTCTTATTCTTTTGATGGATTTAAAATTTGGGTGAACCAAGTGTTGTTTTTAAAATGGTCATTTTCATATTTATGATTCACTATTGACTTGTTAGCTTAGCTAGAAAATGAAATTGTTCATTTATGCTCGCTTGAATCTTATGTCATTATCATGTATGTTTGCTTTTAAATTGTTTACATAAACATTTCAAATTTTTGAAATTATTGAGACCATTGTGGATAGTGAAATGATTTTTCAACTTTAGGATAACTATGTTTTGTGCCTACTGTAGAATGTGCATAAATATTTTTAGTAAAAATTTTATCCCAAGTGTTGTATCATCCTCCATGATATTCAACTGTTGGATTTAAGGTCAAATCCTCAAGAACCGGGAGGGGATGATATACCCACGATCTCGATCCATCGAGCACAAGCCAAGGTATGTATTTATTTATTTATTTTATATATCTAATGGACTTGTGGAATTATGTAGGTAAATTGGCTTTCCGAAGCTTTGAATGAAAATGGAATTTGTTTTTCTTAAAATTCAACTTTTGTAACCAAGTTTTCGTTTTAATTTATTTGTAATTTAAAACCCTTATTTTTTGGGCAAACTCGTAGCATAATATTTGTCTAGGTTATATAATCGTTAATGCCTTAGGAAAAGGGAAGATTAAAGAGAGAACCAAGGGCTGAACTGGCCAAACCAAGAGGAACAAAGCTTGAGCCGGATGAACCAAGGCCAAAAGGGAGCTGAACCAAAGTGCCAAGAAGTGAACCAGCCAAAACTAAGGCTGAACCGGACTGGATCAAGATGGACCAAAGGAGACTCAAGTTGAACCGGCCAGGAGATCACTCACCAGTGAACTGGCCCGCAGCATTCTGTAAAGCGCAGCAACGACTAGTTTTCTAGCCGTTGCCCATGGTTTCTCGGCAGAGCTTTCTTCTTCTTCCCCGCTCTTCTCCCTCTTGTATTTAAGCTTCATTTCATCTCTGTAAATCGGTTAGCTATTGATGCATATTTTTGGAATTGCAAAGGATTTTTCCTTCCCGTTCGGAGCGCTCTCCGCGAGCGAAAGAGAGAGTTTTTCTCTCGGTGCTTCATCGGCGCGTAGCGCCTGGATGAAGCTCCTGATTGCACCCCGAGCTTGTGGCTGCTAGGGGGTGTTCTTAGTCCCTCTCTTCCTCTTCCAAGCAATGGAAGCAATGAAGAAAAAGGGGCGAACTCCATAGTGCCCTCCGCCAAGAATCCTTCGCTGGCAACGACGGATTTCTGTCACCCGAAAACTACGAGTCGTTTATGGGTCGGTTTCGGGTCTTCAATTCGCTCCTCCATCATTTCCGCACCGTTCTGAGCAATACCCACTTCTCGGTATGCGCCTCACGCCCTTCGTCTCATCTCCTCTGTTCATCTCTATTTTCAGCATATTTGAGTCTGTTTTGGGGTGTTCTTAGAGCACCGATCGTTGTTATTATTTTGAGTCTTCCGCATGCCATTTCTAACCCCATTGCAGGCCCGTAGCCTATCACAGTGGTAGTTTTAATATTTTTGAATACATTTTAGACCTTTCTGATAATGATACTCTGTTGGTTTTAATAGTGGTTTTACCAAATCTTGGAGTAATGCACGGCTTTAAGTAAATTTGAATGATTTTTAGTAAAATACTCAAGTCCTTTTGGTAGTCAGAGTTTTCTTGGTTTAGAGTGAAATTGCTTGCTATGATGTTTCTGTTGAGTGTTTCTGATCTATCGGTAGATGATGTTTATCGGTAGATGTTGAGTATTTTGATCTATTGGTAGATGATGTCTATCGGTAGATGTTAAGTGTAATATCTGTCGGTGGATGTAGTCCATCGGTAGAAGTCGAGAGTTTTGTCTATCGGTGGATTTAGCCCATCGGTAGATGTCGAGAGTTTTGTCTATCGGTGAATGTAGTCTATCGGTGGATGTGAGTATTAGAATTTATCCTTTTGTGACCGGGTGATGTCGAGTATTATATCTATCGGAAGATGTAGGAAGAAATTATCGTTTGGCGATCGACAGATGTTAATTGAGGATTTTTTTGTCGTCTAGTGACCGGATGACGCAACTTGTTCTATAGGTAGATGTGTGCAGCCGACGCGTCGTCGGCAGATGTGAGCAGAAGACGTGTGAAGTCGACGTGTCAATTCTGTCTCTGCTTTCACCGCTGAGTCTTTTGTCCCTGCTTCTACCGCTGGCACTGTTTGGCGGTAGAAGCCTTTTGTTTCTGTTTCTGCCTCTACCGTTGACTTTGTTCAGCCGAAGATGCGTTTGACTTTTTACGAACTTTAAGTATTTCATGCTTAAGCCTTCATTTCTTTTGGCTGAATTATTTCTTAATATTATAACCAATTATTCAAACGTTGTTTCATAGTTTTGCTCAACTCTGTTCTGCTAAAATGATTTTTTCGCTGCAAAATTTTCAATGTTTACTTTGTAAAATGTCAAATTTTGTCCATTGAGTGAAGTTTTAGAATTTTCTCAAAAATCCTATAGTTCGGTTTAGTATCTTGTGTAGCGAACCGGGGTCAGAAAACTCGGGGCGTTACAATAGGAAAAATAGGAAACATAAATGGACGACTGGGGTGAATAAACAGAATAAAATAGAAAGGCATCTTTAAAGTCGAACTTCAGAAATAAATGGCAGGAGTGAAACAGGAAGACAGAATACAAGGAGAAATGGAAACAGTAAAAACAGAATAGTTTGGACGTTTAAAGTAAGGAGCAGAATGGACTTTGGAAACAGAAGGCCGAATCTGTGGACGTTTAAAAATAACAGAGGAAGTGGACGTTTATTTTCAGAAGGCAAAAATAGTGGACACAGAAGTCCGTGGACGTTTACAATAAAAGACAAAAACAGTGGACACATGAGTCCGTGGATGTTTACAATAAAAGACAAAAACAGTGGACACAGGAGTCCGTGGACGTTTACAATAAAAGACAAAAACAGTGGACACAGGAGTCCGTGGACGTTTACAATAAAAGACAAAAACAGTGGACACAGGAGTCCGTGGACGTTTACAATAAAAGACAAAAACAGTGGACACAGGAGTCCGTGGACGTTTACAATAAAAGACAAAAACAGTGGACACAGGAGTCCGTGGACGTTTACAATAAAAGACAAAAACAGTGGACACAGGAGTCCGTGGACGTTTACAATAAAAGACAAAAACAGTGGACACAGGAGTCCGTGGACGTTTACAATAAAAGACAAAAACAGTGGACACAGGAGTCCGTGGACGTTTACAATAAAAGACAAAAACAGTGGACACAGGAGTCCGTGGACGTTTACAATAAAAGACAAAAACAGTGGACACAGGAGTCCGTGGACGTTTACAATAAAAGACAAAAACAGTGGACACAGGAGTCCGTGGACGTTTACAATAAAAGACAAAAACAGTGGACACAGGAGTCCGTGGACGTTTACAATAAAAGACAAAAACAGTGGACACAGGAGTCCGTGGACGTTTACAATAAAAGACAAAAACAGTGGACACAGGAGTCCGTGGACGTTTACAATAAAAGACAAAAACAGTGGACACAGGAGTCCGTGGACGTTTACAATAAAAGACAAAAACAGTGGACACAGGAGTCCGTGGACGTTTACAATAAAAGACAAAAACAGTGGACACAGGAGTCCGTGGACGTTTACAATAAAAGACAAAAACAGTGGACACAGGAGTCCGTGGACGTTTACAATAAAAGACAAAAACAGTGGACACAGGAGTCCGTGGACGTTTACAATAAAAGACAAAAACAGTGGACACAGGAGTCCGTGGACGTTTACAATAAAAGACAAAAACAGTGGACACAGGAGTCCGTGGACGTTTACAATAAAAGACAAAAACAGTGGACACAGGAGTCCGTGGACGTTTACAATAAAAGACAAAAACAGTGGACACAGGAGTCCGTGGACGTTTACAATAAAAGACAAAAACAGTGGACACAGGAGTCCGTGGACGTTTACAATAAAAGACAAAAACAGTGGACACAGGAGTCCGTGGACGTTTACAATAAAAGACAAAAACAGTGGACACAGGAGTCCGTGGACGTTTACAATAAAAGACAAAAACAGTGGACACAGGAGTCCGTGGACGTTTACAATAAAAGACAAAAACAGTGGACACAGGAGTCCGTGGACGTTTACAATAAAAGACAAAAACAGTGGACACAGGAGTCCGTGGACGTTTACAATAAAAGACAAAAACAGTGGACACAGGAGTCCGTGGACGTTTACAATAAAAGACAAAAACAGTGGACACAGGAGTCCGTGGACGTTTACAATAAAAGACAAAAACAGTGGACACAGGAGTCCGTGGACGTTTACAATAAAAGACAAAAACAGGGCAGTGACCGTGGACATTTAAAAATAACAGGCAAATAGACGACTAACACTTTGTCGAATATTTTAAACAATCACTCGCGAGCGAGTACAGTGGACAATTTGACTTTGGACGGCGTTATCGTGGACGATAACTTTGGACGACAGATTTAGTCGATATGTTTAGACGACTAACACTTAGCCGAATACTTGAATACTCGAAAGACAGAAACTGAAAGGCAGAATGGACGTCTCTTTTACAGGAAGACATAAAAACAGAAGGCATAAAAGCTTCAAATCTCCAAAACCCGATTCAAAACGAAGTTTTAAAACATACTTAACAACATGATAGAAATTCAAGAAAACAAACCGCATGGATAGCTCTAAACGAGACTCCGATGACCATCCATGCACAACCTAAAAGGAAAAACTCCAAACAGTTCCAGAATGTTTCAAAATATTTATACAACTGTCAGTTACAGAGGTTTAAAAACTTGAACACCAAAACCTATACATTACAAAAATCCCAACAGAGTTTCCAATAGAGTTTTAAAAGGAAAACACCAAAATCCCAACAGAGTTTCCAGACACGAATTTCACTTTAAAACTTAAACCTCGGGACAGAAATATGTCTGACTGCAGCAATCAAACCCCATGAGCTCAATCCGCCAACTTCCCCAACTCATCAGCTTAAGGCACAAAGTCCTCATCTGGAGAATCCATACCTACAACAGGGAGTTCAACTATGAGCCTAAAGCTCAGTAAGAACATGAAATGCATTGATGCATATGCTGTGTATGAACATTTTCAAATACATGAACATTACATTACATTACGTTTCACTGGACACGAAGGTATAAGTGGGAGGAAGAGCTGGCGCAACAAGAGTACATGTCACAAAAGGACATAACAGGAGTACATGACAGGATGCCAGTCCTCGTCCACACTTAACCATACATTACATTCACATTTTAACTTCCATTACTTCAAATCGGGTGCTGAAAACATTTACATGGTTTTACAGAAAACATGGATGCATGAACAGATATGATGCTTAAACTCAACATATACAGGTGATAGAATAAAACTACGGGAAACAGAACACAAAGAACACGTTTAACTTAAAGCATAACCTACGACCTAACTACCCGAACCAAAACCTAGTATCTCCTTGCTGTAGGGCCTTAAGGGCCAACTTATACGCATGAACTTACCTGTTGTCCAAAATGCAGCAAGCTTTGCATGCACGACAACTGTGGTTCGCGAACCTGAGTACGCAAAAAAAATCGGACATTAACCTAAACTTCAAAAAAAGAACTAACCTTTAACCTAAACTCTTTAGCTATCGTAGAAGGTTACCTGTAACTGGAGGAAACAGGAGAAATAAAGTTTTTGGAAATATCGCAGTTGCTTAGAAGAGAGAAAACAGAGAGGAGAAAAAGAAAATGCAAAGTGTTTTACGTAGAGGGGAACAGAAGGGAAGAAGAAGGTATGGCTTCTTCCACAAGTTTGTCAAGTGTCAATCATCCATTGGCTTCCTCCCACCAACCATAATTGGCTTCCCATTTTGCCCCTCCATGCATTTCTAACTATTGGTTTTTAACTAAATTACTATTTAGTTCGTCGAATCGGTTTTACGAATCACCCTCATTCAATTAAACACGTCGACAATTTCATTAAAAATAGTTGTTGCATTAACATCAGAGTAACTCTGCTTAATTATTCGGGGAATAATTGCATAGATAAAATGCCGGGTGTTACACATTATCATGAGAAGGCTAGTGTGTTAATGCAAAACTGCTCTGATACCATGTTTGTAACGCCCTCTAGTGAACTGTTTCTACTTTAATTTTTCTTTAAAAGATTTCAGTTAAAATTTCAAAATCACTTCATTGAAAAGCGTATAGCATAGTATTAAAATACATAAATATTCATTAAAATCAAATTAAAAATTTCAAATAGTCGTTTGAAAACATAACGAAATAATAAATGATATGAAATCTCTTTTAACTGAGATAAAAATAAAATATAAGTTTTTCTCTTCATAACCTTTGAATTGCTATTTGCATTAACATCACATAGTATTTCCATGAAAGCACCACTTCAACAGCATTTTTAGTACATTTCTTTCTATACATCATAAAGTTCAAACCATAAGTCTAACGCTCAATAAGAGATACATAAACTATCATGAACATGTATGCAGATGCAATTTTCATAAAAACAATCTTATTGTGGCTCTTTTTCACTAGATCTTTTATTCCTATTTTATTTTCAATATACAGTCCATTTGTTTAAGGTAATTCAGTCTGGGAAAGCAAGAAGACACCTCATGATCTCGTCTTGTGGAACAACCAACACGTAATCCCACCTGACAATAAAAGTTACGTTTATTCAGTCATTCTCTCATCTTTCTGTCTTTTCTATTAGTATTTGTTTCTTTCTTTCTTTATTCTCTTTAAATCTTTCTTAACAGAAATTTTTTTTCATGTTGCATGAGCTATACATAAACATACGATGCAGAACATAACATATCTTTAAGTCAAATTCATCTGTTCTTTATATTCAATCATAACCTACTATGAATCATAAAAACATCAATATTTCTACATCTATCAAGTCCTCAAACGAAGCATATCCTCGAGCAACATCATCATCAATATAATCATATCATCTAGCAACACATCACAGTCAAAAGTCTATACTAAAATACATCCTTGAGCGACATTATCGTCAATATAATCATATCATCTAGCAATACATTACAATGAAGAGTCTTTACATAACACATCCTCAAGTCATTATGACGTGAAACAAAATGGAGGCAAGTACTTATGTGTGAAATCAGACTCGTGTTGTTTTGCTGGAAACAGACAGCAACAACTCGAGTTGTGCTTGGACTTTAGGGCTGAATTTTTGACATCTTCTTATCCTTGAAGTAAAGGAAATGCCCTTCAAATATCACTGTCAAAAGCCTTTTGAAACCGAAGATATGTTGAAAGGAGTGGTCGGTGTCGGATGGAAGGTTTACCAGTCTGGCCAAGAAAATGGATATGCTTTGAGAAGCTATAACTCGCTTGATTGATGTCCCATTGCTGCGATTTTTGGCTAGGTTCTTGCTCTATATATGAGGCAGATTGTCTCCAAAAATAAGGGGGTGAATCGTTGTGGTTGGAGAGATATGGTTGTGGGAGTGTGATGACTGTTCGGCTTGGAACAAGCAGTTTTTTCGAAATAGCTTTGCACAAACTTGGGGATGATGCAACTTCAATGGTTGGACTTGAGAGGTTCTACACCTTAGCTAGGGAGTTTCACCTCTAAGAGAGAATGAGAAAGGAGTAGCAATGAGAGAATTCACTTACACTCATGAAGAGTGGATTCAATAACACTCACACTCAATTTGGATGTTACTCATCTAAATGGAGGTGGTGGTTGGGAGAGAACTCTCCACACTTGAAGATGAACTTTAGCAACATTTTAATTCCAACAAAAACCCTTACAACAACTCATAAGGATGTATATATAACATCCTTAGAGAAAGACACTTGGGTTACAACCCTAAGACACTTTAACAAAAGTAACAACTAAAAAGGAAAAAATGTGTACTTGGTTAGGTGAGGATATGCCTAGCACAAAAGAGGCAACTTGTACTTTTGTCCACTCAAGTACCCTAGATGGTCCCCACCCACGAAAATACATAATTTTAAAGCATAGTGTTCAACAAAAGACTCAAAATGACTTAAACACAAAGTAGGATTAAATGGGTCTTCCAGATTCGGCCATGGGCTTCCTCCATGAAGATTGTTGGTTACAAATTGATCTTGGACTTGATCTCCTTGGTGTCTTCAAAATATGTCGAATATTTGGAGCCTTCTTTTGGCACCTTTAAGCTTGGTCCTTCCTTTAAGTGGCTATAGTTCTTAAGATTTAAGTTAACCTCAAGAGCTATATTGCATTGGAGAAGATACTTAGATTGGCTTCCATGCTAATGTTCCACGAATCAAATTGTTTAGTTCCTCTTTGAGCTTTGAGCTAACATCCACCTTCGAGCTATCAAGAAAAAGAGACCTACAAAATGAACAAAAATGTTAGTGAACTTCATGGGTCGATTTCTTATAAGAGGCTTCCTCCGTGGCACGTCACATTAATGTCGTAACGTACTAATAAACAAGTCTTCAAAGTCTTATCGTAATGAAACTACTTAACCAAACACTTTGTAATGCAGACCGACAGATCAATGCATAAAACATAACTTGCTTGGATTCTTTAGCACAATAACGGTCACTTCATGATGATTATCTTTCTCTTTAAATCAATCTATTCATAAAGATTATCATGTATTAGTATTCTTGATAGATAGAAATCGTGAATCTCAAACATTAGAAATCAAAACCCTAATCGATCCATACTTACTCTTATGATCATTCGGGGATCATTGCCTAATTAATTTTGTCGTGAAATAAGCTTACCTTGACAAGGCTTAAGAGAGGCTAGGAGGCAGCTCGTGGCTCTGTATTGAAATAATACATTTTTAGGTTTAGGTTTTTGTATAAATATGTGATTTCTTATGTCACTGGTCGACTCTACATTAGGTCTAATAGATCTCTAGTTAATACGGAATGCACGAACGTCGTTTTCTTCTTCTAGTCGTTCTTTTTCTCAGTCTGGTAGTCGCCCCGGTCGACCGCTGTTTCAAACCGTCGATACTTTAACCTTGCTATTTTTGCTCACTAACATTTGCAGGCAAGGTGTCGACCGGTGTCCGTAAAAGTGTCGACACCAATACCATTTTTCTGAATTTTTTTGTTTAATTCGCAACACTTTTGAGACTCAAATCTTTGTTACATTCAATGATTCTCCAAAATATCTTACTCATAAAGAGAAATAGCAAAATGAATATAAATACTTCTTATATCTAAAATTACGTTTAATAAAATTTCTGGGTGTTAACCTTGAATGGTAAGAGTCTGTTCGGGGTTGCTTGAGGTCTAAATATTTTTTTGATAATTTTTACACATTTAATTGGTTTTCTGAAAAGATACAATAGTTTTGAAAAGACAAAACATGTAACTTATCGAATTTGTTTTTAACTAATCTCAGATAAAGTTATAAAAATAATACATTTTCCATTTTTTATCTTTTTAACTTTTTAATAATTACATAAATTTAAATTTTTATAAATATCAAATCTCTCTCTAATTCTTAAAGGGTAGATCGATCAATTCAGTTTCGTTTCATCCCTAATTGCAACATAATAGAACGAAAATCAAATTAGAATTCGATTTTGGTCTTTGTTTGGTGTTATTCGTTTTGAGGTCATTTTGTGCCAATTTTAGTTGGTCTTTTTGGTTTTTTATTTGGTTTTTGTAATTTTTTTAAAACTATACAAATATAATATAGGTTTCGTACTTATAGATTTTTGAAAAATGAAATCAAGAATGGAGCAGAAAATCTTAGTTTTGCTCAATTCAATTGTTTTTGTAGATCTAAATTGAACCAAACCAACACAAATCCTTGATCTATCCCGTTTAATCTTATCTAATCTTGGCATTATTCTTTATTTGTCTCTAAGATTCTCTCCACTTTTTTTTTGTTATCATAATATATATTTATTCATTTATTTATTTTTAATGTTAAATTTAATAATATGTGATTTGATATTTTTACCATCAATCAAGTATATAATTTAACAAATGCTTAATTATATAAAATCACGTTAAAATGTTAAATTACCAAGCGCAACTGATTATTTTGACAACAGAGCTAATAATGATTATTTAAAAAGTTGCAGCTTTAACAAACCGACCCCAATTCTTCTTAACCGATTGAGTGTAGTTTTTCAAAGGCAAAACTAAATCGAACTGGTTTATTTCTACCATTAAAATAAGGTTAACCAGAATCTTAAACTTATTTCAAATTCAATTTTAAAGAAGAGTAATTTACGTGAAAAATTATGAACTATGAGATTTATTAACAAAATAAACATTAAATTATTTTCATAAACAAAACAAATCCTACCAGGCTCCCGTTCACAACAACGAACTCGCGGTCTCAAGAAGAGGAGCACGTTTGGGAGAACGAGAGCCCGTTCATGAGAAGAATTTTCAAAATATTAGTATTTATCTCAAAAATATATGAAACGATATCGAATTTTTTTAAAATTTTTACTACATGTCCACTATATCATGGAAAAAATTCAGAAAAGTTTCGTGATTTTTTAACATTTTCACAATTTTTTACGTATTTTTTACAAAATAATTCATTAAAATTACTTTTGTCATCTAAAATTATGAAACTTTCTATAATATCAATCTATGATAAGATGAACATGTGAAAAAAATTTTAGAAAATCCAAGATCGTTTGATATATTTTCTGTGATAACCACTAATATTTTAGAGATTCTCTAGAACGGGAGCCCGTTTTCTAGAATAATCTTCAAAATATTAATGGCGAAACTATATCTGATTTTTCTGAAATTTTTACCATATATCAACACTATATCATGGAAAAAAATTATGAAAAGTTTCATGATTTTTTAACACTTTCACGATTTATCATAATTATTGACATTTTTTTAACTAAATAATTCATTAAAATTACGTATGACATTTAAAAATTAAGAAACTTTCCAAATATAATGTACTTATACTCGCAATTGGAGTTAAAAAATTACTAACAAAAAGAAACTAACATATATTTATTCAAAAATTATCCCCATTTTTTGTTAAAGAATAGTCTATTGTAAAAGTTTTATAATTTTTAGATAAATGCATGTTAGTTTTTTTTTTATAGCCATTTTGCAACTCAAATTGAGAGTATAAATAGTCTATTGTGAAAATTTTATAATTTTTAGATGGCATCCGTAATTTTAATGAATTGTTTTATAAAAAGATATAAAAAAATATGATAAATTTTAAAATAGTTAAAAAATCACTGAAATTTTTTAAAATTTCTTTCCATAACATAGTGGAGATGCGTTCAAAATTCAGAAAAATCTGATATCATTTTATTTATTTTCTAAGATAAATACTAATCTTTTAAAAATTCTCCTCGAATACGGACTCCGTTCTCCAAAACGAGAGCACGCTGGATTTGTTTTGTTAAAAAATTGATAATTTTAATTTTTTTTTGTTACCAAAAATAATTCAAAATTTATTTTGTTAATCATCCGGTAGTTTTCCATGTAAAATACCCTTTAAAAATGAAACACGCTTCACAGCAATAGCCTAATGATTTGACACCACAAATTTTGGACTGAAAAAAAATAAAAGTAATAATTTTATTGTTTTCTACGAGGTTTAACACAAATGCTTGAAACTTAATTGAATTGTAGAAACACCAAAATTCAGATAATCAAGATTTGAGACTACAAAATATTAATTGAGCTACATATGACTTTAACCCTAGATGTAACACCTCCAATACCATAATTACAAACACATCCTGCTAAGGCTAACTGTTCCAACAATAAGCATTGATTAATGTTAAATACTATAATCTACCAAGATAGTATCGCTTTCATTCACCCAAAAAAAAATAAAAATCAAACATAAATCGACAATAAAACATGAAAAACACATACATGCCTACACAAATTAAAGTTGATGCTGGATTATATGAGTCGGGAAAAAGTGATGGCCATCGGGTACGAATCGCCAAAGATCAACGGCGATGTCCACCTTCTTTTTCTTGTGGAATTTATAGAGTTGAGGTACATCATATCGAAGCTGAATCAGGGAAATTGAGTCATACAATTCGCTACTACATTTCAAATGATCATATAATAAATGAAATTGTCCATACTAAGCAAGAATCTAAACGAAACATTTAACAATAAATATATAAACATGTTGGACCATGAGAATTTGAATACAAGTAGTTTGACCAAAACTTGACTTCCCCTACCTCGCATAAGACCTCAGCACTTTGGGCATTGAAATTCTGCAACGCCACCTTTTTTATATGCTAAAACGAGAGAAATTGGCGAAGGTGAAAACATAAATCCAACAAAAGAGCAAGGAATCCACACTTCATAAACAAGAGCTATACATCATGCTAATTGAGTGTACATTACAACAATAAGATTATACCACCATAACATAAAATTGACTTACATCTCTAGTTGAGGTTTTATGCAAAGAATAAACTGCTTGAGTAGCAATCTGGAACAGAAAAAAAATCAAACCATCATCATCGATTATAAGAAACAAGATTCTGCATAACTATTTAAAGCATCTTGTTGGTCAATCATTCCCCACCTTCAAAGCCATGCAAAGGAAATCCATATCTGCACCTTTACTCCGTGTTCCGAATGGTGGATTCATAATGACTGTATCAACAGTTTGACCTGATAAACATAACATTTTAATAACACTAATGTATGTAAATAAAAAATGGAGTACTTTTAAAACAGCAGCCAAAAGAAGGAAAATTTGCACTACCTTCGTTTTGATAACAACAAAAAATGGTAAGAGACATAATATTTTTTTTAAAATGCAGATGCACGTGGTAAATTAAAATGATCTCCATAATTGTTAGGGTATATATGGTCTATTTTTCACTTAAAACAATTGAATGAGCTCCATGCATAATAGAACAATTTTTCATGGTGTATTACGGATTTAGACAATTATTGGAGTGTTGAACCAAAAAATTGTGAGGATCTTGATTGATGCAGAGAGAAAGACACCTCAGTAGTTTTACAGCCAATGAGAGTTAGTTCAAGACAAATTTCGAACTTGTGCTATTTCACTTTATTGCTATTAAGAAGATGGTTTAAAGAATCTCCCTTGCAACATATAACCATGCAAATTGTGGCTTCTATGGTAGTGGACTAACTTCATCAATACTTAACATGTGAATGGGTGTGACTCAGAGATTAATTCCTTCGGCGTCAGTACAAGGAAACATCCAATCAAACCAGTAGAATAGGGGTATTAAACATCACTTAAAACTTTAAATTTCAACATAAGAAACTTGTTACGTTATTGACATTTCTACCGCAACTATATATATCTATTATAAAATGAGTAAATGACAACGGAGTTAAGTTGATTTATGCAAAGGAAAGAAGCTTATCTTAATTCATTTTTCAATGGCCAATGAACAACAGCACAAAGCCAATTATTAAGCAATATGATACTTCAAGTAACACGATATCTTCAGAAAACGAATATAATAAAAATAGAAGTTCTAGTTGAAAAGAACAGACAAATACAAAAGTGGTGAATGCGTTCTTACCTTGCAATCCTACGTTTTTTATATCACACTGAAGAAAATCTATGTACACCTGCTTTCAAGATTAAAGAAACACAAAACATTACAGAGCCACCATTAGGGGAGAGAGAGAGAGAGAGAGAGAGAGACCTCAAGTTCCTCTGCATTTGATGATGCTAGTTCAAGTGCATCCGAATCAATGTCAATTCCTATTACGTGTCTGTTTAAATCAAGTAAATGTGAGGTTAACTGGAATTTTCAAATATGAAAGCACTTATAATGAATTCATAAGAAACACTACTATTTAAATAAACACAATTCCGTTATATGAAAAGAAATATGAAGCAAATAACATGGCAGCATAGGTAGGATTAAGTTCATAATATACCAATCTAGGAAGAAATAGGATGAACGTTTCCAAATGAAGAAATAATTTACTTATCCCGAGAACATATGATTAATTGATATGAATAACCACTGTATTCAGCACTAGATCGTCAAATGAGATACTCACTCAGCACCCAAAAGTGCAGCTGCAGCCCCTAATGTACCACACCCACAACCAAAATCAGCAACTATCTTGCCGCTCACATCCCCAAATGAATTCTCAGCCTGAAAAACTTCAAATTAGTTATAATGCATAAAGGTTCTAAGTTATGCATAAAAGGTCTCATTGTTTCCTAAAAAATAAACAATCACCAGAAACACCATTGACTCCCCTCTATGTCCTAAACAGCCAGCCATGTAGTACGAAATTTAAGCTCATAAATTTGACCTACTGGAGAGTTACAAATTTGAAATTTTCCAACAGACTTCAAATTGTAACTATTTTCATTGAGGAGCTCTTAACAAAAAACGCAACATTAAAACATTAGCAAGTAGTAAACCGAGATTGGAACCAGTAAGCAGAGAAGCCAAAGAGAAGATCCACCTCATAAAATTTTACCACTACCATTCAAATTAAAGGTGAATAATCTCCGGAGGTCAGAAGAATTAAAATTTTAAACATAATTCTAAGAAATCTACAAAAAAAAAAAAAAGTGCAGAATAGTACAGTGTAGAGCATGCGAGAAGCAATATGAGGTCCAGTGGGATATTGCTCCAACTCCACCTGCAACAAAGAAATTCTCAAAACTCAAAAGCTTCTGATTCACAAAATGCCCATCCATATCCCCCGTAACTAGAGAGAGAGAGAGAGAGAGAGAGAGAGAGAGAGAGAGAGAGAGGGAGAACCTTTGGATTGGAGAACTGTTGCAGATCGCCAAGTAGAGACTCTAGCTGTTTAAGCTTCATCTTTACAGAGAAGAATCAATGCCCTAATTCTACGATTCTTTCTTTCCAGCAGCAAATTCCCGAATGTTCAGTTCTAAAGTATCAACAAGCCGACAGGTCGTATTATTCTAGGTACGATACGTTGGTCGCAAGACTCGGAATTAACGTAGTCGACATCCAGATCTGTTAAGTAAAGTATAAATAAACTAGGGAAATTACCGGTTTCGACCTCGAAGTAACCGGTTTTTTCGATTCAAACCTTAAAGTAAAATTTTTCACGATTCAAACCTTGAAGTATGGAAAAAGTTACAAAACAAACCTCGGCGGACGTCCTATTAACCGTCCTCTGTTAATTTTGCCGTAGAACGGACGGTCTCTTAAAACAAGAGACAGTCCGTTCCACAGAACGGACGGTCTCTTGTTTCAAGAGACAGTTTGTTCTCTAATTTTGCCTAGAACGGACTGTCTCTTGAAACAAGAGACAGTCCGTTCTCTATTTTTGCCTAGAACGGACACACCTTCCACCGTCCTCTCTTTATAAATTAATTTTAAAAAAATATCAAACAACATTGGATTTAATCGAAAATTTTATCACATGTTCATTATAATATGGAAACATAATCGGAAAATTTTCATGATTTTATAACATTTGTATGATTTATTATAATTATTTTACGTATAATTTAAAAAATAATTCACTAAAATTACAATAATTCGTACAAGTGTTAGAAAATCACGAAACTTTTCAGATTATCTTCTCATTATGTGGTGAATATGTGGTAAAAATTTTAAGTAAATGAAAGATCTTTTAATGAACGATACTAAACGATATTGGATTTATTAAATAATTTAATAAATCCAATATCGTTTAGTATCGTTCATTAAAAGATCTTTCATTTACTTAAAATTTTTACCACATATTCACCACATAATGAGAAGATAATCTGAAAAGTTTCGTGATTTTCTAACACTTGTACGAATTATTGTAATTTTAGTGAATTATTTTTTAAATTATACGTAAAATAATTATAATAAATCATACAAATGTTATAAAATCATGAAAATTTTCCGATTATGTTTCCATATTATAATGAACATGTGATAAAATTTTCGATTAAATCCAATGTTGTTTGATATTTTTTTAAAATTAATTTATAAAGAGAGGACGGTGGAAGGTGTGTCCGTTCTAGGCAAAAATAGAGAACGGACTGTCTCTTGTTTCAAGAGACCGTCCGTTCTACGGCAAAATTAACAGAGGACGGTCAATAGGACGTCCGCCGAGGTTTGTTTTGTAACTTTTTCCATACTTCAAGGTTTGAATCGTGAAAAATTTTACTTTAAGGTTTGAATCGAAAAAACCGGTTACTTCGAGGTCGAAACCGGTAATTTCCCAATAAACTATATAACATTGTTTAAAAATGTAATCCTAATTCTTAAATACTAGTTTGTAACATGCATTAAATGTTCCGCTATGATTATTGATATCATTAATAATATTATAAATCTATGATTCCGTAAATATCAATTTGGACCCCGAACTATGAGGGTATTGGCAATGAATTGTTTAATTTTTGATAAATTTAAATCAATACTTTGTAGTTTATTTTTTTATTAATTTAACATCAAAGTCTAAGTAGTTAGCAATCAACGCTCTGTCTTTTTTTGTTAAGGGTGGGATTGGGACGATCCGGATAAATCGAACAAAACTGACTATTTAAATTTGTTTCGATTTTTGAAAATCAAACTTAGGAAAATCGGGTTTGTTGTTTGGCTCTTTTTTTTTCCCAAAAACTAGTCGATTGAACCGAATCAAAACTAAATAGTTTGTTTGATTCAAACTGAACTCACATCTAAAAAAAGAGTGTTGGTTGCTAATCCTTTAAACATCGAGTTTAAATTCAAGGTCTACGTTAATAAATTATTTGGGTTCATAAATAAATATGAGTATACAAGATTAAATAAGTGATGATGGATTTATTTATATTTTTAGAAATAATTTAATTGGTGGAAAATAGTAAAAAGATGGTTGTGTGGTGATTTTGTGCGTCGCGCAAAATCTAGAAAGCCAACCGTGGGGTCCACCACAGATAAAACATGAAATATGCCAAGGAATGGGGTTGGCGGCCTGTCACGCTTTTCATGCGTAACGAACTTAATATGGAGTTCTCGCCTCACGCGCTTCAAAGGCGCACTCTTGACCACACTCCCACAAGGTCCTTGGTGGAAAGTACATGGCGCTGACTATGAACTCCAAAGTCAGGATTAGGTGGCCCAAGTCTTAGGATCATAATTAATACCTCCAACTAGTATTAATTGTCATCTTGCAAGTGATGTGATTATAACTTACTACATTTTTATTTGACTTGTTCAATGATGCACACCCAATTCTCTTGTAATCATTTGGTAATTACTTCTTGCCTATCACAATCTGTAACACCCCAAATACTGTACCCGTATTTCCCATATTATTTTTTTTTATCTTTACATTTTATAAACTTTAAAACTTGACGTTAACCAGAATTGAAATCGAAACCGAAACCGAAATCGAAATCGAAGTCCGTTTAGTAAATCATTTAAAACATAAACTAAAACTATTTAAATAAAACTTAAAAACATTTAATTATTTAAAATCAATTAAAAGAAGGGAGGGCAGAATCGGAATTCTGCCCTCAAAAGTAGCAGAGATCGCTGCACTGAGGCAGCGATCGATCTCTGCGCTGCAGCAGAGATCGATCGCTGCAGCTAGAATAGCCAGCAGCGATCGGTCTCTGCTGCAGAGCAGGGACCGATCGCTGCACTTAGTGCAGCGATCCTGCAGCATGCAGCGATCGATCTCTGCATGCTGCAGAGATCGATCGCTGCACACTCTGTGCAGCGATCAAACACTTGCTCTCTGGAATTCTCCAGAGAGCAAAAATAAAATCTTCAAGTCTCTGGAATCCGATTCCAGAGACCATCAACTTCGATTTTCCCTGCACCAACTTCACATTCCTACCATTTTTACATCTTTAAACCAAATCGACTTATGCGCTAACTCAACCGACTTACGGCAGACTTTACGAAGTCCAACTGCGTGGATGTATCTAAACATCGAACATAACCGTATCAACCTAAAACCATTCAAAACGTTTTCAAAACATTCAGTAACAGTTAAAACCAAAACATTTTACATACAATTATCAAAACATTATCTAATCCCTATCCAGATCCAAACAACCTAAATATACTATACATTCATATTAACCATTAATCCCCCCAAAATACATACATAACTACCCCTCAGGTCATACGCGCCTCGACTGCTCAGCGCACTCCCACGGGCCATTCTCCCTCAACTGCTCACGCCTCGGGTGGAGGGATCTCATCCTCACCTGTGTAGAGGTCACCTACACCATACAGACACATATGAGATATTGAAATCTCAGTAAGCTACGTAAATGCAACTACATGCTATGCTATGCGTGTGAGTTCAGAAATCATTCGTCGTTTTCTTTACTTTACTATACTTTGTTTTACTTTGCTGTGCTATGAAGGTGTCACCGAGATCTCAGCCCAATAACCGGGGAGAGCACGTCCAGTGGGCGGACCACTCTTTCCGGTTAATGGAGGGGGGTACACGCTTACAACACGTACAGCCGTGCCTGAGCCCCATCTCGCGTGACCTATGAACTGTATACCGAAGGGTCACTTGAACTATATACCGATGGGTCATTTGAACTACATACCGATGGGTCATTTGAACTATATACCGATGGGTCATTTGAACTATATACCGATGGGTCATTTGAACTATATACCGAAGGGTCATTTGAACTATATACCGAAGGGTCATCTTTACTTTGCATTTACTTTAAAACATTGTGCGGAAATTCATTTTCTATGCGTGCTTTAAAATCGTGATGCATGAACAGTTCATATAAGCAGAAAGTAAACAACCAACGTGCATACATTCATGACAGTAAAGCAGAACCTATAAACAACTAACCTAACTACCCAACTACCCAACCAGAATAACATAAAACAAACAGTTCCTCGAGTATTCTCGAGACGACGACGGAGTATGGTGCAGACCTTTGGGTCAAAGTAAGTCACGAAAACTTACCTGGAGCGCGCTGAATCACGATCTTTGTCCACGGGAGTCGCGTGTCTGAGGAAAAACACGATATTTGCCGTTAAAACCTATTTAAGCAATTAACGTCCAAATTACAAAATCCTTAACTATAGAACTTTCCTAAAATCCCAACTTAGCTAATTAAAGCATTTCGAACGTTAATTAAAGCTCGATAATCCGAAATCTTAAATAACGAGTTTTTCCCAAAAACCCGAAATTTTACCAATTTTTAACTTTTTCTCAAATCGATTTATTTTTGTCCAATAACGTCAAATACGTCCAATACATACTTAATTACGGCTAACCTATTAATTACGAGCCCTAATTCGCATTTTTGTCGAAATCCTAATCGGAACCCTAACGTTAAATCGACCTAGAAATTGAAAACTAATGCTCTGAAATCATAGAGACTTACCGAGAGTAACGAGGGGAGAAGAAAGTGTGAAGAAATCGGTTCGATCGGAGGTCGAACGGAGGTCGAAAATGGAAGAGGCGATCGGCGGCCGTGAGAGGAAGCCCTCTCTGTTCGTGCGTTCCAGAGAGAAAAGAGAGAAAAAGAGAGAAAGAGAGAAAGTGAGGGAAAAAGAAAGAAAATAGGTTATTTAATTAGGATTGATTTGAAAATTACTAAAACGCCCTTCTCACTTAATTATATTGGTTTCGTCGTTCGATTCGTTAATCGTCCAACAATCTGACTTTTCCAAATTTCCATATTTTGCCAATAACTCCTATTCGTCATCTGGGATTTATTAAATCTGTCCGTTCGCAATTCGGACTTCGTTTACTATTTTTACTAAACGTCCTTTACGTTACGAGAAGCGTATTTATTCGGAATATAGCGTTTAAGCTCCGAAAATTCCCAAAACTTTCTTAAAATTCCTATTAATCGTTAGGATCTTAACGACGTTTTCTTTTGTGAAACGGACCTGATTTGACATATTTACAAAAATGCCATTATATAATATATTATATCAATATAATATATTAAATTCGAAATCCGTACAAGCCGGGTATTACATTCTACCCCCCTTATTCAGAATTTTGTCCGCAAATTTTCTCCAGCTTATAGTCCTTGACATTAACGTCCCATGTTTTGCGATCTTATCCTTCGATTTATCATCAGTACTTACGGTTATATTTGTGATTCTAAACGAAAACCCTGTGCTATTTCTCTTACATCGGCCTTAAATTTGTATTTACTACCTTCGACTTAATCATTTACTTTCTTTCTAAGGTGTTGAGCACAATTTACATCGGAAATCTCACATTCTAATTAATTAACCTGGCGACATATTTGTCACTTTAACGCTTACGCGTATACCAACCTTCGTCCTTCACTTAATCACCCGCAGATTAAATCTCTTAATAATACTAGTTTCAAAATTCACTATTCATTGACGTCTTCTTCTAGCGCCAGTCAAATTGAATGTCTATAATTCCATCCAATTTCTGGGCGATAGCTCATACCTCGACGAAATTTCCTCAATCCTGTTCAAATCGGAATGCACAACAAACGATTGTAGTCCTTACCTTCAGTTTACGCGTCAAATCTCATCAAATCTATAAGTCTCAACCAAACGACCTCTAACTGCGTACCTGTCACCTGACGACCTGAGCACGCGTTGGTCTATATCCAATCATTCAAACGCTAGGCTCACGAACTTATCAATAGGTCTTTACCCAAAGACTGCCTATTATCTTAAACCCTTAAAATAACTTCTACTTTCTAACATCATTTGGGTTGGCTGTTGTTCAAGGGTTTTTAATAACCTCCAAGTCGTAACCTAACTCCCCTCTATAGGTTTGTATCTAAACCTTCACCTTTCATCGATTAGTCGTACTCTAATACTCCAAGAGGGGTTGTCAATTAGACATAATTGTTATCTATTTAAAATCCATATCTCATCGGGTACATTCCTCGAATTGTTACTAAACCCTAAGTGCGTAAACTCCGTTAATTAGGTCGGAGCCATCCTGCTCGAGGTTTACCTAATAATTCTTCTTACCCGTCTTCTATTTTCTTACTTTTCTATTTTCAAGTCTATCGTTATCATCATTATTATTATAATCAAAATAATAATATTGCCATACAGGTAATTTAAACAATACCTGCAAACGTAGAAGGCTGGGCCACATCGTCGGCGTCGCCGGGCCCGATAAATGCAAAGATCCTGGGCATGACTCTCCTCTGATCACTGCTTGACTGACCCCGACCCTGATTCGGGCAGCCTTTAGCAAAATGGCCTGGTTCTCCGCACCAATAGCACACGTTCGTGCCTACTCTGCACGGTCCCCTGTGCTCCCTCTGGCATTTAGGGCAAAGAGGTGACTGAGAAGCCCCTTGTACCTGTTTCCCCTTACCCCAATCATTACCTCCCTCGAGAGGTCCCCTCACATCCCGTTGCCGTTGCTGCGGCTGTTGTTGTACACTCGGTTGCCAGTCTCGGTCCCATGACTGAGGTTGGGTCTCACGAAAGAAACCCCTAGCTGGTTCCTTCGGCCTAACACATGTGGCTCTGGCAGCCTCAATATCCAGAGCCCTAGCTGTGACGTCAGAAAAGGGTACGTCGATAATACCTGAGACCACAACATGCATCCGTATCTCCGAATTCAGTCCCTCCATAAACTGGTGCACCTTCTCCTCATTATCGCTGACAAGACGAGGTGCAAACCTGGACAATGCCTCAAACCTCCGAATATAATCCGCAACTGAACCAGTCTGCTTCAGCTGCGTAAACTCGTTCCTCTTGGCCACTCTCACTGTGCGGCTGAAATACTTGTCGAAGAATAAGAACTTGAATCGATCCCAAGTCATAACTGATACATCCGTCGTCGACTTGATCGCGTCCCACCAGAACCGGGCATCCATCGCTAAGTGAAACGCAGCATAAGCGACCCTGCTCCCGTTAGCAACCTCGGCGTAATCTAACATGTCCTCCATAACCCTGATCCACTCCTCGGCACGTGTCGGATCCGATGACTGGCCGTCGAATACTGGAGGCCGCAGACCTTGGAACCTCTGCATACCCTGATTACTTGGGACTACCAGCTCCTGAGCCCTCTGATTCTCTCGCTGTTGCTCTCGATTTACTAGGTCCGTAATTTGCTGCGCTTGCCGGTCCATATGCTGGGACTGGCGGTCTAAAAACTCCGTAAGACGATCCATCGCGTCATCTCTCGGATCCCTTCCTCGAGTCATATTTATAAAAATCTCCTATAAAATTTAAAACAAGTAATACTAAGAAACCAAACCAAATAAAGCTATAAACAGACTTACAGTTGATGAAGGATGTCCGCGTAGTGGCTGTGCAGTCGAGCAGTCTACAGAATCGATTTTAAAACCCGGGGGCTCTGATACCATAACTGTAACACCCCAAATACTGTACCCGTATTTCCCATATTATTTTTTTTTATCTTTACATTTTATAAACTTTAAAACTTGACGTTATCCAGAATTGAAATCGAAACCGAAACCGGAATCGAAATCGAAGTCCGTTTAGTAAATCATTTAAAACATAAACTAAAACTATTTAAATAAAACTTAAAAACATTTAATTATTTAAAATCAATTAAAAGAAGGGAGGGCAGAATCGGAATTCTGCCCTCAAAAGTAGCAGAGATCGCTACACTGAGGCAGCGATCGATCTCTGCGCTGCAGCAGAGATCGATCGCTGCAGCTAGAATAGCCAGCAGCGATCCTGCAGCATGCAGCGATCAAACACTTGCTCTCTGGAATTCTCCAGAGAGCAAAAATAAAATCTTCAAGTCTCTGGAATCCGATTCCAGAGACCATCAACTTCGATTTTCCCTGCACCAACTTCACATTCCTACCATTTTTACATCTTTAAACCAAATCGACTTATGCGCTAACTCAACCGACTTACGGCAGACTTTACGAAGTCCAACTGCGTGGATGTATCTAAACATCGAACATAACCGTATCAACCTAAAACCATTCAAAACGTTTTCAAAACATTCAGTAACAGTTAAAACCAAAACATTTTACATACAATTATCAAAACATTATCTAATCCCTATCCAGATCCAAACAACCTAAATATACTATACATTCATATTAACCATTAATCCCCCCAAAATACATACATAACTACCCCTCAGGTCATACGCGCCTCGACTGCTCAGCGCACTCCCACGGGCCATTCTCCCTCAACTGCTCACGCCTCGGGTGGAGGGATCTCATCCTCACCTGTGTAGAGGTCACCTACACCATACAGACACATATGAGATATTGAAATCTCAGTAAGCTACGTAAATGCAACTACATGCTATGCTATGCGTGTGAGTTCAGAAATCATGCGTCGTTTTCTTTACTTTACTATACTTTGTTTTACTTTGCTGTGCTATGAAGGTGTCACCGAGATCTCAGCCCAATAACCGGGGAGAGCACGTCCAGCGGGCGGACCACTCTTTCCGGTTAATGGAGGGGGGTACACGCTTACACCAGTACATCCGTGCCTGAGCCCATCTCGCGTGACCTATTGAACTGTATACCGAAGGGTCATTTGAACTATATACCGATGGGTCATTTGAACTATATACCGATGGGTCATTTGAACTATATACCGATGGGTCATTTGAACTATATACCGATGGTCATTTGAACTATATACCGAAGGGTCATTTGAACTATATACCGAAGGGTCATTTGACTATATACCGATGGGTCATTTGAACTATATACCGATGGGTCATTTGAACTATATACCGATGGGTCATTTGAACTATATACCGATGGGTCATTTGAACTATATACCGATGGGTCATTTGAACTATATACCGAAGGGTCATTTGAACTATATACCGATGGGTCATTTGAACTATATACCGAAGGGTCATTTGAACTATATACCGAAGGGTCATTTGAACTATATACCGATGGGTCATTTGAACTATATACCGATGGGTCATTTGAACTATATACCGATGGGTCATTTGAACTATATACCGATGGGTCATTTGAACTATATACCGATGGGTCATTTGAACTATATACCGATGGGTCATTTGAACTATATACCGATGGGTCATTTGAACTATATACCGATGGGTCATTTGAACTATATACCGATGGGTCATTTGAACTATATACCGATGGGTCATTTGAACTATATACCGATGGGTCATTTGAACTATATACCGATGGGTCATTTGAACTATATACCGATGGGTCATTTGAACTATATACCGATGGGTCATTTGAACTATATACCGATGGGTCATTTGAACTATATACCGATGGGTCATTTGAACTATATACCGATGGGTCATTTGAACTATATACCGATGGGTCATTTGAACTATATACCGATGGGTCATTTGAACTATATACCGATGGGTCATTTGAACTATATACCGATGGGTCATTTGAACTATATACCGATGGGTCATTTGAACTATATACCGATGGGTCATTTGAACTATATACCGATGGGTCATTTGAACTATATACCGATGGGTCATTTGAACTATATACCGATGGGTCATTTGAACTATATACCGATGGGTCATTTGAACTATATACCGATGGGTCATTTGAACTATATACCGATGGGTCATTTGAACTATATACCGATGGGTCATTTGAACTATATACCGATGGGTCATTTGAACTATATACCGAAGGGTCATTTGAACTATATACCGATGGGTCATTTGAACTATATACCGATGGGTCATTTGAACTATATACCGATGGGTCATTTGAACTATATACCGATGGGTCATTTGAACTATATACCGATGGGTCATTTGAACTATATACCGATGGGTCATTTGAACTATATACCGATGGGTCATTTGAACTATATACCGAAGGGTCATTTGAACTATATACCGATGGGTCATTTGAACTATATACCGATGGGTCATTTGAACTATATACCGATGGGTCATTTGAACTATATACCGATGGGTCATTTGAACTATATACCGATGGGTCATTTGAACTATATACCGATGGGTCATTTGAACTATATACCGATGGGTCATTTGAACTATATACCGATGGGTCATTTGAACTATATACCGATGGGTCATTTGAACTATATACCGATGGGTCATTTGAACTATATACCGATGGGTCATTTGAACTATATACCGATGGGTCATTTGAACTATATACCGATGGGTCATTTGAACTATATACCGAAGGGTCATTTGAACTATATACCGATGGGTCATTTGAACTATATACCGATGGGTCATTTGAACTATATACCGATGGGTCATTTGAACTATATACCGATGGGTCATTTGAACTATATACCGATGGGTCATTTGAACTATATACCGATGGGTCATTTGAACTATATACCGATGGGTCATTTGAACTATATACCGATGGGTCATTTGAACTATATACCGATGGGTCATTTGAACTATATACCGATGGGTCATTTGAACTATATACCGATGGGTCATTTGAACTATATACCGATGGGTCATTTGAACTATATACCGAAGGGTCATTTGAACTATATACCGATGGGTCATTTGAACTATATACCGATGGGTCATTTGAACTATATACCGATGGGTCATTTGAACTATATACCGAGTTTTAACTTTTTCTCAATCGATTTATTTTTGTCCAATACCGGCAAATACGTCCCATCCATACTTTAAGTACGGCTACCTATTAATTACGAGCCCTAATTCGCATTTTTGTCGAAATCCTAATCGGAAAAACCCTACGTTAAATTCGACCTAGAAAAATGAAACTAATGCTCCGAAATCATAGAGACTTACGAGTACGATGTGAGACGAACGTGTGAAGAAATCGGTTCGATCGGAGGGTCGAACGAGGTCAAAAATGGAGGGCATCGGCGGCCGTGCGAGAATCCCCTCTGTTCGTGCGTTCCAGAGGAAACGAGAGAAAAAGAGAGAAAGAGAGAAAGTTAGGGAAAAGAAAGAAAATAGGTATTAAATTAGAATTGATTTGAAAA
Organism: Begonia masoniana; assembly: GCA_022432975.1. Lineage (NCBI taxonomy): Eukaryota > Viridiplantae > Streptophyta > Magnoliopsida > Cucurbitales > Begoniaceae > Begonia > Begonia masoniana. The sequence goes on from CM039514.1 coordinate 18,850,744, forward strand.
TTACTAAAACGCCCTTCTCACTTAATTATATTGGTTTCGTCGTTCGATTCGTTAATCGTCCAACAATCTGACTTTTCCAAATTTCCATATTTTGCCAATAACTCCTATTCGTCATCTGGGATTTATTAAATCTGTCCGTTCGCAATTCGGACTTCGTTTACTATTTTTACTAAACGTCATTTACGTTACGAGAAGCGTATTTATTCGGAATATAGCGTTTAAGCTCCGAAAATTCCCAAAACTTTCTAAAAATTCCTATTAATCGTTAGGATCTTAACGACGTTTTCTTTTCGTGAAACGGACCTGATTTGACATATTTACAAAAATGCCATTATATAATATATTATATCAATATAATATATTAAATTCGAAATCCGTACAAGCCGGGTATTACACAATCAACCTCCCCATCCCGACCGCTGGCTGAGCCGAAAGTTGAAATAATTTTAGAAGTTTGATTGGACCTACTCGGACCAAGTATGGAGCACTGGTCCGAATGGCGGGTCGGTCTTAAGTCGGCCAGAAGGGAGCCGACTTTTAAAACATTATCAATGGAATTCTCGGCTTCCTATAATAAAACGGGTCAAGCAACTCTTTTAAACGTCAGAGTCTTAGAAGGTTTTTAATGCTAAAATAATATTTTTCATGTCCTATAAATACCACATAATGCATGTTTTACTTCCTCTCCAATTTCCAACTCTTTCAATCTCACTCAAGCTCGATTCCCGCCTCTCAAAACTGCTGTCAAATTATATTGTTTGACATTATCTCCGTGTAAGTTTTAATTAGCTTTATTATTAAATTATATTGTTGTGTTTGTCTATGGTTGTTTTTTTGTTAGATTTATTAAATTATATGATATTGTAAATATTGATAACATGACTGATAGTGTCGATGTTAATTTGATGGAATCAATTAGATCTCCTCCTAATATTAACATGCACACATCGTCTAGTAATAAACATCGTTAATCAGATGTGTGGAAAGTATTCGAGAGAATAAAAATAACATTATCCAATTAAGGAAAAATAAAGCAAAATGTATCTACCATGACATGTTATTTAGTAAGAAAGAAATCATACTTCTTAAACATCATAGACTAATATATTCTTGTAGATATAATGTTGATGGTAGACAATATGCACAATTAGGTAAAGATAAAGAATGTAATTTTTCGACTTTTAAAAAGAATGAAAGTAATGCTAGAGTATAATTAGTAGGTTATATTATTAGAGTCGAAGTTTCATTTATTTTATTAAAAAATATTTATTTAAGCGGTAATATTCAAAGAGAAATTAATTCTCAAATTTTGTTGTAAGAAAAGATGTAACGATGGAAACTGAAAAGTTTTTTTTTAAAACATTATAGTGGTAGAATAAGTTTAATATATGATATGTAGACATGTTGTCATCCAATGAGTTTTTTATATTTGACTACACATTAAATTGAAGAATTTATGGTTGAATCTTCTCACAAAAAAATAGAACAATTTAATTTAGGTGTACGATAATGATGTAGCTAAAAAGTTTTTAAATCGTTATGTTACGTCTCATTTTTAAGTGTACAATTTTGTTTTCATTGTTGTGCTCATAGTTCTAATTTAATTGTACAATATGATTTAGAAATTTTATTTGATTTTAATTCAAAAATTAAAGCGCTTGTTCGCAACATTAATTCATCACAAGCTAGACATGAATTGTATGTGAAATATTGTAAAGATGAAAATAAAAAATAAAAAATAAAAAATAAAAAATATTAGAGTTGATTTACCTCATAGATGACATTTCACTTATGAATTTAACAATAAAATATAAAGATGTTTTGGATGTATATTGTATGAAAATGGATAATTATTCACGGCAAAGTAATATTGAAATGTCTAATTAACTTGATTCTACGTATGCCAAAGTAGATAGAGATTTTCTAGAAGTCATTGAAACTTCTACAAAGTCATAGTATTTATCATAGTATTTTTATTACATGTTTTTATAACTTTTAAAATTTATATGTATTTAAAATCGTAATTCAAAAAAATGAAAGACAAATTTTACAACTATTTTAATGATGAAGAGTGTTATATTTTTATTAGATGTTCTTATTGATCCAAGATATGAGAAAGAGACTTTAGAACTTTGTTAGATTTAATTTATTAGCTTAATTAATTAAAGGTGCATAAAATTTTACGTTCTTTTCATATTAAGTTGAACGACATTTTTTCTATTTATAAACAAAACATTGATACAAGAGTAGAGTCTTCTTCTTCATCTTCAAATCTTGCTTCTAGTTCTAGTTCTAATCATTTTTGCTAAAATTCACTAGCAAATATTTAAAAGTAGAAAATTCTTTGCGAGCACTTCAGCTACTAATTGTAACACCCGGCATTTTTAGCTATGTAATTATCCCTCGAATTATCGAACGGGATTTGGTTTATATTAATATAATGAATATTTTTGGTGAAATTTATTGGAATGTTTAATGGAAAACTAAACTAAGGTGTAACCAAAACAAATCATTTAGTTAGAAACCAATGGAGGGGCAATTTAGGTAGGAATTAAGGTAGGTGGGAGAAAGCCAATGGATGGATGCCAAGTGTTCAACTTGTTGAACAAAATATGTTTTTCCTTCTACGTGAAACACTTCTCATCTTTCATTTTCTTCTCTGCTCTCTCTCTTCCAGACGACGTGCGACGAATCCCAAAATTTTGTCTTCTCCGGTTTTTCACCATTTTCTCGTTGAAGGTTTGAGACTCACTGAGACGTTCAAGACTTGCAACTCACGGACAGCAGGTAAGTTCATACGTATAGGTTTGACCCTTAAGGCCCTACAATACGGAGGTATTAGGTTTTATGTTGTTGGGATTGTTGTTGGGTATTTAAACCGTAGGTTATGTTTTAGGTTAAGTGTGTTTTGCTTTATGTTCTGCTTCAATATCTTGTCACCTGTTTATGTGATGTTAAACACTGTATATGTTCACGCATATACGTTTTTTTCCTGAAAGTCATGCAAATGTTTTATCCACACGGTTTGAAGTTAAGAAAGATAAAACCTGTAATGTAATGTACGATTAAGTGTGGGACGGAGACTGGCATCCTGTTATCCCTGTTAAGTATCTGTCGTGTACTCCTGTTGCGCCAGTTCCTTTATAAGTCCTACTTATACCTCACTGTCTAGTAAAGTGTAAAGTAATGTTCATGTATTTGAAATGTTCATGCATAGCATATGCATCACTGCATTGTATGTCCTTACTGAGCTCTAGGCTCATAGTTGAACTCTCTGTTGTAGGTACGGATCTCGTGGATGAGGATTTTGTGCCTCAGGCCGACGAATAGGTGGTTGGTGGCACGAGCTTTCGGGGGTGGTTACGGCAGCCAGACACATTTCTGACCAGAGATAGTGAAGTGTTTATGTTTTTACAATTTCTGTTTGCTGAATTCTTGAAGTTTATGTCAAGTTCTGTACAGCTTCTGAGATTTTAAAACTGTGTACAGACTCTGTGTTGATATTTTAAAACTATGTTTTGAATCGGATTTTTGAAGTTTGAAGCTTTTTGTGTCAAGTGATGTAAACTGTCAAACAGAGAGGTAGCCAATCGATCGGCTGTGGTAGCAGATCGATCGGTGAGGTGTTGCTCTTTTAAAACTGTCGTCCATTCTGTCGTTTAAGTTCAAACGTCCAACGTCCATTCTGCCTTCAAAAGTAGTTGCCCATTTTGTTCTGTAAAAACAGTCGTCCACGTCCATTCTGCCTTCAAAAGTAGTTGCCCATTTTGTTTTGTAAAAACAGTCATCCACGTCCATTCTGCCTTCAAAAATAGTTGCCCATTCTGTTCTGTAAAACAGTCGTCCACGTCCACGCTGTTATTTAAAATAGTCCTCCACGCTGTTCTTTAAAATAGTCGTCCACGCTGTCTTTTAAAAACAGTTGTCCACGCTGTTTTTTAAAAACAGTCGTCCATTCTGTTTTGTAAACAGTCGTTCACGCTGTTCTTTAAAACAGTCGTCCACGCTGTTCCTTAAAACAGAAGTCCAGTTCTGCAGTTGTCCACAGCACTCGCCCGTCGAGTAATTGTTTAAATATTCGGCTAAGTGTTAAACGTCTAAAGTTCAAACGTCCAAAGTCCATTCAGCCTTTTATTTCTGTAGTCGTCCACTTTTATCTTTCCAGTTTTAATCATGTCTTCCAGTCTTCAATTTCCAGATAAGATTTTCTCTGTGTAAAGTTTTAAAAGTAAAAGTTCAAAAAAAATAGTCTACGTTTTAAAATGTCCGGAGTGAGGCCCTTCAACCCCGATCGGGTCTAGGGGCGTCACACTAGTAGTGTTTGGAACTTTGCATCTTTTTCTTCATAAACTATTTGTACCATTAGATGATGAGGATTACGATCTTGGTATCTTGGCATGGTGGAAATCACAAAAAAGAAAAGTTATGGTGCTTTCCATCATTGCCAAAAGATGTGCTATCAGCGTTGGTATCAATAGTTGCGTTGGATTAAGCTTTTAGTGCAAGGAGCAGAATGGTTTTGAATATGAGAAGTTGTTTGACACCAAAGACGGTTGATGCAATATTATGCTTGAAAGCTTAAGAGCTTGCGGACAAAAGAGGGTGTAAAACAATGCACGATTGAAGGAGATTGCACGAGATATTTACAACATCAACATATGTAAAGCGAATTTTGAAACATACAACTCTCTCAAAAATTAGGGTTATGTTTATTTATAATTTATAAGTTATATAATCAATAAATTGCATATAATTGAAAATTAAGTGGGTGACAACTTAATTGGGATGTCATCGCATTGTAGTGATGCAATTTTTTCTTGATTGAAGATGTAACGAGTTAGTTGAATCAAAGAAATCAAATATTTTTTTCATCATTGTTTGAAAATTGAAATACAAATCAATTCTAAATATTTTTTTTTTGATAATAATAGAAACTTTTAATATAAATAAATTTAAAAAACTGTAACTTGTTTTGGAAAAGAAAGCCCACCGGTGGGTCCACCACATACTGACCTCCGACCAGCCAGGAGGTCCAAGGTCTGCAAGCCCAACCTCGGGCCCGACTCCAGCCTCACTGGACAGGCTATGATATGAATAGTTTGGAATGTGGTCAAGGAAGTGACAGATTCATTAACTAACATAACAGGTAATGTGACTTGTTTGTTTATCCACAAAATCCATCAAATACATTTTGTAGAAGGTTCTCAGTGTAAGGTTAGTTTTTTAAACCGAAGTCAATTCATATTAGTGACATGCGTTACAGGGGTGGGCACATTGCCGTTTAGGAGTCAATCCGAATCAGTGATATTCATTAGAGGCTGGACAAGCTCTGCTTCGATATGATTTTGGGATCGAATCACATCAAACCTGATTCAGAGATTCTTAAATTTTATAAAAAGACCCATGAAGATATAATTTTGGTTTGATTCATTTCCAAGACAATATATATAGATTTAAAGTTGAATTTGGACTTATTTTTTTAGATTGGGTTGGATTTAAGATAAAACATGAGTTAATTTCAAGTTCGAGCGAAAATTGATTAATTTTGAGTTGAATTTTATAACTCGCAATTGGATTTGACTTTATATACATAAGTATAAACCGGATTGTAGAAAATAGTTTTTCTATATTAAGAATGGATGACAGTTAGTTAAAGTGAAGATGAAAACAAGACCAAATCCGGGGTTAAGCGTTTAGTTACAAAAATGATAAAATAAGTATGAGATTGAGGAAATAATAGGAAGACTAAATGGAGCGCGTGGGGGAGTGGATGTGAGGATTCATTAATGTGGATATAATTTTGTTGGTTATTAGGGAAAAGATCAATGGAGCGCCAGTGCCACGTGTCACTCTGGTGGGTCCAGAAAGTGAGCGTAGGGGAGGGAGAGAGAGAGCGTAGAACTACTACACAACAACAAAGGCGCATTTTCAACAACACCATCGTCCATCCACTCCCCCTCCTTATTCCCCAACCTCTCTCTCTCTCTCCCTCCTCTTTCTCTCTCTACGAGGAAACTGACATGGACGACCAGGAGTGGCTTAAGGTGGCCATGGAGGACGACTCCGTTGTCGTCAACCTCCTTCTCCGTCTCAGCCAACCTCAGCCTCCATCTCCAATGCCGGACTCCTTCCCCTCTTCTCTCCACCTCGACTGGACCGTCCGTCAGCCCCGCTCCAAGCCGATTCCGAGGCAATCAGAACCGAAGGTGAAGACTGAACCTGCCAGAGCGAGCCCGACCACGCCTCTCTCATGGAGCGGCGCCACTTCCGCAAGCGGCGGGGCAGCCTACGGATTCGAGGAGTCCAGCCGGTCTGCCAAGTCGCCGGGCGGCGCTGGATCTAAGGTTCGTTAGCTCATTTCTCAATCTCTCTACTTAATCTCGATCGCATGATCGGTTCCCAGACGTTGCGAGACACCGTCGGAGCTACGGCGGTCAGTCCGATGTACGAAAATGCCCCTGCGCATCGGAAAGGTCGTTTTACGTCGACTTGTTTAGGAGGAGAGGTCAGCTGATGGAGTCTTGTAGTGTCAGATTTTTCAATCTTTTTAGGAGCTTCGATTATTCTTTTCTCGATTGACCATATTACCCCCAAACTCTCTGACTCACCTAAGGGGTTGTTCAGTCATTACACATAGAATTTCAGTTGACGGAAATGTCCTCATCTTCCAAAAATATTTAATTAAGGATAAAATGGTTACTTTCTTTTGACGCATGGAGTCAGAGAATTGAATGACTCCCGATCACGTTTTCTACTCTCCACTTTTGCGCTCCCTGTCGTCCTCTTTCTCCTAAACTACCAAAATACCCTTCCAGACCGTCAGATTATGGCCTCCTTTCTCGCCACCTAAAGTCGAACAGAAACTCAAAAATGAAGGGTAATTGGGTCATATGGAAAAAAGGACCTGCTTTATCGGTAGCGTGTTTTCGTGGCACAACTGGGCGTTGCCTATAGTTTAGTGGTGGGTGAGTGATTAGGTGATGAAGCCGCAGATTGGCATTTTGTGTGGACGCACCATTATTGAGTTTTAATGCTGATGGATTGTTAGGCTTTTCTGCCCCGAGTCATATTTTGTTAAGCAGTCTCTAACGATTACTATCTTGATTAGAACAAGATTACCCATTTTATTTCCTCCTTGATGTGTGAACCTGACAACTCAAAACAAAAGCTTTACTCTGAATATAATGTGGACACTTTTCAAACATCTCGTTTTTCAGCCTCCAATATTTGGAAAGTACTTGAATGGGTCGGTGTTGGAGCAAGAAGACAAAGCTGTTAGATTTGGGTGAGTCACCACTTACTTGACAGGTGTAAAGTTTTGATGGGTCTGTCGTTTGTTGAGGGAGACAGGTTGTTTGTTGGTACTTGGTTTTAGGTGGAACCTGGGTCTGAATCTGATTAGTGTTTGCATATTGGTGGAAGTTGAGAAAATGGTGATGACATGTTCAATTGACTTGAAAATTGTGGGAGAGGTGGATGAATGGTCACTAGGGTAAATAGATTATTGGGTTGGGGACCAGTCGGCCTGTCCAATTGTTTATTGTTATTATGTACTGTGTTGGTCATTGGTATTACCAAAATCAAAACCTTTATGAACCAAGTCACATGCTATCAAAGATTAATCATGATATGCCAATCCAAATGGTTTGAATTCAAGATAAGTTATGGGGAAAGGGTGTCTTTTTAAAAGGCTTATGGTTGTGAAAATGGTTAGTTTTGTGGTATCTTCCTATTTAGAATGGTTCAACTTGTCGATCATACATATAAAGAGCATCCTTTGAGAGGACCTTATCTTCCTTCCATCTTTATCTACACTAGGAGATTATTAATGAGTTTGCCTCAATCATATTATCTTCTAAATATGACTCGTGTCGTTTTTTACATTATTGTCATTTTTGTAAAATTATTTTTTAAAATTTAATAAAAGAAATTTACCTTTTATGAAAAAAGAACTGAGAGCCTTAATTGGGCAGTCTTGTTTACTTTTCTGACATCCTTTTTTTCTTCACTCTCGGCTTTTAATAATTTAGAGAACGATCCAGACACGTAGTTTGTTAAGTGTGATGCTGACTGATGGGTGTTCTTGCAGATCGAAGTTAAAAATGCTGTAACAATGACAACTAAGAGATCAAGAAGAAAGAAGGTCTGGATTTATAAACTCCTTTTCATTTGTCTAGTTGATGATAGTTTAAGGCTGTCTAAAGTCTTTGTTCTTAAAGTGTTAGATTTTTTTATGGCTCATTTTAGTTTTGGTTGGTGGCAGACGTTACCCGAGCTTAAAGAGGAGGAAACTTTACTTCTTAAGGAAAGGAATCATCTGAAAAATGTAAGGATATATCTATTTTCACTCTGGTTTTGTTTTTCAGCTCTCCTCTTAAGTTTCTTTTGACTGTTCGTAATCATGCAGATATTGACAAGCTTACGACTTACTGTAGAAAAGGAAAGAGCCAGAAACAAAATCCTGAAAAAAATGAAGGTGACCCTTTTCTCCACTAATATTTTCAAATGTACAACATTCCTGTTAAAATAGTTTCTAAATATACAATCAAGATCAAAATAATTTCTAAATATATAAAAATATCATCAATTTATGGCAGAATCTGCCTGAGATGTCAAACAACTGCTGGTTTCTGCGTAATTACCTTTGTCAAAATACCCTTGAAAGAATCTGACAATTATATCCTGCATTGCAGATTGATTTGAAGACCAAAACTGTCTGTAATTCCACACCTATCGTATCAGCTAAAGTTTGCTGCAAGAATCTTGATGTTCTGCATTCAGATCTATCTCACCGCAAATCACAGGAAGTTGGAGCCTTTGGTAATGCCATCGTATTACCTGATCTAAATCTTCCCCTCGACGAAAATTCAGGGCCCGACACTTTTTATGGAGTGAGATAAAGATGAGTAGACGCTCAAAGGATATTCAGCTTCCACTTGGCAGGCAAGATTATCTCAATCGCAGTCTGCCATAGGAGTTCCTGAGTTATAACATGGAGTTAGTTAAACACAAACCATCATATATGTTGACCTCACAATGGGATAATGATGAAGTTGGTCCAAAGAGTAGAAATCCTAACCCTTGAGTGACTATTAACCAGCTTAGTTCTTCATAAAAGTTTCTATATTCCTCCACCATTCTTTGGGGCAGAAACATTTAGTCCTTGCTTTTCCTTTGTCTAATGATTCTTGTAATTATTTTTGCACAGAAATATTGTATGATTTGGACGAGACACGTCCAGTTGGTAACACATATTCTACTATTTCATCATCAAATTGAAAAATTAGTTAAACATGATGAAGATGTTGACTATATTGGTTAAACATGTATCATGCGGATGGTTATTTGGATTATATTCTGAAAGTATATAAAATATATTCATTTTAGAAATACTGTAGAAAACTTGTTTTTGTAGTAGCCTGTTTCATCTGTCTGTCTGAAACTCTGATGGCGTCTAAATGAAACATCTTCCCCATTCTCCCTCTTCCCTTAATCACAGCAACCATCTTTGTATCTCCATTAATGCTTCATAAGGGCTTTCTTCTCGGTGCCTTAAAACTCAGCTGAGGATATTGGCTATGGGTAAGAAAATGAGGCTTCCCTCTTTCTTCAACACGACGGACGCGAGGCCGCCGGCGTGGCCATGACCGTCTTGTTCTCAGCCGAAAACTCTCTCTTTCAGAACAACCTCCGAAGACATTTTTCGGACCTTAAACTCTGCCTCTTCCGAATCCGCTATTGTCGCTGGAGAAACACCAGACTCGTTCTTCACCGACTCCCCCTTTGAATGTAGAAGCTTCTCCACCGCCTCCGAAGACTGCGCCGGAGACCAGATAGAGACGATGATTAAGGGGTTGAGAGCAGAAAGGCTATTTTTCAAGCTGGGAGAAACAAGCTCGATATTAGAGGAGGCGAAAGACTATCTATTAAACAGACGATGAAAAAGATTCGCTTGAAGAGTTTTTATTGTTAAAATACATAATGGTAAATTCCAAAAACCACCTTGAAGTTCGCGAAATGCCCGAAAACACCCTCAGACTTTAAGTCTTCCCAGTCAAAACCTCTGAGTTTTAAAAACTCACAAAAAGACCCCTGTCGGGGCCCCGCATGCCCCCCGAATGTGAATTCGGGGGGCCGAATTCATTTGCGGCCCCCCGCATGACAAATTTGCCTCTCACGTGCGCCGCACGTCGACAAATTCGGGGGGCCGAACCAAACTAGCGGGGCCCCGCACAACACGGAGGGAAGAACGCGGAGGGTCTGGACCACCCAGCGCACGTGCGATGCACGTGCCAAATAGCGAACTTACGTCGGGGGGCCGAATTGTAATTTCGGGGCCCCGTTTGTTCATGTTCTAAATGCGGGGGGCCGGATGTTGAATGCGGGGCCCCGAATGTGCCCTAGATCTGGAAACGGGGCCCCGAATATTTACTTCGGGGGGCCGAATTGTCGGGATTATTTAAAAAATCGGCCCCCGGCGCACCCCCCGCACTTTGAAACCGAGAGAAAAAGGGGCGAAACTTTCGATTTTTTTCCGAAAATCCTTCGAAAGTGAGTTTTCGTTGCCGGAAATCACAACAATCGGGCGCCTAATCGTCGAGAACCTCAAAAAAACCAAAACCCCATCGCCCCATCGCCGGCGAAACCCCTGTCGCCAAACCCGAGCTTTGCCTCCCAAATCAGAGCGTTATAATCTCTGAAAATCCACAACCGACCTGTCGAAAAGCCGAAAATCGTCAAAGTCTTGCCTGTTATTGCCGAAAATCGTGAAACCCGAGCAGTGCCCCACAAATCCGAGCAAATTTGTCCTAAAATTCGAGGCTTAATGGGTCCAAAAATATCGTTCAAACGCCCTCGTGCCTCTCCATCAGAAGCTGGGCCATCTTCATCACAAAGGCCTCTGGCCGAAGCTCTCCAACCACAGCCAGGTTGTTTCTCGATCGAATTTCGAACTGAGGAATGTAAAAAGAGGTTCGATCAAGATATATCTTTCCGGCCGATGATTTATGGGAAGACTGTCAATTTCGCTGGATGGGAGTCTTTGCAGATCAAAAAAATGTTTGACAACATTGGGTTGCAAGGGCTGTACCACATGAGCGGAGAGACTTGTGATCGCATTGTTCGCTTATTTTATGCGAACTTGATCACTACCGGGCGGCAGGGGTACATGAAGTCATATGTCTGTAGTAAGGAGATATTGTTTAGTGTCAGACATGTGAATGAGCTGCTCGGATTTGTGCTCGAGGGAGCTGCACAGTATTTTTCCGTTTCTCGAGAGTGTGATTTTGCCAGAACACCCGAGGGATTGGAATTTCTTCGACAGATTCACTGCGATGCAAATATTGAAAAATTCATCAAACCGAGATCGAAGCAGTTGAATGCCAAAGCCCGGGTTGTTCACAACCTCATTAGTCACTCGCTGCTGCCGAGAGATGGCCATAGAGATCTAGTCAACTGGATAGATCTCTATGTTATGGAGAAGATGTACAGTAGCACTTTGTTGGACCCCGGGTTCATGATATTGGGGCACATGCACGAGATCGCCCGGACACGCAACAAAAATCTGGCCTATGGTACTTTGATTTGGCGACTCGTGCAGAGGTCACAGGTTGAGCTCCCCGCGGGAGGGCAGTTGAGAGCTCCCCGAGCCTTGGATGTAGTTGACAGGCTTCATCTATGTAGGATGGGTCTAGTCGAGATTTGCGGGCTTTGGATGCTTAAGGGGGAGCTCGAGAACGCTCCAGCTGAGGACGCTCCAGCCGAGGACGCTCCAGCTGAGGATGCTCCAGCCGAGGATGCTCCGATGGAGGATGACACCCCCACCACTGCGACGGCGCCGCCAGTTGCCCCTGAGGTTGGCAAGATGTGGGAAACGATGCATCAGATGCTTCTGGAGGAGCGTCGGGAGCGGCAGCATATGCAGGAGAGGATTGAGTTCCTCATCAGCAGTGTCGAGGAATTGACCCGGGGCCAGAAGATGATGGTTGAGTCACAGGACTATTTCAGTGAGTCTATTAAAGAGATCACTGAGCAGCTGGAGAAGATGACCAAAAAAGACAAAGATGACGATGATATACCACCGGAGATCACTGAGTAGTTTATTTTATATTTTGTATTTCATTTGATGTATTTTTATTTGAGTTTGATGTACATTATTAGTTATATTTGAGTTTGATGTACATTTACTGGAACTGTTTGGGTATATATGTGTTATTTAAACTTGCAGGAACAATTTGAAGATAGCGATGGGGAGTCATAAAACAAATAAAACTATGTCCAATTTTTCATTTTTTTAAAAAAATTAATTAATTTTAATGAAATTGTTAATTTCAAATTATTAATACATCTGAAATATATTTTAGTAAATAAATTAATAAAGTAATGTATCTGAAATAATTTGTAATAAATAAATTCTAAAATATCTGTAATAATTGGTAGTAAATTGTAATAAGTTAATTTTAATGAAATCGTTAATTACAAATTATTAATCAATTGTAATAATTTGTAAATAAATTAATTCTAAATTATCTGTAATAATCTGTAATAATTTGTAATAAATTAATTTTATTAAAATTGTTAATTTCAAATTATTAATCAATTGTTTTATTCAAATTACTTATTATATTTAAATGATTAGTTAAATAAATAATTTATTAATTACTTTAGTAATTTTAAGTAATTAATGTGAAAAAAAAAATTATATTATATTAACGTGGATGAATGTGAAAAAAAAAATTATATTACATTAACGTAGATGAAATCCAACACAAATTACAACACAAATTACAACAATTAATTTCTTCTGCTCCTGCCTCGGCCGTGCGTCGTAGATTCCTGAAATAGCATGAAAATTATATTATATAAAAAAAAAAATGACAACGTATTTATGAGCGAACTGTTTAGGAAGTACCTGTGTCTCATCATTTATGTTGAAACCCATAAACGTGTCTTGGGAAGCAGCAGTGCCTGAAGTAGATCCTCGGTTAGGACAAGTTCGACTATTGTGCCCGTACTGCCGACAGATACCACACGCCATCCTTGAATTCCGCCTACTAGCTCTCGAACTTGACGGCTCATCGGCATCTCGCACTCTGGTCTTCTTGGGTCTACCAGGTTGGCGATATCTTCTTGGCGGGACTAGTTCCACCATACCTGGCACATACGGCCACATTAATTGGCCGTTCATGGGTTGAATAAAATTAGCGTACATCTGCAGCAATGTCATCCGGTGATAGCATGGATGAACGTAACTTTCTGGCTTCATTCTCATGAAAAATATGCAAGAAATGGCATGGGCACACAGAATCCCAGTAAGCGTCCACCGGGTGCAGGAGCACTCCCACGTATTCAAGTCGACAACGAATTGTTCGTTGCTGTTGCTCACTTGAAATCGTGAACCTGCCCCGAGCGTAGGGGACCAATTTGCAGCTGCATCTGCGAGCTTCTCAATCTTCTTATATATTTGGGGACACAGGAGAGTCGTCAATCCCGCCATCTTCTCAAATTTTTTAACGATCCGAGTCATCATGTACGTTCGGATATTCTCAAACATGGTGATGATCGGTTTGTCCCTGGCAGTCAATATAAGTGCATTAAATGACTCACACAAATTGTTTAAGCCAATATCGCACTTGGGAATCGGAGAGAAGGCATGACTGGCCCAATATCTAGGGTCTTCTCCTTGAAGCCATTCGTGGGCAGCCGAGTTGAGCCTTCGTAATTTCCCCATTTCTAAATTGAAATGAGCTCTTGTGGGTGCCCTAGCTGCCTTCCACATCGCTTCTCTAAATGCTTTGCCCCGAAACAGCCCTTTAAAGTTATTGTACATGTGCCGCAGGCAGAAGCGGTGTTCGGCTTCACTAAATTCGTCTTCCACGGCATTCCTCAAGCCCTGATATTAAAACAAAGTTAGTTAGTTACGCACCTTAATTACACACCTTAATTACACCACAACTAATTTAATTAATTAAACAACATACCTTTTGTCGATCCGAAATGATTGTCCAGCCGGTTCCATCTCCAGTGTACAGGTCCGCCTTCAAAAGTTTCAAAAACCACGTCCATGTTTCCTCGGTCTCTTTTTCGACGTTGGCAACAGCGACGGGATATATTCCATCATTGGCGTCAATACTAACGGCTGTCAGTAATTGTCCAGGACAGGAGCCCTTCAAGTGACAGCCATCCAAACAGATCACTCGGCGACCAAACTGTAACAAACCCGCCTTGCAAGCGGCCAAACACATATATACTCTTTGGCACACAAATGTGTCCCCTGCATCGTAAATATGCACTTCGAAAGTGCTCCCCGGATTTGTTCTATGTATTTCGGCTTTGTACGACCATATTAATTTGTATTGTTCATCAGTCTTGCCTTCGTTAATACTCAGAGCAATACTCCTCGCTCTTCTAGCAAGACTAGGTGTGATATGACATCTGTGGTCCACCCTCACTGTTTCTACAATGGAAGATATATCCCACCTAGGGTGACTTTTGAACCTCGCCAGGTAATTGTTTGCCACCCATTTTGCACTAACATTTCTATTCTCAACTATTCTGGCACAACTGTGAGTACTGACCAAAGTTTTTATTTGAAAGGTTTGCTCAGCTTGCTTTTGCGAGGCATGCAAAAGCCAATCACACCCTTCTGAACACTTAGCCCTCAATCGTCTACTATCACTTTTAACGAATCTTATCCCTAATCCGTGTTTTATAGAATAATCTTTTATTTCATCTTTCAGCTCTTTTAAAGTTGCATATTCTCTAGTAACAAAAAATTCCATATGAATTTCTTCTCTTACCTGAACGCTTTCTACCTCATCATCGTCTGACATAATCGGTGTTCGCAGCTGATCGTCTAGAGTTCTGGATGTCGAACACACCGGTATTGGTTCATTTTGATCCGAGCCATCATCACCATGTGGAGGATCATCGTCCGGATACAAATTCATTCCGGCTTCACTATCTACTTCCTCGTCAAATTCAAACCATCTATCGGGATCAGAATCCATCGTCCTTGCTAAAAAAGAGAAAATTAGACTGCTCAGAGAAAAGTTTTCAGAGAGGATTGAGTTATTTCTTCGCAGGAGGCCGAGCTCCTTAAATAATAAAGGAATTCGGCCCCCCGCTATTTCAATGCGGCCCCCCGCATCGTTTCAAATTAGACATTCGGGGGGCCGAATATCTTATGCGGCCCCCCGATTGTCCATCGACTGATCAATAATTGATCTGTCGATGGACAATCGGGGGGCCGTATCGGATTCGCGGCCCCCCGATTGTCCATCATAGATCAAATATTGATCTGTGATGGACAATCGAGGGGCCGTATTGGATTCGCGGCCCCCCGATTGTCCATCGACACGGGGGGCCGTGCCAAATGTAAGGCCCCCCGAAAAAATTTTCACGTGTTGCGCACGTGAGCGAGGGTCTGAGGCCCCCGCATCTTCCCTCCGTGTTGTGCGGGGCCCCGCTAGTTTGGTTCGGCCCCCCGAATTTGTCGACGTGCGGCGCACGTGAGAGGCAAATTTGCCATGCGGGGGGCCGCAAATGAATTCGGCCCCCCGAATTCACATTCGGGGGGCATGCGGGGCCCCGCCAGGGGTCTTTTTGTGAGTTTTTAAAACTCGGAGGTTTTGACTGGAGGGTGTTTTCGGGCATTTCGCGAACTTCAAGGTGGTTTTTGGAATTTACCCAATACATAAACTATCTAAACATACAACATTTAGAGCGGAAAAATGAATTTTACCTCTAGCTATTGACGTCTGAAAACCACCGGGATTGCTTTACCTCCGAGATTAACCGTTTCTAAACCTTAATTATTACAGTACGATGGTGTATATTTCTGAATAAATTATTTGGCTTAAGGGACCTCTCATTGAATTTTTTCCTCTAATACAAAGCTTCATCCATTGTGAAACTTTCTTCTCCAGAGTCTCTTTATATATATAAAGACTTCTATAAAATGACAAACTCAACAAGATCATTATATCTCACTGAAAAGAAGAAATCACAATAAAAAAGGTACGGACATGAGTCATTTATCATCAATAAGGTCCCCACAAAGAAAAACAAGACCAACAACCAATATCTTCCCAATTAGTCTAGTTTTTCATAATTTATGTAGTATGTGTAGAGATTGATAAATCTTAGATCAATTGTTATTTGTAATATCCGGCTTGTACGGATTTTTGATTTAATATATTGTATTATTATTTTAATATATTATATTAATATTTCATTATATGGAAGACATTTTAGTAAATATGTCAAATCAAGCCGGTTCTACAAAAAGAAAGCATCACTAAGATCCTAATGATTAATTGGAATTTTAAGGAAATTACTGGATTTTTCGGAGTAACGACACTATATTCCGAATAATTACCTCTATCGTAATAAAAAATGGACGTTTTAGTAAAAAATAGCAAACGAGGTCCGATTTGCGAACGGACAGTTTTAATAGAACCCAGATAATAAGTTGGATTTATTGGCGAAATGAGAAAATTCGAATGGTCGAAAACACGAGAGGGCAAAATTAATGTTTCGTTAAGAAGTGGTTTTAATATTATTATTATTATTATTAATTAATAAAAAAAAAAATACGACAGAATGGTTTTGTTAAACCATTCTGTCGTTCGCCATTCCTTCACCGCGAGCCCGACGACAGCCCGAGCGACGAGCGACGCCGAGCCTCCTCCAACGAACACCGACGATTCCGGCCACCGTTCAGACGAGCGGACTCCGGCGAGCTGAAGCCAGAGTTCGGTTCAACCTTTCCGCGCCAGACTCGACCGAAAACCGGTGAGTTTCTTCCCTGTTCTTGCTCGGTTTGTGGCCGGGAATGTTGAGCTCCGTTGAGCTCCGATCGCCGGCCCTTTTCGGCTGTTCTCGGCGTCGTCTTGCCGAGCTTCGCGTCGGCAATGATCGCCGAGCAACAGGGAGCTCAATTTGAGCGAATTTCAGTGAATCCCGAATTGGGGATTTCGGGTTTTCCAGTTTAAAACCTTAAATTCTCTTTGGATTATACTAATTGGATGTTAGGATAGTTGATTGGTGTTGAATCGGAGGTGAATCGATAAAAAAAAACGAAAAGGGGAATTTTCCCGATTTAGGGCACTTCTGGTTTTTGATTGTAATTCGGTATTTTCGATTAATTTAGGCTAATTAAGGTTAATTGGGATTGATTGGTGAGGAAATTGATGGAATTTGATGAAAAATTGGAAAGGGAGAAATTTTCGATTAAGGGCAGTTTCGGGTTTTTGGACATTTGACCTATCTACGGTCGTTTGTTTTAAAATTACTTTTGACAGGTTAAAATAGGTTATTAGGGGAGTGCGTGGCCGCTGGAATCGTTCGATTCCGATAACCGACGCGAAAGTTATGCGCGTTCGAAGTTTCGGGTCGGTTTTTACCAAACCCAAATTAGGGTCCAAAATTAATAGGTTTATAGTAATTGACGATATAAAGGACGTATTGAACGTTATTGGACGGAGTTAGAGTGAATTGAGAGAAATGTTAAAATTTGGGAATTTTCGGGTTTTTAGAAAAACTCGTTAATTATGATTTTAAATTATCGAGCGTTAATCGTTGTTTAAATACTTCGATTGGTTAGGTTAAGATTTTAGGAAAATTTCTTAGTTAAGGTTTTTGTTAAATTTGGACGTTATTAGTTCGAATTCGTTTTAATTACGATTATTGTATTTTGCTACAGACAAACAGCGCTCGTGGACGGAGCTAGCCTTGCAACGGACGTCAGGTAAGTTCTCGTGATCTTCTTTGGCCGATTGGCCTACACCGTACGTCATGTCGTCTCGAGGAGTTTTGGAGATGCGTTTGTTTAATTGTATTTGGTTTGGGTAGTTAGGTTTTAGGAGTTTATAGTTTACGCTTTACAGTCTTGATGGTATATATTATTGCTTGTTTACTGTTTGTTTATTGTATGATATTGAACTGTTCACGCATCACTTGTTTTAAAGAAAAGCATGAAATGAACTTCCGCACAGAGTTTTAAAGATAACGTAAGCATAGCACTGGCCGAAAGGCGTATTGAGCATAGTATTGGCCGAAAGGCGTATTGGCCGAAAGGCGTATTGGCCGAAAGGCGTATTGTATTGGTCACGCGAGGTGGGGCTCAGGCACGGCTGTACGTGTTGTAAGCGTGCACCCCCCGCCTCTAGCTGGAAAGAGTAGTCTGCCCGCTGGATGAGCTCTCTCTGGTTAGAGGGATAGGATCTCGGTGACACCTATTGAGCATTGCATAGTAAGATAAAATAAAGCATGGTTTATCGAACTCATACGCACAGCATGCATTGCATTTACGTAGAACTTACTGGGATTTCATCTCATAGTGTATTGTATGGTGTAGATGACATAGAGCCAGGTGAGGACGAGATCCCTCCACCTGAGGAGTGACGGCAGTTGACGGAGGATGGCGTGCGGTGGTGTGTTGCGCAGTCGAGGCTTATCTGACCCGTGGGGATAGTATGTATAGATTTTGAGGGTTTTTGGATGTTTTGGGCTGATGGTTGTATAGACATTATAGGATGATTTGTTTTGACAGTTGATAGGTTATAGATATTGATGGTTGTATAGAACATTTTAGGATGCTTGGTTCTGGATAGGTTTATGTATAGACGCTTTGAAATGTTTTGGAAACTGCTTGGTATTTTCTTTGAAAAAGGAGGATATGTTAAACTTTTAAACGGAACCACGCAGTTTATTTTCATGAAATTATACTTTATTATAGTTGCGTTTCGAGTCGGTTTTGAAGGGGGTATTTCGGAAGACGTATGAGTATCGAGTGCTTGTGTACGTATTGGTTTAATTAATTGTTTTTATTTGTTTTAAACGCTTTATTAAATTGATTTTAAATTGTTTTCAAATCGTTTCCGCATAAACGCTAAGAATAAAGGAAAATGAAAAATTGGTACGGTAATTTAAGGGTAAATAAGGGTACAGTGTTAGGGTCGTGACAGTTATGGTATCAGAGCCCCCGGGTTTTAAAATCGGTTCTGTAGACTGCTCGACTGCACAGCCACTACGCGGACATCCTTCATCAACTGTAAGTATGTTTATAGCTTTATTTGATTTCTATTTTCTTAGAGTGTTTGTTTAAACATTTTTTTAGGAGTTATTTATAAATATGGTGCGTCGAGGGAATGATCGAGACGACCGAGACGATACGATAGATCACCATAAGGATTTGACCGTAATAATGTTGCGGTAGATCGGAGTAGGTTGGGAAATAAAGGAAAAAGAGAATAGTAGGAGATGAGTAAGAAAGACTCTTAGGAGAATTTCGATGAGAAGACGATAAGTTAAATATAGGACGACATAGGCCTATAGAAAGAGAGTTATGCGTTAATAAGACTATCTTGACTTAATCACAAAAATGGTGCACTTAGAATTCAAGTTACTATTAGAGGGGTGTATTTTATGAGACCTAAGATTTAAAGTTAATGGAAATTTTCCCCAGTTGACAAACCTTTGGAGCTTTAGAGTATGACGAATTCCTTTGGGTTTAGAATGTGATCAATCGAGGAGAAATTTGAAGTCTAGGGAATGTTCTGGATTGTCAAGGT
This sequence comes from Begonia masoniana, assembly GCA_022432975.1. Lineage (NCBI taxonomy): Eukaryota > Viridiplantae > Streptophyta > Magnoliopsida > Cucurbitales > Begoniaceae > Begonia > Begonia masoniana. The sequence continues at coordinate 18,870,318 of CM039514.1, forward strand.
GTCGTTAGTATGTACAAGTAAATAAGAAAATATAGTGGAAACTTAAATAATTTAGATCCACGAGAAGTTGGGAGCACCTGGACAAAGGTGGCACTCAAGAATTTGGTTTAAGTAGATTTTTGAAAGGCGTGCGATTTGTCGATACCTTTTGTAAATGGAGTGATGGAATGATACAACGTTGTTGGTGTAATATCTGAACGGTTACGTAGGGGTGTTCGTATCGACCTGTATCGATGAAAAAGATAAGAAAAGTACTTGGAGCTGGGAGGTTAACGAATCTCGAGGCAATAGAGGGATGATGGTTGATACGGTTTAAGTCGAGAGCCATAAAAGTGCAAGGCTTACCACCGAGATGGAAATGAGAACATCGGTGTACGAGGGAAATAGAAGAGTAAGATTTGAGGGTGAGATGATAGTGGAATCGAAGACGTAAACTTATCTGCAACAAGTTTGCTAACAAGGAAGCCGTTAGAGGAATTGATGTAAAGAATTGAGTTGAATACTTATGACCCAAATTTTGTTTTTTTTTTTTGAGAAAACAAGAAGGTTGTTAGGCAAATTGTTGTGGAGTAGTGTGGGGAACACTTAGAACCTGAATTTCGAAGATCAAAGAGAAAAATTCATTAGCTAGTAAATCTTAGTGAAAACCTTATGTGAAAATAGTTATGTGAAAATAGATATTCTTACAAGTGTTGGAGCCTTGGAGGAGAAGTGTAGTTGATATTGCGAAGTTAAGAGCTAGGAAAGAGAGGATTGCGAGATAAGAAGGAAGGTTAGAAGTTGAGGTTTAATTCATCAGAATCTAGTGATGTGCGATCTATGAAAATATTGGGAATTTCTTTTAATGAGGTTAAGTTAGAGAATTTCAACGGTTTGGCTAGTATGTAACGAAGTAAAGGCTGATGATTTCGTAAGTAGTTAGGGGTTAGGATAAATGAGCTTAGGTATGGAACGTAAATTCCAACTCAGGGAACATAAAGTCTTTAGAAGATCGTTGATCGAGGATATGGATGTTAGCTTATATACCGTGAGGGATAGTTCTTAGTTCATGGATGAAGAAAATAAGGACTATGTGGTGTAAGATAAAATGGACGGTTAGATAGATCTTTGGGCTTCGAATAGTGTCATAGAGATAAGTGAGGAAGAAAAAAAAAAAATATATTATTAGATTAAAGGGTAAGATTTGAGAACTTAAAGAGATTTGGATTATGAGTGTAAACTTATCTGCAACAAGTTTCAAATAAGAAGATTGTTGAATGAGTCATTGTGCAGGAGCCAAGTGGAAAAATTAGAACCCGACTAGAAGGAACAAAAGGATATAGACCATCGGGTAACTTGAGAGAAGTCCAAGTGTGGCGTTTGAGATGAGCGAGAGGGATTGTTAGATTCAATGAAGAGATAAGAATAGAAGTTTAACTCGGTGGTTAGTGCCGAACGATTTGTGAAATTGCGGTTTACAGAATGGGAAGGACAAGGATGTGCAATGAACTCACTTAAGTAAACTTAGAGCGCGACTAAGTTAGAAAAGGTTCCAAAAGATTGGTGTTTATCTGATTGATACCAATAGACACGTGGGTGGTATAAAGTTAGAATAAATAGTTGGAGAGAATCTATGGCAAAACCTTGGGATTCAATTGTACTTGGAGTTAATAAGAAATTGAGTTAAACAAATGAGTGTAATATATATAGTAAAGAGAAAGTTAATTAAGGACTTAGCAATAGACCTCATTAAAGTAGCGCAGAATGAGAAGTGATGTTTATAGGATCTTCGCTACAAGGGGACAAAGATCTGGAGTGGTTAGCGACCTTAACTTCCGGTTGGACTCATCGAGACCAGGAGGTGTTCTGATGACATAGTTGTGAAGTGTATCAACACAAAATTTGTTGAGAATTTTGTTAGGACTTGCTAGGTGCCCGAAGAAGTGTACGATTTGAATTCTACGGACGACAAAGTTATACGGGGGCAGTACTAGAGAAACGTGAACCCAGATAGTTAGAAACTAACGGAACTCAATTCAAAGAGTTAAAGAAAATAGAGGAGTTAAATTTCAACATGGGTGTTGTTTGGGAATCCTTGAGCGATAGTTGACCCAAATGACGTTGGGAAGTTGAAGTTGTTTCGAGGAGCGAAGATAAGGGACAATTTTAGTAAAGACCAATCGATAAATTAGTGAGTTTAACGCTTTGGTGACAAAAATATAGACCAATGTATGCCAAGGTTGTTGGGTGTCAAGTACGCAGTTAGAGATTGTTGATTGAGGGCTTAGGAAATTGGTAAGATTCGAGTCGTAAACGCGAACTCGTATATAGGCCAATTAAAAGTAAGGAATATGATAGGGAGGATAAGGTAGAAATTCGGTGGGTGTGCATCTCGATTGTAAATACGATCGAGGGAATTGCGTTGAGGTATGGGTTGCAGCCCAGAAATTGGATAAAATTGTAGGCATTCAATTCAACTGGCGTTAGGAAGCTTAGTTATAGCTCGGACCTAAGTGAACAGTGGAAGAAAGACGTCGATAAAGAGTGGGTTTTGAAGTTAGTATCGTTAAGAGATTTAATCTACGAGTGATTAGGTGAAAGTAGAAAGTTGGTATATGCGCAAGTGTCAAAGTGACGAGCGCGTTGTTGAGTCAGTTGGTTGAGATTTGAGAATTTGGATTGTGCTTAGCACGTGAAAGAGGACGTGTACGATCAAATCGAAAGTATGGAGTACTAAGTTAGGGCCGATGTTAGAGAATATAGTAGGGTTTTGGTTTAGAACCACGAAGAAGGACCAAAGGTACAGACGATTAACCGAAGTGAAAATGCCACAAGACAAGAGACGTTAATATCAAGGACTATAAGCTATGAAAAATTTTGTGGACAAAATTCTAAATAAGGAGGGTAGAATGTAATATCCGGCTTGTACGGATTTTTGATTTAATATATTGTATTATTATTTTAATATATTATATTAATATTTCATTATATGGAAGACATTTTAGTAAATATGTCAAATCAAGCCGGTTCTACAAAAAGAAAGCGTCACTAAGATCCTAATGATTAATTGGAATTTTAAGGAAATTACTGGATTTTTCGGAGTAACGACACTATATTCCGAATAATTACCTCTATCGTAATAAAAAATGGACGTTTTAGTAAAAAATAGCAAACGAGGTCCGATTTGCGAACGGACAGTTTTAATAGAACCCAGATAATAAGTTGGATTTATTAGAGAAATGAGAAAATTCGAATGGTCGAAAACACGAGAGGGCAAAATTAATGTTTCGTTAAGAAGTGGTTTTAATATTATTATTATTATTATTAATTAATAAAAAAAAAATATATAACAAACGACAGAATGGTTTTGTTAAACCATTCTGTCGTTCGCCATTCCTTCACTGCGAGCCCGACGACAGCCCGAGCGACGAGCGACGCCGAGCCTCCTCCGACGAACACCGACGATTCCGGCCACCGTTCAGAGGAGCGGACTCCGGCGAGCTGAAGCCAGAGTTCGGTTCAACCTTTCCGCGCCAGACTCGACCGAAAACCGGTGAGTTTCTTCCCTGTTCTTGCTCGGTTTGTGGCCGGGAATGTCGAGCTCCGTTGAGCTCCGATCGCTGGCCCTTTTCGGCTGTTCTCGGCGTTGTCTTGCCGAGCTTCGCGTCGGCAATGATGGTCGAGCAACAGGGAGCTCAATTTGAGCAAATTTCAGTGAATCCCGAATTGGGGATTTCGGGTTTTCCAGTTTAAAACCTTAAATTCTCTTTGGATTATACTAATTGGATGTTAGGATAGTTGATTGGTGTTGAATCGATAAAAAAAAACGAAAAGGGGAATTTTCCCGATTTAGGGCACTTCTGGTTTTTTATTGTAATTCGGTATTTTCGATTAATTTAGGCTAATTAAGGCTAATTGGGATTGATTGGTGAGGAAATTGATGGAATTTGATGAAAAATTGAAAAGGGAGAAATTTTCGATTAAGGGCAGTTTCGGGTTTTTGGACATTTGACCTATCTACGGTCGTTTGTTTTAAAATTACTTTTGACAGGTTAAAATAGGTTATTAGGGGAGCGCGTGGCCGCTGGAATCGTTCGATTCCGATAACCGACGCGAAAGTTATGCGCGTTCGAAGTTTCGGGTCGGTTTTTACCGAACCCAAATTAGGGTCCAAAATTAATAGGTTTATAGTAATTGACGATATAAAGGACGTATTGAACGTTATTGGACGGAGTTAGAGTGAATTGAGAGAAATGTTAAAATTTGGGAATTTTCAGGTTTTTAGAAAAACTCGTTAATTATGATTTTAAATTATCGAGCGTTAATCGTTGTTTAAATACTTCGATTGGTTAGGTTAAGATTTTAGGAAAATTTCTTAGTTAAGGTTTTTGTTAAATTTGGACGTTATTAGTTCGAATTCGTTTTAATTACGATTATCGTATTTTGCTACAGACAAACAGCGCTCGTGGACGGAGCTAGCCTTGCAACGGACGTCAGGTAAGTTCTCGTGATCTTCTTTGGCCGATTGGCCTACACCGTACGTCGTGTCGTCTCGAGGAGTTTTGGAGATGCATTTGTTTAATTGTATTTGGTTTGGGTAGTTAGGTTTTAGGAGTTTATAGTTTACGCTTTACAGTCTTGATGGTATATATTATTGCTTGTTTACTGTTTGTTTATTGTATGATATTGAACTGTTCACGCATCACTTGTTTTAAAGAAAAGCATGAAAATGAACTTCCGCACAGAGTTTTAAAGATAACGTAAAGCATAGCACTGGCCGAAAGGCGTATTGAGCATAGTATTGGCCGAAAGGCGTATTGGCCGAAAGGCGTATTGGCCGAAAGGCGTATTGTATTGGTCACGCGAGGTGGGGCTCAGGCACGGCTGTACGTGTTGTAAGCGTGCACCCCCCGCCTCTAGCTAGAAAGAGTAGTCCGCCCGCTGGATGAGCTCTCTCTGGTTAGAGGGATAGGATCTCGGTGACACCTATTGAGCATTGCATAGTAAGATAAAATAAAGCATGGTTTATCGAACTCATACGCACAGCATGCATTGCATTTACGTAGAACTTACTGGGATTTCATCTCATAGTGTATTGTATGGTGTAGGTGACATAGAGCCAGGTGAGGACGAGATCCCTCCACCTGAGGAGTGACGGCAGTTGACGGAGGATGGCGTGCGGTGGTGTGTTGCGCAGTCGAGGCTTCATCGACCCGTGGGGACAGTATGTATAGATTTTGGGAACATTTTGGGATAATTGATAGAATATGTATAGGATGTTTAGGTAACGATATTCGTTTTGAAATTCTGGAACTGTTTGGGTCAACTGTTTATAGAAATGTTTTGAAAATGTTACGGATTGTCTCGATTTTTAGATATATCCACGCAGTGGGATTTCGCAAAGTCCGCTGTAAGTTGGTTGATGGTAGGATATATTTTGGGTCGAGTTCATTGTAGTTATTGATTGTAGTTATTGATGATAAAATATGTGAGTTTGCTCTCTGGAAGTTGATAAGTTGATAAGTATAGAAAGTATAGAAAATAGAAAATACAGAGAGAAAGGAGTGGAGGTCGGCGACCAGGCGCGAAGGCCGGATCGCTGCCAGCGATCGGGCGCTGCGCGCCGGATTGCTGACAGCGATCGGGCGCCGCGCGCCGGATCGCTGACAGCGATCGGGCGCCGCGCGCCTGATCGCTGCCAGCGATCGGGCGCCTCGATCGCTGCAGCACGCAGCGATCGAGCGCTGCGATCGCTGCATGGGGCAGCGATCGGGCGCTGCCCCCTTCCCTCGGCAGAAAGACTGAACTGCCCTCCCTTTTATGAAATGTTTTCCTTAATTGTTTTTAAAATTTTTAAGTAATTTATTTAATTTGTTTTAATTGTTTTAAATGTTTTAAAGGTTAGATTTCAATTCCGATTTCGATTTTGGTTTCGATTTCGGTTTAGGTTCTGTTTAAAGTTTAATTAAAGATATTAGGTTAAAAAAAAAAATAATAAATAAATAAATAATATGGTACGGATATTGGGTACAGTTTTAGGGGCGTGACATTATTAGAGAAGATGAGGTATTTATAATAACCTCTTTATTAAGAATACAAAGAGATAGTGGAAGTCTCCTTGAGAATACAAAGAGATAGTGGAGGAATAAATACATTGAGAATAAGAAGGGTTAGAAATAAATAATTAATATCCACTAATAGGCCCCTCAAAATGGTGATCGGGTCGATACACCAATCTTGGAACATAGATGATAAAGACGAGGTCGCGGAAGAGCTTTGGTCAAGGCATCAGCTAGTTGATCACTCCCAGGAACATGAACCACTCGAAGATCCTTGGTTTGAACCAGATCACGTACAAAGTGATAGTCAAGAGCTAAATGTTTCATGCGAGAGTGGAATACTGGATTGGAACAGAGGTAAGTAGCACCGAGGTTGTCGGAGTAGACAGTGGGAATCGGGGTGAGAGAGAGCCAGAGCTCGAGTAGAAGATGTTTGACCCACTGGATCTCGGAAGCAGCATTAGCAATGGCTCGATATTCAGCTTCTGTTGATGACCGAGCAATTGATCGTTGTTTGACCGAGCTCCAGGAGATGGGGTTGGACCCAAGGAAGATAACATAAGCAGCAGTTGAGGTTCGATCATCAGGATCACCAGCCCAGTCAGCGTCGGAGAAACCGTGAAGTGAGATTGGGGAGATGGAGGACAAATTTATGCCTAGATCTCGAGTCCCATTGAGATATTGAAGAAGACGCTTTACAGCACCCTAGTTGTAACGACCCGGGGAGGATCGCCACGAAATTCTTGACTTTACATAAAACTTTAACTCATATATGAACTCTTTTCTCCTTCTCTTTTTTTTTTCTTTATAACAGTATACCTAGCAGGCTTAAAGACTTCAACTTAATGGTTGGAAAGTTAGTCCCTCGTACATGCTTCCAAATCGACGTAAAAGTTGCATGGGTCTGCATGCATCAACAGATAGACATTGCATCTTCCGGATGACACGCAGATAGACATTGCATCTTCCGGATGACACGTCACCCCTCATGACTCATTTAAACACCTATCGACAGATGCGAATGCTTGCATCGACCGACGATCACGTGCATCTCGTGTGACCAATTTAAAACATCCACCGATAGACATGTGAGATTCACATGTTCATCTATGACGTCTTCCGATAGCTTACAAGCTCTATATCATCCGATCATTAAACGACAAGTTATTATTTACATCATCCGGCGAGGGAATATACTTCATCTTTCGGTGAAATAGGGAAACATCATCCGATGGACATGTGCTCCCCACATGCATAATTAAAACATGACCCGGTCACTAAACGACAAGGAAACCCTCACGTCGTCCGATGGCTAAACACTCTATATCTGCCGATCGCTAGACGACAAAATAGCACTTTCATCATCCGATGGACAAACACTCTACATCTGCCGATCGCTAGACGACAAAATAGCACTTTCATCATCCGATGGACAAACATATTACATCTTCCGGTGACGTCATCCGGAAGACTCAATCGTTCGACTCCTATCATTTGACATCTGCCGATGACGTCAGCCGGATGAATGCCTCATCCAGCTTCTATCTTATGGCAGTAAAACACTATGATCATCAAACAACCTCATCCAACAGAAAAATACTACAACTCACTCAAATCTCAACCTGGAAATTATAAACCCTAATGAGTAAAAACCATATCCCATACAAGATACACTTAGTGGAAGGCTTAAGCAAAACGGACCATTCATAACCCTTAAAATCATTAACAGATTCCGAAGTCAAACCATTCAAAATCCAAATCTCATTGTTAAAAGAAAACTCTATTCTACTTAGTCATCTGTTTATCATAAACTTCTCTGACTTACAATGGGTATAACCAGGGAACTTGATCGCCTATCCAGCCTTCACTGTCACACTGAGCATCCTCCAGCAACCACGCTTAGACATCTTCATTGACCTTGAGTTCCTCACCTGAAAACTCGTCACCTACATCATAAGGTTTAAACTATAAGCCTAATGCTTAGTAAGGAATGCAACACTATATGGATGCATGAATGCACAATTTGGGAAAATCACATGTTCATAAGTCTTTTCTTGTTCATGTCTTTGCTCGTAATCATCATTCATAGTCATTGATCATATTCATCATTCATAGTCTTTGATCATATTCATCATTCATAGTCTTTGATCATATTCATCATTCATAGTCTTTGATCATATTCATCATTCATAGTCTTTGTTCATATTCTTTGTTTAGGTTGTGTGGACCAAGAGAGGATTTGTGCCGGTAAAGGGGGTTCGACAGTGAGTTTGATCTTGTTCCCTACTACGGGTCGTATTCATATGTCCTTCTTTGGACTGTGACATACGCCGAACCGCCCCCAACCCTCACTTAATCCACGTTGCATAAGTCTTATACATATACATATATACATACATATCTCGTTCATGGGAAAACATGCGTTAAAACATTTTCTTATGCTTGAGAAACATTCATGATGCATGAACATGAGAGCTTTTAACTCATCAAACTATGATAAGGATCATACCAGAGCAGACAACTTCACAATCACTAACAGGTCATCACAGGGTGTAACTCGCAACATACATAAATCCTTCAAGTGTAGACAAGCTCATAATCATAAGGTAAACATTAGACATCTCAACCTAGTACTCCTACGATGTAGGGCTCTATTAGCTGAAAATCTTAATACATTCACTTACCTGGTCTCCTTAGCTCTTGAGCTCCTTTCTCTTCAAATTTCTTCACCTAAACATTTACATTGCAGTAGTTAAAACAAAATTCTAATAGTTCTAATCTCGAGTTATCCTAAGATCTATTAGCTAAAGTCATTCCCGAATCCTTGGTTTGATATACTGTGCAAAATCTGAAATCCAAAATAAAACAAATGGGTTCCACTATCGATTAAATCTGAGTTGATTACTTAAAATGTCCAGAATCGATTCGGGTTGGCATTACAACTCTCAGATTCTAAAATGTTCTAATGCTACTCGACCATTGATAAAATCCGAGTTCAAATGCCGAGCTGAAAACAGGACTCCAAACACAAACAGATAACTACATTGTCCATTTCATACCTCGGGTGCGGATTCACAGAGGAATGCGGCTAGAAACCGGTCGTCGGCGAGGAAGACACTGATAGCAGAGAGTAAGGACGTGCGAGAGAAGAAATCACCGGAAAGGGTGGTGTCGGCTACAGTGGTTTAAATGAGGTTTGAATCCTTTCCTTTTTCTTTAAATACTGGCCTCAATCCTCCATTATTACAACTTTGCCACCCAACCTAGTTTAGATCCACATGTAATTAATTGAGCTTGACATAAATCTTAAACTACGAAGGTTAAATACTTATGACCGTTAATACAGTTAAGAAAATCACCTGGCCGTTGACTCGGGTGTTACACTAGTGGGTCGAGGAAGGAGCATGCATAAATTGAGACAGTTTGTTGACAGCAAATGCAATGTCAGGACGGGTCATACGCAGGTGTTGAAGACCGCCAACAACTTGCTGGAACATGGTGGCATCAACGGGAGGAGACCCATCATGAGTCGAGAGAGAGGTCCCGACTGCCAGAGAAGTGCGGACTGGCTTTGAGGCGAGCATCTTATGTTTGTCGAGTAGGTCAATGATGTACTTGCACTGTGACAAATGGAGACTAGTCGAGGTGGGAAGGACTTCTACCCCACAGAAGAATGACAGCAAGCCCAGATCTTTGGTGGAGAAGGTGGCATCAAGTTTGGTGATGACATCCGAGACAAATAGAGAGTCACTCCCTATGATGATGAGGTCATCAACATACACAAGGAAGTAAACTGTAGTGTGGTGGTGATGGTAGACGAACAACGAGGTGTTAGCTTGAGATGGTATGAATCTGAGACCAAGGAGAAATGCATGAAGGGCCTCATACCAGGCACGAGGTGCTTCTTTTAGCCCGTAGATTACTTTTCGAAGTCGACAAATATAATCGGGATGAGATGGATCTTTCATACCGGAGGGCTGATGTAACACCCGACAACTTCAGCCAGGTGACTTCCTAACTGTATTAACGGTCATAAATATTCAATCTTCACAGTTTAGGGCTCTATGCCAAGCTTAATTAATTTCATGTGGATTTAAACTAGGTTGGGTGACAAGGTTGTAATAATGGAGGGTGATGACCAGTATATAAAGAAAAAGGAAATGTTTTAAACCTCACTTAAACCACTGTAGCCGACACCTTCCTTTTCGGTGATTTCTACTCTCCTGAGCTCTTGCTCTCTGCTTTCAGCATACTCTCTTCGACGATCAGGTTCCTTGCTGCTTCTCGGCTACTTTGTACTCAAGGTACGAGTTTAGCAATGTAGCTATCTTTTAGTCGTTAAGCTTTGTTTTCAGCTATGAGATGAGATTCTGGATTCTTCAATGGCCGAGTATTAGTAAGGATATTTTAAAATCTGAAAGTGGTAATGTCATTCCGAATCAATTTTGGACATTAAACAACCAACCCTGAGTTATCGCTAATCGAATCTGTCTGTTCTGGGTTTTGGATTTCTAACTGCACAGAGGACTATACTAAGGATTCGGGAGTGACTTTAGCTATTAGATCCTAGGATGACTTGTGATTAGAACTAATAAGATTTTGTTTTAACTACTGCAATTTGAATGATTTAGGTGAAGAAGTTTGAAGAGAAAGGAGCTCAAATTGCTAAGGAGACCAGGTAAGTGAATGTGTAGGTTTCTCGGTCATTAGGACCCTACATCAAAGGATGCTAGGTAGAAACTCATATGATAAATAGAAGTTTCCCTTATGTTACTGTCTATTGTTTATGCCGATGATTAGCTCAGTGGTAAAGTTTCATGTCGAATGGTACTCAGTTCTGTAGCTTGATGATTTAAGAATTTTCATGTTCATGCATCATGAATGTTCTATGCATATGAAAATATTTTAAGAGCATGTCTTCGCATGAACAAGATAAGAATATAAAACTTATGCAACGTGAATTAGGAGAGGGTTGAAGGCGGTTTGGCGTATGTCACTGTCTAAAAGAAGGACCATGATACGACCCGCAAGGGAACTATGTGCACTCTCACTGCCAAACCCCCTTTACCGGCACAAATTCTCTCTTAATCCACACAACTTAAATGAATAATATGATCAACGACTATGAATGAAGAATATGATCAACGACTATGAATGATGAATATGATCAACGACTATGAATGATGAATATGATCAACGACTATGAATGATGAATATGATCAATGACTATGATTGATGAATATGATCCATGACTGTGAATGATGATTACGAGCAAGATATGAACAAGAAAAGACTTATGAGCATGCGATTTTCCAAATTATACATTCATGCATCCATGTTAGTGTTGCATTCCTTACTAAGTATTAGGCTTATAGTTTAAACCTTATGATGTAGGTGACGAGTTTTCAGGTGAAGATCTCAAAGTTAATGAGGATGTCTAAGCTTGGTTGCTGGAAGGTGTTCAGGGTGCAATTCTGTGGCTGGATGGCAAATGAGACCTCGTGTTAATGTTTTATGATTTTAGTTAAGATAATGAATACAATAGGTTGAGTAGGATGAGTCTACCTTATAACATTGAGTCTTTTGAAGTTGTCTGTTGATCTCTGAATCTGGGGATAATTTTAAGGGTTGTCGAATGGTCTGCTTGTTTAAGTCTTCTGCTATATGAATTCTGGATGAGTCTATGATTCTTACCCATTAAGGTTTATAGTTACCAGGTTAAGATTTGGATGAGTTGTGGTATTTTCTGTTGGATGAAGTTGTTTGATGATTATAGTGTTTTACTGCAGTATGATAGAAGCTGGATGAGGTAATCATCCGGCTGACGTCATCGGCGGATGTCGAATGATGGAAGTTGAACGATTGAGTCTTCCAGATGACGTCACCGGAAGATGTAGTACGACGTCCCCGGATGATGTAAATGGTAATTTGTCGTCTAGCATTCGGTGGATGAAGTGTATTCCTTCACCGGATGATGTAAATGGTATTTTGTCGTCTAGCGTTTGGTGGATGAAGTGTATTCCTTCACCGGATGATGTAAATGGTATTTTGTCGTCTAGCGTTCGGTGGATGAAGTGTATTTCCTCACCGGATGATGTAAATGGTATTTTGTCGTCTAGCGTTCGGTGGATGAAGTGTAATTCTTCACCGGATGATGTAAATGTTAAATTGTCATCTAGTGACTGGATGATGTGAGTATTTTCTTATTGTTTAATGTTCAGGTAATGTTTTAAATCGGTCACGTGAAGCACACATGACCACCGGTCGATGTAAGTTTATTCCTTTGTTGGCAGACCCAGTTTAAGAGATGTTCAAAAAAAAAAAAATATTACGGAAAATGAGTTGAGTGTGATTAATAAGAATTAAATGATTAAGAAAGATATGGATTATGTGACGATCCCTCTGGGGTCGTTACAATTATGGTATCAGAGAAAAACCAGGTTCTAAAATCGATTCTGCAGACTGCCTCCCAGCACAGATTGCCACCTGGGTACACTCCAGCAACTGTAAGTATTTATGATTTCAGTAAATGTCACTAAGTTAAGATGTATCTATAACTATGTGTTTAGGAATCCCAATATGGTAAGAGATCAGCAGAGAGAGACCAATGAGGATAGCAATGCCATTGCTCAGTTGACAGAGTTGGTCATGCACCAATCTCGCCAGATCGAACAGCTGATGACTGCTAGAGAGGAACAAGGCAACTCCAGTAATAATGCAACCCATGACCATGGGGGTGAGCGTTTCCACCGGCTTCGACCCCCGGTGTTTAATGGACATGTTTTAGACCCTATCTATGCTGAGGAGTGGGTTCGAAAGATAGAAGACATGTTTAAGTACGCAAAAGTTGATGAAGGAGATAAGGTCACATATGCTGTCTTTCATTTGGAATTGAGTGCAAGGCATTGGTGGGATTCAATCCAGAACACTGCTAATGCCGGAGCTATGACCTGGGAAATGTTTAAGACTGTCTTCTTTGACAAGTACTTCAATAGGACTGTTCGGGCCAACAAGAAGAAGGAGTTCATGAATCTGCGACAAACTGGCTCTGTGACGGATTACATATGCAAATTTGATGCTTTATCACGGTTTTCTCCCCGAATGATTGAGGATGATGAGGACAGGATTTACCAATTTGTTCAAGGACTGAAGCCGAGTTTGTACATGAAAGTAAAGACTGCTGGGATACACAATGTACCTTATGGTGAAGTGACGGCTAAGGCCTTGGAGCTGGAGGAGGCGGAAATGACAGCATATGCACAGCGTGAGCAGCCAAGGAAATTCACGAAGGAAACTCAGCCGCCACCACGTCAAAACAAAGGATGGCAGCCGCAACAGAACAGGGGACCGCAACAACAACAACAAGGTATAAAGAGACCCTTCAATCCAAATGATGATCAGGGAAAAGGAAAGTGATCAATAGCCCCTCAATGCCCCACCTGTCAGAAGAACCATCCTGGCGAATGCAAGTTACTTTCTGGCCGCTGTTTTAGATGTGACAAGGTCGGACATGTAGTCAGAGACTGCCCCATGCCACCCGATCCAAACTGAGCAAGAGTAATGCCCCGAGTCTTTGCTATGATGGAAGACGAAGACACCATGCAGCATACGGTCATAACATGTACAATTATGATCTGTGGTGTTTCTGCTTATACACTTATAGACACGGGTGCCACACACTCATTTATTGCAACCTTGTTTGCGTGTAAGTATAAGTTAGAATACTTACCAGCTGATAAGCCATATAGTGTGATGTTGCCATCGGGAAAGTCCTTGTATTCTGAGCAGATATTGAAAGGCGATATTGTGTCCCTAGAACATAAAAAGTTATATGTAGAACTGATTGTAGTTGACATGAAGGGATATGAAGTTATATTAGGAATGGATTGGTTATCCAGGCATTATGCCACGATAAGTTGTAGGTCTGGATTAGTCGAGTTTCGACCCCCTAATGGAGATCAGTACACTTTCCAAGCTATCCCAAAAATAAGTAAGATACCGATTATATCCTCGCTAGAGGCTCAGCGGTTATTGAAAGATGGTTGTGAGAGTTATCTAGCTAGTGTGATTGATAATCGGGTAAAGAACAAAGTAGGACTACAAGATATTTCTATAATTAAAGAGTTCCCTGATGTGTTTATGGATGATTTGCCAGGATTACCGCCCGATAGAGAAATAGAGTTTGTAATAGATACGTACCCTAAGGCCTTACCCGTATCTAAGAATCCCTATTGCATGGCACCTGTCGAGCTAAATGAGTTAAAAGTCCAACTACAAGAATTAGTAGACAAGGGATTCATACGCCCTAGTAGTTCTCCCTGGGGTGCACCTGTGTTGTTCGTTAAGAAGAAAGATGGTTCCCTAAGGATGTGCATAGATTACCGAGAACTGAACAAGTTGACAATTAAGAATAAATACCCCTTGCCCCGAATCGACGACTTGTTTAACCAATTGCAAGGAGCTAAGGTGTTTTCAAAGATTGACTTGCGTTCGGGGTACTACCAACTGAAGGTTAAGGAAAGTGATATACCTAAGACAGCTTTTAGGACCCGTTATGGACATTATGAATTCCTTGTGATGTCGTTTGGGTTAACCAATGCACCTGCATCTTTTATGGATTTGATGAATCGAGTGTTTCGTGATTACTTGGACAAGTTTGTGATTGTATTTATAGATGATATTCTCATATACTCACAGACTGAGGCTGACCATATGGAACACTTAAGGATAGTTTTGACCACCCTGAGACAGCAACAACTTTATGCCAAGTTATCCAAATGTGAGTTCTGGTTGTATAAGGTTAACTTTTTAGGCCATGTCATTTCTGCTGAGGGTATATCAGTAGATCCAACTAAGATTCAGGCTGTTAAGGACTGGCCACAGCCAAGGAATGTTAGTGAAGTCCGTAGTTTTCTTGGTTTGGCAGGCTATTATAGGAAGTTTAGTAAGGGATTTTCTATGATAGCTAAGCCTTTAACTAGTCTGACAAAGAAGGACACCAAGTACTCTTGGACCGAAGCTTGTGAAGATGGCTTCCAGACGCTTAAGCTGAAGTTAACGACAGCTCCACTTTTGACTCTCCCAACTGAAGGAGGAAAGTTTAATGTTTATTGTGATGCATCCAAAGTTGGACTGGGGTATGTTTTGATGTAAGAAGGCAAGGTTATAGCGTATGCCTCTAGGCAGCTAAAGAATTATGAACAGAACTACCCCACTCACGATTTGGAATTAGCCGCAGTTGTGTTTGCATTAAAGATTTGGAGACATTATCTGTATGGACAACAGTGTGAGGTATTTTCCGACCATAAAAGCCTGAAGTACCTCTTTACTCAAAAGGAATTAAACATGAGACAGAGACGTTGGTTAGAATTTGTTAAAGACTATGACTTCAAAATTAAGTATCATCCAGGCAAGGTTAATGCTGTAGCCGATGCTTTAAGCAGAATGTCATCGACAATGCAACCCGCATTATCAACCATGTCTATACCTTTGAGGAAGGAAGTTCAGAGGTTCGAATTGGAAATAGTTCCCGAGCTGTCAGCTTTACTGGCTGATTTACTTATCCGACCAACTATTTTGGACAGGATCAAAGAGGCACAACAAAAGGATTCGAAGGAGAATAGTAGCATGATGAATAAGTTAAAGGACGTCTCCTCGGAGTTCAGTCTCTCTAATGATGGCACTTTGAAATTTAAGAACCGATGGTACATTCCGAATGATAAGGAGTTGCGTGAGCTGATCTTGGCTGAAGCTCATTCTTCTTCCTTTTCTGTACATCCTGGTAGCACCAAGATGTATCGGGATTTAAGGTTACATTATTGGTGGCCAAATATGAAGAGGGATGTTGCTATGTATGTGGAGTCATGTTTGATATGCCAATAGGTTAAGGCAGAACACCAACGCCCAGGAGGTACCCTTCAACCCCTACCAATCCCTGAATGGAAGTGAGAAAACATTGATATGGATTTTGTAGTAGGTTTGCCAAAGACAACTAAAGGACATGATAGTATTTGAGTCGTGGTTGATAGAATGACAAAGTCGGCACACTTTATACCTGTAAGAATGACTTTCACAATGGACCAACTTGCTGATCTGTATGTCCAAGAAATCATTAGATTGCATGGAGTTCCTTTATCTATTGTCTCCAATCGTGATCCTAGATTCACCTCAAGGTTTTGGCAAAGCTTACAAGGCACATTAGGATCAAAATTATCTTTCAGCACTGCCTTCCACCCACAAACCGATGGACAATCTGAACGGACAATTCAAATACTTGAGGATATGTTGAGGGCATGTGTGCTTGAGTTCCAGACGTCGTGGAGTCGATACCTGCCATTGGTTGAATTCTCTTACAACAATAGTTACCAGTCCACCATAGGTATGGCACCATATGAGGCACTGTATGGCAGGAAGTGCAGGTCGCCTTTGTACTGGGATGAGGTCGGTGAAGCAAAACTCCTAGGTCCCGAGATTTTGCAACAGATGTCGGACAAAATTGCCACTATTAGGAAAAGAATGATAACTGTACAGAGCCGACAAAAGAGTTATGCAGACCAGAGGAGAAGAGACTTTGAGTTTTCTGTTGGTGGTGAAGTTTTCCTGAGGATTTCACCATTTAAAGGAGTTTTAAGATTTGGTAAGAAAGGAAAGCTAAACCCACAATTTATTGGACCATTCCCCATCTTAGAAAGGATTGGCAGTACGGCTTATAGATTGCAATTACCTCCATCGCTGGAAAAGGTGCATAATGTTTTCCATGTGTCAATGTTAAGGAAATGCATACGAGATCCTACACATGTTGTTAAGCCAGTGGATGTCGAAATTGAACCATCGTTAATGTATGAAGAGAAGCCGGTGCAAATTTTGGAATCGACAGTGAAAACTCTGAGGAATAATGAGATTCCACTAGTGAAAGTTTTATGGATGAATCATGGTATTGAGGAAGCCACATGGGAAAGACGGCAGGACATGATGGACAAATATCCAGAACTCTTCGCTTGATCAATTTTCGGGGACAAAAATTTTGTTTAAGGAGGGGTGGATGTAACACCCGACAACTTCAGCCAGGTGACTTCCTAACTGTATTAACGGTCATAAATATTCAATCTTCACGGTTTGAGGCTCTATGCCAAGCTTAATTAATTTCATGTAGATTTAAACTAGGTTGGGTGGCAAGGTTGTAATAATGGAGGGTAATGACCAGTATATAAAGAAAAAGGAAATATTTTAAACCTCACTTAAACCACTGTAGCCGACACCTTCCTTTTCAGCGATTTCTTCTTTCCTGAGCTCTTGCTCTCTGCTTTCAGCATACTCTCTTCGACGATCGGGTTCCTTGCTGCTTCTCGGCTACTTTGTACTCAAGGTACGAGTTTAGCAATGTAGCTATCTTTTAGTCGTTAAGCTTTGTTTTCAGATATGAGATGAGATTCTGGATTCTTCAATGGCCGAGTATTAGTAAGGATATTTTAAAATTTGAAAGTGGTAATGTCATTCCGAATCGATTTTGGACATTAAACAACCAACCCTGAGTTATCGCTAATCGAATCTGTCTGTTCTGGGTTTTGGATTTCTAACTGCACAGAGGACTATACTAAGGATTCGAGAGTGACTTTAGCTATTAGATCCTAGGATGACTTGTGATTAGAACTAATTGGATTTTGTTTTAACTACTGCAATGTGAATGATTTAGGTGAAGAAGTTTGAAGAGAAAGGAGCTCAAATTGCTAAGGAGACCAGGTAAGTGAATGTGTAGGTTTCTCGGTCATTAGGACCCTACATCAAAGGATGCTAGGTAGAAACTCATATGATAAATAGAAGTTTCCCTTATGCTACTGTCTATTGTTTATGCCGATGATTAGCTCAGTGGTAAAGTTTCATGTCGAATGGTACTCAGTTCTGTAGCTTGATGATTTAAGAATTTTCATGTTCATGCATCATGAATGTTCTATGCATATGAAAATGTTTTAAGAGCATGTCTTCGCATGAACAAGATAAGAATATAAAACTTATGCAACGTGAATTAAGAGAGGGTTGGGGGCGGTTTGGCGTATGTCACTGTCCAAAAGAAGGACCATGATACGACCCGCAAGGGAACTATGTGCACTCTCACTGCCAAACCCCCTTTACCGGCACAAATTCTCTCTTAATCCACACAACTTAAATGAAGAATATGATCAACGACTGTGAATGAAGAATATGATCAATGGCTATGAATGATGAATATGATCAATGACTATGAATGATGAATATGATCAATGACTATGAATGATGAATATGATCAATGACTATGATTGATGAATATGATCCATGACTGTGAATGATGATTACGAGCAAGATATGAACAAGAAAAGACTTATGAGCATACGATTATCCAAATTATACATTCATGCATCCATGTTAGTGTTGCATTCCTTACTAAGCATTAGGCTTATAGTTTAAACCTTATGATGTAGGTGACGAGTTTTCAGGTGAGGATCTCAAAGTTAATGAGGATGTCTAAGCTTGGTTGCTAGAAGGTGTTCAGGGTGCAATTCTGTGGCTGGATGACAAATGAGACCCTGGGTTAATGTTTTTTGATTTTAGTTAAGATAATGAATATAATAGGTTGAGTAGGATGAGTCTACCTTATAACATTGAGTCTTTTGAAGTTGTCTGTTGATCTCTGAATCTGGGGATAATTTTAAGGGTCGTCAAATGGTCTGTTTGTTTAAGTCTTCTGCTATATGAATTCTGGATGAGTCTATGATTCTTACCCATTAAGGTTTATAGTTACCAGGTTAAGATTTGGATGAGTTGTGGTATTTTCTGTTGGATGAAGTTGTTTGATGATTATAGTGTTTTACTGCCGTATGATAGAAGCTGGATGAGGCAATCATCCGGCTGACGTCATCGGCGGATGTCAAATGATGGAAGTTGAACGATTGAGTCTTCCGGATGACGTCACCGGAAGATGTAGTACGACGTCCCCGAATGATGTAAATGGTAATTTGTCGTCTAGCGTTCGGTGGATGAAGTGTATTCCTTCACCGGATGATGTAAATGGTATTTTGTCATCTAGCGTTCGGTGGATGAAGTGTATTCCTTCACCGGATGATGTAAATGGTATTTTGTCGTCTAGCGTTCGGTGGATTAAGTGTATTCCCTCACCGGATGTTGTAAATGGTAATTTGTCGTCTAGCGTTCGGTGGATGAGGTGTATTCCTTCACCGGATGATGTAAATGGTATTTTGTCGTCTGACGTTCGGTGGATGAAGTGTATTCCCTCACCGGATGATGTAAATGGTATTTTGTCGTCTAGCGTTCGGTGGATGAAGTGTAATTCTTCACTGGATGATGTAAATGTTAAACTGTCGTCTAGTGACCGGATGATGTGAGTATTTTCTTATTGTTTAATGTTCAGGTAATGTTTTAAATCGGTCACGTGAAGCACACATGACCACTGGTCGATGTAAGTTTATTCCTTTGTTGGCAGACCCAGTTTAAGAGATGTTCAAAAAAAAAATATATTACCGAAAATGAGTTGAGTGTGAGTAATAAGAATTAAATGATTAAGAAAGATATGGATTATGTGACGATCCCTCTGGGGTCGTTACAGCTGAGACATGAATACTTCCTCTTCGAGCGTGCCATTGAGAAAAGCATTGTTGACGTCCAGTTGACGAGGGGAGGTATTGGGGGGTCTTGGTGAGGTATGGGCTCGAGAGAAGAAGGGGTGGATGAGTGTGAGGGTGGCAGTGAGACAGTTTGTGGGGAGTTGGACAATCCACTGAGAGGGTTAGAGGATGAGGTCGAGGGTTTGTTGCAAGCACGAGGAGAGGAGGTCGATGCTTGGTTTCGAGGAGCAGAAGTCGTCGACATGGTAGAGCATGGTGGAGACGGTATCCAGAGGTCAGCCAAGGATGAGACAGACGGGATAGACATTGGAGTTATATTGTGGGGAGTGGAAAAGGGAAAAATATTTTCAACAAACCGAACATGACGAGACACATATACTCGATGGGTAGTTGGATCGAGACAAAGATAGGCACTTTGAGTAAGGGAGTAGCCGAGGAAGACACAGGCAATGGATCGAGGTAATAGTTTGTGGGCCATATAAGGATGAACCTAGGGATAACAGAGACACCCAAAGACACGGTATTTGGTGGTCGATGGTGGTTTTTGAAAAAGAAGGTCAAAGGAGGAAACCATTCCTAAGTTGGCTTTTGGCATTCGATTGATGAGATAGGTGGCTGTGGCAAAGGCATAGGGCCAGTATACAGTGGGAATGGATGCTCGATGAAGGAGAGTGAGACCGATTTCAACAATGTGTCGATGACGTCGCTCGGAGTACCCATTGTGTTCGGGTGTGTGGGGTGGAGTTGTGAGGTGGGTGATACCTTGGTTGGCTAGAAAGGAACACATGGCTATATACTCCCCTCCATTATCAGTGTAGAGACTTTTGATGGGTGTGGAAAAATGTTTCTCGACTAGGGCTTTGAATTGGAAAATGTGGAGTGAACTTCAGATTTTCGTTGTAATGGGTAGAACCAGATATATTTTGTAAAGTGGTCAACAAAAATCACAGTGTTGGAAACCATCTGTGGAAGTAATTGGAGAAGACCAAAGGTCAGAAAAAACAACTTCTAAAGGGGCAGTGGAGGAGATTGAAGAGACATTGAAAGGTAACTTGGTGCTTTTGTTGATAAGACAAGAATTACAACAGAAATTTGAAAGTTCATTTCGAGAGAAAGATGATTTAAGTAAAGAGCACATGTGACGAAAAACATGGAGATTGGGATGACTAAGGCGACAATGCCAGGTCGACAAGGAATCTTTAGGAGACATGGTGATTGACAATGCTTTGACCGGCGATGAGGGTCGAACATTGGTTGGCCAGTAATAGATATCGTCCCTACACGCTCCCAGAATAAGGATAGTGCCCGTGCGACGGTCCTGCACCTTAAAATAAGCATCAAAGAACACAACCTCAACACGATTAGAGGCACAAAGGGCAGAAATAGAGATTAAATTTGTCGACATATGCGGTACATAAAGAACATTATTGAGTAAAATGGGAGAAGATCGAGTAGGCAGTGTCATAGAGCCAATGTGAGAGATAGACAAACCAGAGCCATCACCGATAACCACCGAGTCAGAGTCGATGTAGGGTGAGTGAGATGATAAGTTTGCAAGATTGGTGGTAATGTGATACGAGGCACCGGAGTCCAGGACCCATTCCTCACAAGAGGGCGACGCATGGTAGTTCGAGGCATAGTGTGGGCTCGAGGTAGGTGAACGAAATGATGGATGTTGAGCAATGGCGGCTCAAGGTGGTCCACGAGGGGACCATGGTTGAGGAGTGAAGCCTCGAGGAGACCATTGGGGATTGGAATAGAGAGAACACTAAGAAGCAGAGTGTCCTTGTTGTCGACACAATTGACATTTCCCCATATATCCTCGACTTGACAGCTCCGAGGGTCGAGGAGACCATGATGGTGAGGATAGGTGAGGAGGAGCTGAGGGACGTTGTCCTCAACCGAAGGGTCGATTGTAGCCACGACCACTTCGAGTAGAATGATGATTCAATGAGGTGACTGGTGCTGTCATAGCAGTGGCTAGCGTCAAGTCATTTGTTGAGCCGAGATTTGATAGTTTGGCTTCGTAGCTAAGCATGTGTTCGAAAAGCTCATCAAACGTGAGAGCAGTTTCATGTACCTGTGGAGCATGCGAGAGGTCAGAGTAGCGCTCATCAAGGCCATTGAGAATGCCAATTGACAGTTCATCAAAATCAGTTGGGGCATTCATCAGTGCGAGGGCGTCGATGTTGGATTTGATGTCGAGCATGTATTCTTGAATCATTCTGTTGCCTTTTTTTGGTTGGGTGAAATTATCATGAATTTGCATGATACGGCCACGTGAGGGAGAAGCAAATGTTTTGGCAAGAGAGCTCCAAGCATCTTTGGAGGTTGAGGACAAAGAGATGAGTGGAACAAGCGTGGCCGTCAGAGATCCAATGATGGCATTGAGGAGAAGTTGGTCCTGTTAAACCGAGAGATCATGGGCAAGATTAGGGAGGAGAGAAATGGTGGCTTCGACTGGATTTGTGGTGGACAAGGTTTTTGGTAGATAGAGAAGAGTGCCATCAACATAGCCAAGAAGGTTGTACCCGATGAGGAGTGAGTTGAATTGGGCTTTCCACGCCGAGTAATTTTTGGAAGTAAGTTTCAACGGTGCTTGAGCAGAGACATTGAAGACAATAAGGTTATGTGGAGGGGTGATGACGGTGGCAACAATGATTTCTGATAGTAGAGAGGTGGGTGTTGCAGGGTCCCTTCCATCGAGAGAAGAGTTTGGAGCCAGCAGCTGTTAGACAGGAGGAAAAAAAGAAAGCTCTGATACCATGTAGAGATTGCTAAATCTTAGATCAATTGTTATTAGAGAAGATGGGGTATTTATAATAACCTCTTTAACAATACAAAGAGATAGTGGAGGCCTCCTTGAGAATACAAAGAGATAGTGGAGGAATAAATACATTAAGAATAGGAAGGATTATGAATAAATAATTAATATCCACTAATAGTATGCAAACAGAGTACATGAATCATAGCGATAATTTCTCTTAATGAAATTGAGAATTATATTTCATTATGTTCATTCTTTATTGCTCATAAACTTAATTATTTATTCTAGGTATACTACTTAAGTATATTTGTCAAACATAAATGTGTACACAAATTTTATCAAAACGAGAAATATCAACTGAAGAGTTTATCAACATTCGTTCTTATAACAAAAAATTACATAGGGGAACTAAGTCTCATTTTCTCTACATGATCCTTAAATTTTGAAATTGACATGCCTTTAGTTAAAGGATCATCTATCATCAATTCAAAGATAATGTGTTCAATGATAACTGAAGCATCCTTAATACGTTCCCTTATGGCTAAATACATAATGTCGATGTGATTACTTCCACAACCACTTTTGTTATTTTTAGCTATAAAAACAACAACTAAATTGTCTCTATATATCTTTAATGCCCTAGAAATAGAATCTACGATTATAAGTCATGAAATGAAACTCTTCATACACCATGTGAAGAAGCCTTAAAACATGATACGAACTCAGCTTCCATTGTAGATATAGCAATCAAGACTTGTTTTGTATTTCTCCAAGATACAACTCCACCAACAAACATAAAAATATATCTAAATGTTGATTTACATGAATCAACACAGCCAACAAAGTCTGAATCTGAGTAGCCAATTACATCCAAGCTATCAGTCAGTCTGTCTATAATCATGTAGTCTTTGGTTCCTCGAAGTTACCTTAGCACTTTCTTTGCAACAATTCAGTGGTCTTTATCTGGATTACTCTGATATCTTCCTAACATCCCAATAACAAATGCAATGTCAGGCCTTGTGCAGACCTGAGTATACATCAGGCTTCCAACAATCAAAGCATAGAGAATGTTCTTCATTTTCTCCCTCTCAAGATTGTTCTTTGGGCATTGGTTCAAATGGAACCTTTCACTCTTCACAATTGGAGCTTTATTAGGCTAACAATCTTTCATCTGAAATCTTTCCAAAACTTTATTGATATACGTTTCTTGAGACAAACCTAAAGTTCTATGGAATTTGTCTCGATAAATCTTAATACCAATGACATAAGATGCATCACCCATGTCTTTCATATCCAAGTTTTCTAAGAGAAATTATTTCACCTCATGCAATAAACACTTATCATTAGTTGCAAGTAAAATGTCATTCACATAAAAAAATAAGAAACAAATTTTACTCTCACTGACCTTCTGGTATATACATTGATCCATGATGTTTTCTTCAAAACCGAATAAAGAAGTAACATCATAAAACTTTAAATAACACTGATGGGAGACTTGTTTCAATCCATATATAGATTTCTTAAGTTTGCACACTAAATGCTCACAATCACTAGAGAAGAATCCTTCAGGTTGTTTCATGTAAATCCCTTCCTCTAGCTCTCCATTGAGAAAAGTCGTTTTCACATCCATTTGTTGCAACTCAAAATCATAATGTGCAACCGATGCTAAAATAATGTGAAGACAATATTTCTTAGATACAGGAGAAGAAGTTTTCTTGTAATCGATTCCTTCCCTTTGAGTGAATCATTTAACATCAAGTCTTGCTTTATATCTTTTCATGTTGCCCAATGAGTTTTTAGATTTAAAAATCTATTTACATCTGGTGACTTTTATATCGTCAGACAACTCGACAAGATCCCAGACTTTGTTTGAATTCATTAATCTTTCATGGCATCATACCATAAACTTGATTCACTATAACTTATAACTTGTGAAGTCTTAGGATCATTTTCAGCTCTCACATTATAGTCTGATTCTTGTAGATACGTCACATAATCACTATAAATAGCTGATTTTATTTCTCCAGTAGATCTCCTTAGTGTTGTTCCAACATTTTCTTCAGAAATTTGTTGTTCAACATGTTGATCAACAATTTTTGGATCTTTGTAGCAACTGGTATTGTCCACCTTAATTAATAATCTCTTTTAGTAATCTTTATTCCTTGTGAAATTAAGTGTCTATGATTGATTGTTTAAATAGGTTAAGCCTTGGCTGCTATGGGCAAAGACGTAATTTGCAATAATTAGTGTAATAAAAGGGGTCAGCTAAGGGTTTTAGCCGCCACTGTTTTATTACCTTTTTCGGCATTCAGCAGCTCAGCAGACTCCCTCTCGGCGATTTTCCTGCCAGATTCTTCGTCTATCTAGGTGAGTTTTCCCTCAGTTTCCTTCTTGCTGATGATTCATAATGAAAGCAGAATATACATTAGAAGATCTGTTTGCGGTAGAATGAGTGTATCGAGAATGCTGTGTGTGCGAGCTAGTTTGGGTTTTGTGGTGAATCGAAAATGCACAATGAACTGAGCTCCCGAACTAGTTTCCTTAGATTTCTGAATACCTAAAATAAAATTTAGAGAAGATCTAATTAACACCCTGTCTATGGTTTTAGGTTTGAGTAAGCTCTCGAAGTAGCCTTTTTTCAAAGCATTTTCCCAGAGGAACAGGTAAGTAGAGTATGCATGTGCCTTCGGGCCTACATCACAAAATAGTGGGATTTATGTGTGTATATGAATGTTTTGTTAGTATGTCATGCATCATGTTTTATTGAATGAGAACGAAAATGAATTTACATGTATGGCATCATGGTGAGACAGGAATTGATTATGATAGACCAAGCTATTAAAGGAACTCATCCACCCCTTAACTTATAAAGTGGATATGTATAACTTTGGGGAAATTGATCCGCTTCCCAAGTGGAATATAAGATCAGATCAGCTATTAAGGGAACTCATCCGCCCCTTAACTTATGAAGTGGATATGTATAACTTTGGGAAAAATTGATCCGCTTCCCAAGTGGAATATAGGTTCAGAGAAGAAACGTATATGCAACTGAGATGTGAAATTAGAAACTGCATGGCTAGGATTTATGAATTCAGCATTTCATTTCATTATTGCTTTACTTATTTAGCATTAGGCTAATAGATGAGTTTTGTGATATAGGTGCTGAGCTTTCAACAGGTGAATTCTCTGAGTTTACTGAGGAATAGATGAAGTTGGAGGAGCACTTCTATGCTACGGTTTGGTGCTCTGATGATGCGGTTTAACTTCTGTCTGAATGAGAGTTTTCAGTGGTTAGGTATTCTGATGAAGTGTTCTGAGAATTTTAATGACAGTAGAAGTTTGAAGTTTCTTTTAACGCTTCTGTGATCTTCTTTTCTGGATTTAGAAATATGATTTGATTTCGATTGTAGCTTGCTATTCTGGATTTTTAAGAATCTTAGATTTGTGTTGTTTGAATGACTTCAGCAAACTGTACAAAATCATTTAGCAGTCGGACTTGTTTCTTGTTAAAGTCTCTTTTTGGTCTATCGGTAGATGTTGTCTATCGGTAGAAGTTGGGTGTTTTGTCCACCGACAGATGTTGGAGGATTGAATCATCCGACTGACGTTATCGGAAGATGTCTTCAGTAGAAGCCATCGGTAGATGTCTTCGGTATGAGTCTTTAGTAGCTTTGTCGTTTTGTAATCGGATGATGTAGGCAGTAGATTTTGTCGTTTGTGATCGGTAGATATGTGTAGCTGACGCGTCGTCGGCAGATGCGAGCGAAAGACGTGTGATGTCGACGTGTCGATTCTGTCTCTACTTCTACCGCTAGCACTATTTGGCGGTAGAAGCCTTCTGTTTCTATTTCTGCCTCTACTGCTGACTTTGTTTAGCGGAAGATGTGTTTGACTTTTTCAAATTTTAAGTATTTCACGCTTAAGTCTTCCTTACTTTTGGCCGAATTATTCCCTAATATTATAACCGATTATTCAAACGTCGTTTTCATAGTTTTGCTGAATTCTGTTTTGCTCAAATGATTTTTTTCGCTGCAAATTTTTATGATTTGAGGGTCAAACTTGATCGTTGGATAAAATTTTAAATTTTTTTTGAAAAGTGTCTTAGCTCGGCTTAGTATTATGAGTAACGAACCGGGTTCAGATAACTCAGGGCGTTACAATCTTCCTCAAGAATTTGGTCTACTGAATCATCAACAACTTGTGGAATCTCATTTATTGATTGTTCAACACTCGTTTGAACTTGAAGATTGTTGTGAACAACAATCAATCTTTCGTTTGAATTAGAAGGTTGAACATCAATGTGATCTATTTCAGAAACAATATCTTGAAATCGATCACTCCTACTAATCAAGTTATTTTTTTTGCATTTCTTGATTCAACAATCCTAGTGCTGTGAGATTGACAATAAAATCTATACCTCTTAGACCTTTCAGCATATCCAATGAAATAACTACTAAGGGTCATTTGGTCAAGTTTCTTTTCTTTGTGTTGTAAATCCTAACTTCAGATGACATCCCTATATGCGTATATGTCAAAAATTTGGTTTCTAACCTTTCCATAACTCAAATAGCGGCTTTTAGATAGCCTTGGTTAGAACTTAATTTAATGTATACACAGTCGTTTTAAGAGTATCAGGTCACAAGAAAATAGGAAGCTTGGAGTTGCTACGCATACTCATCACCATGTGCAATAATGTTCAATTTCTTCTTTCTGCCACACCATTTTGATATGGAGATCCAGACATGGCGTACTGAGCAACAATACCGTGCTCTTGAAGAAATTTAACAAACAAACCAAGTGCTTGTCGATCACTTCCACTTGGTTTCCGAAGGTTTCACATACCTTGCAAGGCATTCAAAATATGAATTATAGAACCAGAATCAATCAACCACATATTATAAATAACATTCACTTTGATGACCCGGATGTATAAGTATGTGTTCGATGGCTGCACGAACCAGAACCCGGATGGCGGTACGTCCGCGTGGCCAAATTGGAAGGTGACGGGTCGTAAAAAAAAAGGGGTCGTCACAATCCCACATTGCTTGATGAAGTATGTGGAAATGAAACATATGTAAAAAGACCCTCCCAAGATGGCAAAACGCGTTTTGGAGCACAATTGACAACGGATACCATAAGAACTCCGAAGTTAAAAGTGCTTCGGCGAGAGTAGTACCAGGTTGGGTGACCGACTGGGAAGTCCTCGCCAAACAAAGCCATGAGGGGAGGATATTGTGCTACGGCCCAATCCCCAGAGCGGATAATATCTTGCTGGGAAAAGGGGTCGTTACATTCATGATATTAGATTCATAACAAACAAATGAGATTGATGCACCTTTCTTTTCAAACCCTAACTTAAATTTAGTGCTGTAACACCCGAGATTTTCTTTTCCTCACGAGGTAAGTAAGGGAGAAAATAAAATGAAGGTAAAGTAATTAAAAGTGAATAAATTTGGTTGAACTAAACGGTTTATTAATTTATGTTCGGGTATTTCCAGTGGAGAACTTAAGCCGGGTGCGGGGTGAGGGTCAATTTACGAAAATTTAACGGTCGAAGAACAAGATTTAATGGACTTTTAGAAGAGCAAAATGGTAATGTTATTTTTATTAATATTAATATTATTATTTTAATTTATTTTTGTTTTAAAAGAAAATGATATTTTCTTTTAAAACAACTGAATGGCTCGATGCCATTCAGTTGTTCCCCGCGAGCGAAGAATAGGGCAGCGAAGGGGGGGAAGCACTGGCGACGATCGGCGGAGCAAATTACCAGCGATTTCGGCATTTTTCCGAGTAGACGGTGGCAATGAGCCAAGGGCTGACATCTCCGACCTCCTTCGACCAAAAAAGCTGACCGGTAAGCTTCGAGTCTTGCCCTGTTTCGCGTTCAGTTTGTGCCGTGGATCACCGAGCTGCGCCGATAGAGATTGTTTGTTTGTTTGCTGTGTTTAAATTTGTGTCATGCATCGTGTGTCATGCATCATCGTTTTCTAACTACGAAACCACATGTTTTGCATGCTTGAGTGGTGAGAATGAATTGAAAGATAAGAAAATTGATATGCAACTTGGTCTCAAGTAGAATAGCCTCGTCGGGCACTTGGCTCGCTGAGCACCCTATGTGGGATTTTACTTGAGATGCTATGCTAATGTACGTAATGTGTCGTGAGTATGAATGCCTCGATATGTTCGTGCTTGAAGGCACAATGAGGATTCTACAATCGATTGGGGGAGATTTGGTTGGCCGTCCAGGATTGTGTTAGGGCGTGTGCCTCCGGTGTTGCTCCGTGGGTCAAGGTGTGGCCGTCCAGGATTGTGTTGGGGCGTGTGCCTACTTGATTCGCATGCAAGTGAAAGACAAATGTAACCGAAATGAAAAGAAAACAATAGAGTGTGTAGAAACTGCATGTTAGGATTGAGTTGAGCATCCAGTGTGTTATTGTGCATTATTTCCCTACTTGCTAAGCATTAGGCTTATGTTTTGTGTTCTATGGTGTAGGTGACGAGATTTACTCAGGTGAGGTAGATGAGACAGCCCAGGACGAGGCAGCAGTTGGTGGTGCATGGAGCATGTCGGCTCTGGCAGTTGTCGGGGCGCCTCGACCATGGTCTTCGGGGGATGTGGGGCTTTGTATTTTGGTGGTTTATTGTAGATTTTGTTTATGGAAATGATGAGAATTCATAACTCTTTTTGGTTGATGTTTGGAAAGATATAGTTAAGTTAAGGGTGATATGTCGCCATATACTGTGGACTTTCTTCATTTAGGAATGTTAGTATTATATTTTCTCTCTTTACTGCTATTTGGAGATTTCATATGCTGGATAGTTGAGTGGATAGTTGAGTAAGAGTATTCTGGATCTGGTTAGGGATTTATTCAGTTGCAGGTACCTAGCATTTTGGAGGCGCCATTTTCAGGCGTTACTTTGTCGAAATTTTCGGGGAGGACGTCGTGGCGCTTAACGGTTAGGATTAAGAGAAATTAGTAAGTCTAGGCAGCTAGGTATGACATAACAGAGCTTCGGGAGACTTAGCTTTAAATTCTGCTGTGTCAGTTTTATTTTTATGTTTTGGGGTTTATAAACATTTTTTTAAACGTCGTTTTCATCGGGGTTAGAGTGAGCCAAGTAGCGCATCGAGCCGGGGTGGGTTTGGGGGCGTTACAAGTGCAATATTTATTAATGTGCCTCTTCTTTCCACAAAAGTAACACTTAATGTGTCAAGAAACGGTTAAGGGCCGAGATTAATTCATATTTTCGTGGAACTTTTATTCTAAATATGCTCTCTGCACACATTTTTTTTAACAGAAAGAACTTTCAACACTCGACTCATCCGTAAAACTGTCGGCATAACTAGTCGCAGAGCAGAGCGACTAAACTCAGACATTGATTTCATAACACGATCGGGCAGAAGGGAGGTGCCCTCAGACCTCACGACTTCATCGTTCGCGGGGCTGCATGGATTTACAAACATCTACCGATCAACATGTGTATCCCACGTGCCACATTAAACTTAATCCGATCGCTAACGACAAAACTTATATACACTCATTCGATAAAATAAACAACATCGTCCGATAGGATAAACAACATCATCCGATTGACATGCGTATCTCACGTGACACATTACGACTCCATCCGATCGCTAGACGATAAAACTTATATACACTCATCCGATGAAATAAACAGCATCATCCGATTATAAAACGACATAGTTTAAACTACTCCTGCCGATGACGTCAGCCGAATGATTTACTCATCCGATCAAAACAGCACTACTCACATCCTCTGATTACTCATCTTTACTCACATCATCCGATCACAAAACAACAAAGTTTAGACTACTCCTGCCGATGACGTCAGCCGAATGATTTACTCATCCGATCCAAACAACACTACTCACATCATCCGATTACTCATCTTTACTCACATCACTCGATCACAAAACGACAAAGTTTAAACTACTCCTGCCGATGACGTCAGCCGGATGATTTACTCATCCGATCAAACAGCACCACTCACATCATCCGATAGACTTTACCCTAGAGACAGGAAACCTTAACTTATTAAACGACTTCTACTGACAGAAAACATCCACCGGTGGGCCAACACCTTTGACATTTACCCATAGAGGACATCCAAATTTTTCACATTCTCATCATGACAATATAATCCTACTCTGATTTAAACATAAATTCAATCTGAGTATACATAGCGGAAGACTTCATTAAAACAGACCATCACATATATATAAATTCTCAAAATCATTCCCGAGCTCAGAAGCTAAACAGGTAAATGACGCTCTTAAGAGAAATCTCATCCTACTTAGAAAATTGTATCAATC
Source organism: Begonia masoniana (assembly GCA_022432975.1). Classification (NCBI taxonomy): domain Eukaryota; kingdom Viridiplantae; phylum Streptophyta; class Magnoliopsida; order Cucurbitales; family Begoniaceae; genus Begonia; species Begonia masoniana. Next base: position 18,901,077 of record CM039514.1, read on the forward strand.
ATATTCTAATATCTAGTGACATGAGAAAACTCATCCTACTTTAACCACAGTTTTCGTAATTCTTACTAACATCACATGGGCAGTAACCGCAGGTAATAATCGCCTTTTCCAGACACGCACTATCACCCTGAGTACATCCAGCAACCAGCCTTAGACTTCCTCATTGAATTTGGAATCCTCACCTGTTAATTCTTCACCTACATCATAAGGTTTAAACTATAGTCTAATGCTTAGTTAGGAATGCAATGCTAACACATATGCATGAATGCACAGTTTAAAGAAACACATGCTCATGAATCTTTTTTCGTTCTTGTTCATATTCATATTCATCATTCATATTCATCATTCATATTCATCATTCATATTCATCACTTACATTGTATGGATTAAGAAAGGATTTGTGCCGATAAAGGGGGTTCGATAGTGAAAGTGTACATAGTCCCTTGCGGGTCGTATTCTTGGTCCCTCTTTTGGACAGTGACATACGGCAAACCGCCCCCAACTCCCTTATAATCCATGTTGCATAGGTTTCGTATTCATATTTTATTCATGAGAGAAAACATGCAATTAAAACATTTTCATGTGCTTGAGAAACATTCGTGATGCATGAGCAGGGATACCCTTGGTTCATCATTCTACTGAACAGGTCATATATCTAACAAGGATCATTCTTTCAGTTCAAGTATCGTAACTAACAGACAAAAGCTCAGATAATCTTTAAACAGCGAAAGACAACTTCTAACTAGTACCCCTGTGATGTAGGACCCTAATGGCCGGGCAATCCTACACATTCACTTACCTGGTTTCCTTAGCAAATGGAGCACTTCTCTGCAATCTTATTCACCTAGAATATTCCACATTACAGAGTTAAACAAAATCCTAGTCCTAACAAATAGTTATCCTAGAATCTAACACATTTGTACTTCTAGGTTCTCTAGTCAGCACTTTGTGTGCGTGGATTCAGTTTCCAGATCCTAAATAATCAGATTCAACCTAGCAGCTGTACACAGTCGATTATCTTAATGTCCAGATTCGAATCGGAAATGCCATTACTAAATACGGATTAAAATGTCACTAAAATAACTTTGCCATTAAAGAATCCGAAACTACAGAGCTTAGCTGAAAAACAGAGCTCAAAATGGTTAACCAACAACTACATTGTCGAGTCATACCTAGGGTGTGAATTCGTCGGGGTGGAGACTGAAGAATCAATCGTCGAAAGGAGCTGTAGCTGGCAGAGAGAGAGAGAGAGAGAGAGAGCTCTGGAGAAGAGAGCAATCGCCGAGAGTGAATGTGTCGCCTACAGTGAGGTTTTAGTGAGGTTTAAGGTTTCCATTTTCTATATATATTAACTAAAATCCAACTTAATTACAAACTTGCCACCCAACCTAGTTTCACTCAACTTGTTATAAATATGTCTTGATATTAAATTTAAAATCATAAAGATTAATAAAAAGGGTGACAATCAAAATGGTTAAGAAAATCACCTGGTCGAAATTGTCGGGTGTTACATCCACCCCTCCTTAAATAAAATTTTCGTCATCGAAAATTGATCAAACAAAGAGCTCTGGATATTTGTCCAACATGTCCTGCTGTCGCTCCCAAGTGGCTTCTTCAATGCCATGATTCGTCCACAAAACTTTTACCAGTGGGATCTCTTTGTTCCGCAGAGTCTTAGTTGCAGATTCCATAATCCTTATAGATTTCTCTTCATACATTAGCGTCGGCTCGATATCGATTTCAATTGGTTCAATAACATGTGTTGGATCACGTATACATTTCCTTAACATTGACACATGAAAGACATTATGAACCTTATCCAATGTTGGAGGTAGTTGTAATCTATAAGCTGTACTGCCGATTTTGGCCAGGACAGGGAATGGTCCAATAAATCGCGGATTAAGCTTTCCCTTCTTGCCAAATCTTAAAACTCCATTGAATGGTGAAACTTTTAGGAAAACCTCATCTCCGACAGCAAACTCAAGGTTTCTCCTTCTTTGGTCTGCATAACTCTTATGTCGGCTTTGTGCAGTCATCATTCTCCTCCTAATAATGGCAATCTTATCTGACATCTACTGCAAAATCTCGGGTCCTAGGAGTTTTGCTTCGTCAACTTCATCCAAATATAAAGGTGATCTACATTTTCTGCCATACAATGCCTCATACGGTGCCATACCGATGGTGGACTGGTAACTGTTGTTGTAGGAGAATTCAACCAAGGACAGATGTCGGCTCCAAGATGTCTGGAAATCTAGCACGCATGCTCTCAACATATCCTCGAGTATCTGAATAGTCCTCTCAGATTGTCCATCAGTTTGCGGGTGGAAAGCAGTGCTAAAGGATAACTTTGTACCTAGTGTGCCTTGTAAACTTTTCCAAAGGCGTGAGGTGAACCTGGGATCACAATCGGAGACAATAGACACTGGAATACCATGTAATCTGATGATTTGCTGAACATATAGATTAGCTAGCTGGTCCATCGCGTAGGTTGTTCTTATTGGTAGGAAATGAGCTGACTTCGTCATTTTGTCAATTACAATCCAAATGCTATCATGACCTTTAGTTGTCTTAGGCAGTCCCACAACAAAATCCATGGCAATGTGTTCCCACTTCCATTTGGGGATCGATAAGGGTTGAAGAGTACCCCCTGGACGTTGATGCTCTGCCTTAACTTGTTGGCAAATCAAACATGATTCCACATACTTGGCAACATCCCTCTTCAAATTCGGCCACCAATAAAGTAACTTTAAGTCTTGATACATCTTGGTGCTGCCAGGATGTACAGAAAATGGGGACGAGTGTGCCTCGGCCAAAATCATCTTATGTAATTCCTCATCACTCGAAATGTACCATCGATTTCTAAATCTTAGAATACCATCCTTGGAGAGACTAAACTCGGAGGAGGCATCCTTCAACTTACTCATCATGCTGTTATTTTCCTTTGAATCCTTTTGCTGTGCCTCTTTGATTCTATCCATGATAATTGGTCTAATAGTAACATTAGCAAGTAAGGTTGACAACTCCGAAACCATCTCCAACTCGAACTTCTGAACTTCTGCCCTCAAAGGCATAGACATGGTTGACATTGCTGGCTGCATTGTCATTGACATCCTACTCAATGCGTCAGCTACAACATTAGCCTTACCCGGGTGATACTTGATCTCAAAGTCATAATCCTTAACAAACTTCAACCAACGTCTTTGCCTCATATTCAATTCCTTTTGAGTGAAAATGTACTTTAGACTTTTATGGTCAGAAAACACCTCACACTGTTGACCATACAAATAATGTCTCCAAATCTTCAAAGCAAAAACAACCGCGGCCAATTCTAGATCACGAGTGGGGTAATTCTGCTCATAACTCTTCAGCTGTCTGGAGGCATACGCCACAACTTTGCCTTCTTGCATCAAAACACACCCCAGACCAACTTTGGATGCATCACAGTAAACACTAAACTTCCCTTCTTCAGATGGGAGAGTCAATAGAGGGGTTGTCGTCAACTTCTGCTTAAGTGTCTAGAAGCTATCTTCACAAGTTTCAGTCCAAGAGTATTTGATGTCCTTCTTTATTAAATTAGTTAAAGGCTTAGCTATCATCGAGAATCCCTTAATGAACTTTCTATAATAACCTACAAGACCAAGGAAACTACGGACCTCACTGACATTCCTTGGCTGAGGCCAGTCCTTAACAGCCTGAATCTTGGTTGGATCTACTGATATGCCCTTAGCAGAAATGACATGGCCTAAGAAATTGACCTTATCCAGCCAGAACTCACATTTTGACAACTTGGCATAGAGTTGTTGCTGTCTTAATGTCATCAAAACCACCCTTAAATGCTCTGCATGGTCAGTTTCTGTCCGTGAGTAAATTAAGATATCGTCTATGAACAAAATTACAAACTTGTCTAAGTACTCTCGGAACACCCGATTCATCAAATCCATAAAAGTTGCAGGCGCATTTGTCAATCCAAACGACATTACAAGAAATTCATAGTATCCATAGCGGGTTCTGAAGGCTGTCTTTGGTATATCTCCCTCTTTAACCTTCAGTTGGTAATAACCCAAACGTAAGTCAATCTTTGAAAACACCTTAGCTCCTTGTAGTTGGTCAAACAGATCATCAATTCGGGGTAAAAGGTATTTATTCTTAATTGTCAACTTGTTTAGCTCTCTGTAGTCTATGCACATTCTAAGAGAAGTATCTTTCTTCTTAACGAATAAAACAGGTGCACCCCAGGGAGAACTACAAGGGCGTATAAATCCCTTGTCTACTAATTCCTGTAGTTGGACTTTTAATTCCTTCAACTCAACAGGTGCCATGCGGTAGGGGTTCTTAGACACAGGTAATGTCTCGGGGTATGTATCAATTACAAACTCAATTTCTCTATCCGGTGGCAACCCGGGCAAGTCATCCAAGAATGCCTCTGGAAACTCTCGGACTATAGGAATATCTTGCAGTTCTATCCTACTTTTCACCCGATCATCAATTACACTAGCTAGAAAACTCTCACAACCCTCTTTCAACAATCGCTGGGCTTCTAGTGAGGATACAATCGGCATTTTACTTATCTTAGGAATAGCTTGTAAGAAATACCGATCGCTATTCGGGGGTCGGAACTCAACTAATCCAGACCTACAATTTATCATGGCATGATGTCTGAATAACCAATCCATTCCTAGTATAACTTCATATCCCTTCATGTCAATTACGATCAATTCTACATACAACTTCTTATTTCCTAGGGTCGCAATATCACCTTTTACTACCTGTTCTAAATGTAAGGACTTCCCTGACGGTAACATAACACTAAATGACCTCTCGGCCGGCAAGGGTTCTAAATTATGCTTACGTACAAACAAGGTTGCCACAAACGAGTGAGTGGCTCCCATATCTATAAGTGTATAAGCAGAAATACCACAGATCGTAATCGATAAAATACAAGGATCCTCCAAATCCTCACATTGTATTCTCTCAGTTACCTAATCGCTAAAATACAAGGAAAACGAGGAAGGCTTACCTAGGTTGAAAGATAATCGGGCGAGAGAATCGCCTAGAGAGTTCTGCTGCTTGAGCTGAAAACCGAAAGAGAAAAAATAGGGGATATTGGCGGCTACAGTGTATTAACACTTTCCTTAAATACGTTATCCATAATGAATTTTAATTTACCATTTTGTCCTTACTCATTCACTTATTAACCTAATCACTAATTTACCCAAATTTCAATTTTAAAACATTCCCTATAATTGGAAAGGTAAATCGGTTAATAGAAACCGGGTGTTACAATCTACCCTTCTTAAAAGAATTTTGTCCTCGAAATTCAGTACCTGAATAATTCTGGATGTTGGCCCATCATGCTCCCAGGTTGTCTCCTCTACGTTCTGGTTGTGCCATAAGACTTTCACCAGTGGAACCTCTTTGTTGCGCAACACCTTCACTGCATAGTCTAAGATCCTTACTGGTTTCTCTTCATACGTAAGGGTAGGATGAACTTCAATACTCTGCTGTTCCACAATCTGAGATGGATCTCGAACACATTTCTTCAACATGGAAACATGGAACACATTATGGATTCCTTCCATAGAGGTTGGTAGCTGTAACTGGTAGGCTGTCTTCCCAATCCTTTTTAGGATTAAGAATGGTCCAATAAACCTGGGGTTCAACTTTTCTCTCTTCCCAAATCTCACAACTCCTTTGAATGGTGACACCTTGAGAAAAACTTCATCACCTATCGCAAATTCTAATTCTCTACGCCTGCAATCTGCATAGCTTTTCTGTCGACTCTGAGCTGCTAAAATTTTCTGTCGGATAAGGGTAACCTTCTCAACAGTTTGTTGCACAATGTTAGGACCAAGCAACTGTGTTTCACCAACTTCATCCCAGTACAAAGGTGATCTGCATTTTCGTCCATACAATGCCTCATAAGGTGCCATTCCTATTGTTGCCTGAAAACTGTTATTATAAGAGAATTCTACTAAGGATAGGTACTTGCTCCAAGAACCTTGAAAATTCAAAGTGCACGCACGAAGCATATCCTCTAATGTTTGAATGGTCCTTTTAGACTGTCCATCTGTTTGAGGGTGAAAAGCTGTGCTAAAACTAAGCTGCGTACCCATAGCCTTGTGCAAACTCTTCCAAAACTTAGATGTAAATCTAGAGTCTCGGTCTGAAACTATAGAACTTGGAACTCCATGTAGTCTAATAACTTCATGCACATACAACTCAGCAAGTTGATCCATTGAGTAGGTCACCTTTATCGGTAGGAAGTGAGCTGATTTGGTTAGCCGATCAACTATTACCCAAATAGCATCGTGTCCCTTTACTGTTCTAGGCAATCCTATAACAAAATCCATCGTTATCTGTTCCCATTTCCACTCAGGAACTGGTAAAGGTTGCAATGTTCCAGAGGGTCTTTGATGCTCATCTTTAACCTGTTGACAAACCAAACACGATTCCACATGTTCTGCCACACTTCGTTTCATACCCGGCCACCAATAATGCTGTCTAAGGTCCTTGTACATCTTTGTACTCCTAGGGTGAACAGAGAACCTGGAAGAGTGTGCTTCAGAAAGAATCTCGTCACGGAGTTCTTTAACGGCAGGAACAAACCACCTATTTCTAAACTTAAGGATTCCATCGGCAGAATGGTTAAAATCCGATTTGTCCGTAGAATCCATGCTTAACTTGTACTTATTACACTCATCATCATTCATCTGAGCTTCCTTTATTTTCTCAAGAATAGTAGGCTTTAAGGTTATGGCTGAGAGTATAGCTGATATACTGGATACTACTTCTAGATTAAACCTCTGGAATTCTGTCTCTAAGGCTAATGACATATCAAAAATCATAGACGGGGTTGATGTTGTTACTCTACTCAAAGCATCTGCCACAACATTTGCTTTGCCGGCATGGTATTTTATCTCAAAATCATAATCCTTGACAAATTCCAACCATCAACGCTTCCTCATGTTTAGTTCCTTCTGTGTGAAAATATACTTCAGACTTTTATGGTCTGAAAATATCTCACAAGACTGTCCATACAAGTAGTGCCTCCAAATCTTAAGAGCAAATACTACTGCAGCTAATTCTAAGTCATACGTAGGGTAATTCTTCTCATGAGTTTTCAACTGTCTAGAGGCATAGGCTATTACTTTTCCATTTTGCATCAACACACAACCTAGACCGATTTTGGAAGCATCACAATAAATGCTAAACCTGCCGTCTTCAACAGGAAGGGTCAAAATTGGAGCATCGGTCAGTTTTTGTTTCAAAGTCTGGAAACTATGCTCACATTCATCAGTCCATACATACTTCACGTTTTTCCTTGTTAACTTAGTAAGGGGTGTAGCAATCTTCGAAAATCCTTCAATGAACTTTCTGTAATATCTTGCTAATCCAAGGAAGCTCCTAATATCAGTAGCATTCTTTGGTTGGGGCCACTCCTTAACTGCCTGAACCTTGGCTGGGTCAACAGATATTCCATCTCCAGAGATCACGTGACCAAGAAAGTGAACTCTGTCCAACCAAAACTCACACTTGGAAAACTTAGCATAAAGTTGGTGCTGTCTAAGTACTCCTAACACTAAACTCAAATGTTTTGCATGGTCATCCTTAGTACGCGAATAGATTAAAATATCATCAATAAATACTATGACAAACTTGTCTAAGTAATCGTGGAACACCCTGTTCATAAGATCCATGAATGTTGCTGGCGCATTAGTCAATCCAAATGACATAACCAAAAACTCATAATGTCCATACCTTGTGCGAAAGGCAGTCTTTGGGATATCCTCAGATTTAACCTTCAACTGATAATAACCAGACCTAAGGTCAATCTTAGAGAAAACTCTTGCACCATTAAGCTGGTCAAATAAGTCATCAATCCTCGGCAAATGGTACTTGTTCTTGACAGTTAGCTTGTTCAATTCTCTATAATCTATGCACATACGCATTGATCCATCTTTCTTTTTGACAAAAAGGACAGGTGCACCCCACGGTGAAAAGCTTGGACGTATAAACCCTTTCTCCAACAGGTCCTCCAACTGCTTCTTTAATTCCTTAAGTTTGTTTGGAGCTAATCTATATGGATTTTTAGACACAGGCTTGGCTCCGGGGTAAACATCTACAACAAATTCAATTTCTCTATCTGGTGGTAAACCAGGAATGTCTCTATGGTGTAGGTGATATTAAAGTAGGTGAGAATGACATTCCTCTGCAAGATGAATGAGCTGGTTGAAGAAGAATGTTTGTGGTAGTGTGCTGTGCAGTCGGTGCGAATTCTGACCCGTGGGAGCAAAGGACTAAGTATTTTGAGGTTTTGAGGTTTATGTTGGGCTGAAGGGTGATGAAATAGCTAGAAAAGAAAATGTATAGTTGATTCATTTTAGGGTGCTTGGTGCTGGATAACTTGAATTAAAGATGTGTATTTTGGTGATTGAAGAAAGTATAAGGTAGTGGCGTTTTAACATGATGGATCGTGTTTTGGTCTAATTAATGGAGGAAGAAGGAGTAGGGAAGTAGCACTCTGGAAATAAAAATCCAGAGAGCTAGTCGACTGATCGCCAGGGGAGGCGATCGAATGGCAGACGTCTAGGGTGACCCTGCCTAAGTTTTTGTTATGTATTTTAGTAAGAGAGAAAGTCGTCCGAAGTCTGTGGACGAGAAAGTCGTCCGAAGTCTGTGGGTGAGAAAGTCATCCGAAGTCTATGGGTGATGAGAAAGTCGTCTGAAGTCTGTGGAAGAGAATGTCGTCCAAAGTCTGTGGACGAGATTGTCGTCCAAAGGCTGTGGACGAATAAAGTCCATGGACGAATAAATGCTGTGGACGATAACGTCGTCCGATGCTGTGGACGACAATGTCGACCGATCTCATTACAGAGACCACATCGACCCCTATTGTACCATTCGTCCAAACCCGATAGCAAGTGTTGTCTTCCGAAAAGAGTTGTCGACCCTACTTTTCATTTGATGAAACCCGATAGGAATTGTTGTCTTCCGCTAAATGAATTAATTGTCTGTACACGAGTAAGATTAATTGATGAAAACGAAAAATTCAAGTTTTACGGGATTTTTAGGAATAGTAACGAGGGCAAAAAATTTTGGGGACGTTACAACTTGACAAGTTATAGAGAAATTTGAGCAAATACATAATATGGAAATTTGCTATATTGGGTGATAATTCTATGTTAGGTTGTTTTTAATGTGTTAGGTGAAATTTTTATAGGTTTACAAGTTTTGAAGCATTCTGAAGAATACATGAAATCTAATAATGTGCATTGGAATTCTATAATCTTTGATCAATTTATGTATCACTCGAGGACGATTAATGATTCAAGTTTGGAGGTGTTTGATAGCTCTTGAAAAAGAGTTATTTTAGGTTAATATTGGTATATGAAAATTACTTGATTCAAGTAAATGTTGATTTATTTAGATCAAAATTATACGAATTGCTACAAGTTGCTACAACATTATCTGTTGTAAAGAATTAAATATTTTTATGTTTATTTTCAGGAATATAAAATTATTATCACTAAAATAATTGTTAATGCCATGTAGGGGATGTAAGCTGAACTACACAAATAGAAATCGAGAAGATGAAGCAAAAGATCTCATTGAAAAATTTAAATTGGTAAATAACAAGGAAACACCATGAAAGAGGGTAACAAAAGAGAAAATCTCAAGATTCAAGGAAGAAAAAAATTGAGGGAATAAAGAAGGAGATTGATGTGAGAGAAGGGTGGCTGGTGAGAGGAAAAGAAAAGGAGGATTTTTCAACTGAGAGAAGATGATTTCGAGGAGAAAAAGCTGCTGCCTTCAATTCTCTACCCATATTTTTCTACAAATTTCTCTAACTTTTGTTCTTTGATAATTTCTGTTATGGATATCTTTGATACAATTTTTTTTGATAATTTTATGATTATGGACTAAGAACTTATTTTGGTTAAGGAAGAAAGTACTTGTTACAATAGTTTCATTGTTTGCAAAGTTTATTGCTTTTGTTCGAATAATTTATCATGATGATTATGGATTAATTCAATTTATGTCAACGGACAATTTTGATTACACATGTTCTTGTCGTATTGAGAAATAGATAAGAATTATGAGATGCGTGATAAATTATACAAATTTAAATTTTACTAAGTTGTTAATGTTTAATTTTTATGGCCTTTAGAATAAGACATCATTGAGGTTCGTATTAATCTTCCTATGTCTATAAATTGAAAAGAAACTTGAAACGAACCACCAAGCAATTCAAAGGAATCTTGGTATTTATTAAATTCTTGATGTTCGAACAAATTGCTATAGCAATCTGTGGCATTGGTAGTAAAATTTACGTAACAAGAAAATCAACCCTAACCAATATTCTCAATATCAAAACCAACCCATTTTTAATTTGATCTGTTATTCTATATTTCTTTTAAAAATCAAATATGTTATTTCATATCTTAGATTGTTTTACATAATGTAATTCAATTAAGTTTATTCTCATGGGTTCGACTTGTACTTCTTTTTATTACTTTGTTAGCGACACGTGCATTTGCGTTAGGTATGAATTTCCACTAACAGTCATGCACGAAGTTTGCGTGACAACTAACAGAAATCTCAAAAAAGTTATGGGATTGTCTTGTCGAAATTCACGAGACACAAGTGGTGTGTTTCCCATAGTCATGTCCCACATTGCGAAACGATAAAAATAAAGAAAAGAATGAAGAGAAGATAAAAAAAAGCATGTTTTAAGAAAATGCATATCATGTTCATGTCATTTAAATATTATTTAATGAACGTTAGACTAATAGTTGAATTTTGTGATGTAGGTGATGAAATTGATGATGAGACTCATCACTAGCAAACTAAATGAAAGAATTCAGCTGATGGAGTATATCTATGGGTGAGCGTTTGGCGTTGGTACGACAATTTTTGACATGTGGATGAACTTGTTTATGATTAATTGTAGAAAGGTCTTCTGTTATACAAATGGTTTTCAAAAGTTATTCTATAATGTTTTACGAAAAAAATGGTTTGAAATTTTGGGGCATTATAAATATGTAATAAGAGCATTCAAGTCTAAATTTATTTAGTAGACTGCCTAACAACACAAGTCTTAACATGAAAATTCTTCATCAACTGTGAGTATGTGTAATTTAAGATTTTTACTGTGTTGTTTTATTTTTTTTCCTGATTGTGAGACTTAGTGGACCATCGATTTCAACAATTAGAAAGGTTCATGAATATAGAAGAGCAAAGACATACTTGACTAGTTGAACATATGGATTTGGGTTGTGAAAGATTTAGACCATTGGGATCACCTAATTTTGAAGGAAACATTACAAATTCGGTTAGTGCTAAGGAATGGGTCTGAACTCTTGAGAATATGCTTGATTATACTAAAATCAAGGAGGAAGAGAAAGTTTCTTGGGCGGTTTATATGTTAGTCAAGGATGCAAGATTCTAGTGGAATACAATGAAAACAACACACATAAGAGAAATGGCATAGGAGCAAATTGAGGAAGTGTTTTGTGACCAATACTTAAATCATAGTACATTGGCAAGTAAATCAGTGGAATTCGTACAATTGCGTCAGAGTAGATCAATTTTAGAGTACATATGTAGATTTGCTCTATCTCACTGTGCTTCACACCTTGTAAGCACTAATTAACATAAGGTGCATCATTTCGTGCAAGGTCTAAAGGTGAAAATCTATAGAGCTGTAAAATGTCGGGTATACGAGGAGTATTATATTCTGAAGTCATGATTGATATAAAGGGATATTACGTTATATTTGGTATGAACTGGTTATTTTGGAACTTCGCATCTATAAATTGTAGAAAGTGAATGGTTTGATTCCAATTTCCATGTAGAGATGTACATATTTTTCATGGAATGAAGGATAAAAATAAACTATTTGTTATCTCTGCAATTAAGGAACAACTAATGTTGAGAAGAGGATGCACGAGTTTCTTGGCTAGTGCGATTGATACACGTATTAAACATGATGCGATTCTTAATTAAATTCATGATGTTCAATGTTTTTCTGAAGTATTTCTTGATGACTTACCAAGACTACCTCTTGATAGAGAAATTGAGCTGGTTGTTGATGTTTTTCCTAGTACAATGCCTATATTCAAGAATCCTTATAGAATGACATTAGTGGAATTGTAAGAATCAAAATCACAACATAAGGAATTTTTTTTAAGCAAGAGTTTCATACGACCAAGTTTTATTTGTCGTTGGGAGCACTTGTCTTATTTGTAAAGAAGAAAGATGGTTCAATGCGAATGTGCATTGATTACTGAGAACTAAATAAGATGATTGTGAAAAATAAATATTCATTATCGAGAATCAGTGACTTATTGTATAAACTTCAAGGTGCATGTGTTTTCTCTAAGAACGATCTATGTTCAGGGTATTATCAATTGAAGGATAGAACTGATGATATTCCAAATGCTACTTTTTGAACTATATATGGTTACTATGAACTTCTTGTTATGTTGTTTGGGTTTACTAAGGCCTCAACGACATTTATCAACCATGGGTTTACTAAGGCCTCAACGACATTTATCAACCATGTTATCAAGGAGTATTTGGATAAATTTATAATTGTCATCATTGACGATATTTTGGTTTGCTCTTGTTCAAAGAACTAGCATACGGAGCAGTTAAATTTTACATTGTCAACTCTAAAGGCACACCAATTATATGCAAAGTTTTCAAAATGTGCATTTTGGGCCACATTATTTCAAAAGAGGGTATATCAGTTAATCTAGCTAACATACAAGTAGTTCAAGAATGGCCACAACCAAAGAACGTGCGTAAAGTACATAGTTTGCTCGAATTTGCAGGATATTTTAGAAGATTAATTGATGGTTTTTCCAAGATTGTTGTGCCATTAACCAATAGGATAAGGAAGAATGTAAAATTTTGGTGGTTAGATGAATGTGAAACAAAAATTGACTTCAGCACCTATTTTATCAATTTCAACAGAAAATGGTAAATTTATTATTTATTATGATGCATCAAAGATTGGGTTAGGTTGTGCGTTAATCGAAGAAGGTAAGGTGATTGCTTCAAGGCAATTGAAGAGTTAGGTGAAAAATTACTCAAAACATGACTTGGAATTGGTTGTAGTGATGTTTGCACTTAAGATTTGGAAGCATACTTAGATGGGCAGAAGTGTGAGATACTCTCACTGATCACAAAAGTTTAAATATATTTTTACTCAGAAGAAGTTAAACATGAGGCTAGGCGATGATTATAGTTTGTTAAAGATTATGACTGTGAAAATGTTGTGGCAGATGCCTTGAGTAGAGTAATAGCCTTAGAGTCAGAATTCCAAATGTTTAATCTAGAGGCAGTATCCAGTGTATCAGCTATACTTTCAGCCATAACTTTAAAGCCTACTATTCTAGAGAAAATAAAGGAAGCTCAGACGAATGATGACGAGTGTATCAAGTACAAATTAAGCATGGAATCTACAGACAAGTTGGACTATTCTGCCGATGGAATCCTTAAATTCAGAAATAGATGGTGTGTTCCTGCCATCAAAGAACTTCGAGATGAGATTCTTTCTGAAGCACATTCTTCCAAGTTCTCTATTCACTCTGGAAGTACAAAAATATACAAAGATCTTAAACAGCATTATTGGTGGCCAAATATGAAAAGATGTGTGACAGAGTATGTAGAATCATGTTTGTGCTGTCAGCAGATTAAAGCTGAGCACCAAAGAACCTCAGGAATATTGCAACCTTTACCAGTTCCTGGATGAAAATGAGAGCAAATAACGATGGACTTTGTTGTGGGATTTCCTAGAATAGCAAAATGACATGATGCAATTTGGGTGATAGTCGACCGTCTAACCAAATCAGCTCACTTCCTGCCAATGAAGATAACATACTCGATGGATCAACTGGCTGAGCTGTATGTGCATGAAGTTGTTAGACTGCATGGAGTTCCAAGCACAATAGTTTTAGACCGAGACTCTAGATTTACATCTAAGTTTTGGAAATATTTGCACAAGGCTATGGGAACACAGCTTAGTTTTAGCACAGCTTTCCACCCCCAAACAGATGGACAATCCGAAAGGACTATTCAAACATTAGAGGATATGCTCAGTGCATGTGTATTAGACTTTCAAGGTTCATGGAGCAAATACTTGTCCTTAGTTGAATTTTCTTATAACAACAGTTTTCAGGCAACAATAGGCATGGCACCATATGAGGCATTGTATGGACGAAAGTGCAGATCCCCATTGTATTGGGATGAAGTTGGAGAAGCACAATTGATTGGTCCTGACATTCTGCAGCGGACAGTGGAGAAAATTGCTCTTATCCGACAAAGAATCTTGACAGCTCAAAGCCGGCAGAAAAGCTATGCAGACAAAAGACGAAGAGAACTGGAATTTGATGTTGGTAATGAAGTTTTCCTTAAGGTGTCACCTTTCAAGGGAGTCGTGAGATTTGGAAAGTGAGGCAAGTGGAACCCCAGATATATTGGACCTTTTTCAATCTTGAAGAGGATTGGGAAGTCAGCTTATCAACTACTGTTACCAGCCTCTTTAGAGGGAATCCATAATGTGTTTCATGTTTTCATGCTGAAGAAGTGTGTTAGAGATCTATCTCAAGTTGTGGAACCGCAGAGTATTGAAATCCATCTTACTCTTACCTATGAGGAGAAACCAGTAAGAATTCTGGATTATGCAGTGAAGGTATTGCGCAACAAAGAGGTTCCACTAGTGAAAGTCTTGTGGCACAACCAGAATATAGAGGAGACAACTTGAGAGCGCCAGCAAGACATGATGGACCAGCATCCAGAGTTATTCAGGTACTGAATTTTGAGGACAAAATTCTTTTAAGGAGGGTAGATTGTAACACCCGGCTTCGTTTAAACCAGTTTACTTTATCAAATTTTAAGTGGACGTTTTATGGATGAAATTGGGGAGATAGTGATTAGGTTAATAAATGAGTGTGTAAGGGCATGATGGTAATTTGAGATGTTATTTTGGATAGCGTATTTAATGGAAGTTTTAATGAGGTTTAGCTGCCACTGTTCTCTTATTTGTCCTTTCTCAGTATTCAGCTCAAGCTCAGTAGAGCTCCAGGCGATTTTCCTCTCCGATCTTCAATCCTCAAACTAGGTAAGTTCTGCCCTTGTTTTCTTGAGATTTTAGTGGCTAGATAGCAGAGAGAGTGCAATGTTTGTATTTTTGATAATGCTGTGAGTGAGTTGAGTTCGAGTTTAGTGTTGAGCCGAGAATGTACGAAGACCAGAACTTCCAAACTAGCTCCTTAGGTTTCTGAATGATATAGGATAAGGTTAGTGATGATCTAATCGGTATTCTGCTTATGACATTAGGTGAGCAGGGCTTCCAGAGTAGTTGAAACCGAGCAATTTCCAGGAGACCAGGTAAGTGAAGTATTGTGTGTACCTTCGGGCCAACATCACAAAATAGTAGGTTTATGCATGTTTGAGTGTTTTCTTTATGTCATGTATCATGTTTTCGAAGAAATATGAAAATGAATTTATATGAAATGTTATGGCAAGGTATGAACAGATTGAAACAGATTAGCTATTAAGGGAAGTAATCCGCCCCTTAATCGAGTAGAGGATTTATTACTTTGGGAGAACTGATCCCACTCCCAATGGATCTGAAGGATCAGATCAGCTGTTAAGGGAATTAATCTGCCCCTTAATTGAGAAGAGGATGTATGACTTTGAGAAAGTTGATCCACCTCCCAATGGAACCGAGGGATCATATCAGTGAATGAACGATATTGTAACTGAGTTGTGAAAGTAGAAACTGCATAATTAGGATTTATGTTTCAGTATTCCATTTCATTTGCTTTACTTACTTAGCATTAGGCTAATAGGTGAGTTTTGTGATGTAGGTGTGGAGGTAACTACTGGAGAATTCTCTGAAATTACTGAAGAATAGGTGAAGCTGTTGGAGCACATTCTTGCCATGGTTTGGTGTTCTGATGAGGCGGTTTAACACTTGTTTGTAGGTGAAGTTTCAGTAGTTAGTTGATGTTTTGATACCCTTGGGAATTTCTTCTCTGCCAAAGAAAAACATGATTTAAATGTAGTTGGAGTTTGTTATTTCCAAAGTTATGTCGAGGATACAGATGTTGTCCTTTTGTTAATGGTTATTTGTTGAATGTCAGACGTTATTTAGGGTCAGGTTGTTTTGAATGCTTGGAGTGAAATTTGTAAGTTTAACCATTGGTGAATGAAGTTCACCGGTGGATGTGAGATAAAGTCGATCGGATGAAGGAAATCATCCGGCTGACGTCACCGGTGGATGTGAGATAAAGTCGATCGGATGAAGGAAATCATCCGGCTGACGTCACCGGTGGATGTGAGATTTAGTCTTTCGGGTGAAGGAAATCATCCGCTTGACGTCATCGGTAGATGTAGGAAGACTTTTGTCGTCTTATGACCGGTGGTTGCGAGCAATGGGTTTTTGTCACTTAGTGACCGGGCGATGTATTCAGTTTTGTTTTGTCTTGTGAAGGAAAAATGGACTTTGTCGTTTAGTCACCGGTGGATGTCGTTTGTTAAATCCACTGGATGACGTAGCCAAAGTTTTTGTCGTTTTGTCACCGGAAGAGGCCTTCTGTTTTCTGTTTCAGTTTCTTCCGTTGACTTTGCTCAGCGGCAACTACGTTTGACTTATGTAACTTTTTAAGTATTTCACGATTAAACCTTTACTTTCTTTGGTCGATTATTTTTTAATATTCCAACCGATTATCCAAACATTGTTTCTATAGTTTTGTTTAACTCTATTTTTGCTTAAATGATTTCCGCTGCAAGTGTTTAAATGTTTTGAAGTTTTAGAAAATGTCAAATTTTGACTTTCGAGCGAAGTTTTAAATTTAGTCCAAAGTTCCTTAGTTATGTTCGAGCTTTGAGTAACGAACCAGGTTTATATAATTCGGGACGTTACATTAACGAGTAATTAGTAATATTGAAATCCAATCTATACCAATTTATGAAGAAAAACTCCTATAAATTCTGTATTCAAAGGTAATGGAACTAAGGAAAAAACAAATTCCTTTAATGAAAATATTTTGGCATAATCACACTCCTGAAGAAGCTACTTGACAAAGACAACAAGATATTTTAATCAAATATTCATAATTATTTGGTAATGAAGACAAGGAGGACAGAGGGAGGTTATGCGTTAAAACAAAGAAAGTAATGAAGACAAGGAGGACAGAGAGGAGGCTGATGCAAGGAAAGAATATTATAAAAGACACAGACGAAAAAGCAAAAGGTGAGAGCCGAACAGGGGTCTGAAAGGGCTAAACAATGAAGAAGAACAATTCCTGGAGAAACCTTCATATCGAATTATTATTTTGCATGACTAATTATAATTGTAATTAATTGAGTTCATTATAATATTTGTCTTTTATAAAGTAATGAGAAAAATATTATAAGAACTAATCAAGTAATTGTGACAAAACTTGATTTATTTGTGCTGTGATTTAGTTATTTAATTCTCACTTGATTCATCGTACCAAATTAATTTTTACTTTTAATTGAATTTGTTTGCTTATATATAATTCTCGATAATTTTATTCTTATGAGATTAGACATTTACTTATCATTATTACTTGCTTGCGATACGTGTTGTAACACCCGGGATTTTGAAAAGAAGGATTGGAGAGAAAATAAAATGATAAGGTGGTTGTTTAATAAGATAATTGTTTTAATTAATTTAAAAGAAATAGCAAAAAGAAGGGAAAGTAATTAAAAGTGACTTAAACGGTTTATTAACGAAAATTTATAATTTGAGAACGGGATTTAACGGAATTTTTGGGAGGGCAAAATGGTAAATGTCGTTTTTGTTAATGTTTTAAGAAAATATTATTATTATTATTATTATTATTTATTTTAATTATTTTTATTAAAACACAGAATGGCTTCGAAGAAGCCATTCTGCGTTCGGGTGCCGAAGTGCAGAGCAGAGAGGAGGAGACTCGGGGCGGAGTTCGGCGAGTCGATCACCGCCGGCGATTCGACGCTCTCCGGCCAGATGACTACGGCGAGTAGGTTCCGGCCGTCTTCGCGTGCGCACCGACTGGTAAGCATGAGTTTTTCCCTGTTTTTGCTCTGTTCAAGGCCGAGGGTGAGGAGCGAGTTTGAGCTCCGATCACAGGCCGATTTTGGTCGTTTCCGGCGTGGGTTTGCCGACCCTTGGACCGGCTTTCATCGCCTGGTCGTGATAAGCCTCGTTTGGGCGAAAAATCAAAAAGCCCGATTTGAGCATTTCTGGTTTTGCTGTGTGTAGCTTCGAGATTTTGTTAGGTTATGTTAATTTGATGCTAGGATGGTTGATTGGTGAGGAATTAGGCAAAAATTGATGACAAACCAAAATAGGGAAAATTCCGGGTAAAGGGCAGAATTGAGTTTTGCCATTTTTGACCTAGCTGCGGTCGTTTATTTTAAAATTCCTTTTGGCAGGTTAAAATAGGTTATTAGAGGAGTACGTGGCTGCTGTAATAGTTCGATTCCGATATCCGACGCGAAAGTTATGCACGTTTGAAGCTTCGAGTCGGTTTTTACCGAACCCGAATTAGTGGTCCGTTTAGTTAGGTTTTAGTTGGGTTAGGCTAGAAATAGTAGGTTGAGAGTAATTGGTAAATGTAGGCTTTATTTTAATGAAGTTTGAATATTTGTCGTAGGTCGAACCGTAGGTGGATAGGGAACCGAGCATCCTCAGCGAGCTAGGACGCCAGGTAAGTAGTGGATGTGTGCCTTTTGCCTTCGGGCCTACACCACAGAACGGTAGGGATGATTGTTTGTTTGTTGTTTGTGTGGTTGCTTCGTTTTGTTTTGGTTGAGCATGGTGTGTGTGTGGTTGCTTCGTTTTGTTTTGATTGAGCATGGTGTGAGTCACGCATCCTTGTTTTGAACTACGAAATGAACGAGAGTTTAGCATGTTTTGAATTGTGTGGATGAAATGTAAGATATGCAACAGTGTGATACGTTGATGTGTCTCGAGTAGAACTCGAGAGGTACGCTGATGTGTCTCGAGTAGAACTCGAGAGGTACGCTGATGTGTCTTGAGTAGAAGGATTTCTACTTGAGAGGTACGCTGATGTGTCTCGAGTAGAACTCGAGAGGTACGCTGATGTGTCTTGAGTAGAAGGATTTCTACTTGAGAGGTACGCTGATGTGTCTTGAGTAGAAGGATTTCTACTCAGGTACGCTGATGTGTCTCGAGTAGAACTCGAGAGGTACGCTGATGTGTCTCGAGTAGAACTCGAGAGTACGCTGATGTGTCTCGAGTAGAACTCGAGAGGTACGCTGATGTGTCTTGAGTAGAAGGATTTCTACTTGAGAGTACGCTGATGTGTCTTGAGTAGAAGGATTTCTACTTGAGAGGTACGCTGATGTGTCTCGAGTAGAACTCGAGAGGTACGCTGATGTGTCTCGAGTAGAACTCGAGAGGTACGCTGATGTGTCTCGAGTAGAACTCGAGAGGTACGCTGATGTGTCTCGAGTAGAACTCGAGAGGTACGCTGATGTGTCTCGAGTAGAACTCGAGAGGTACGCTGATGTGTCTTGAGTAGAAGGATTCTACTTGAGAGGTACGCTGATGTGTCTTGAGTAGAAGGATTCTACTTGAGAGGTACGCTGATGTGTCTCGAGTAGAACTCGAGAGGTACGCTGATGTGTCTTGAGTAGAAGGATTCTACTTGAGAGGTACGCTGATGTGTCTTGAGTAGAAGGATTTCTACTTGAGAGTACGCTGATGTGTCTTGAGTAGAAGGATTTCTACTTGAGAGTACGCTGATGTGTCTTGAGTAGAAGGATTCTACTTGAGAGGTACGCTGATGTGTCTTGAGTAGAAGGATTCTACTTGAGAGGTACGCTGATGTGTCTTGAGTAGAAGGATTCTACTTGAGAGGTACGCTGATGTGTCTTGAGTAGAAGGATTCTACTTGAGAGGTACGCTGATGTGTCTCGAGTAGAACTCGAGAGGTACGCTGATGTGTCTCGAGTAGAACTCGAAAGGTACGCTGATGTGTCTTGAGTAGAAGGATTTCTACTTGAGAGGTACGCTGATGTGTCTTGAGTAGAAGGAATTCTACTTGAGAGGTACGCTGATGTGTCTTGAGTAGAAGGATTTCTACTTGAGAGGTACGCTGATGTGTCTCGAGTAGAACTCGAAAGGTACGCTGATGTGTCTTGAGTAGAAGGATTTCTACTTGAGAGGTACGCTGATGTGTCTTGAGTAGAAGGATTTCTACTTGAGAGGTACGCTGATGTGTCTCGAGTAGAACTCGAGAGGTACGCTGATGTGTCTTGAGTAGAAGGATTTCTACTTGAGAGGTACGCTGATGTGTCTTGAGTAGAAGGATTTCTACTTGAGAGGTACGCTGATGTGTCTTGAGTAGAAGGATTTCTACTTGAGAGGTACGCTGATGTATCTCGAGTAGAACTCGAAAGGTACGCTGATGTGTCTTGAGTAGAAGGATTTCTACTTGAGAGGTACGCTGATGTGTCTTGAGTAGAAGGATTTCTACTTGAGAGGTACGCTGATGTGTCTTGAGTAGAAGGAATTCTACTTGAGAGGTACGCTGATGTGTCTTGAGTAGAAGGATTTCTACTTGAGAGGTACGCTGATGTGTCTTGAGTAGAAG
This sequence comes from Begonia masoniana, assembly GCA_022432975.1. Classification (NCBI taxonomy): domain Eukaryota; kingdom Viridiplantae; phylum Streptophyta; class Magnoliopsida; order Cucurbitales; family Begoniaceae; genus Begonia; species Begonia masoniana. The sequence goes on from CM039514.1 coordinate 18,921,719, forward strand.
GATTTCTACTTGAGAGGTACGCTGATGTGTCTTGAGTAGAAGGATTTCTACTTGAGAGGTACACTGATGTGTCTCGAGTAGAACTCGAGAGGTACGCTGATGTGTCTTGAGTAGAAGGATTTCTACTTGAGAGGTACGCTGATGTGTCTCGAGTAGAACTCGAAAGGTACGCTGATGTGTCTCGAGTAGAACTCGAGAGGTACGCTGATGTGTCTTGAGTAGAAGGATTTCTACTTGAGAGGTACGCTGATGTGTCTTGAGTAGAAGGATTTCTACTTGAGAGGTACGCTGATGTGTCTCGAGTAGAACTCGAGAGGTACGCTGATGTGTCTTGAGTAGAAGGAATTCTACTTGAGAGGTACGCTGATGTGTCTTGAGTAGAAGGATTTCTACTTGAGAGGTACGCTGATGTGTCTCGAGTAGAACTCGAGAGGTACGCTGATGTGTCTCGAGTAGAACTCGAGAGGTACGCTGATGTGTCTTGAGTAGAAGGATTTCTACTTGAGAGGTACGCTGATGTGTCTTGAGTAGAAGGAATTCTACTTGAGAGGTACGCTGATGTATCTCGAGTAGAACTCGAGAGGTACGCTGATGAGTCTCAAGTAGAATGATATTCTACGAGAGAGGTACGCCTACGATTAATGAAGTGAGAACGTGATGCACACAACTGAGCGTTAGAAACTGCATGTGATAGGATCTGTTGCATTTTGTTAGTTGCATTTGTTATTCCATACTTGCTAAGTTTAAGCTTACGTGTGTTTGTGTGTTATGTGGTGTAGGTGACGACAGAGTTACAGGTGAGCTAGACGTGGGAGACAGGATTAGGCGGCAGTCAGTGGCACACTGGGCACGCCGGTGCGAGCAGTTGTCGGGGCGCCTCGACCATGGTCTTCGGGGGAATGTGGGAATTTGCATTTTGGTAGTTTATTGGAGATGTCTGGTTGTGGAAATGATGGGAATGTGTGATTTTCTTTTTGGTTGATGTATTGACAGTTATGGTATAGTTATTTGTATTTGTTATATATAGTCATAGTTATGAGTGATGTGTCGCCCTATACTGTGGACTTTCTTTACTTAGAGATATTAGTATTTTAGTTTCCCTCTTTACTGCTATTTGGTGATTTCGTATTCTGGATTGGTTGGGATTGATTCAGTTGCAAGTACCTAGCATTTTGGAGGCGCCATTTTCAGGCGTTGCTTTGCCGAAATTTTCGAGAAGAATGCCGTGGTGCTTAAAGGTTAGGATAAAAAGGAAATTAGTGAGTTTAGGCAGCTAGGTATGACATGAGAGAGAGCTTTGGGAGACTTAGCTTTAAATTCTGCTGTGTCAGTTTTATTTTAAATTATGTTTTAGCGTGGGATGGGTTAGCAAAGTAGCGTACCGAGCTAGGGTGGATTCGGGGGCGTTACACGTGTACTTGTGTAGTGTTACTTTTTGCACAATACTTACCTAGATCAGTCAACACAACAACACAATCAAATGAAGGTTCAAACATAATATTATATGTTAAAATTTTTAGATTATGAGCTCATCGAATTTTGAATCTTGCAACATGTAAAGCGTCAGTGATTTTACAACGCAAGTGTATGTATGCTTTTAGGTAATATATTGTAAAATAGAGCATCAAACCCACAAAAAATTATCAAATATAAATTTCTAATTACTCGTTTATTTTCAACTTGATTTTTTTTAAACAGCAAAATTTTTAATTATGTCATGGTTTCCATACAGATCATATATCTTTTTTATCTATATCTAACACGCAACTTCTTCTCCCAAATTATTTGCATGTAGTTTTAATATAAGTAATGATAATCCTATGAAAGAAAGTTAGTTCATGATAGATGAAAAAGAGAAAAATTAAACATATTGAATGACGATATACATTACAATCACAATTAAAATAAAAAGAGACTATAGATATAAAACTTGTAAGGTTGTCTGTCCCAATAATCTGTCGCAATTCAGTGAACAAACGTTAAAAATCTTCTATATCAGTTGTGTTCTCAAGTTTCCAACCTCTTTTTCGTCCTTTTGGTTGCCACCATATATAGTCTCTTTCACCTAATTTTCTAATGTCGGCGCTATAGCTCCCACTTACCAGGACTCTATTACTGCGAAAATATGTTGGGAGCTATAACGCTTTAGGCACTATTGTAGCGCTCCTCTAAGGTGTTTAAAATTTTCAACTGGCGCTATTGTGAAAATTGGTAATTTTATAATTTATTAAATTTCATGTGTCAAATTTTGCTATGAGTAAGAATTGGAATAAATTTTGATGTGGAGTTTAGAGTATGTTTGAAGTTGTAAAGAAAATAACTTGAAAGATATATGTTTAAAATAAAGTACGGGTTTATTGAATAAATTAAGGGAGATGAGGGGTTAAAACGTAATTATAGGAAAGTTTGATAAAAAGAGTTTGGGAAACCCTTTGTTTCCTATTTTACGCAGTTGCGAAAGAGAGGAAAGGAGAGAGAGCCGAGAGAAGGTGGATGAGGAAGAGATTCGACCTCTCATTCGTGCAACCTTGTGTAGGAGCTTCAATTATTGGTAAGGTTTCCTCTCTGTTTTAAGCTTTTGTAGTTAGAGTTTGAGTTGGGAGCAGATTCGAGCAATGGAGGTCAAATCCGTCTTTCTATCTATTTTAGTGTCTTTGGAGTATATAAAGTTACATCCACCGTTTGGAGAGAAAGGAGTCGGGAAAGGCGAGTTAGAACAACTCCTTTTCGTTGAATCGTCTTAGAGGTCGACACTTCGAGGGAAGTGTCGACCGCTAGCTTGTTCTCGATTAACACCAATATAATGAGGTGTCAACACTTCGAGGGAAGGGTAGACCGTTAACGCAATTAGAAATTGGACTCGAGAGCTCTAAGGTGTTGATACTTTGAGGAAATGTCGACCGCTAGGTCATTTTGATGATTTAACCCAAGAGCTATAAGGTGTCGGTCGATACGATGAAGTGTTGACCGCTAGTGTATTCAGGACAAAACCCGAGAGGTATGAAGTGTTGACCGCTAGGATGAAGTGTCGATTGTGGCCAAACCCAAATGCTTTAAGTGTCGATCAGTGGGTCCACCCTCACTTATAAGTGTCGACTGCACAATTTTTAATGAAATAAATTTTTGTCGCCTCGGCGCGCAATCGTTTATATTGTATGGATTGAGCCTCTAGTCCTAGTATAATACACATCCTAGTGTCTTCCCTTAGTATTAAGTGAGATAATCATAATGTTGATGTTGTTTTAGGCTCAGACGACTTCGAGGATTTCGAGCAAGTTGCTGAGGTAGCGTCTCTAGTTGGAAAAAGGAGCATTCGACGTAATGGTAGGGGTTTTATATTATTTGTACTGTATTTGCATCATTGTTTTCTAAAACCCTATTTTGGTGAGTTGTCACCTATAAAAAACCTGACGGCCTGGTCACCAGCACGTCAGTATTTTTCTGTGTATGTATGTACGATTTACAAGTTTACTACTGATGCATAGTTTTTATATTGTTGTGATGAAGAATTGATCATCGTGATACTTTGAACGATATCGGTTTCAAAGTATCAAGAGGACATCCTAGTACGCCTTCTGCTACATGAAGGTTGTCATTTTTGCACGTTACAAAATGAGTAATAGGGCAATGATGACACGCTTATTGGGTTTCGAATCCCTAAATCTGATCAGGGTATATTTGTTGTTTATCGTTTATACGGGTTGCTTCGTAAATGATAATTGTTCATGACACGATATGGACCTGTAAATTATGCTTAAAATAGACTACTGGCAAAGGATCGGCATTCTTTCGATGAAGCCGAAGGAATACCACAAAAACAGAGCAGTATATTTTCATTAAACAGATTCAAATTCATATAACTTTCATTCAAAATAGTGGAAGCATACAATAAACAAACCAGTGGATGAATGATGTTCAGACAATGCCAAAAATGCAAGAGGGACGAAAGCCCAGTGTTGGACCGATAGGCAATTAGAGCACTTCGGTAAGACACCTTTTGCGACAAAGGCATACATGCAACAACAGGATCAGGGAAACCAACCTTCTGTGTGTTCCACCTTGCTAGAACGACGTTGAGTGGGACTCGCTCAGATATTACCCACCGGGGAGGGAACCACGACGAACCAAAATGCTTCAGCTAGAGATGAAGAAAACTTCAATCCAAATTTTAATTAATCGAAGACTCCATACAAATGATTCAAAATGAGTTTATAAAGATTCAGACAATCGGCGATGAAGAAAACAGAAAAGGAAACTAAAATTTGTTTGTGGGAGAAAATAGTTGTTGGAGCGTCGATGATCTCGGCCACTTAGGATGTCGTCCTGATGGTGCGCTGTCTTCGGCGCTGATCCTATGTGCGCCCAGGTGTACATGCCACTCGTTGGTTCTCTCGTTCACGCGCTGCTGCTTGGCTGTGCTGCTGCTCGGTGTTGGATTGCTCGCGCCTGTTGATGATTGATGCTCGCGTTCTAGGCTTCCTTCGTGCATGCGCCAGTGCGCCCGCAGCGCACTTGATGCCCTCTTTCGTGCGCGTGCCTTGCCTGCATGTTTCTGCTAAGCGCCCCAATCTTTATCCCGTGCAATCCTCTTCTTTCTAGTCGAGCGCACCATCTTCTCGGCCGTCTGCGCGTCTTCCTTTAACCTGTGCACGCCACTCCTTTTTGCCATGGTCCCAATCCGTGCTTTAAGATGACCTTTTCCTACAAACCTCACAAACTGGTTAGATGAAATATTTGTTAAGATGCATACATTGGTTTGTGATTGCCGAATAGGAGTCCATGGCACATCATACTCCCCAAGTGATTGAGGATTTGTCCTCAAATCCAGAGCGTTGCCGGTCTCGAAGTCACCTTGATAGTTGAGCTTTAGTCTCATGTGAACACCAACTTGTTTACCTACAAGCTTCTTGGGATCAAAGGAAAAAGATATCTCCAAATGATGGACTTGATCTTTGAGCCCTACAAAATAAATACAAATAGTAGCAAAAGAATCGGGCCATGAATTTGGCCGAGGACGATGGATGGCTCTCATTGATACATCATCTTTCCTGGATGGTTGTGTAGAATGGTTTGGGCCCTTCCTGGCTTGATCACTCATCTTTGATTTTCCTTGGTTGCGATACACTACTCCTTTGGTCTCCTTTTCTTCTTGACTTTGAGTGAGTACTCCTTTTGATTCTCCAAAATGAGTGTCTATAAAATGAGCAAGGACATTAGCATAAAACTCGACCATGGATTTGGCCGAGGTGGACTTATAAAAAGAACAATTTCATTAATTAGAAAATTAGGACAAGAGCTTGGCCGAAGTTGTTCTACAAAGAGAACAAATTCCTTAATTATGAAACTCAGCCATGGATTTGGCCAAAGTAAATCAACAAAAATAATAACTTCATCCCTTTGAAAATTTGGCCAAGGACTTGGTCTAGGTTGATATACAAAAAGAATAAAATCATTATTTTGAGAACTTGGTCTAACTTGATATACAAAAAAGGATAAAGTCATTATTTTGAGAACTTGGCCAATGACTTGATCGAGGTTGATTGAGGTTATCCCTGTAACACCCGAGAATTTCCTGTAACGCACGTATGTCCTAGAATATACGGTTAGGAGGGTTTATTTTTGGAATTAAGTCATGTAATCAAAAGAAGAGAAATGGGTTGAAAATTCAAACCAAAACTTTTTGAAAAGTCAAAAGTTTTTAACAACCAATAGAAATTTATCATTTAATGAAATAAATAATGAAGCAATGGAGGAAAATGAGTGAAAGAAGAAGCCATCACGTTGGAAGAGAAGAGTGAGGGTTAAATGAGAATTTTAAAGAATTAGTGGGGGAAAATAAAAAGAAGAAAAATGATTTTATAAAAAGGAGAAAAATTAGGGTTTTTGGAATAAATTTCTCGTTCTTCCTCCCCTTTCTCTCACGCCATTTCCAGCCACCATTGGAGCCATTCTCTCCTCCAATCCTTCATGGGTTTCAAGAGTTTTTGAGGTAAATTGGAGTGGTTTTTTTAACTTTATACATTTAGGTGGTGGTTTTTAGGGGTTTTAGAGTGTTTTGGGTGAATTTGCTTAGGGTTTGGAAAACCCTAAGTGTGACCTCCGAAAATGGAGTTTAAATGTTAGATTTCTTTCCTATTTTGATGATTTAGTTGTTGAATGGGTTGGTTTAGGTTGATTTTTGAGTTAGATTAAAGATTGGAAGTAAGTTTGGAAAAATCGGTTTTTCACCATAGATGGCCGATTCTGTTTTCTGGCTTTTTGGTTCGGCCAAGTTGGTTATTTGGTTAAATTGAGTGCTTCAATAGATAGTAGACGTGTAGAGGTTTCCGAATTGGGGTGGCACGTCGAAATCCGTTGAAAAACGAGGAAGTTATGGCCGTTTAAAGTTGGACGTTGGTACATTTCATAAAAAGTGGGTTTGGTGTGTTGGAAATGATATGTGTCATAATTTTAGTTAGTTTAGGTTAAGAATTTCTTTAGTTTGGTTAGTTGATTTCCATAGAATCTTTTAGTTTGTTATTAAGTAAGTTTTTCGTATTTGTTAGGTGATCGAACGTGTGATTTGACTGGTGGAAGTGAGAAAGCAATTACCGAGACGCCAGGTAAGTAGAGGATGTTTGTTTTGCCTTAGGGCCTACACCACGGAACGGTATGATTTATTGTTTGATGGTTGTGTGTGTGGGAATGAATTGCTTGGTTATTGTTGTTTGGTGTTTGTTTGTTGTTGTTGTTGGTGTTAGTTTGGTTGTTGTGGTTATTTAATGTTGTGCATTGAGTGAGCATGAGATTGTGAGCACGGGTTTGATGATGAGTGAGCATGAGTTGTGAGCACGGGTTTGATGATTGAGCACTAAAGTAGGATCGCCTTGTCGGGCACGTGGCTCGCTGAGCACCCCGCAAGGGATTTTACTGTAGAATCGCCTCGTCGAGCACGTGGCTCGTTGATGACCCCGAGAGGGATTTTACTAGAGATGGCCTAGGGTAGGATCGCCTTGTCGGGCACGTGGCTCGCTGAGCACCCCGTAAGGGACTTTACTGTAGAATAGCCTCGTCGGGCACGTGGCTCGTTGAGCACCCCGAGAGGGATTTTACTAGAAATGGTCTAAAGTAGAATAGCCTCGTCGGGCAAGTTGGTCGTTGAGCACCCCGAGAGGGATTTTACTAGAGACAAATGCTATCAGAACGAAAAGAAAACAACGGAGTGTGTAGAAACTGCATGTTAGGGTTGAGTTGAGCATTTAGGGTGTATCGTGCATGTTGTATTTCTTTTCCCTACTTGCTAAGCGTAAGCTTACGTGTGTGTGTGTGTTCTGTGGTGTAGGTGACGAGTATTTGACAGGTGAGGTTGACGAGACCGTCGAGGATTAGGCCGCAGTCGGAGGAGTACGGAGCTCGCTGGTGCAGGCTATTTGTCGGGGCGTCTGGATCACTATCCTTCTTCGGGTATTTTGTGGGAATGTTGCGGATAGTTTTGTTTGTAAAGGTTTTGTTTTGAAATAGATTAGAATGGTGGAAGGTTTTAGTACTTGGTTTCGTAAATGTTTTCGTACTCACTTTGATGGTTTTATGAATTTATTGTGTTGATAAGTAGTGAGTACAAATGTTTGGAATTGAAGATGTATATTTTCCGGTTTTAAATCCCAGGTTTTGGTTTATCGGATTTTAGGCGTTATGCCGTCCGTTTTGATTTTAAAACAAACAACGTCGGGTTTAAATTAGCTATTTTTATTAATATCCGTTTGAATTCGGTTTTCCACAAAATTTACGAGATTTGAAGATTTATGTGTCTGGAGGGTATGGTAAAAATTTCGGGATTTTTGGAGGTGTCGGGCTCGTAGAAAAGTGTAGAAAGGTTGTGAAAGTCAAGAAAAGTCAAACTGGGGTGTTTTGGGACGTTTTTGGCCGAAAATACCCGAGCCAGCCCGATCGATCGGGCATGGGTCACGATCGATTGCGGCCGGGGTCCATTTTGGTGAAAATAGCCCGAGCGGGCCCGATCGATCGGGCCCAAAATGCGACCGATCGCGGTTGGCACACACAGGGCGCGCCCAGCGCGCGCGCGCGCCCAGCAGTATTTTTTTAAAAAAAAAAATTTGAAAAAAATACTATTTCTCATTTGTTTTAACCCGAATTTTTCCGATATATTTTAAACGTATTTTGGCACGTTTTCCAACAAAAATCGAGGGTTCGAAAAACCCGAAAACCGAGTCGAAAAATTTACGAAAAAGATTTTAAACATCGTTTTAAACACGGGATTGGTTTGGAATGTGACGCACCGAGCCGGGGAGGGTTCGGGGCGTTACAATCCCTTAGCATATCATCTTCCTGGGGTTTTGGAGAATTTGACCTTAAACTCATTTTGTGGTTCTCTTTGTCCTTTCCTTCTTTGCTAAGATATAAAAGCACCTTTTGATCTATAGTGATGCTTGTAATCTTAAGTGTTTTCATTCATTTAAACACCCTCATATCAACTTTAAATTTTGGGCTTAAAAAAGAAGGTTCCGCCCAAGGATTTTTGTAAATGTAGGAGGATCGATGATCTTCATTTGGAGGAGACTTTTTCCAATCCTCCTCGGACGAGAAAAGGATGTACCATATCTCTTCTTTCCTTGAACACATAACAACTTCATCATTACCATTAGTCAACTTAAGTTGTGCATCCTCGGCTTGTTTAGATTCTTCCTCCTTAACGCATTTGTCTTGATGGCTAGGAGGGACTAGGGAACTAGGTAATTCCATAAATGGGGGTTCCTCTTTTGGATATAAAGGAGTTCGGTTAGGAAAGGTAGAGGGTTTTTCATCCTCTTGTCGAAAATCTTTTCAATCACCTGTCCATCAATTTCACATAGTGGACCATCTTCGGGGTAGTAGATTTTTTCTTCTAGCATCTCACCCTCCTTTTCACCTAAACTAGGGGGTCCTTCATCACGCTCATCTTGGGCTTGTACTTGTAATTGGTTAGATATGGTTATACTTGGGAAATTTAGCAGGGAGTTTGACTTATACCCAAAATCTTGCTTTTGTTCCTAAGGCCTCGGGGCAAACTCCTTTCTCATTAGGGTCTTCATGAACAACCATGCACAAATCTCGACCTCCCCGTTCCTCCTTCTTTGGGACACCAGATCTTTCCACCAAGATTTAGCATACCCGGTGAACTTTCTAGAGGCCATTATAATTTTTGCCTTATCCGAATAAATATCATCACTAAAATATAATTCAACCATCTTAATCTAAGAATGATATTCTTCACTATCCTTGAGCCTCTAATAGTAGGGATGTATGCATCATTTAAATCCATTTATAAAACTTCCTTCCTTGAAAATTTATCTTGGCCATATTACATGTTAAGCATGGTCTTAGTGTGTGGGGTAGCATATCTTGCAATTTTGGGTCCATCCTTAAATTCGGCTTGGTCATAAGACTCACACCGGTTGGAGTAGTAATTTTGATGGCTTTTCCTAGGTGGTTTGGGTCTTCTCTTATGCAAATGTTCTTGAGGTTTCCTAGGGTTGTTTTATCTTATCTTGGTTAATAAAGTGTCACACATCCGGTTCATCTCCTTGATTTGGCTGCTACATTTATTGAGTTGTCCATCAATCTCGTTGAGTTGTTTTTCCAAACTAGGTTCAACTCCTTTTTGTACTCTAGATGGTTGAGAGAAAGGTTCTCGGTATTGTTGATAATTGTCCCTACTTCTTAAACTCATTTTGTTCTTTAAATTTTCTTTAACAAAACAGCAAAGGACAAAACCTAAAGATTTGGCCTGAAAATTTTATAAGAACAACTCAAAAATATCAAACAATGCTCCTTAGATTTACACCAATTTCTTGGCCGAATGAGAATCCAAATTCAGCAAGCAAAACTATCACAATTTACATCCAAAATATAATATGCAAGATAAGATAGAGGATGTAAACTATGACGCAACTTACTTGGTGCAACACTACGAAAACAGCAAGAAAAATGAAAAAGAAAACAGAACACAAAAGTGGTAATCACCAGTAAAATTCACAGCACCATATCCGATTAAATCATTAATTAGATATGCTAATCTTAATGAGATTAATCTAGCGTTCAATCAAGATTAACACAGCAAAACCAACACGCTAATAACATGAATACTAAATAGAAAATCACAAGTAAAACAATATGTTTACTAAACAGAGATCATGAGGATTCAAATGATGTAGAGTAAACTCATGCAAACATAGGCAACCTGGTTAGCAAACAAAAACAAAAACATTCTCAAAAACATAAAGCTAAAACAAAATAAAAATCGCAATAAAAGTAATCTGGTTAACTAAACAAACTACATTTGATAACAACGTAACATGCATGCTGGTTGATTAAGCAGATAATAGCTCATGCATCATGGGATATTTTGAATAATTAAAGAACAGAACAACAGACAAAAAAAAAAAAAAAAACAACACGAAAACTAAAAATAGAAACATTAGAACAACATTTTGTTAATGGCAATATCCGTACATGCTGATTAATTAAACAGAATGATAGCTCATGCAACATAGGTAATTCAGGTTAACAAAACAAAAACAGAAACAGACAACAAAACAGAAAACATAGAAGAACAAAGAATGACGAATAACAGAATAGAAAACAACACAAGAGTAATTCGGCTCTGATACCAAATGACACGATATGGACTTGTAAATTATGCTTAAAGTAGACTACTAGCAAAGGATCGGTATTTTTTTGGTGAAGCCGAATGAATACTCTAAATACAGAGCAATAGATTTTTGTTAAACAGGTTAAAATTTTTATAACTTTCATGCAGAATAGTGGAAGCGTAAAATAAAAAAAACCAGTACATGAATGATGTTCAGGCAATGCCAAAAATTCAAGAGGGACGAATGCCCAGTGCTGGATTGAGAGGCAATTAGAGCACTTCGGTAAGACACCTTCTGCGACAAAGGCATACACGCAACAATAGAACCAGGAAAACCAACCTTCTCTGTGTTCCACCTTGCTGGAACGACTTTGAGGTAAGGTTGTCAAGATGATCTCCAAGCCCTAGAACTAGGAGGCGTTGAGTGGGACTCGCTCGGATATTACCCATTGAGGAGAGAACCACGACGAACCGAAAAGCTTCGGCCAGAGATGAAGAAAACATCAATCCTAATTTCAATTAATCAAAGACCCCATAAAAATGATTCAGAATGAGTTTATAAATACTCAGACAATCGGCGATGAAGAAAATATAAAAGGAAACTAAAATCTTTCCATTCAAGAAAATAGCCGTTGGAGCATCGACGCTCTCAGCCATGTAGGCTGCCGTCCTGATGGCGCGCTGTCTTTGGCGCTGATCCCGTGAGCGCCCGGTGCGCACCCTACTCACTGGTCCACTCGTTCACGCATTGCTGCTTGACCATGCTGCTGCTCGGTGCTGGATTGTGTGCCCCCAGATGCCGATGGCACCTGATTATGTTGTGCACTTGATGAAGATGTTGTCTGCACGCGCTTGATGGTGCCTTGTACGCACGCGCATGCTATTGCTGTGCGCGCCAAGGATGCTCTTGTACGCGCGCTTGCTGATGCATGATGCTCGCATCTTCTTTTGTGCGCGTGCCAATCTTTATCCCATGCACGCTTCTTCTTTCTAGTCGAGCGCACCAGCTTCTTAGCCGTGTGCGCCTCTTCCTTTAGCCTGTGCGCGCCTCTTTTTTTTGCCATGCTCCCAATCCATGCTTTAAGATGACATTTTCCTGCGAAGCTCACAAATTGGTTAGATGAAATATTAGTTAAGATGCATATCTTGGTTTGTGATCGCCGGATAGGAGTCTGTGGCATATCAATTCACTGACAACTTGGGTAACAGTGCTGGATCTTTGGATCACACGTTACTTGTTTATTCTTTCTGGCTCATGAGATGTTGTTGGACTTTGGTCGCCGCCTTTCTATGTTTGTGTTGGAGAAGTCCTTGAGTGACATTCTTTTTAACTGAGGTAATTTTCATATGATAAGTACAATGATGACATATTTTCGTTTAGTCATCTATTTATACGACAATGTTTAACTTAATGACTCACTCGTGGCTTGTGAAGCCTATTTTCTTAAAATGTTGAAAAAAATGAGTTTTTATAAGACGACGTTTGAAAACTATTTTATACCTCATCATGTTTTGAAAGATATGTAAAAAAAGTTTTACATGCATTTAGTATAATGCTTCTACTGAGTTAGTCACTCACCACAAACGATCCCCTCCCTTTCCAGAAAAGAACAAGAACAATGAGTAGCTAGAGTTCAGAAGCCGTTTTCTTTATTTATTTTACTTGTTCAGTGTTTAGTTGAATTCCTGGTGATAACTTAACTTTTATTTAGACTTGTATTAGTTTATGGATTCAGACTTGGACTTGTAAACCCTATTAAACTGTTTTATTTTAGGGAAAAGTTCAATTTAGACCCAACGTATGGGGTCAGTGACCATTTGATACCCAACGTTTTTTTTTGTACCCAATCAAACCCTAACGTATAAAACGTTTGCAATTTAAACCCTACCGTCAATTTTTTAGTTAAATTTAACAGATTTCTTTCAAATTTTCCAAACTACCTCTCTCTCTCTCTCTCTCTCTCTCTCTCTCTCTCTCTCTCTCACACACACACACACATTCAGACGAAGCACAGTACGTCTTTAACTACCAGATAAAGTGCAACAATGGCTAACCTACTGGTTTTCGCCTTGCCTGTAAGTCTACAAGCTAAAACTCGATCAAGAATGCAAAGCAGCTGGTTCAACTTATCCAATACGCGTTCAGGATGCATCTCTTTTAATGGCGTCTCTCCCACTGATTCGTTTGCGTTGTTGTACAATTTAGACCTTCTCGATCTCCCGTAATCAAAATTATCTTTGCTATCATCGTCAAATTTACCATCAATTTCTTTCGATCTCTTCCCATAAACCATAGATTCAACCTTGTTCTCGAGATACGTTGCATAAAAAATAACAAAACAAGAGTGATCCCACAAATTTGAATGCGCCTTATCTCTAAAATTGGAGAAATTCAATATTCGCATACCGTTTCGATTCACATGAACAATCTCCTCCTCGAACGAGAAATGTCCATCAATCAAGACTCTATGGACAAGAATCAGCGCCTTAAGGGCTACAATCCAGTCGCGGGTTTAGCTTAAACGTTTCGAAATCGCAGTTACAAATGCAGTCACGTATCCCCTCGAGCAGGAGGACAAATTCAGAATTTCACCGATGTGTTTCTCGGCGGCTGGGTCTTCGTCGTGGCTCGTCGCTTTCATGACCAAGACGTCTACGTCTGGGGCTACTGTTCCAGCCACTTTAGCGATGCTGATGTCCATCAATCAAGACTCTATGGACAAGAATAAACACCTTAAGGGCTACAATCCAGTCGCGGGTTTAGCTTAAACGTTTCGAAATCGCAGTTACAAATGCAGTCACGTATCCCCTCGAGCAGGAGGACAAATTCAGAATTTCACCGATGTGTTTCTCGTCGGCTGGGTCTTCGTCATGGCTCGTCGCTTTCATGACCAAGACGTCTACGTCTGGGGCTACTGTTCCAGCCACTTTAGCGATGCTGATGCTCTGTTTTACGAGAGTGCGAGAGAGAGAGAGAGAGAGAGAGAGAGAGAGGGTAGTTTGGGAAATTTGAAAGAAATCTGTTAAATTTAACTAAAAAATTGACGGTAGGGTTTAAATTGCAAACGTTTTATACGTTAGGGTTTGATTGGGTACAAAAAAATGTTAGGTACCAAATGGTCCTGACCCCATACGTTGGGGTCTAAATTGAACTTTTCCCTTTATTTTATCATACTATTATATCTGTAATCACTGTGTGGATCTTGGCTTTTTAATAATGTTCGAGTCATCCGCTGCGAAAGAAACCTTAAGTTGGGCAATCAGGTTCTCTTCGAGCATCGGGTCATCTGACCTGGCGTTCTGTTAGGCCCACCTCTAAGTCGTGACAACTACAACATAGCTCTGAGAGTTTGATGATAAATTTCTCATTGTGAGCGCTGCAACAGAGATTGAGCACTCATTCTCGTGTCGAGAATTATGCTTCTTTAGGCGCTAGAGCTCATTTGTTTAACCATTTTTCCCTTGAAACTTAAATTTTCACTTCAATCTATTTAGCGATTCTGTCATGCTGAAAAAATACAAAAAAAAAAAAAAAACTTGAAAAATTATTAGAGACTCCTAAATTCAGATACTCAATTCCTTGGTATAAAATAAACTCATCATAAAGACTATTAGTTTTACCTAAGATTATTTGGAAAAAAAGTAACATATTTTTTGTGTGCTAATAATGTCTAGTCTGTATAACGTAGTATTGCTTCAAAAACTAAAGTTACGTACCTTAGCAAAAGAGAAAAATTGGATTGACATAACTATGATAGATTACATAGAAAATCCAATAACGTTTGAATGTGCAAGAAGTCCTAGAGAATCTAACCCATGCGATGATGAAGCCTAAACAAGGCAATACCTCTTATCATTGTCTTGATCCTGCGGCCCTACCAAACTTGACACAAGAAAGTAAGATGTGTGCGTTTTACCATGTTGACCCGTAGGATCTTTATAAAGTAAGAGAGGGGAGAGAGTGAATTATGTTATCTAAATTTTCCATGTAATTAAAAAATATTTTAGTTTGCTATCTTACACTAAGCATTATCTCTCATATTTAATAAGCTAATTTATATGCAAATAATAATAATAATAAAATAGAGAAATAGATAGTAAAAACATTTGTTGATGCAGTTCAACCAAACTGTCTATGTCAGTACTCTAAAGTTCCCATTGAAGATTCATTTACCTTTAACCACTCTGTTTACACTTGATTAACTTTGGAGTTTCAATTAAACATTTACAATCTTCTAGGACTTTATCCCTTTTACTCATCCTCCAATAAATGAAGCTAAGTGTCTGAAGGTTTAGGACGAGAAATCTTTCTCTCTAGGAGGTGAATTCTTAAATGAAAGAAATTGAGAAATTAGACTAAAGCTCAAGAGTTGAAAGCTAGAATGTTTTTCAAAATAAATATGCAGTATTTCGATAAGGTTTTCTCGGTTAGGGACAATCATATACAATTAATTAAAAACCACCATCATGTACAGATAATTGGGCTGCACAAAATATATATATCAAATTTGCCCACAAAAATATATAAATCATACAAAGTAGATATACAATTCTTATTATATACAATACTTTATCAAAATTTATTTTACATGTACATTGGCCAAACTAACTCATATATAAGAAAAAATAATTTTCCAAATATATATTTGCAGATCTATGATGTGCCAAACTTATCAACTCATTTTGTTTTTACTTTGGTTCTTCAAAATTTGAGAAAACCACACATTGAGCTTTAGAAGCCCAACAAGAATCTTAATATAATGATTAATTAAACTAAGATGATATCACATCTTATCATGTACCTACGCTCTAAATGATTAGCCCTCACAACTTTACCTTCAATTTTAAACTTTTCTCATCATTCGTGATAACACATCTCATATTCTATATGTTATCAAAATACTCTAAACATTTTCTATTATTGTCTAATTATGTGTTACACCCATTTATGTAAGAAGTATATAGTGCATATGCATTAATACTTAGACATGTATGATTATAATCATAGCGTGACTTATATAATCATAGTGTAACTATACTCTATCATCATGTGCAATTTACCCTCATCTATCCATTTTCTCAATGTGCAACTCTTTTCATCACTTCATTCTCAATGCTAAACAAAAACATGTTTGATTATGAATATCATGTACATTTCACACACTTAACTCATGATTTATATTTCACCAAACTATCTAGACATTTCCAATTTCATGCTCTTTTAAAAGACTCACTACTCATTTCTAATTGATGTATACTTCAATTTGTATTTATTATCATCCTCTATATGTAGGAAATATAATGCATATATGAATATTCTTAGACACATGATATTAGAAATTATTGTCTACTTGCCATAACTCACTATTCCTCATGACCTCAACTCATGTGCGATTAACTCAATGCATAAGCAATTCCAAAACAAAAACAACATCCACCAACTTCTCATTTTATACTCTACTATATGTAATCAGTGTGAAATGCACTTGTCACACACAACTTATGCTATGATAATAAAATCAATGCATGTTCATATACCATATTATTTGAATGGTCTCATTATCATCTAGTACCATATTAACATATTTATTAATACTAATAAGCATAATCAACAATTCATCATATGTAAAGCTATACACATACGTACATCATATTGGTGATCTTTTCCAATAATGTCTACATGTCACAACACAATATACCTCTAGAGGACTAGAAATCTTGTCATGGCTGGCCCCCTCGAGAACCGCACCCAGATATGGGAATATTAAACATCCGATCATAGTTATAATAATCTAAGTTAAAAACTATTCACATAACTAGGCCGCAAAAATATATCCAACCCACAAGTGATTGAACCAGTCTTATTACATATAAGACTTTATCAAAATTTATTTACATACATGGGCCACACTAGCTAAAATAGAGAAAAAGACAAAAACCCAAAATAGACTCTTGAGCTTATACTGTATCGAATACTTTAATCCAATAACCTTTAACTTTTCCTTTTGTTCGTTTTGAACTGCAATCCTTTGCTCTTGAAGCATAGAAGAAAACTGTGACGACCCAAATCCGAACCCGATCGGAGTCCGGGATCGGAGCCATCACTCCGGGACAGTGGACGGAAAACGGTGACTATTTTTTTTGAAACAGATCGGTCAAAACAGTGGACATTATACTTTTAAAACATTTACAGAGAAACAGAATCAAATGACAGTAAACATGCACCGTCATCTCAAACCCTATAAACGCAACTTTACAGAGAGGGAGAAACTACAGTGAGTAACAGAAAACATTTACAGGGAGAGAGAGAGTTCTCAGGTGTAGAAATTTAAAACAGGTTTCAATAATGGATAACAGAACAAAAATTAGCATAAGGCTGGCTGAGGAGGAAACAGGAAACATTGGCGGAAGAGCTGGGGCGAATAACTGACGGAAGACTTAGTTTAAAGGAGCAGCGGTGAATTCAGATACGACAAAAATGAACAGGGTTTAGCGGAAGAGACTGAGTAAAACTGCTCGGAAGAGGTGGTGACGTCAGCCGGAAGATGTAGTTTTAAACTGAATCGGAGGAGAAATCAGTGGATGACGTCATCGGAAGAGGTAATGACAACAGACGAAGCCGGGTGAGATGATGACGTCAGCCGGAAGATGGATGACGCCACCGGTGGATGTAGGCAAAAACTGTAAATAGGCTGGGCGGAAGATGTCGAATAAGACAAAATAGATGACGTCAGCCGGAGGATGGGTGACGTCAACCGGAGGATACAGGCAATTAATGAAATCAGACGAGAAGACAGATGGATGACGTCAGCCGGAAGATTCAGACAGAAACTGTGAATGAACTGGGCGGGGGAGATAAGCCGGCGGTGGATGTCGAATAAGACAAGACAGATGACGTCACCGGAAGATGTAATCACACTGGCGGAAGACTTGGGTGACGTCAACCGGAAGACGGGGTTTTAAATTGGGCGGATGACTTGGTTTTTAAGGCAGAAACTTGACAAATTTTAACAGAAAGACATGCCAACAGAAAACTTCGAAACAAAAAGCAATAAGGCTTCAAGCCTCCAAACCCGATTCCAAACACAGTTTTGAAGCATGACAGAAGCTAGAAATCCTAACAGAAATTCAGGAAGACAACTGCATGGATTACTCCATAACAAGAGATAATCCATGCACAGATTTTCAGGGGATATGCCAAACGAATTCAGAATGCCTCAGAACCCAATGTAACTGTCAAATACAGTACAAATAGAAGGCATGAAAGTGATAGACCTTCAATACCCGATTCTAAACAAGGTCGTGGAACATACTTTGCAATTGACAGATTCAAAGAAACAGACTGCATGGATAGTTCCAAACTAGAAGCCATCCATGCACAAACTAATAAAAGGAAATCCCAGCAGTTTCAGAATAATTTCAATACATTCCAAGACATAATTACAACTGTCAAATACAGAGGTTTTAGAATACACCAACAAAACCTATACATAAATCAGATTTCTAACAAAAATCCAGAAAGAGTTTTGAAACAAAACACCAGAGTTCAGTAAAACCTACAGACATAAACTTTACTTAAAAACTGAAACCTCAGAGCAGAAACATGTCTGACTGCAACAACCACCCTATGAGCTCGATCCACCATTTACATCAGATCATCATTTTGAGGAACAAGGTCCTCGGTTTCAGGTTCAGTACCTACATCAGAGAGTTCACCTATGAGTCTAAAACTCAGTAAGGACATAATCAGAATGCAGTGGTGCATATGCAATGCATGAACTTTTAGAAATTCAGTGACAGAACAGAACATTACATTACAGTGGCAGAAGAATTAAGTGGGGCTTATAGGGGAACCGGTTCAGGAGGTGCACTATCAGGCACGACAGTTTTCAGATTCCCAGGGAGGGATAAAACCAGAGGGTCCTTGCCAGGGACAATATTTTCAGATTCCCAGGGAGGGATAAAACCAGAGGGGCCAGTCCCCGTCCCACACTTAACCTGGTACATTTCAGTCGGATTTTATCTTATTAATTTCAAACAGTGTACAGAAATCGGTTTTGCATGAATTTTCAGGAAAACGGTGCATGCATGAACGGTGCCTGAACTTTAACTGGCAGATAACAGAATAAAACAATAGACAGCAGAAGATAAATCAAAGCCAGACATTTCAGAATATAACTCTAACTCTTCTACCCAAAACAACCCGACAGAACAGAAAACTTAGTACCTCCTTGATGTAGGCCTTAAGGGCCGGATCTATGCTTATGAACTTATCTGTTTTCCTCGATGCAGTCAGCTGGAAAGTCTCGGAAATGCTCGAACCTGTACATGTACGTTCAGAAAATAAACAAGCTGCAAATGCTAACAAATAAGTCAGAAGAGTCTGTTCCAAACTCATTCAAATCCTTAGAAAATAAACCGGTATGTTCTCATCCAAAGACAGTGAGTTTTTTCCACAAAATACCATAACCCTAAACTTCGGGAAAAACCCACATTAAACTTGTCCAAACTTGTTAGCATTAGTAGATGTTTACCTTAGCGGAGGAGCAGGAAGAAAATCTGAGCAGATCGAAGTAACTTCGATATTTGTTTCATCAACTGGAAGAGAGAATCTTGAGAGAAATACAGAGAAGGAAAAATGCATATGAATATTTACGTAGGAGGAAGGAGAATAGGTAGGTTCCTCAGCAAGTTATTGCCACTTGGCAATCATCCATTGGTTATCTCCCACCAACCTTAATTTCTTCCCAATTTACCCCTCCATCCATTACCAACCAGTTTGTTTGTTTAGTTACCCTTTTGTTTTGTTTTTATCTCATTATCCAATTCAATATAAACTCATTCGTTTTGGTTTCCAACTAAACATACTTTGTATTAATATTGAACTAACCCCACTTAATAGTTCGGGAAAATAATTACATAGATAAAATGCCGGGTGTTACAAAAACCACATGGTGAGCTTTATAAGCCCAGTAAGATCCTTATCTAAGGATTAACATAACTAAAAGAATATCACATCTAATCATATACTAACGCATCACATAATTAGTCCTCACAATTCTCAACTTTATTTTGAATATTGATCAACACTCGTAAAACACATTCCATGTTTTATATGTTAACAATATACTTTAAATATTTCTTATTAATATTTAACTATGTGTCACACTTCTTTATGTAAGAAGTGTATAGCGCATATGTTTGAATGCTTAGGCATATGACTTAGATATTATAGTTTAACTATACTATATCCTTAAGTACCATTAACTATCGTACAACCTTAACTTCATGTAAAACTTAGACATTTCTTTTTAATATTTATTCTCATGTTCTTCACAAAACTCACTAAACATTTCTAATTGATGTCTAACTCAATATCCTTTGCTTGACTCACAAGACATTTCTAATTAATATCTAATTCCAAATCATATTTACCATATTCTCTATATGTAGGAAATGAGTGATTCATTTGTGAAAATGCCTATACACATGATATTATAAATCACTATCTAATCATAATAACTCACTATTTTTCTATTTTATACTCAACTATATGTAATGAGTATGAGATACAATTGTTCCACACAATTCATGCCATCGTAAGTGAATAAATACAAGTGTATGCACCCATGCTATGATAAGTGAATTAAAACATGTCTACAAGCCATATTATTAAAATGGTTTTACTGTTATCAAGTACCATATTCACATGTATGTGAATGCCAATATGCATGATCCATATTAACATATAAAGTGAATGCTAATATGCATGATTATTAACTACCATATGTAAAGCTGCACACATACGTACATTCTTTTGACTATTTCATAGTAACGTCTACACGTTACAACATAAACACGAGGGATTTGTAATCCAAGGGCAACTCACAGTCACTTTTGTTCTTTTTTTTTTATTATTTTGCATACGTCACACAATACATTGTTGGCGATATACATGTTGGCTTTGAATGTTACCGATAATACCCCCGTAATACTTTTTTGGCATATAAATAATTCATGATGCATTATTCGAGTATTGTCACTATGAATATATTGAATGCAAGATATATACAAATAATACATGAATTATGAGCATACAATCTCATTATATAATAAGCAAAATGATACATAAATAATGGTCATACATCTATCTAGATATTTTCTAATAATGTCTAAGTTATTACATAAATATGTAACATTAATAATGGTATCTATGTGATATTAGAACTATTCAACTGAGTGGAAGGTATAGTCGATATAGTAGGAAATGTTAAACTAGGCCAGCATGCACTGATGTGGCACTTTTTCATGCGCTATAGTGCGATGTCAAACTTGTTTTAAAGTATATCACAATATTTTTATTTATTTATCCCCTAAAATATTTTTGAGCAACGATTTAATTTTAGTTAATAATTAAAACATGTGGAGGAAGAGATGGTTATGAGCTCAACGTCTTTTGAATCTTGCAACATGTAAGGCATTGGTGATTTTACAAAGCAAGTGTATATATCACCTTTGGTAATATAGTGTAAAATAAAGTGTCGAACGAGCAAGAAATTAATAAATATAAATTTCTAACATAATATAAATTAATAACTAAATATAAATTTCAGCACGATTTTTTAAATAACGAAACTTTGACTTATGTGATGGTTTCCATACAATGATCGTATATTTTTTATATGTGTCTAACACACAACTCCTCTCAAATTATTTGTATATAATAAATTTAAAATAACTATTGACCAATTTATTAGATCAACCAAAATTTTTAAATAGAATAAATGAACCCAACACTAATCAATAAAACTTGAAGATAGAAATAAACTAGTTTACAATATAGAGTTCAAATGGTAATCCTACAAACGAGAGTTGGTTCATGATAGATGGAAAAGAGGAAACTGAAATACATAGAATGTCGATATCCATGACTATTACAATTAAAATAAAAAGAGAGAATATAGAGATTGTTAAGCTTTTTGTCTTGATAATCCATCACAAGTCACTGTGATTTCCACGAGTATTGTCGATAAAAAAACATTAAAAATCTTTTATATCAGTCGTGTTCTCGCGTCTCCGACGTCTTGTTTGTCCTTTTGATCGCTACCTATTTATATAGGGAAATTACCAAAAACGACCACGAACTACGTGCGTTTTCCGAATTCAACCTCAAACTAAATTTTCTAACAATTCAAACCATCACCTAATGAAAACCTGCCAAAAATGACCACGCCGGACGGACAGACTCGTATTGCGTCCGTCCAGACTTAATTTGGCACTCACCCAGACGGACGGCTACAACGTCCGTCCGTCCCCACTGTATCGACCAATCGTAAGCTGCCACGTAGCCCGTTCGGACGCTCTAATTCCCCGTCCGTCTGGGTTAACTTAAAAACTTACCCGGACGGACGCTATATTTTCCTGTCCGTCCGGGTTGTCGATTATAATCGTTCAAAGCCGATTTTCACAGTGGCCGGAATTCGATTTCTCTCGACGCTCTACAAATTTCTTGTGCGATTCTCAAGCGAAAAACGCATCAGGTAATATCTTACTCCTTTTGTATTGATTTAGTTTAAATTTTTACGTGTAGAACGCAAAAATCCGAGCCCTAGGTCAAAATCGATTTTTTAGAATTACCCGGACGGACGCGATTTTAACCCGTCCGTCCAGGTGATCATATCCTTAACCCGGACGGACAGACCAAAATTGAGTCCGTCCGGGTTATGGCTGTGAAGGCCGAGTTTAAACGGGCTCTGATCTTTGCCACGGTTCGAGTTATTGTCGCTAATCTTGGAACATTCCAATTTGCAGAGTTTACGAAAATGGCAGATAAAATTGCTTATAAACGAAACAAGGATTCGACGTCACAAGTTGGACCATCGAAGCGGCCAGCGATTTCACAGCCATCTCCACTGCCCTCACAGCCACCTCGACCTCCACGGGCCTTACAGCCACAATTACCGGTCCCACAGTCAGTTTCACGGTCCTCAGAGCCACATCCACGTGCTCCACAGGCACCTCCAAAGGCCTCACAGCCACTGCCCAGCTCCTCGGCTCCCAGCTCGTCACAGCCAGCTACATCGACCTCACAATCGAAGGACTTTCGCTGTCAACTTTGTCGAGAGCAATATCAGCTGGATATAGTACACCGAAAGGTGTCGTTGACAAAGATGGTGGACTTTACAGGTTGAGCCAATTATTCTTACAAATTGTTTCTACAATATTTCGTTGAACTAGTCTTATTCATTTGTTATTAAAAATTTTCAGGATGGGAGTCCTTAGAGATAAAAGAAATGTTTGACAGAATCGGACTTCAAGGACTCTACACTATTCGGGGAGTCAGCTGTGAAAAAATGGTTCGCCTATTCTATGCGAACATGAGATTTTCTGCGAGGTCGGGAGTTATAAAGACCTACTTATTGGGTGAGGAGTATGAAGTGACGCCACAGGTTGTGAATGAGGTGCTTGGCTTTCACGCAGAAGGGGCAGAAAAGTACTACCATGCTCAGAAAAAATTGCCCATGCTCGCCACAGCGGAGGGAACAACGTTCATTAGATAGATTCATCGGAACGCTGATATTGTGGATATCGTGAAGCCAGGAGCAAGAGATATGAATGTGAAAGCTCGCGTCATCCACAACCTTATAGCACACACCATTCTACCGCGCGTTGGACATAGAGATCATGTTAGCTACATGTGTCTCTATGTCATGGAGAAATTGTATAGCGGTACCTTCTTCGACCCCGGCTATGTGATTCTGAATCACATTAGTGAGATCTCACGCACACGGACCAAGAACCTCGCGTACACTGTCTTGATTCAGAAGATTATTGAGCATTTTTAGATTCAGTTACCGCGAGGGGCACAGATATACCACAGCGGCCCGCGGATGCATTTGGTAGGCTGCATTTGGTGAAGATGGGGCTGCATGAGGTCGACGGAAGGTGGACGGAGGGGAATGATGTTCGGCCCCCTCCTGTGTTGCAACGCCCTCGTCGAGGGCAACTCCCCCCTCAGATCGTGCCTCCCACGGATATGGCTTCCATTACGACGCTGATAGAGACTGTTCGAGCGGAGGTGGTGGCTGTTCGAACAGAGGTGGCGTCTGTTCGAACGGAGGTGCAGACTGTTCGATCAAACATTATGGAGTACCTCACAGAGACGATGGATTACCACAGAGAGACTAGACGGATCATCCAGGATTGGATAGAGCTCCATACCTTTGATCCCGACGATCTTGGGGGAGGTGATGCCGATGGTGACGATGATGAGGTACTCCTGCCCGGGGGTGGAGACGACGAGGGTGTGCTGCCGGGGGCTGGAGATGACGAGGGTGTGCTGCCGGGGGCTGGAGATGACGACGCTGCCCAAGCTTAGGTATATTTGAATCTATTTTTCTCATTATTAATTACATTTCAACTCATTATAATCTAACTTTCTTTTATTACGTGCAAAGAGGGGACGACAGAGGGCGATGCACAGAGACAGATTTTTTTTTTAAAACTTTGATGATGTACTGTATTTGGATGATGAAAATTTGTAGTACTTGTAGTTGGATATTCATTCATTTGATGTACATTAGTTATATTTATTTTTGTTGGATGCAATTGATGTTTGAGGCAAAATACTGGAACTGTTTGGATATTCAAATATGCAGGATGATACTAGCTGTGGGAGAGACTAAAAACAAAGGAAACTCTGCCCAAATTTCTAATTTTTTTCTCACTTTAATTATAAAATAGACATTATAAAATACAATTTGCTGTACAAACTATAAGATACATCAAATATGCATAAAATAAAGATAATCCGCTCTCCACCATCTGTATGTCATCGTCTTCCATCATTATCTCTCATGGAGTGTTTCTTCAAAGGCTATGAGCCTTCAAAGAAGACCGGGATATGGTACCGTGGACAAAAAGATAGTTGTCCGAGCGAATCATTTTCTCGTGGAAGTTTCGGACAAAGATATCCCTCATTCTTTTTCATGGCCGCTTTCCTCATTGCTTGTAGTAGATTCCTGCACGTATTGAGAGTTATATTATAACATAATAGCGATATTTTGTTTACGAGAATAATAGTAAAAATGTACCTGCGTCCCGCCAACATGTGCGTGTTTCTTCAAAGGCTATGAGCCTTCAAAGAAGACCGGGATATGATACCGTGGGCAAAAAGATAGTTGTCCGAGCGAATCATTTTCTCGTGGAAGTTTCAGACAAAGATATCCCTCATTCTCTCTCATGGCCGCTTTCCTCATTGCCTGTAGTAGATTCCTGCACGTATTGAGAGTTATAATATAACATAATAGCGATATTTTGTTTACGAGAATAATAGTAAAAATGTACCTGCGTCCCGCCAAGGGTTCGGAAACCCATAAATGTGTCACGCGAAGCAGAAGCACGTGAAGTGGATCCCCTCTTAGAACATGTGCGACTGTTATGCCCCTGACGTCCACATTTACGACACGTCATCGTAGACTTCTTTTTAGAAGTCAGAACACGTGGACCACGAGAAGCGGTAGCAGGCTCATCGACATCGCGAATTCTTTTCTTCTTTGGCCTACCAGGTTGGGGCCTTCTCTGACCCGGAATGGTTGGTCCTATTCTCTGGTTCTGGCCACATTTGTTGCCCATTAATGGGACGAATGAAGTGCGAATACATCTCCAGATATGTGTCCCGATGATAATATATATGAACATAATCTTCCATCGGCTTTCTCATCAAATTAATGCATGCAACGGCGTGAACACAAGGGATTCCAGAAATCTCCCACCCTCGACATGCGCACTCGCCTTCATTGAGGTCAACGATATATTGTTCGTCGCCGTTGCTAACCTGAAACAGTGCATAAACAAATTCAGTATGAACAAATAGAACAAACTAAGAAAAACATATCAGTATGAACAAGTTGAACAAACCTGAAACAGTGCATTTCCCGCTAACTCAGCCCTCCAATCGTAAGCTGTCCCTTTCAGCCTCTCTAGCTTCTTCCTAATCTTAGGACACAGAACATCTTGTACTTTGAGCATCTCCTGGTGTTTTTTGACAATGCGTGTCATCAGGGTCTTTCGAATCATCTCGAACATCGTCAAAATCGGCATGTTCCGGGCTGGCAAAAGAACTGAATTGAAAGACTCACATAAATTATTCAAGCCCATGTCACACTTGGGAATTGTCGAAAATGCATGACTGGCCCAAAATCTAGGTGGTGTTCGTCGAAGCCATGCATGAGCATCCTTATTGAGATCATATACTTTCCTCATTGCTAGCTCAAAATATTCCCTTGTGGTTGCCCTTGCTGCATTCCACATCACATCTTTATACGATAGACCTGGAAATTTTGCTTTGTAGTTTGCATACATATGTCTCTGACAGAAACGGTGTTCGGCTAAACTAAATATCTCATCCACAGCATTCAACAATCCCTGCAATTTTAAAGCAAAACAGGCTCAGATTAAAACAATAACTTTTGCCTATCCAAATAATAATAGTAATAACAATATATACCTTCTGTCGATCCGACACAAATGTCCATCCTCGGCCTTCATCAATCCCTAAGTCGTTTCGCAATATCTCCAAAAACCACTTCCACGATACATGGGATTCTGATTCCACGTTGGCAAAAGCTATGAGATATATGCCATTGTTGCCATCAATACTCACGGCCGTGAGTAATTGGCCGGGGCAAGCTCCCTTCAGATGACATCCATCTAAACAAATAAGAGGTCTGCCCATATCCAACAAACCTGCTTTGCAAGCAGCCATACACATGTACATTCTTTTAAACATTATCTTCTCAGTTCTATCCTCAACGACCAGGTCACCATCTATTACCAATGTGCTACCTGGATTTGATCTTAATATTTCAGCTCCGTAAGAACGAAGTATCTTCAGTTGTTCTTCGTTCCTCCCAAAATTAGCTTCTTTTGCTTGGGTTCTTCCTCTTCTCGCAAGGCTTGGCTTAATGTTAACTTTGTGTTCCCGCCTCACTGTCTCGATAATATCATGAATTGGCCAGTCAGGTTGACTTTTGAACCTATCTGAATAAGTTGTTGCCAACCACTTTGCTGTAGCGTGCCGATTATCAAATACCCTTACGCAATTGTGATCATTACAATATGACTTTATTTGGAAGGTGGCCTCATTTTGCATGCCCGACGCATGCAGATGCCATTGACAATCTACTCCTTTACATTTTGCCGTCAATTTGTTCCTCCCACTTTTAACGATCTTGATATCATATCCTTTTTTCAAAGAATAGTCTCGTATTTCATTTCTAATGGCCTGCAAAGATTTATATTTCCTACTCAAAGCAAAATCACCAGAATCTGCAGCCCTTGTTTGTCTGCTTTGCACCTCGTCATCCTCAGAATTTAATGGTGTTCGTAGCTCCTCGTCTAAGGTTTTTGAAATTGAACACACTTGTATTTCTCCATCACCCTCTAAGTGGTCAAATGCTTGCATATCACGGTACATGGGAACGTCCTCCTCCATATACCAGTCTATGTTCGCAGTCTCATTTACATCATCCAATCTCTCAGCCATTTGCGACAATTATCTGTAAAAAAATCAAAATTTTATTCAAGTCAAACATATCCTATGAATTGAATACAAAATAGTTTTGACAATAATATAATTTCATATACACACAATAAATGAACAGAAAAATTGAAAAAGACAAAAAAAAAAACAAATTAATAATATTTTGTAACACCCCTAATTCCGTACCCGTATTTCCGTAATAAATTTTTCATTTTATACTTTTTACTTTTCTATGCTTTAAATAAAACTTTGTGCGGAATAAAAACTGAAGTTGAAAACAGAACTGAAATTGGAATTAAATTTGAACCTTAAAAGCATTTAAAACAAACTATAAAACAATTAAAAAAAACTTAAAAACATTAATTAAAAACATTTAAAATCATTCAGAAAAGGGGAGGGCAGAATCGGAAATCTGCCCTCAGAAATGTAACAGCGATCGGGCGCTGCTAATTGCAGCGCACGATCGCTGCATGCGCTGCACAATGCAGCGCACGATCGCTGCATTGTGCAGCGCCTGATCGCTGCACGCAGCGATCATTTGCTGCTGCAGCGATCCCCCACGGCGCCCAATCGCCGACCCCTCTCTCAGCGATCGCTGACAGCGATCAGCGCACAGCGCCCGATCGCTGCAGCACCTCACTTCTTCCTTACTTCGTGCTTCATTCTTTTTCTTTACACTTACTCTCTGGAATCTCAAATTCCAGAGAGCAACACAAATTCATCAAGCTCTCTGGAATCCGATTCTAGAGAGCAGAAGTTCACACCCTTCTTTACCCATTCTTTCATTTTACCTCATAACACTTATGACTTAACTCAACCGACTCGCAGCGGACTTTGCGGAGTCCAACTGCGTGGGTAGCTCTAAAAACCGAGCATACCAATATCAACCGAAAACCAATCAAAACATTTCCAAAACATTCATTAAACAGTTTAAACCAAAACGTTTTACATACAATTACCAAAACGTTATCTAATCCCTATCCAGATCCAAACAACCTAAGTATACTATACAATTATCAACTCAAAACATCCCAAAATAAACCCAGAGTTCAGACATACATCCCCACGGGTCATATCGCGCCTCGACTACTCAGCGCACTCCCACGAGCATCATCCATCAACTGCCTCCGACATCAGGAGGAGGAACGTCGTCCTCACCTGGATCTACGTCACCTAGCAGATCACCTACACCATACAGACACATATGAGATATTGAAATCTCAGTAAGCTACGTAAATGCAGATGCATGCGTGCGTATGCCATTCAGAAATCATGCTCAGATTCAGATTACAGATACAGAATTACAGATTACAGATTCATTACGTCACAGACAGACAGAATTGTCACCGAGACCTCGACCCACTAACCCAAGGGGGCCCGTCCGGCGGTTGGACTACCCCGTGGGGTTAGAGAGGGGGGGTACACGGTTGCAACACGCACAGCCGTGCCTGAGCCCAATCTCGCGTGACCAGAAACAGACAGATTACGTTTATTCATTCAGATTTCGTTACAGATTTCATTTCAGATATACGTTCCTTTTCTTAAAAACACGTGCAGAAATTCCTTTTCATGACTTTCGAAAACCGTGATGCATGAACAGTTCATATCAGCGGAAAGTAAACAAACAACATACATATTAACCAGACAATACAACATAACCTAGCTACCCAACCTAAACAACGTAAAACAAGGAACCCTCAAGGATCCTTGATACGACGACGAAGTATGGTGTAGACCTTTCGGTCAAGCAAGTCACGAGAACTTACCTCGAGCGCGCAGAACCACAAGCTATGTCCACGAGAGTCGTGTGTCTGAGAAAAATACGACATTCACAGTTAAAACCAATTTAAACCATAAATGTCCAAATTTCAAAACTTAGCTAAAGAATTCTCCTAAATTCTTCACTTAGCTAATTAAAGCTTTTCGAACATTAATTATAGCTCGATTATCCAACTTAACGAGTTTTCCCCTAAAACCCGAAATTTTACCAATTTATAACTTTTTCGCAAATCGACTTTTCTTCGTCCAATAACGTTCGATACGTTCAATATATACGTAATTATAGCTAACCTATTAATTACGAAGCCTAAATCGCGTTTTTAACGGAAAACCTAATTTAAACCCTAACCCTAAATCGAACTAAAACTCGAAACAAACGCTCAGAGATTGAAGCTACATACCGAGAGTAGCGAGAGAGGAAGAAAACGTGAAGGACGGAGGAAAAACGGAAGAGAGACGGAGGTCGGACTCGTTGGAATCGCCGGCGGCCGAGAGAAGAAACCTTCTCTGTTCGTGCGTTCCAGAGAGAAAAGAGAGAAGAGAGGAAGTGAGGAAAAGAGAGAAAAGTGAGGTTATTTAATAATTTGATTTGGCAAATTACCAAATTGCCCTTAGCTCTTATTTCTATTTTGTTTCGTCCTTCGGTTCGTTAATCGTCCAACTATTCGGATTCTCGAAAGTTCCATATTTTGCCAACAACTTCTATTCATTGCCAGGGATTTATTAAAACTGTCCGTTCGTAATTTGGACCTCGTTTGCTATTTTTACGAGAACGTCTTTTACATTACGAAAAGCGTATTTACTCAGAATATAGTGTTTGATCTCCGAAAATTTCCGTAAATTCCTTAAAATTCTTATTATTCGTTAGAATCGTAATGACGCTTTCCTTTTGTGAAACGGACCTGATTTGACATATTTACCAAAAATGCCACTAATAATATAATAATAATATAATCAAAGGTCCGTACAAACTGGATATTACATTCTACCCTCCTTATTCAGAATTTTGTCGACAAAATTGAATTACACAACAGATCAGGATACTTAGTCATCATATCCTGCTGTCGCTCCCAGGTAGCCTCTTCCACCTCGTGATTCCGCCATAGAACTTTGACTAGCGGAATTTCTTTGTTGCGTAGAACCTTGATGGAATGCTCCAAAATACGTACTGGCCTCACCTCATAGCTCAAGGTAGGCTGCACCTCGATTTCTGTAGTCTCTACGATATGCGACGGATCGCGCAAGCACTTCCGAAGCATAGATACGTGAAATACGTCGTGGATACCCTCCATAGAAGCCGGAAGCTGCAATCTGTACGCCAACTTCCCGATCCTCTTCAGAATAGGAAAGGGTCCCACATATCGAGGGTTTAACTTACCCCTCCTTCCGAATCTCGCAACGCCTTTGAACGGAGAAACTTTAAGGTAAACCTCGTCACCTTCCTCGAACTCTAGCTCTCTCCGTCTGGTGTCAGCATAGCTCTTCTGTCTGCTCTGAGCTACCTCGATG
Organism: Begonia masoniana; assembly: GCA_022432975.1. Classification (NCBI taxonomy): domain Eukaryota; kingdom Viridiplantae; phylum Streptophyta; class Magnoliopsida; order Cucurbitales; family Begoniaceae; genus Begonia; species Begonia masoniana. The sequence continues at coordinate 18,952,177 of CM039514.1, forward strand.
CGCTGTCGAATAATGGCAATCTTCTCTGCCGTTTGCTGCAGAATCTCAGGTCCAACGACACTGGCCTCGCCAACCTCGTCCCAATACAGCGGAGATCTGCACTTTCGACCATATAAGGCTTCATACGGAGCCATACCGATAGTAGCCTGGAAGCTGTTGTTGTACGAGAACTCGATCAGTGGCAAATACCTGCTCCACGATCCTTGAAACTCAAGCACACACGCTCTGAGCATATCCTCCAAAATCTGATTCGTCCTCTCTGTCTGACCATCAGTCTGAGGATGGAACGCTGTGCTGAAGTTAAGCTGAGTCCCCATAGCTTTGTGCAGACTCTTCCAGAACTTCGATGTAAACCTCGGATCTCGATCCGAGACAATAGAAACCGGCACTCCGTGCAACTTCACAATCTCTTGTACATAGAGCTCGGCGAGCTGATCCATAGACGATGTCATCTTCACAGGCAAAAAGTGAGCCGACTTTGTCAATCGGTCCACAATAACCCAAATGCCGTCATGGCCTCTCGTAGTCCTCGGGAGCCCCACAATGAAATCCATGGAGATCTGCTCCCACTTCCACTCCGGAATCGGCAGTGGTAACAGCGTTCCAGCGGGTCTCCGGTGCTCCGCCTTTACTTGCTGACATACTAGGCAGGTCTCAACGTACTTGGCAACCTCCCTCTTCATGTTCGGCCACCAGAAGTGCTGTCTCAAATCCCGGTACATCTTGGTACTCCCCGTAGTCAATGCACATCCTGAGGGTCCCGCCTTTCTTCTTGTCGAATAGAACAGGCGCACCCCAGGGTGAAACACTGGGTCGAATGAAACCTTTCTCCAATAACTCATCGAGCTGAGTCCTCAACTCACTCAACTCGGCTGGTGCCAACCGGTATGGGTTCTTAAACCTCGGTGCAGAGTTAGGATATACGTCAATAATGAACTCAATCTCCCGGTCTGGTGGTAATCCGGGACGATCATCAAGGAATATGCCAGAGAACTCTCTGACAACAGGAATGTCGCTCGGCTTCACTCCGCTGAGCAACTGACGATTAAAGACAGAGGCCAATAAATAGAGCACGCACCTTTGAACTGCTCGTTGACCTCCATAGAATAAGAGATAGGCGATTCAGTCAATCGGTTCCTCGCCTGATAGGAAAACTCGGCTTTATCCGGGTGTCGGAAGGTCACAATCCCGGAGCAACAATCGATGGTGGCGAAGTGCTGTGCTAGCCAGTCCATCCCCAAAATAAGATCGTACCGCTCTATGCTCATAACTATCAAACGAGCATAAAGGGTAATACTCCCACCGAGACGATATTGCCCTGGAGAATACGATCTGAACGCATATGCTCTCCCGAAGGCAGCATCACACTGTACTCATACTCTGACGGCCCAGACTCTAACCCCAATCTAGCCATACATGCAGTCGATACGAAGGAGTGCGTAGCTCCAGTATCCATCAAAGTAAACACAGTAGCGCCCATAAGCAAAATAGTACCTGCAATCACGGCAGGCTGAGCCTCATCATCAACATCGCCAGGCCCGATCAACGCAAAAACCCTGGGTACAACCCTCCTCTGATCATTGCCTGGTAAATCTCGACCCGGATGCGGGCAATTTCTAACAAAATGGTCGACTCCGCCACATCTGTAGCATTTGTTCGTGCCAACTCGACACTCGCCACTATGTTCTTTCTGGCATCTGGGGCACCAGGGCATCTGAGAAGTCCCCTATACCTGCTTTCCCTTGCCCCGATCATTTCCTCCCTCAAGAGGTCTCTTCGCACCCCTAGGCTGTGGCTGAGGTGGCTGTGCTCCAGGCCGCCATCCCTGATTCCGAGACTGAGGACGGATCTCTTGGAAGAAGCCCTTCGCTGGCTCCCTCGGTTTAACACAAGTGGCCCTGGCAGCCTCTATGTCCAGAGCTCTGGCTGTAACATCAGAATATGGCGCATCAATAATACCCGAGACTACCACGTGCATCCGAATCTCCGGATTGAGTCCCTCCATAAAGTGGTGCACCTTCTCCTCATTATCGCTGACCAGGCGAGGTGCGAATCGTGATAAAGTCTCAAATCTCCGAATATAATCCGCAACTGAACCAGTCTGCTTCAGCTGCGTAAACTCGTTCCTCTTGGCCACTCTCACTGTGCGGCTGAAATACTTGTCGAAGAATAAGAACTTGAATCGATCCCAAGTCATAACTGATACATCTGTAGTCGACTTGATCGAGTCCCACCAGAAACGAGCATCCAACGCTAAGTGAAATGTGGCATAAGCGACCCTGCTCCCGTTGGCAACCTCGGCGTAATCTAGCATGTCCTCCATAACCCGGATCCATTCCTCGGCATGTGTCGGATCCGATGACTGGCCGTCGAATACTGGAGGCCGTAGGCCTTGAAACCTCTGCATACCCTGATTACTGGGGACTACCAACTCCTGAGCCCTCTGGTTCTCTCGCTGGTTCTCTCGATTCACTAGGTCTGTAATTTGTTGCGCTTGCCGGTCCATATGCTGAGACTGGCGATCTAACAATTCCGTAAGACGACCCATCGCGTCGTCTCTAGGATCCCTTCCTCGAACCATATTTATAAAACTCCTATAGAATTTAAAACAAGTAATCCTAAGAAACTGAAATCAAACAAAGCAGTAAACAGACTTACAGTTGATGAAGGATATCCGCGTAGTGGCTGCGTAGTCGAGCAGTCTACAGAATCGATTTTAAAACCCGGGGGCTCTGATACCATAAATGTAACACCCCTAATTCCGTACCCATATTTCCGTAATAAATTTTTCATTTTATACTTTTTACTTTTCTATGCTTTAAATAAAACTTTGTGCGGAATAAAAACTGAAGTTGAAAACAGAACTGAAATTGGAATTAAATTTGAACCTTAAAAGCATTTAAAACAAACTATAAAACAATTAAAAAAAAACTTAAAAACATTAATTAAAAACATTTAAAATCATTCAGAAAAGGGGAGGGCAGAATCGGAAATCTGCCCTCAGAAATGTAACAGCGATCGGGCGCTGCTAATTGCAGCGCACGATCGCTGCATGCGCTGCACAATGCAGCGCACGATCGCTGCATTGTGCAGCGCCTGATCGCTGCACGCAGCGATCATTTGCTGCTGCAGCGATCCCCCACGGCGCCCAATCGCCGACCCCTCTCTCAGCGATCGCTGACAGCGATCAGCGCACAGCGCCCGATCGCTGCAGCACCTCACTTCTTCCTTACTTCGTGCTTCATTCTTTTTCTTTACACTTACTCTCTGGAATCTCAAATTCCAGATAGCAACACAAATTCATCAAGCTCTCTGGAATCCGATTCCAGAGAGCAGAAGTTCACACCCTTCTTTACCCATTCTTTCATTTTACCTCATAACACTTATGACTTAACTCAACCGACTCGCAGCGGACTTTGCGGAGTCCAACTGCGTGGGTAGCTCTAAAAACCGAGCATACCAATATCAACCGAAAACCAATCAAAACATTTCCAAAACATTCATTAAACAGTTTAAACCAAAACGTTTTACATACAATTACCAAAACGTTATCTAATCCCTATCCAGATCCAAACAACCTAAGTATACTATACAATTATCAACTCAAAACATCCCAAAATAAACCCAGAGTTCAGACATACATCCCCACGGGTCATATCGCGCCTCGACTACTCAGCGCACTCCCACGAGCATCATCCATCAACTGCCTCCGACATCAGGAGGAGGAACGTCGTCCTCACCTGGATCTACGTCACCTAGCAGATCACCTACACCATACAGACACATATGAGATATTGAAATCTCAGTAAGCTACGTAAATGCAGATGCATGCGTGCGTATGCCATTCAGAAATCATGCTCAGATTCAGATTACAGATACAGAATTACAGATTACAGATTCATTACGTCACAGACAGACAGAATTGTCACCGAGACCTCGACCCACTAACCCAAGGGGGCCCGTCCGGCGGTTGGACTACCTCGTGGGGTTAGAGAGGGGGGGTACACGCTTGCAACACGCACAGCCGTGTCTGAGCCCCATCTCGCGTGACCAGAAACAGACAGATTACGTTTATTCATTCAGATTTCGTTACAGATTTCATTTCAGATATACGTTCCTTTTCTTAAAAACACGTGCAGAAATTCCTTTTCATGACTTTCGAAAACCGTGATGCATGAACAGTTCATATCAGCGGAAAGTAAACAAACAACATACATATTAACCAGACAATACAACATAACCTAGCTACCCAACCTAAACAACGTAAAACAAGGAACCCTCAAGGATCCTTGATACGACGACGAAGTATGGTGTAGACCTTTCGGTCAAGCAAGTCACGAGAACTTACCTCGAGCGCGCAGAACCACAAGCTATGTCCACGAGAGTCGTGTGTCTGAGAAAAATACGACATTCACAGTTAAAACCAATTTAAACCATAAATGTCCAAATTTCAAAACTTAGCTAAAGAATTCTCCTAAATTCTTCACTTAGCTAATTAAAGCTTTTCGAACATTAATTATAGCTCGATTATCCAACTTAACGAGTTTTCCCCTAAAACCCGAAATTTTACCAATTTATAACTTTTTCGCAAATCGACTTTTCTTCGTCCAATAACGTTCGATACGTTCAATATATACGTAATTATAGCTAACCTATTAATTACGAAGCCTAAATCGCGTTTTTAACGGAAAACCTAATTTAAACCCTAACCCTAAATCGAACTAAAACTCGAAACAAACGCTCAGAGATTGAAGCTACATACCGAGAGTAGCGAGAGAGGAAGAAAACGTGAGGGACGGAGGAAAAACGGAAGAGAAACGGAGGTCGGACTCGTTGGAATCGCCGGCGGCCGAGAGAAGAAACCTTCTCTGTTCGTGCGTTCCAGAGAGAAAAGAGAGAAGAGAGGAAGTGAGGAAAAGAGAGAAAAGTGAGGTTATTTAATAATTTGATTTGGCAAATTACCAAATTGCCCTTAGCTCTTATTTCTATTTTGTTTCGTCCTTCGGTTCGTTAATCGTCCAACTATTCGGATTCTCAAAAGTTCCATATTTTGCCAACAACTTCTATTCATTGCCAGGGATTTATTAAAACTGTCCGTTCGCAATTTGGACCTCGTTTGCTATTTTTACGAGAACGTCTTTTACATTACGAAAAGCGTATTTACTCAGAATATAGTGTTTGATCTCCGAAAATTTCCGTAAATTCCTTAAAATTCTTATTATTCGTTAGAATCGTAATGACGCTTTCCTTTTGTGAAACGGACCTGATTTGACATATTTACCAAAAATGCCACTAATAATATAATAATAATATAATCAAAGGTCCGTACAAACTGGATATTACATATTTGGTCTCGGCCGGACGGACGCATGTTTACGCGTCCGTCCGGGTATAATTAAATGAAGAGACCCGGACGGACGCCTTTTTACGAGTCCGTCCGGGAATTATTAAATGAACCGACCCGGACGGACTCCTTTTTACGCGTCCGTCTGGAGTTTATTCAATGAAAATACCCGAACGGACGCTATATTGGCTTGTCCGTCCGATTGCCACATTTTTCCCCTTTTCGAATTAGGGCTCCGATTGTCAGGTTATTTAGGTTAAAATTTGAAGTAAATAAATTAGAATTGACAAAGAAATTACCACAGACGCTTTTTTTGTCGTAAATCTACGAAAAATTTCAAATCTTCGAGTGAAAAGTCTAATTTCGTCGCCTCTGTGTCGATGTTTTTGTCTCCGGTGAAAAATCCAAATTACCCTTTTGCTGGTTTTCATAACGCTTTCCCGGACGGACGGGAAAATATAGCGTCCATCCGGGTAAGTTTTTAAGTTAACCCGGACGGACGGGGAATTAGAGCGTCCGAACGGGCTACGTGGCCGCTTACGATTGGTCGATACAGTGGGGACGGACGGACGTTGTAGCCGTCCGTCCGGTTGAGTGCCAAATTAAGTCTGGACGGACGCAATCCGAGTCCGTCCGTCCGGCGTGGTCATTTTTGGCAGGTTTTCAATAGGTGATGGTTTGAATTGTTAGAAAATTTAGTTTGTGGTTGAATTCGGAAAACGCACGTAGTTCGTGGTCGTTTTTGGTAATTTCCCATTTATATATCATCACTAAATAGTCTCTTTAACCTAATTTTCTCCCTCTGCGCTATAATGCCCACTTATTAGTGCTCTATCTCTGCGAAATATGTGGGGAGCTATAGCGCTTTAGGACAGTGCTGTAGCGCTCCTCTAGTTTTGAAATTTCCAACGAGCGCTATAACAAAGCATTGAGAGTCTGATAACAACTTTCAGCATGCGACTGCTACCATAATCAGATTGAGCGCTCATTCTCGCATTGAGAATTGTGTTTCTTCGAGCGCTATAGCGCTTTGACAAGCGATCTAGTGTTGAAGCTAGTTGATATTTACCATTTTGCCATTGAAACTCATTTTTTCACTTCGATCTATTTTTCAAAAAATTAATCAAAATAAAAAGTAATTGAAAAGTGTATACGGAGAAAGTTAGAGAGAGATAAGAGGAGAAAGATAATATGAAGGAGATTTGGTAGTTATAAAAATTCAAAGTGATGAAATTATTTGATAATTGAATTTTCAATTATTAAAAATAAATAAATAAATCCGAGCAATTGTAGTTTTTTAACTAATGAAAACTGTTGTAAATTAAAAATAATAATTTATTTATTAGTTACAAAACATTAATTTATCCAAAAATGATCTTGTTAGAATTTCAAAAGCCAACTCGAACTGCCCTTCTTCATTTAAACTTTGCTGATGAGATATGATTTTCTAAAGTTCACAATAATAAATATTTATATTTATCAAATATTTGAATTTTACAAACAATTTTGAGATGTTATTTTAGGAGTAAATATTTGAATTTTTATAAAAAAAAATTTTGGAATGTTATTTTAGAGTAAATATTTGAATTTTATAAACAATTTTGATACGGTAGTTTTGGAGTAAATAATAACTAATTTTTATTGTAGATGAATTATTAGTAGAAATTATTAAAAAAATAATCTACGCAACTTTATAAATACATCTCCTTCCTCGTTGAACGCCTAACGTCATCAAGATTCAAGAATCGCTCTCAATCTCCAGAATTGTCCTTCTCTCACTAGACCTTTTATTCTTGTTGCTCTCTCAGTCCTTCGTTGAGAATCTTCTCTGCATAAACAATGGCGTCTACTTTATCACGAACGAAATGTAGCGGATTGTATCTCTCTTCTTCGTCCAATTTAGCTCGCTCGAGCTCCGGCTTCTCATGTGGATCGACAGCCTTCGGCAATCCTTCTTCGCCAGTGACACCCGTTAAGCTGCGCGGGCAGTCTTTTCGATCGGCGTCGTCTCATAATGGAAGGTCATTGGTTGACAATCCTCGCAATTCTGCCGGCCACTCGATTTCCGTCGAGAATTCGGTAAATAACGGCGCATGTTCCAACCAGAATAAATACTGCATGTGTTCTCCGTCGACCCATCCAGGCGCATTCCGGTGCTCTCTCCACCGGAATGTGAAAAAGTCTCGCAACGATCAGCAACTCAGAGATCAACCATCGTTCTATAGATCGAGCTACCTTAGTTTGAATCTCCGGCGAATGTCGTTGGCGAACTCACTGCTGAAAATCGGGGTCGCAGAAGGAAGAAAACTGCTCAGAAAAGCATCATCGCCTCCGCAGCAAAAAATACGGGGAGCCGCCTTCCAGCCGAGGCCCAGCCGGCTATCAAGAATGTCCATGGGCGACGATTGATGAACTCAGGTTAGCGTGGCTCTACTGAACAGACGTATCCTAGAAAAGTGCGGTGGAGAAGTCTTGAAAAGATTCTGTTCCAAATCTTGCCGTTAAGATATTTTTTAAAATTGATGTTTAATTTAATCATATAATTTATTTTATTTTGGTATATTTAGGAAAGGAAGAAACAGAAAGAAATAATCTTTGTAATATTTATTGGAGTATAGTAAATTCTGCTTCAGTAAGAGGACGTAGCTCTCACATTGAGAGTGAACCACTATAAATCTCTATTGTTCATCTTAGTTTTGGTTATTAAATTTTTATTGTCAAAATATATTTGGAATACTTGGTCGATTTTGATTAATAAAACCAATCAAAAAGAGTATTGTTGTGTTTACCCTTGTATTTTACTCATGTGATGACCCGGATGTGTAAGTATGTGTATGATGGCTGCACGAATCGGAACCCGGATGACAGTACGTCCGCGCGGGTAAACCGGAAGGTGACGGGTCGTAAAAGGGGGTCATCACAATCCCACATCGCTTGGGGAAGTATATGGAAATGAAACATATATAAAGAAACCCTCCCAAAATAGTAAGACGCGTTTTAAAGTACAATCGACAACGGATCCCATAAGAATTCCGAAGTTAAAAGTACTTTGGCGAGAGTAGTACCAGATTGGGTGACCGACTGGGAAGTCCTCGCCAAACAAAGCCGTGAGGGGAGGATATTGGACTACGGCCCAATCCTCAGAGCGGACAATATTTTGCTAGGAAAAGGGGTCGTTACAACTCTTTTAAAATATTCGTTGATGTGTCAAACAATGATTGATCAATTATTGCATCAATCATTACTTAACATATTAGTGAGTATTTTAAGAGAGTAGAATAAAAGAGTAAACATACTATTATTCATAAAAATGCATGAAAACTGTAAATGATTTTGGAAAATGTATATGATTTTGGGGAAGTTTATTTTGTCATGAAAAAAGAAATCTAGTATGGAAAAAATATTTCTCTCAAATGGTGATTACGAGGAAAAAGCACCACTAGAGAATTTCATACCATTGAATAGATTTAGATACTTAACATCTTTGAAAAACCCACGTAGATTCATAATAAATATAAGTATAGATTCATAATATATAAGTAAAAAGCTTGCGACTTTACATTGGTAATAGAGTCAATTCGATTTTTTTCATGTAAAAAAGAATCGCCGTAAGTTTGTAGATTTGATAAGATCATTTGTGGCCTTGTGTTTATAGATATGGTAAATATAAACATAAATTCATATGATGAATTATCTCCTTAAGTAGTTTAAATAGACAAAATAATAGATATAGATTATTGGGTACTTATCAAAAAAACCCTAAATTATAAGGTCCGTAACAAAACAAATGTTAAACTATATTTGCTAATTAAACAAACCTTAAATTATCATTTGTTAACAATTCAACCATTTGCGATCCATCGCAGATAAAATGCGGTCGCCCACACTTGAAATGAGTGCAAAATGCACTAGGGAACATGCGACCTCGTCTTCATAGGGTCGCCCGCAATTAAAATGTGATCGACTGCACGATCGACCGTGCCTAGAGTTTTGACTTGTTAATATATGATAGTTTAAAATTTATTTTGTTAACGAAAATAGTTTAAGTTTTTTTTTGTAACGCCCCCGAACCCACCTTGGCTCTGTGCGTTACTTTGCTAGCTCAACCCGTGTTAAAACAGCATTTAAAATAATTTTTCTTAAACTTTTCGACTCGATTTTGGGTTTTACGAACCCTCGAAAAATATCAAAAAACGCGCCAAAATACGTTTAAAATATGTCGGGTTAAAAGAATTCAGGAATAGGAAAACTTTTAATTTTTTTTTTTCATGTGGCGATCGGTCGCCGTAATGTGGCAATCGATCGCCACCCTCTCGGGTGCTACAGTACCTGAGAGGTGTCAACCAGCGAACGATCGCCCCTGCGGCGCCAGGCGTGCCCTGCGCGCCAGCGCCCCATCTGAGCGCCCAGCCCGACCTACAACTTTTCCTCCACTTTTTCCCAAGCTAAACACCTTCAAATTTCCTGAAATTTTAACCATACAATCCCAACACCCAAAACTTCATGTCCCGTAAAAATTTTGGGAAAACAACTTAAAACGAATAACAAAATAAACCCGACATTATAGACATTTCTAACAAAAATCGACAACATAACGGTTAAAAGTTTCTAAATCCGAAACCCTGAAAATATGCATTTAAACCATAATTTTACCAAATCCACACCAGTATCAAGCCACAAGTATTTACCCCAAATCAAATCTAACAAACCAAACGACAGAATATCAAACCTCAAACCATTTTAAATCAAAACAATATCTATACAAAAATCTCCAACCCACCAACCAAATACCTCAAAAATACCAACACAACCAAAAAGTAACTATCATTCACAACTCCCCGAAGACCATGGTCGAGACGCCCCGACAATTGCCCGCACCGGCATACAGCGTACATCAACGACTGCGTCTCCACCCTAGCTTTCCTTAAAGCCCTCACCTGTACTCCTGTCAACACCTACACCACGGAACACAAAACGTAAGGCTAATGCTTAGTAATTAGGGAATAATGCATACGAAAACACAATGCACACTACACAAACAACCTTCACACATAACCCTAATTCATGCGGTTTCTAACTCTCGGTTGTGTTCAACTCGTTCTCGTTTCATTACTCGTCACTTTCACTTGTGCGTCAAGCGGATACCTATCCTAACAGGATGGTCACGCGTTGACCGCTCAGAGCCAGATCCGAGGCACACATCGTGTTCACACACGGGACGGCCATACATGATCTTTTCCCACGTCGATCAATGAACCTCATTCATTATCAACTCACTGGTAGACACCTCCCGAACTGTCATTCTTTCAGACACTAATTCGCGACGAGGTGACTCAACCAGACACCTCCTGAACTGTCATTCTTTCAGACACTAATTCGCGACGAGGTGACTCAACCAGACACCTCCTGAACTGTCATTCTTTCAGACACTAATCGCGACGAGGTGACTCACACAATTCACATTGCCTCACATATCTTTACATTTCACTTTCACAAACTGCACACGATGCTCAAAACACGTATTTCGTAGTTTAAAAAAAAACCATGATGCATGTCACATACGATGCACAACACAAAACAAAACAAAACAACCAAGCAAACGATTCCCTACCGTTCCATGGTGTAGGCCCGAAGGCAAAACCACACACATCCACTACTTACTTGGATTCCCTGCACGTGCTCATAACTAAAAGCTCGGTCGGTCCAATTGTTCTCTCGTTAACCTAACAATATAAGGAAAACAACTTAGCACACTCTAAGAATTCCAAATGACTTGCCTAAGATAGCCTAAGATAAAACTAAGGACAATTTTTACCAAAATGTACAACAAACCTGAAATTACCCACACTTTTCATCATCAAACTTCAATCGATCAATTCACTCGTCTGATAACCTATCAATTATAGAAAATAGCTTAGCAATTCACTCATAAATTTCTAAAGGATCCTAAAAAGGATTCTAAAACCAAAACTAAACAACAATTCCCCCTAAAACCACAAAACTCGATTTTCACCAAAATTTACAACGTCCAACTTCAAGCAACCATAACTCCCTCGTTTTTCAACGGATTTCGACGTGCCACCCCAATCCGTAATCCTCTACACGTCTACTATCCATTGAAACACTTAAATTAACCAAACAAACACATTGGCCAATCCGAAATTGCAGAGACAGAATCGGCCATCAAGTGTTCTTAAACCAATTTTTGAGTAACACTCCTCCAATATTCAATCTAACCACTCAATTAACCTAAACTAATATATTTAAGGATTAATTGACCAAAAGAGGAAGAAAACCTTCAAGGAGAACATAATTTTTGGACTCATCAATTTAGGGTTTTCAAACCCTCACTAAACTCACCCTAAACACCATGCATTATTACCTTGAAATCCTTGGAAGAACTATGGAAAGAAGGAGAGAGGGCTTCGAGGGTTGGCTGAATCGTGGGAGAGAAAGAAAGGAAGAAGATGATGGAAAAAGTTTTTAATTCTACCTTTTTAACCTAATTCTTTCCTACACTTTTATTTCTTTCCATAATTTCTTTGTAAAATTACATTTAAACCCTCCTTTCCTCTCTTTAGCAGCCAACGTGATTGCTTCATTAAAATCACCACTTTATCATTTAATTTTTACTAAATTTTGATTGGTTTATGAAGTTTGACTTTTCAAACCTTACATATTCAACCAATCACCACACTTCATTCCCTCCCATTTCACACATGGTTTCCAACGTGAGAACTCACAATTTTCATTAAAATTTTCTAAGTTTTTATTTCAATAATTACAAATTTTATATTGGTTCCTTTAATAGTTGACTTTTCCAACCCTTTTGTTTTGAATTGTCAAACCATTTTCTTCTCTATTCTCATCCATTACACTTCAAGGCATAACATCAAACTTGTATAATTAAACTCTTATAACACGTCTAATCTATTGCTACACACGCTAGGAAAACTCCGGGTGTTACATTTTTTGTCAATAACTTTTTTTTTCTAAATTATTTTACCGGATTGTGTTTTCACTATTCGATAATCATGCAAAAATTGTAACATTTTAAATTTATATGATTAGTACTAGGATGTATTAAAAAAAGGCAGTATTGGATATTTGACCTATACAAAAAAAGTTGTTCAAGTTTGTATTGTGATAATTGTAGAAAATAATGTCTAATTTATTACATAAAAATGTAACATTCCTTATATTACAACTTTTCAATGGAGTGAAGGGTATAGTTGACATAGTAGAAAAATGTTAAACTTGCATGCACTACCGTGGCACTTGCTTGTGTGCTATAGTGCAACATCAAACTTGTTTTTGGGCATTTAGACTTCATCACAATATTTTTTATTGATTTATCTATAATATTTTTGAGAAACAATTTTATTTTAGTTAGTAATTAAAGCATGGGGAGGAAGAGATGATTATAATCTCCATCAACTTTCGTATCTTGCAACATGTTAAGTGTTGGTGATTTTACAACGCAAGGTACGTATCGCCTAGCATAATATAGTTTAAAATAGATCATCGAACCTAAAAGTAATTAATAAATATAAATTTATAATTACTAGTATATTTTAGGAAAAAGTTTAATTTAGCCCCCAACGTATGAGGTCAGTGGTCATTTGGTCCCTAAGGTTTATTTTTTGTCCAATCAGACTTTATTGTATACACCGTTTGCAATTCAAACCCTCCCGTTAAATTTGACACGTGCTCTGCACGTGCACTGCTAAAACCCCAAAATACCCTCTTTTCCTCCAGAAATTCCTACCGTAAATTCAAGTTTGAATAATTAGAGATAATTTAGTGTATGTTTTTAAGGAGAATTTAACTTTTACTTTAGGGATTTCGGGAGGAAAGAAGGGTATTTTGAGGTTTTAGCAGTGCACGTGCAGAGCACGTGTCAAATTTAATGAAAAATTTAACGGGAGGATTTGAATTGCAAACGATGTATACAATAGGGTCTGATTGAGTAAAAAATAAATGTTAGGAATTGTAGCACCTGGTTCCATTGAACCGAAATTTAATTTATTATTAATGATGTACTTTTATAGAAGGGTTGGGAGAGTTATTGATTAGGTTAATAAATGATCAGGCGAGGGCATGATGGTAATTAGAATTTTACATAGTGGATAACTTATTTAAGGAAAAGTCCAGTGAGAGTAGCCGCCACTATTCTCTATTTCCCTCTTTCGGTTTCCAGCTCGAGCAGTAGAACTCTCTAGGCGATTCTCTCGCCCGATCCTCCTTCGACCTAGGTAAGTCTTGTTTTCTTGCATTCTAGTTATTAGTTTACTGAGAGAATACAATGTGAAGATTTCGAGGTTTCTGTGATTGAGGGTGGGTTCAGGTTCTTGGTGATAGATGGGAATGTACGGGTAGCAGAGTTTCAAATCGATTTCCTCGAACATATTATTGACTTTTGGTAAGGTTTAGTAAGAGTTGGATTAATGTACTGTCATGACCTTAGGTGAGCGAGCTTCTGGAGTAGTTGTATCCGAGCATTTCCAGGAGAGCCAGGTAAGTAAAGTATGCATGTGCCTTCGGGCCTACATCACAAAACAGTAAGGTTATGCATCTTGTGAATGATTTTGTATGTCATGCATCATGTTTTTGAAAGATTTCGAAAATAAATTGCCATGTAAGAATGGTGAGGTATGAACTGAATGTGACAGACAAACTATTAAGGGAACTAATCCGCCCCTTAATCGAGTAGAGGATGTATGACATTGGGAGAATTGATCCCACTCCCAAGGGAATAGAGGGATCAGATCAGCTTTTAAGGGAATTCATCCGCCCCTTAATCGAGTAGAGGATGTATGACATTGGGAAAATTGATCCACTTCCCAAGGGAACCGAGGGATCAGATCAGCTTATGAACGTATGTGAATGTAACGGAGATGAGAAAGTAGAAATTGCATGTTTAAGAAATTATGCTTCAGTATTTCATTTCATTTCTGCTTTACTTACTTAGCATTAGGCTAATAGATGAGTTTTGTGATGTAGGTGGAGAAGTGACAGCAGGTGAATCCTCTGAGTTCATTGAGGGATAGACTGGTTGGGGGAGCACACTCATGCCACGGATCTGGTACTTGATGAGGCAGTTTAACTGATGTCTGTTGGAGTGAAGGTGTAGTTGACAAAGTTTCGATTTGAATAGGTTGAGACCTCATGACAGTAGTTGTTTCGATGTTTTGAAAATGTTTTGAGTTTCTTCTGATAATAGTATTATGCTGAGATTTGACGTTGGCACTAGCTGGAATGTTTTAAGTAATGCATTACTTAGAATGGTATTTGAATGATTTCAGTAATGTGAGTAAATTCTTTTCTGTAGTTAGAGTCGTGTTGGTATACCAAGGAGTAGACGAGGTGTGGTTCTGTTCTCTATCGTTAGATGAAGTCTATCGACAGAGGTTGAGTTATTGTTCTGTTGTCTATCAGAAGATGTCTTCATTGGAAGCCATCGGATGATATAGAACGAAGTTTGTCGTTTAGTCACCGGTGGATGTAGAACAAGTCGATCGGATGACGGAAATCATCTGGCTGACGTCATCGGAAGATGTAGGGTGTATTTTGTCGTTTAGTCACCGGTGGATGTAGAACAAGTCGATCGGATGAAGGAAATCATCTGGCTGACGTCATCGGAAGATGTAGAGTGCAATTTTATCGTTTAGTGACCGGTGGATGTCATGTGTAAATCCACCGGATGATGTAGAAAGTCTTTTGTTGTTTAGTGACCGGTGGATGTCGTGTGTAAATCCATCGGATGATGTAGGGAATACTTTGTCGTTTTGCCACCGGATGATGTTTTCCATTTTCTGCTTCAGCCCCTTTTGTTGACTTTGTTCAGCGGCGATGCGTTTGATTTTTGAAACCTACGAAGTATTCTGCGATTTAAACATGTGCAATAGTTTTGTTTAACTCTTTTTTTTACTTAAACAATTTCCGCTGCAAGTTTTCTAAAAAAAAAAAAAAAAAAAAGAAATACTGTTGAAATTTTTAGTCGTGTACGGGCATGGTGTGACGAACCGGATTCAGATAACTCGGGGCGTTACAGTGTGGTATCAGAGACATTCAGTTAAACCGTTCAAAAGATTACTCATCAGTGCCAATCGTTGCATGGAGGTACTCCAACAACTGTAAGTGTTTACCTTAACCTTAGCTACTAGATATTTAAGAGTGTAATTAACCTTGTACAGGAATATAACAAATGTCTAGACGACCAGGAAGACCAAGGTTACCAAGAGAGATACCAAGTCCGAGGCGGGAGGAGGACTCTAGTGTAATTAGGCAGCTGACAGAATTGATGCGCCAGCAGACTGATATAGTACGTCAACAGTCTGATCAATTAGGAGTGTTGTTGAGCCGGGAGACACAAGGAAGTGCCAACTCGGGTTCTAGCACTGAACATTCTGGAGATAGATTCCGGAGACTAAGACCACCCACGTTTGATGGACAGTCAACTGATCCAGTTATTGCTGAGGGATGGCTTAGAAAAATTAAGAGTATGTTTAGGTGTGCCAATATTAGAGAAGAGGACAAAGTCATGTTGGCCGCGTTCCATTTGGCTGGTGAAGCTCAACTCTGGTGGGAAACAATTGAGACCACCACTGACATTCTGACTGTGACTTGGTCACAGTTTAAGGACATCTTCTATGAGAAATATTTTAACAGCACGGTCCAAACTGCAAAGAAGTTGGAGTTTCTGAATTTGAAGCAGACAGGGTCGGTGGCAGAGTACAGTAGGCAATTTGAGTCCTTGTCCAGGTTTGCTGGACATTTTGCTCATAAGGACGAGGATAAGGTGTTCAAATTTGTGCATGGGCTGAAGCCGGAGATTTATCGAGGAGTCAAATTCTGTGGCATTAAAGGCTTGGCATTTAGTGAAGTTGTGTCCACTGCTCTGGAAGTGGAAGAAGCTGAAAGGAAATGTGCCGGACCAAAGGAGGTCTCGCAAAAGTTTATCCAGCCACACCATCAGAGTGGAGCGAAGAGGCCAAGTGAAGGCCAAAATAACCAAGGATCTGGAAAGAAGGTACTGAATACCCAGAAGTTCCCTCAATGCCCGAAATGTTCAAAGAATCACTTGGGGGAGTGTAGATTTGGATCGGGTAAGTGCTTCAACTGTGAAGAGGTTGGACACCTGTACAAGGATTGCCCAAAGCCCCGGGTCATTCGATGCTTCCATTGCAACAAGGTTGGCCATGTCAACAGAGACTGCCCAGCTTTGAAGGGTGGCCCAGTCAAGATTAAGCCAATAATATTCTCTATGATGGAGTCAGGTGACGAGGACCAGCCTACTGTAGTGTCAGGTACTATATTGATTAACTCTGTACCTGCTTTTACTTTGATAGATTCGGGTGCAACTCATTCTTTCATAGCCTCTGCATTTGCGGATAAGTTAGATGTACGGTTTACTCCTTCTGAGCATGTGTATAACGTAGCATTACCTTCTGGTGAGCACATGCACTCTAGTCAAATGATGCCAGATAGTGTGGTGTTAGTAGGGAATATGAATTTGCCTGCTGATCTCATTGTTATGGACATAATGGGATTTGATGTGATCCTAGGAATGGATTGGTTGTTTAAGCATTATGCCACAATAGATTGTAGAACTGGAATTGTTAGTTTTCAACCCCCTAGTGGTTTAAACCATACCTTCCAAGCCCTGAAGAAGAGTAAGGAAATGACTGTAATGACTTTTGTTAGTTGTAGACCCTCCCCTTGCAGAGAGTATTTGTGCTTTTTGGCCAGTGTTTTAGACACACAACAAGTAGAAAAATCAAGCCCCAAAAATGTTTTAGTTGTCCAAGAATTTCCAGAGGTATTTCTAGATGACCTTCCTGGCTTGCCACCAGATAGGGAAATTGAATTTGTGATAGATGTTTACCCCGGCGCTGAACCAGTATCTAAGAATACATATAGACTAGCATCTACAGAACTTAAAGAACTGAAGAAACAGTTAGAGGATTTGTTGGAGAAGGGGTTCATACGCCCTAGCTTTTCACCATGGGGTGCACCTGTCCTTTTTGTCAAAAAGAAGGATGGATCAATGCGTATGTGCATAGACTATAGAGAATTGAATAAGCTAACTGTCAAGAACAAGTATCCACTGCCGAGGATTGATGATTTATTTGATCAGCTTAAGGGTGCAAGAGTTTTCTCTAAAATTGACCTTAGGTCTGGTTATTACCAGTTGAAGGTTAAATTTGAAGATATCCCAAAGACTGCCTTTCGCACAAGGTATGGACATTATGAGTTTTTAGTTATGTCTTTTGGTTTGACAAATGTGCCAGCAGCCTTCATGGATCTCATGAATAGGGTGTTTCACGAGTATTTGGACAAGTTTGTCATTGTATTCATAGATGACATTTTAATCTATTCTAGAACTAAGGATGAGCATGCAGGACACCTAAGCTTGGTGTTAGGATTGCTGAGGCAGCACCAACTTTATGCCAAATTTTGAAGTGTGAGTTTTGGTTGGACAGAATTCACTTTCTTGGTCATGTGATCTCTGGAGATGGGATATCTGTTGATCCAGCCAAGGTTCAAGCTGTTAAGGAATGGCCCCAACCGAAGAATGCTACGGATATCAGGAGTTTTCTTGGATTAGCAGGGTATTATAGAAAATTCATTGAAGGATTTTCAAAGATTGCCACACCCCTTACCGCGCTGACAAGGAAAAATGTGAAGTATAATTGGACTGATAAATGTGAATCCAGTTTCTAGACCTTGAAGCAGAAATTGACCAATGCCCCAATTTTAACTCTTCCTGTCGAATATGGTAAATTCAGTATTTATTGTGATGCTTCCAAGGTTGGACTTGGTTGTGTTTTGATGCAAGACGGAAAAGTTATAGCTTATGCTTCTAGGCAGTTAAAAGTGCATGAAAAGAACTACCCTACACATGACTTAGAATTAGCTGCTGTGGTCTTTGCATTAAAGATTTGGAGGCACTACCTGTATAGACAAACCTGTGAGATATTTTCGGATCATAAAAGCCTGAAATACATTTTTACGCAAAAAGAACTGAATATGAGGCAACGTAGGTGGTTAGAGTTTGTCAAAGATTATAATTTTGAGATTAAGTACCACCCTGGCAAGGCGAATGTGGTGGCTGATGCTTTGAGTAGAGTGACTCCTTCAGTCTCTGCATTGATTCTAGAAATACCGATAGCTTTAGAGACAGAATTCCAAAGATTTAACCTGGAAGCTGTGTCTAGTGTGTCAGCCATGCTTTCGGCCATATCTTTGAGGCCAACTATTTTGGAGAAAATAAAGAAAGTTCAGATGAATGATGCTGAATGTAATAAGTATAAGTTGTGCATAGATTCCACTGACAAGTCGGATTTCAACTGCTCAGCTGATGGAATTCTCAAGTTTCGAAATAGATGGTTTGTTCCGGTTGATACTGAACTTAGAAAGGAAATTCTATTTGAGGCACATTCCTCTAGATTTTCTGTTCATCCTGGAGGTACGAAAATGTACAGAGATCTCAAGCAACATTATTGGTGGCCAGGTATGAAGAGAAGTGTGGCAGAGTATGTGGAGTCATGTCTGGTCTGTCAGCAAGTCAAAGCTGAACACCAGAGGCCTGCTGGAACATTGCAACCCTTACCAGTTCCCGAATGGAAATGGGAACAAATAACCATGGACTTTGTTATAGGATTACCTAGAACAGTAAAAGGTCACGATGCAATTTGGGTAATAGTTGATCGTTTAACCAAATCAGCTCACTTTCTGCCAATAAAGATAACATACTCGATGGATCAATTGGCTGAGTTGTATGTGCACGAGGTTGTTAGACTGCATGGAGTTTCAAGCACCATAGTTTCAGACCGAGACTCCAGATTTACATCTAAGTTTTGGAAAAGTTTGCACAAGGCTATGGGAACACAGCTTAGTTTTAGCACAGTCTTCCATCCTCAAACTGATGGACAATCCGAGAGAACTATCCAAACGTTGGAGGATATGCTTCGTGCATGTGTACTGGAATTTCAAGGTTCTTGGAGTAAGTATATGTAACACCCGACATTTCGGCCAGGTGATTTTCTGACCATTTTATTTATCACCCTTTTATTTAACCTTTATGATTTAAATTTGATGTTAAGACAAATTTATTACAAGTTGAGTAAAACTAGGTTGGGTGGCAGAATTGTAATTAAGATTGATGGATTAAGTATAAATAGAAAAAGGAAACCTTAAATCTCATTTAAACCTCACTGTAGCCGACACCCCTTCTCTCGGCGATTTCTTCTCTCCCGAGCTCCTGCTCTCTGTTACCGGCGTTCTCCCTCACTGACGACTATTTTCAGCCTGCATTTTCTCTGCAAGTTCGTACCCGAGGTATGCAATAGACAATGTAGCTATCTGTTAGTTTATCAGCTCTGTTTTCAGCTCAGCATCTGAACTTGGAGTTTATCAATGGCCATGCCGTTTTAGAACATTTTAGAATCCGAGAGTAGTAATGTCAACCCGAATAGATTCTGGTCATTTTAAGTAACCTAACTCAGATTTAATCAATAGTAGAACCTCTTTGTTCTATTTTGGATTTCAGATTCTGCACAGAGCTTTAGACTAAGGATTCGGAGATGACTCTAGCTATTAGATTCTAGGATGACCTATGATTAGAACTTTTAGGATTTTATTTAACTACTGTAATGTGAAATGTGCTAGGTGAAGAAGTTGAAGAGAAAGTGATCCAAGTTGCTAAGGAATCCAGGTAAGTGAATGTATTAAGTTTCCGGCCAATAGGGCCCTACATCAAAGGATTAAGTTAGATTTAGTGAACATTGTCTGCTATATGTTTGATGAAATGTCGATGGATATGGTTCTGTTATTCTCATGTACTCCCCTGTCTTAGTTCGATGATTAAGTGCATTTATGTTATGCATCATGTTTTACTTCTCAAGCATATGAAAATGTTTTGAAATATGTTTTCTCATGAATAAGGTAAGAAGATAAAACTTATGCAACGTGGTTAAGTGAGGGTTGGGGGTGGTTCGGCGTATGTCACAGTCCGCAGTAGGACATATGAATACGACCCGCAGTAGGGACCATGATCAAACTCACTGTCGAACCCCCTTTACCGGCACAAATCCTCCCTTAAACCACATAATGTAATGAAGAATATGAATGATGAAAGGAATGATGAATATGAGCATGTCTACGAATGATGATTATGAACAATGAATACGAGATACGATTATGAATGATGATTAAGATAAGTACATGAAAAGAAAAGACTTATGAGCATGTTTTTCTCCAAGTTATGCATTCATGAACTCATAATAGTTTGCATTCCTTACTAAGCCTTAGGCTTACAGTTACACCTTATGATGTAGGTGAAGAAATATCAGGTGAGGAATTCAAAGTTGATGAAAATGTCTAAGCTAGGTTGCTGGAGGTGTTCAGGGGCAGTTCTGTGACTGGATGGCAAATGGGTAACCCTGGTTAACGTTTCATGATTTAAGGATGTTTATAAGTTCTGAAGTTTAAGTAGTAATGTTTATGATTATGGAAGTCTAAGTATGATGACTTTACTTTCGAATTATTGAGTTCTGAGTTTGTCTGGTATGAGTACTGAATCTGAGGATATTTATGAGGATATGAAATGAATTATTAAGTCTTTCGCTGTATGAGTTCTAGTAAGTTTATGGTTCATTCCGCTTGAGTCCTGGTTATTAAGATTGAGGCTATGAAGTTTATGTTATCTAAAATCTAAGTCTGAGAAAAGCCAGGATGTCTTCTGCCGAGGGACGCTGGAGGAAAAATTGTTGTCTTCCGGCTGACGTCATCGGCAGGAGAAGTGTGATAGAAGTTGTATGAGTTTGCCTTCCGGCTGACGTCATCGGAAGGGGAAAATGGTTGTCTTCCGGTCCGGCTGACGTCATCGGAAGAGGAGGAATTGTTGTCTTCGGCTGACGTCATCGGCAAGGAGAAGTGTGATAGAAGTTGTATGAGTTTGCCTTCCGGCTGACGTCATCGGAACGGGGAAAAATGGTTGTCTTCCGGCTGACGTCATCGGAAGAGGAGAATGTTGTCTTCCGGCTGACGTGGCAGGAGAAATGTGATGGAAGTTGTATGGGTTTGCCTTTCCGGCTGACGTCATCGGAAGAGGAAAATGGTTGTCTCCCGGCTGACGTCATCGGAAGAAGAAAACGCTATTTTGTCGTCTAGTGGACCGGTAGAGGTAGTGTAATTCTCTACCGGAAGACAAGATGTTATTTTGTCGCCTAGTGACCGGTATAGGTAGTGTAATTCTCTACCGGAAGAAGTATATCACACGAGTAAATTTAATGAAGCACGAGAGAGTCACGTGTCCACCAGTAGATGTCCCCTACCGGATGAGGTTTTAATGAACACGAGAGCTGCACGTGTTCATCGGTAGATGTCCACCACCGAGCGAGTTTTAATGGGTCACGTGTTAAGCTCATGCTCACCGGAAGATGTGAACTCTAAGCTTGTCGTTTAGCGATTGGCTGAAGTGCTTGCATGGCTCGCCGGCAGATGCTATGCACTTCATTAAAGTTACGTTTTCAAAAAAAAAGAGTACAAAAATGAATTTAAGTTTAAGTAAGGTCAAGAATTTCGTGACGGTCCTCCTCGGGTCGTTACAGTATATACCATTGATTGAATTCTCTTATAATAACAGTTTTCAAGCAACAATAAGCATGGCACCTTACGAGGCATTATATGGACGAAAGTGCAGATCTCCATTATATTTGGATGAGGTTGGGGAAGCACAATTGTTTGGTCCTGATATTGTGCAGCAGACAGTGGAGAAGATTGTTCTTATCCGGCAAAGAATCTTAACAGCTCAAAACCGGCAGAAAAGCTATGCAGACAAAAGACGAAGAGAATTAGAATTTGATGTTGGTAATGAAGTTTTCCTTAAGGTGTCACCTTTCAAAGGAGTTGTGAGGTTTGGGAAAAGAGGCAAGTTGAACCCCAGATATATTGGACCTTTCCAAATCGTGAAGAGGATTGGGAAGTCAGCATATCAACTTCAGTTACCAGCCTCTATGGAGGGAGTTCATAATGTGTTTCATGTTTCCATGCTAAAGAAATGTATTAGAGATCCTTCACAGATTATAGAACAGCAGAACATTGAAGTCCTTCCTACTCTTACTTATGAGGAGAAACCAGTAAGGATTTTAGATTATGCAGTAAAGGTATTACGCAACAAAGAAGTTCCACTGGTAAAAGTCTTATGGCATAACCAGAACATTGAGGAGACAACTTGGGAGCGCCAGCAGGACATGATGGACCAATATCCAGAACTATTCAGGTACTGAATTTTGAGGACAAAATTCTTTTAAGGAGGGTAGATTGTAGCACCCGGTTCCATTGAACCGAAATTTAATTTATTATTAATGATGTACTTTTATAGAAGGGTTGTGGGAGTTATTGATTAGGTTAATAAATGATCAGGCGAGGGCATGATGGTAATTAGAATTTTACATAGTAGATAACTTATTTAAGGAAAAGTCCAGTGAGAGTAGCCGCCACTATTCTCTATTTCCCTCTTTCGGTTTCCAGCTCGAGCAGTAGAACTCTCTAGGCGATTCTCTCGCCCGATCCTCCTTCTACCTAGGTAAGTCTTGTTTTCTTGCATTCTAGTGATTAGTTTACTGAGAGAATACAATGTGAAGATTTCGAGGTTTCTGTGATTGAGGGTGGGTTCAGGTTCTTGGTGATAGATGGGAATGTACGGGTAGCAGAGTTTCAAATCGATTTCCTCGAACATATTATTGACTTTTGGTAATGTAACGACCCTAAGTCCGTACCCATTTACCCGTACTAATTTTTCATTTTTATTTTACATTTTAAATAAAACGTTATGCGGAATCTAAAACTGAAGTTGAAATCAGAACTGAAGTCGGAATTAAAACTGAACTTTAAAAGCATTTAAAACAAAACCTTTAAATAATAATTAAAACTAAAACATTTAATAAAACTTTTAAATAATAAAAGAAGGGAGGGCAGAATCGGAATTCTGCCCTCAAAGTGCAGCAGCGATTGGTTGCTGCAAATTGCAGCGCCCAATCGCTGCAAGCACTGCAGCGTGCAGTGCCCGATCGCTGCACGTTGCAGCGCTCGGTCGCTGCAGGCGCTGCAGCCGGCAGCGCCCGATCGATGCAACATGCAGCGCTCGGTCGCTGCAAGCGCTGCAGCCTGCAGCGCCCGATCGCTGCAAGCACTGCAGCGCACGGTCGCCGCACCTCCAGCACCCCTTTTTCCTTTTCTTCTTTCACTTACACTTATGCTCTCCCGAGAGATTAAACACTTCAGACTTCAGACACAAAGAAATTCTTCACATAACAAGCTCTCTGGAATCCGATTCCAGAGAGCAACCATTAATGCTTTTACACATACTTTCACTTCCATAATCACACCCAATTAAAGCTTAAACTCTCCCAACTCACAGTGGACTTTGCGAAATCCAACTGCGTGGATAGCTCTAAAAACCGAGCTATCCGTATCAACCTAAAACCAATCAAAACATTTCCAAAACATTCATTAAACAGTTTAAACCAAAACGTTTTATATACAATTACCAAAACGTTATCTAATCCCTATCCAGATCCAAACAACCTAAGTATACTATACAGTTATTATCAATCCAAAATATTCAGAAGACCCCCAAAACCTTTACATAAACCCACCACGGGTCAAAACGCGCCTCGACTGCTCAGCGCACTCCCACGGCCATCATCCATCAGCTGCTCCTACGTCCGGAGGAGGAATATCATCCTCACCTGGGTCAACGTAACCTAGAACGTCACCTACACCATACAGACACATATGAGATATGGAAATCTCAGTAAGCTACGTAAATGCAGATGCATGCGTGTCGTGCATATGAAGTTCAGAAAACATGCTCATCAGACATATCAGGTCATTTCATACATATTGCCACCGAGATATCAGCCCACTAAATGGAAAGGATACATTCCGCGGTCGAACTACCACTTTCCACTTAGATGGGGGGGGGGGTACATGCTCACAAACCCTACAGCCATGCCTGAGCCCCATCCCGCGTGACCTTTCAGATACAGATTACGTATTTTCGTTCATTATTCATTTCATTGAAAACTCGTGCAGAAACCCATTTTTATGCCATTTTGAAACCCGTGATGCATGAACAGTTCATATCAGCGGAAAGTAAACAAACAGTTCATATCGGCAGACAATATAACATAACCTATAAACAACTAACCTAACTACCCAACCTAAACAACGTAAAACAAGGAACCCTCAAGGATCCTTGATACGACGACGAGGTATGGTGTAGACCTTTGGGTCAAGCAAGTCACGAGGACTTACCTCGAGCGCGCTGGATCTCAAGCTTCTTCCACGGGAGTCGTGTGTCTGAGAAAAAACACGACATTCGCAATTAAAACCAATTTAAACTATTAACGTCCAAATTTCAAACTTTAACTAAAGAATTATCCTAAATTCTTCACTTAGCTAATTAAAGCATTTCGAACGTTAATTATAGCTCGATAATCCAAATTCTCAAATAACGAGTTTTCTCTAAAAACCCGAAATTTAACCAATTTATAACTTTTTCGCAAATTGATTTTCTTCGTCCAATAATGTCCAATACGTCCAATATATACCTAATCACGGCTAACCTATTAATTACGAAGCCTAAATCGCATTTTTAACGAAAACCCTAATCGAAACCCTAACCCTAAATCGAACCGAAACTCGAATTAAACACTCGAAAACTAAAGCTACATACCGAGGGTAGCGAGAGAGGAAGAAAACGTGAAGGACGGAGGAGAAACGGAGGTCGGACGGAGGTCGGAATGGTGGAGCTCGCCGGCGGCCGAGAGAAGAAATCTTCTCTGTTCGTGAGTTCCAGAGAGAAAAGAGAGAAAAGAGAGAAGTGAGGGAAAAGGAGGGAATTTGTGTTATTTATAAAATTGATTTTACAATTTACCGTTTTGCCCTTCTTTGATTTTTATATTGATTTCGTTCTTCGGTTCGTTAATCGTCTATCCATTCGACTACTCCATACGTCCTTACTTTACCAATAAGTCCATCTAATTATTTGGGATTTAACAAAACTGTCCGTTCGCAATTTGGACCTCGTTTGCTATTTTTACGAGAATGTCTTTTACTTTATGATAATAGTAATTACTCGGAATATAGCGTCACTATTCTGAAAATTCCCAGAATTTCCTTAAAATTCTAATTAATCGCTAGGATCGTAATGACGCTTTCTTTTCGTAAATCGGACCTGATTTGACATAATTACAAAAATGCCAATAACAATATAATAATAATATAATAAAAGGTCCCTACAAACCGGATATTACAGGTAAGGTTTAGTAAGAGTTGGATTAATGTACTGTCATGACCTTAGGTGAGCGAGCTTCTGGAGTAGTTGTATCCGAGCATTTCCAGGAGAGCCAGGTAAGTAAAGTATGCATGTGCCTTCGGGCCTACATCACAAAACAGTAGGGTTATGCATCTTGTGAATTTTTTTGTATGTCATGCATCATGTTTTTGAAAGATTTCGAAAATGAATTTCCATGTAAGAATGGTGAGGTATGAACTGAATGTGACAGACAAACTATTAAGGGAACTAATCCGCCCCTTAATCGAGTAGAGGATGTATGACATTGAAAGAATTGATCCCACTCCTAAGGGAACAGAGGGATCAGATCAGCTATTAAGGGAATTCATCCGCCCCTTAATCGAGTAGAGGATGTATGACATTGAAAAAATTGATCCACTTCCCAAGGGAACCGAGGGATCAGATCAGCTTATGAACGTATGTGAATGTAACTGAGATGAGAAAGTAGAAATTGCATGTTTAGGAAATTATGCTTCAGTATTTCATTTCATTTCTGCTTTACTTACTTAGCATTAGGCTAATAGATGAGTTTTGTGATGTAGGTGAAGTGACAGCATGTGAATCCTCTGAGTTCATTGAGGGATAGACTGGTTGGGGGAGCACACTCATGCCACGGATCTGGAACTTGATGAGGCAATTTAACTGATGTCTGTTGGAGTGAAGGTGTAGTTGACAAAGTTTCGATTTGAATAGGTTGAGACCTCATGACAGTAGTTGTTTCGATGTTTTGAAAATCTTTTGAGTTTCTTCTGATAATAGTATTATGCTGAGATTTGACGTTGGCACTAGCTGGAATGTTTTAAGTAATGCATTACTTAGAATGGTATTTGAATGATTTCAGTAATGTGAGTAAATTCTTTTCTATAGTTAGAGTTGTGTTGGTATACCAAGGAGTAGACGAGGTGTGGTTCTGTTCTCTATCGTTAGATGAAGTCTATCGGCAGATGTTGAGTTATTGTTCTGTTGTCTATCGGAAGATGTCTTCATTGGAAGCCATCGGATGATATAGAACGAAGTTTGTCGTTTAGTCACCGGTGGATGTAGAACAAGTCGATCGGATGAAGGAAATCATCTGGATTACGTCATCGGAAGATGTAGGGTGTATTTTGTCGTTTAGTCACCGGTGGATGTAGAACAAGTCGATCGGATGAAGAAAATCATCTGGCTGACGTCATCGGAAGATGTAGAGTGCAATTTTGTCGTTTAGTGACCGGTGGATGTCATGTGTAAATTCACCGGATGATGTAGAAAGTCTTTTGTCGTTTAGTGACCGGTGGATGTCGTGTGTAAATCCATCGGATGATGTAGGGAATACTTTGTCGTTTTGCCACCGGATGATGTTTTCCAATTTCTGTTTCAGCCCCTTTTGTTGACTTTGTTCAGCGGGCGATGCGTTTGACTTTTGAAACCTACGAAGTATTCTGCGATTTAAACCTTTATTCCTTTTTGCCGATTATTCCTCAAAATTCCAGCTGAGTACTCAAGCATTGTGCAATAGTTTTGTTTAACTCTTTTTTTTACTTAAACGATTTCCGCTGCAAGTTTTCTAAAAAAAAAAAAGAAATACGGTTGAAATTTTTAGTCGTGTACGGGCATGGTGTGACGAACCGGGTTCAGATAACTCGGGGCGTTACAGGAATCAAATGACCACTAATTCCATACGTTGGGGGCTAAATTGAACATTTCCCTATATTTTAATTCAATTTTTTTAAACAACTAAATTTTGAATTATGTGATGATTTTCGTACAATGATCGTATATTTTTCTTATATGTATCCGACACCAACGTATTCCTTGAACGTGTGTCCAACCTCCTCACAGTTGAAACACTTCCCAAAGCCCAGTCTGCATTCCCCCGGGTGGTTCTTCAAACACTTAGGACACTGGGAAATTTCCTGACATTCTGTACCTTCCCTCCTGCTCCTTGGCTATTTTGGCCTTCACTTGGCCTCTTCGTTCCTCTTTGTTGGTGTGGCTGGTTAAACTTTTGTGGGACCTCCTTTGGTCTAGCACACTTTCCTTCAGCTTCTTCCACTTCCAGAGCAGTGGACACAACCTCACTGAATGTCAAACCTTTAATACCACAGAATTTAACTCCTCGGTAGATTTCTGGCTTCAGTCCATGCACAAATTTAAACACTTTATCCTCGTCCCTGTGAGCAAAATGTCCAGCAAACCTGGACAAGGACTCAAACTGCCTACTGTACTCGGCCACAGACCCTACCTGCTTCAAGTTCAGAAACTCTAACTTCTTCGCGGTTTGGACCGTGCTGCTAAAATACTTCTCATAGAAAATGTTCTTGAATTGTGACCAAGGCATCACCAAAACATCAGTGGTGGTCTCTATTGTTTCCCACCAGAGTTGAGCTTCACCAGCCAAGTGCAATGTTGCCAACGTGACCTTGTCTCCTTCTCCAATGTTGGCACACCTAAACATGCTTTCAATCTTCCTAAGCCATCCTTCAGCAATAACTGGATCAGAGGACTGTCCATCAAACGTGGGTGGTCTTAGTCTCCGGAATCTATCTCAAGAATGTTCATTGCTAGAACCCGAGTTGGCACTTCCTTGCACCTCTCGGTTCAAACCGCGAAGAAGTTTGCCAGCTCAGTGGTACTCCTCATTCGTAGCCCTTGAGCTTGTCCCTGAGGGCAAGAGTTCGAGTGGGGGGGAAGGCAAAAACCCTCTGCAGGGGGAGGGAAGATCGTGAGTACACGTGGTGGGCCTGTGTGGCTACCACGTGGCAGGGATGCGCGGCTTCTGGCTCGCCGATTGCTGGGCCGTGGGCCTGGGCCGGGGGTGTGGCCGTTACAAAAAAGGCGCCTTTTTTGTAATGGCCACACCCCCGGCCCAGGCCCAAGCCCACGGCCCAGCAACCGGCAGCCAGCTCAGTGGTACTCCTCATTCGTAGCCCTTGAGCTTGTCCCTGAGGGCAAGGGTTCGAGTGGGGGGGAAGGCAAAAACCCTCTGCAGAGGGAGGGAAGATCGTGAGTACACGTGGTGGGCCTGTGTGGCTGCCACGTGGCAGTGATGCGCGGCTTCTGGCTCACCGGTTGCTGGGTCGTGGGCCTGGGTCGGGGGTGTGGCGGTTACACATTTCCACCGCATCACCTGTTTCACGGTTGAGTTCTCGAATAAACCTTGCGATGAGTTGTGCTTCAGGTTTCTCAATAGCACAGCGCATATTGAGTGTCTCAAATTCCGTAAGGTATTCGTCAATGGTGAGGTTATCTTGTCTAAGGTTTTGGAGTTGATGGAAAAGCTCGTGTCTATAGTGTCGAGGAACAAACCTCTTATACATTAATTCTTTCATGGAGTTCCATGTGGAAATGGGATATCCTATGGATCACATTCTTTGGGTTTTAAGGTTGGACCACCATAGTGCGGCGTGGCCCGTACATTCTAGTGAGGCGAGTTGAAACTTTACTCTCTCGGAGTAATCATGACAATCAAAAACTCTCTCAACTTTGTCAACCAAATCCAAAAAGGTGTGTCCGTCACACGTTCCATTGAAAGAGAGAATTGTTATCTTAACGTTACAGAGGTCATCGTTGTCTCTACGACGATTCGGGTGATATTGCTCTTCATCATGTTCTTCCGCCCATTCTTCATCCTCCGAGTTAAAATAACGTTGTCTCCTTCTTTGGGGTTTGACCCATTCTATTTCCTCTAAGGGTTGTTGGATAGGGTTTCGATGTCTAGGACGTTCGGGTCTAATCCTAGAGGATATTTCTCATGAAGGATCTCGTTCTTGGGATTCTCTTCGGGGATGGTTTGTCATATGTTCTTTAAATTGGGTCATCTCAAGGGAAACGTCATTGATTTGTTGCGTAATGGCACTAACCAAGCCCGTTAAGGCGTTGATTTGACCTTGCATGCTAGATTCACCTTCGTGACGAGTGTGTTCGGGAGGGGGAGTGTCCCTAACCCGATTTGGCTCTTAGTGTGGTGTGTCTCGTGTGAATCCACTTCTATTAGTCATTACTAAGTGTTAGGTATTTAAGTTTTAAATTCAAATTTTTTTGTGTTCCAAACTTAAAAATTTTAATTCTTGTCTAAGTTGCTTTATCATAAGTTAGTGAGGTGGTTATCTAATTAGTGTTTTAGATTAATTTTAGGCACTAAGAAATGATTCCTAGCTAAGATAATAATTAAGAAAAATTATAATCAACCTTAACAATTCAAAAATTTTAGTCATGAAACAACTTAAGCAATTTTATTAAGCACTTAGTAACTTCTAATAAAAATCAATTTTGCAATATATTCAAATACCACAGTTCCAATCAAATTCAACAAAGTTACCAACTTTAAGCTAGATTCACTCAAGATAATATTAATATAAACTTAATAACTCCCAAAAACAGCAAGTAATAACATTTAGATACAAGTTTAACAAGAATAACATGCTGAAATTTTTCATTTTAATATAGCAGAATTTTCATGTTAGTATATTAATTAACATGGCCGATTTTAGCTTTATTTTGCTACGAATTTTCAAATCAACTTTGTGTACTTCAAATACTAACATATAATGGATGATTCATAAAATAAATTTAAGTGCAAACAACCAATATTATGATATGAAAACCGAGCAATAAGAACAAGAAAAAACCGAGAAGATACAACACATTTAAATCGGTTTTAACAACTCTTTTGTTAACACATTTTGCAAGCCGATTTGATATAAAGTTGTTAGCATATTTCAGAGGATCCAAATGACATATTCTTAATGCAAAGATATTCCAAACAATAACCAAATAGGAGCTGAAAACCGAGAGGGAAAAAGCATTCAAACCGAGGTTAGATGACAAGTGAAACCGAGAACAAAATGTAAATGGAATGTAAGCTCACCTTTGCCGATTCAAGTGCCACAATGCAACCGATTTAACATAAGTTTCATGTTATTAAATGACAAGAAAAATAGCAGCAAATAATAAGATATGAATAGCACAAAGTTAGCTTAAAAGTAGAATAAAAAATAATGCTAAAAATAAGAGCGGCTATCCCAGTTTCGTGCTAGATTTTGACTAACGTCAAATGCAACTAAAACGCATAAGGGAAGCAACCTTACGCTCTAATACCACTTGACACGGGGGCCCTTAGAAAAGGGGCCGTGTAACCCACGAATTAACAAGAGTGCTCGGTGTGTGTGTGAGGAGTGAAAATCCGAAGAGAATAAGATGCTAAGATGAAGATGAAATGCAAAGAAAAGGAGGTGATGGTGTGTGCAAGGGATGGCCGAATAATAAGGGGAGATAATGAGTGAAATGCATAATAAAATGGAACAAGAAGAAAGTGGATTAGAGTGTGTGGAAATGTGAAGAAACGAGAAGATGGAGATGAAGAGAAATTGTAAGAAAATAAAAGTGAGTGTGTGAAGAGTGTGAGCCGAGATTTAAGGAGTGAAATGTGTGTGAAATTTGATGAGAAATGAAAATACCTTTGGCGGATCCGAGGAGCTATCTTACGTTGAGCTCTCGGATATACGTTTTCCCAGAGAAAAATGACCACCGTAGGCCTAGGTTTCTTCCTCGAAGCCCTTACTCTCAAGAGAGCAAGGTGAGGGAAAAGATAAGAGTTAACCGAGAAACCTTAAGCTAGGCTAACAATAGAGGACCTCTCCACTCGATTCAAGAATCGAGGAACACCCGAAGGGCTTCTAACACTTGGTTAGGAAAATAGCAATTCTCATAAAAATGGGCAAAAGTGTTTTACAATCACCAATGCTATGCTTAAATAGGCAACCTAGGTGGATGATTAGGGTTTGGCATTTGGAAGAGGGAATGGGGGCCCTTGGATGAAAAATGATCGGCGGCCAAGTGGCATGATCCGTGCACGCGCAGCTGATTGGAAGGAGCTGCCAGCGTGCGCATCCGACGGACCAGCGAGAAGCAGCAACGCGCCACATCAATAGCACTTGATGCCGATCTGTGCGCACGATCAGAGGCCACCCTGGCAATCCGGGGCGCGCCTTCATCAACGGCTGCGATGCACCAGCGAGCGCGCCAGATCTGCTGAAGCCTGCCCACGCGCCTCCTGCCCGATGCCTGCTGCTGCCCGAGCGCACCACCATCAGCAAGCACAAGTAAATCCAAACCATTGCTTGGCCAATGGTGGAGATTATACCATGTCTTTGATCATTGTTGCCACCCACATTTGTACCTGTAATTTTCATACCTTAAGAGTGGGCTCTTCTTTGGGCCAAGGCTTTCTTTAGGCTCCATTTGATGAAGTGCTTTTCCTTTGTTGAATAAATCTTCAACCCATCATCCACCAACATAAATCTAACCCTAACCACACAATCTAATGTATGATGCAAATATAATAATCCATACAAAAAGGCTAGAGTATGCCAAATAAGTTTAAAACCAAAAATCACATCAATTCATGGGCCGGGAAGACAAATTCCCATGGGCCAATTAGTAGCTCAATCCAAGTGCTCCAACCGAGGTCTCCATCAAGATCAACTTCCTGCAATAAAAGAAAATAATTTCCATTAGAATAAATGCGTAGTAAATCATGGGCCTTGGACGGTGATCTAGTTTTGGGCCCTCGGGTTATGTCAGACAAGCTACACAAACTTTAGATTCTGTATGTTTATCAAAGGAAACATTACATGAACCTAATATACTATTCAAAACAAAATTTGAAGAGTGGCTGAGGCGGAGGTGCCACAAGTTGGAAGAGCAGGCTGAGGAGGGAGCCAGTTCTGCTGATTGAGCTTGAGTAAACAATGCAGTGGGAGTGGAGGAAGTCTGGTAGAGTCCGTCCCCAAAGAAGAATCCGGTTGGTAGTCTGATCCTTGATAAGAAATAAAGTGGAATGAAATTCAATGAAAATTGAGTTATCACGACATAGTTTGTTGACACCAAACATATGTGGACAACTTGAGGTGTGTGAAAAACAGAGTTCAAAGACAGTGATCGGCTACCAGTAGGAAGAGTAGCTAAACCATAATGCTTAATTGACATTGGCTTACT
Source organism: Begonia masoniana (assembly GCA_022432975.1). Classification (NCBI taxonomy): domain Eukaryota; kingdom Viridiplantae; phylum Streptophyta; class Magnoliopsida; order Cucurbitales; family Begoniaceae; genus Begonia; species Begonia masoniana. Next base: position 18,984,867 of record CM039514.1, read on the forward strand.
GTTGACTGTGATCACTTGAGTAGAACTAGAGTATGGAGTTTCGTTGTGCAACAGGGAGGCATTTGGTGTCAAATGATTGGTGCTCTAGAATCTAGGGTCAAGTAGTGGCCGAAGATGAAGCCGAGAAAGAAGTGGTCGGTAGTATCCCTGCCGTGTTGGCTTGAAACAGAGACAGAAAAGTTTGAGGTTGGGCCAGGGAAGGAGGTCTGTAGGAGGTGTTCAGCTGATGATAGCATACAGCTGCAACGTGGCCTAGTTTATTGCATATTTGACACCGAGGCTTGAAGTTGTCAGTGGGCCTGGTTGGACGCCAAGGTGGAGCCGGATAAAGGGCTGGCCCGAGGCCACTCTGATAAAAACTCGTAGATGATGCAAAGGGAGGGCGGTTCTGAGGGGCGTTGAATGGCCGAGGAGAGAGGGGAAATCGATGGACAGCAGCATGAGCTTGAATAACTGGTGGAGCTGACAGTGAAGTCACCGAGTTTTGTTTTTTCAGACAAAACTCGTAGCTTTGAAACAAGCTGTGGGTTTCCTCCAGGGACAGCTAATCTACGCGGTTCATGATGGAGGTCACAAACGCGTTGTAATCGCTGCCTAGTCCGCCAAGAAAGTAAATGACTTGGTCACGATAAGATACCGGTTCTCCGATAGCCGCTAATGTATTGCATAAAGACGTATTTTTTTGAGCATAAGAGGTAACAAAAATGCCATCTTTTGACAGAGTGTGAAGTTGAGTTCGAAGATCTGTGATTCTGGTTAAAGAGGAGGAAGCAAACATTCGGCTGAGAGCTAGCCAGATTTCTCTGGCAATGTTGAAGAGGACGATCTGGGGAAGAAGACTCTCAGAAATATAAGAGAAGAGTCAACTCATAACAAGATGGTTGTGCTTTTGCCATAGGGAAAACTCAGGATTTTGGGTTTGTGAGAGAGAGTTTAGAAATAGAGGAGGAGATGGGTCCGACCCATCTAGAATGCTATCGAGGCCATTTGCGATGACGACGTTCAAAATTTGTGCTTTCCAGACGAGGTAGTTGGTGGAGTCGAGTTTAATAGTGAGCGTCTGGTTCATAGAGGGAAAGAGAGGTAGGGAGGAAGAAGAAAGAGGAACTAAGGTGAAGGTGGGAAACGAAGAACTTGACGATGCCATTTGTTAAGAACCGTGTAGCTCTGATACCATGGGAGGAAAGCGAAAGAGAGAATAGAGAGAGCAGTAAGGAAAGAAGAAGAAGACGATTGTATTTTTCTTGAGAAACACGAAGCCCTTACATCCCTTCAGCAGGCTACCGTGATAATTACCATTTTAAATCAAGTACAGTTATAAATAATATACTTATACTAACAAATATCCTATGACAGCTTGAGCCCCAAAGGGCACAGAGGGAGATAAGTTAGTGTCGGAGTTGGGTGAAGTGAAATGAACTAGGGAGGATGTGTCAAGAAGAAAAAAGGTATTACTAGAGCGAGCAACTATCTCAATTCTTTATATATTTTCTTAAATATATATATATATATATATATATTTAATTAATTGTTTTTATGTACAAATATAAATAGTAGGAAATTTTTCACTATTTTTACAAAATTTTCATAAAAGCAATATATTTATATGTAATAAAAATGTAAGTTGAAAAATCTTCAAAACTTTTTTCTTCTTCAGCTCTTAGTCTCTTTAGAAGTACATTCAAGTAAAATTTTTTTATATAGTTCAGTTAACTATAACGGTCTCTCAATTTTGGATGTCTTGATTTAACTTAACCGTGGCTTGGAGCGAGAATAAGAATTTTACTATCTTAATTATTAAGTGAACAACTATTAACTAAAAGGTAAAGTGTAAATATTTTGCCCAACTTACAGGTTCTGAGCAAGTTGTTTCTTAAATTTTTTTAGTCCAACTAAGTCTTTGCACTAAGAAATGTCAACAGGTTGGTCCTCGCTTTAAGAATTTCTATCTTTCATTTTTATTTGGTGGGCGATTCTGGATACAGTGGCAATGAGATTTTAACAATTTTGCGAGACTCGTCAAATCGGAGAAATCCAAAGACTCAACATGGAGAAATCCAGAAACTTGTCAAACAAAGGATGATAGCTAAACCACGGTCAGTTACGGTTTGCAAAATCGCATTGAGCTTCTAGATTTCTATGTTTTAAAGAAATATCGACAAGTCTTTCATGAAATCGGCTGATGAATTTTTAGGAAAATCTCCTCTTCGGAATTTCTAAAAATTTAGAAAGAGGGGAATCCTAACGATAAATACATGTTAGTTCAAAGGTTCAAAATTCTATTTTGCAGGGAAAAAAAAAAGTTGAATGACAGGTACCAATATGTTTTCTTTCATTTCTTTTTATCATCTTTGCAGTTCATTGAAACTGTCCTCCGATCTGATTAACTCATTCTCTGCATCAAACTAAGCAACGATTTTCCCTGGTTGAAATTCCAGATGGATTCGAAATTAGGTTTGGAGTACGTTGACAAATTGATTCAGATCTATCGGCAAGTGCGACTCGCAAATTGTACAAGCTCCAACGAAGTCGAGGCATTGAAAAGGAGATTAAAAGAAAAATCTATTGACGCGAAGAATGTTCCTTCTAGAAAAGGGAAGATGGACGAGGCAGAAGAAGGGGGAAGAGATGAAAATGTTGGACAAAATAGACTGTCTGCTGTTGCTGACCTGGGGAAAAAGGTTGACAATCTGATTGTAGAAGTGAAGGAACTTATTGCTGGAGGTGGATTTTCTGAAGGGCTAACTCTTGAAGTGCCTCAAAAAATAGAGTTGCCTGAAGCTGAGTTAGTGGGTGAAAACTCTCATGGATACGCGCAGGAGATCTGGGAATTCTTGACGATGAACGAGGCGCCCACAGTTGGAGTATGGGGGATGGGGGGAGTTGGTAAGACAAGCTTAGTGACCCATGTCTACAATTACGCATCAAAGCGCTTGGATCTTTTTGGTTTTGTTTGTTGGGTAACAGTTTCTAATAATTGTAGCATACATGAACTTCAACGCCTCATCGCCAAAAGAGTTAATGAAGATCTTTCGGACGAGGGTGATGAACGTTTGAGGGCAGGCAGACTTATGCAAGCTTTGGCGGAAAAGGGTAAGTTCACTATCTTCTTAGACGATATGTGGATAGATTTTGATCTGGTAAGTGCAGGAATTCCTAAAGTGGTTGTAAATTGATTTTAACTACGCGATCGCACCGCATTTGTCACAAAATGCATTGTGATAAAATCGTACAAGTGCAACCTCTTCAAGAGAAAGGTGCTGATACGAGCTACTCAATTCTATTTCAGCATAACGCAATCAAGTACAGACTCTGGGTTTAAAGAGAGACCCACCCTCTCCTCTACAGACTACTATCTTCCTACCTCTTTCCAGCTCCTTTTGTTCTTTGTAACTATATTCTTACAACTTCTACAAACCGTCAGATTTAACTAATGACAACCGACTATTTTATGCATTTTTCTTATTTCTCTTCCTTGAATACGTAAAACGTATCTCAGGCGTAACAGGTGCTTGGGGCTTGTTTTTCAAAAGCATTGGACATGAAATTCCAAATGAAATAATAGAGATTGCGACTCTTGTGGTCAAAGAGTGCGGCGGACTTCCCCTTGCAATAATTACGTTATCAAGGAGTATGAGGAAGTGTTATGATATCCGTGAATGGAGGTGTTTATTGAAAAAGCTAAGAAAATCAAATCCGGATGTGGAAGACATGGAAAAGAAAGTATTTGATGTATTAAGATTGAGCTTTGATCGATTGAAGAATTCAAAAGTGCAAGAATGTCTCTTACATTGTGCAACATATCCCGAAGACTTCGAAATAACGCGAAATGAATTGATTTGGAGATTTATCGATGAAGGATTGTTGGATATGGATGCTAATATGAGAGAGATGTTTGATGAAGGTCACACTATTTTGAATGAACTTGAAGGAACTGCCTTACTTTCAAGTAAAAATAGCTACCTAAGCATGCATGATTTGATTAGAGATATGGTAATACAGATTGCGGGTTTTCGATTTATGGTAAAAGCAGGTGTGGGATTGGAAGATTTTCCTCACGGAAACATTTGGACAGATAAAGTTGAGCTTGTTTCTCTCGTACAAAATAAGATAAGGAAAACTCCAGATCTAAAACTAAAATGTGGGAGACTATCAACATTGTTGCTGCAAAATAACTCGTTTGAAAGTCTCTCAGATTCTTTCTTTGACAATCTACACGGCCTCAAGGTTCTTGATTTATCTGTTACTGGAATTCAAGCGTTGCCTAAATCAATATTATCATTGAAGGAGCTTACTTCCTTGGATCTTCAAAGCTGTTGGTACCTAGAAAGCATGCCAAATTTGGCGAGCTTGAGCTCCCTACGAAGACTGAATCTTTCACGTTCAGGTTTAACAGAAGTTCCCCAAGGAGTGGAAAATTTGATAAACCTAATATACCTTAATTTTTGCGAAACAAAGATTCGTAGGCTTGACCTTAGTGTCCTTCGAAGATTAACCACCCTTGAAGTTTTGGGGATCCCAAAGTTTGACATGAATGTGCAGGAGTTTACGCACTTGAAAAAATTAGAACACGTACAAATCTACTTTGATAGTATTGAAAACTTTACTGCCTTTGTCAAACACATGCAGATGAATGGAAGACCCTCTTCCTACTTTCTGACATTGGCAAAACTGCATTGCAATACCTGTGAGGTGAATGATTACTTTGCTCAAAAACGTGTTGAATTAGGAACTGGAAGTACGTGCGGAAGAAACTTCCCGATGCTGCCTGGCGATGTTCAGGATCTAGAGATAGTCGCCAATCAAGATGTAACAAGTCTATGTGATTCTCTCTTCTCGTTTGACTCTCAAAAGGTTAAGTCTACATATGCTGCGCAATTTAGAGAGTGTTTTTGGAAGTGGGGAAGAGGCTGGACTATCCACCTTTGGCTCTCTTTCTAGTCTTAGAATCCTAATTATTGATGGATGTCCAAAGATAAACAAGTTATTTTCAGTTAGATTGTTGTCGTATTTGCAAAACATTGGAGAAATAAGTATCCTGAATTGCGAGGGATTGGAGGAAATAATACAAGTTGCAAATGATGTGAGGATAGAAAGAGATGAGAGGAAGATAGAAGCATTCACTCTTCCCAAGTTAACTACTTTGATATTGAAGCGATTGCCCAAACTGAAGAGCATTTGCAGCAGTGGAGTATTAGATTGTGTCTCTCTGCAGTCGATTACAATATTAGGATGTCCCGAGTTGAGGAGAATGCCGTTCTCTCTGCATAATCAACAGCCTCCATTCCCACATGTTTATTTTTACGACACAGATGAAGAATGGGTGAATTCTTTGTCGTGGGATTCTCCTGAATCAAAAAGTATGATGAAAATACAGGTATGCAAGGCCAAATTGAGACTACATGGATGATGAGCAAGTATTTCTAAGTGCCGCCCTTGCCGGACTTAATCGTAAACATTAGTTTTCCGAAAACAATTGATAAGTGAGAATTTTGATCAAATGTTTTTCCAAATTCTCATGTGTTTATTAACTTGTATCGAGACTCTCTGAACACGCTCTTCCAGCATGGAAATTCAGCTATGTAGAGGATAGAAGGAGCCTCTCTAGAAAAGGTCGGTAGGCTGTGACTTTTCTGATTTCAATACAAGTTTCCAAATATTGATGGGTTTCAGAAGTGATTAACAGTTGAGATTTCAACAGTCGTATTATCACATTATGCTTTTTCAGAGGTGATTCTTGCTTATTGACACATACTCAAAAAACTCAACTCAAAACCTGCCTAACCTAGCCCAAAACCTTAGTCCAACCCAGCCCAAAACACGACTATCTAGTTTCCTTTCGACACCCGACTGGTTCTTTGGTTCATGTCAAACATCCCAGTTTTCCTCAGTTCGGTTCTCTTGCATTGCAAAACAAAACCGAGACGGTTCGTGAACAACCCTTCCACTTGTTTGATCTTACACATTGTATCGTATCGACATTTTAGTTCACAATAAACCTATTGCATGTTGTTATGAAAAAATAATTCACAAAAGAATACATTGCATATTATTATGGAAACATATTATATTTATCTTCTATTTTTATTTTATAACTTTTTTTCTCTTGACGTGTCAATCCTTAATTTGTACAAATATTGACTTATTTTAATTATTTGTACTCTATCATATTAATTACAACAATCAATTATTGTCACATCAAGACGTAAGAATCAGGAGGTAAAAACAGAACATTGCTCGCTGTTATTAGGTCCAAAATAAACAAACTATGTGGAAAACAAATGACCCTTTACTTGAACAAAAGCGTTATTGCATTATACAAGTAATCCACTTGAAGTCAAAGACGAACTTGGATTGGAACACCTACATTCAAAGCTGTTATGTATCAGAAAGTGATCGAAATGAAGTGAAATAGTTGCCGCTAATAGTTGATCTTCTCTTTCTCTCTCTATCTACTCTCTCTCTCTCTTTCTTCATTCTTACTTGAATAAAACAACAATGATTTATCAAGTTCATGTTTTCAATTAAGTTACACACCCTTATCTTACTTAAACTCTCAGTTTTCACTCGATAACCGCATGTAATTATGTCTGTATCTAACATGCAAATATTTTTACCAAATTCATTAAACGTAATAAAATTAACTAACTATTGACCAACTAATTAGATTAACATAAAACACCAAACATGCTAAATAAATTCATTATGAATCAATAATTGAATAAAAGAAAAACACAATTCGATTTCAAGTGAGTTGTACGATAATCCTGTTAGAATTTGGTGTGACCCGAATTCTAGTTAGGCCGGGTCGGACCCATTATCAATATTAGGGTTTTATGTTTTCTCTATTTATTGATGATTGAGTTGCAAAACTCATTGTACCGAATTTGATATTAGTGATTCTCTCCTCTGCCCGTGGTTTTTTCCTTTTCTAGGGTTTCCACGTAAAATTCGGTGTCCATTATTTTCTCGTTTTTCTTTTTTGGTATTTCTAAATCGTTCGTTACAGGTGGATTAGGGCGTCTAATCCTAACAACTGGTATCAGAGCTTCGAGGTTGAAGTGGTTTTCGGAAAATCAGGGTTTGATTATTTCGAAGGGTATCGATCGATTTCAGGTTTGTAATTTCGGAGAGTGGAATTGCAGAGTTGAAGGAAAAAGAAAAAGGTTTTTTTTTTTTTTGTTTTGGATTTCTTGTGATCAGCCTACAGAATCAAAACAAAGGAACTTGGAGGAAATAAAAAAAAAAAAGTAAAAAGAAAAGCAAATTGTTTTCTGGTTTGTTCTTCGACAGAGTGAAGAACTGAGAAGAATAGAGGGAGAAAGGAGAAGCCCGAGCTCGCCGCCGACCACCGCGACGAACAGAGACCAGTCGAACCGCGCCGTCGCCGCCGTTCAGAGTTCGCCGAGAAGAACAGAAAGCCGTCTGTTCTGTTCGACAGCGAAGAAACAGAGGAAGCTCGCCGCCGCGAGCTGTTGGTTTCGACGCAGAACGCTCCGCCGCGAAGAATCGTTCGCCGCCGTCGAACGCACAGAGAGCGCGCCATCCGCCGCCGCTGACATCTGAGCTCGCACGCCGCACCGGAGAGAAATCAGGCAGCCACTGCCCAGTTCTGGTTTTTTGAACAGTTTTCAATTTTGTCAGAATTTATTTTTCTGGCAGAGAAGATTGAGTGTGGAAGAATTTCTGGATGATTGAAAATTTTCTACAGATTAGAAATTTTTTGAAAAATTTCTGTGATCTTGTTGGGCGTGGTTATTCTGAGATAGGGAGCAGATATTTTTTGGGTTATTCAGATTTGAAAAGTTTTTCAGGTGGAGAATAATTATTGGGGCTGAGATATTTTTTTTGGGATATTTTTTGGAAATAAAATTATCTATTTTTGGGCAGACTTGGATTGATTATTGGGTTAAATAATTAATCGGGACATATCTGATTTTTGGGTGCAGTATTTTATTGGTTCAGAATATTCTGCAGGATTTATTCTGATTTTAAAAGGGAAGCAATTTTGGGGAAAATATTTGGGCAAGGTTGTTGATTCAGATATTTTCAGGCTCGATAATTTATTTGGCAGATTTATTGATATTGTGGAGATTGATTATTGGGGTTGAATAATTAATCAGGAAATATCAGTTTTTGGGCATTGTTTTTGATAACGATGACAGGTGAGGATAGCACAAGACTCAGTATTGAAAAATTCGATGGGACAGATTTTGCATTCTGGAAAATGCAAATCGAGGATTACTTGTACGGGAAAGGACTTGATCTTCCTGTTAGTGCGAAACCAGAGAAGATGAAAGACGGTGAATGGAATCTCCTTGATAGAAAAGTTTTGGGAGTCGTCCGATTGACGCTAGCCAAAAGCGTTGCTCACAACGTGGCGAAGGAGAAGACCACCGCGAGTCTGATGAAGGCTCTGTCTGATATGTACGAGAAACCGTCTGCGAATAATAAGGTATTTATTATGAAGAAGCTTTTTAATCTGAAGATGATTGATGGTGCTTCTGTCGCAGCGCATCTGAATGAGTTCAATACTATTGTGAATCAATTACTATCTGTGGGAATTGATTTTGAAGATGAGGTTCGTGCCCTAATTTTGTTGGCGTCTCTACCGAATAGTTGGGAGCCTATGAGAGCTGCAGTTAGTAACTCAGTTGGAAGTGCTAAGCTGGTATTCACCGATGTGAGGGATCGTATTCTTACCGAGGAGGTTCGTAAGATTGATTCTGGTGTAACATCGATATGTTCAGCTCTGAATGTTGAAAATAAGGGCAAAAGTCAAAGAAAATGTCCGGGCAATAGAAATCGAAGTCAAAGGAAGTCCGGAAAACACGCCAACTTTGAGTGTTATCATTGTGGCAAGAAAGGACACATAAAGAGATTTTGTCACAAGTTTCTTCGGGAGAATCTGGTTGCCAAAGGAAAGGAAAAGATGTTCGAAGATGGTGACATAGACGAGGAGGTAGACACAGCCACCGAGGAGTCCTTCAGTGTGTACAACGAGGATGTTGTAAATTCTGATTGCCAAGATACGAGTTGGGTGATCGATAGTGGCGCTTCAATACATGCCACTTCGCGGAGAGATTTCTTTACGTCATACACTTCGGGTGACTTTGGAAGTGTGAGGATGGGAAATGGTGGCGTTGCAAAAGCCATTGGTATGAGAAATGTGTGTTTGGAGACCAACATCGGCAACACCTTGGTTTTGAGAGGTGTGAAGCACATCCCTGACATCCGCAAGAATTTGGTCTCGACTGGCAAGCTCGACGACGAAGGGTTTGGCAACACCTTTCGTGATGGAAAATGGAAGCTTACCAGAGGTTCATTGATTGTGGCAAGAGGAGAAAAATACTCCTCATTATATGTGATGCACGCGAAGATCGCAGATTCCACAATCAATGTGATGGGTAATAAGGCTGTAAAATGTGTGAATTCACCTTCTAAGAGAAAGGTTAAGAAGACTCGGAAGAAGTCAGGTTCTCGGGTGAAGTTCAGGTTGGGATCTGAGGGTACATCAGAGCCGGTGAGTCAGCCTATTACAGATGTTCAGTCATCAGGTTCAGTTTCACGTCAGAATAGTATTGTCAAAGGCAGAACAATGCGGAAGGTTAAAACTTCGGGACGATATGATGAAACTGTGAGTTATGCATTGAATGTGTTCGAGGGTAACGATTCTTGTGTGGAGTCTTCAACATGTTCAGATAGAGTTTGTTGCAGCAACTCTGATAGTTTAGTGATACCATGGAGGAGGAGGAGATGTGATTTCTTCTCAAGTAAATCTCTCAAGTTTAAGCGGAGCTTAAACTTGATCGGTATCGGATGCTGAGTTGGCCCATCTGGGGCCTTTGAGCTTTTTTAATGGAGTTTTGCAGATTTGTTTCCTTGCACCGGAATTTCGTTGAAGGTGGAGATTGTCAGAGTTCAGTGTTCTGGATTCGCTTTGGGTTGGGCCGAGTAGCCCGTTGGATCTCTCATGCGGAATTCGTGTCAAGGTGGAGTTTGTTAGAATTTGGTGTGACCCGAATTCTAGTTGGGCCGGGTCGGGCCCATTATCAATATTAGGGTTTTATGTTTTCTCTATTTATTGATGCTTGAGTCGCAAAACTCATTGTACCGAATTTGATATTAGTGATTCTCTCCTCTGCCCGTGGTTTTTTCCCTTTCTAGGGTTTCCACGTAAAATTCGGTGTCCATTATTTTTTCGTTTTTCTTTTTTGGTATTTCTAAATCGTTCGTTACAGGTGGATTAGGGCGTCTAATCCTAACAAATCCTAGACAATAAAATTAGTTCATGATAATAAGAGAAAAATCAACATAAAATATTATAATGACAGACAAACAAAAAATAATAACAGAATCAAAATAAGAGAAAGTAAAATGAGATTAAGTCCTCTGTCTTTGTAAATTCTATCGTGTGTTATCGTTTTCTTCCATAAATCTTTAGCAATTGGACATCAAAATCTTATTTCTCTGTCAAATTCTTGAATCTCTAACCTTCTTTCGTTGCCCAGTGTATGTTGTATTTATAGATCATCATTAAAACAACTCATTAGCCTAATTTTCTCGCACCACCGCATCTGCACCCACTTATGAGTGCAATTGCACTACGTAAAATTCTAAAGAATGCAAATGCTCTCAAAATAAGCATTGTAGCACTAAACTTTGGGTTTTCATATTTCTCTCTTCAACATGCTGCAGCATCCTCTACGCCGCTTCGTTAGTGAGTGCAGCTATGTTATGCAATTGTTTTATGCTAATTTTGTCGTCTACTTGAGCCAGTTGTTGTCCCCAGACTGCAGCTACGCTGGTTTTTCTTTATTTTTACAATTTTTATCATTTTTAATTGCACTTTAACTATGATCTATGTACAAAACTTGTTAATCTGTAAGTACACCAAAAACAACTCGAAAAAGTGTTAGAAACTCGTAAAACTCATGGTTTAAATTATTTAATTCATCGATATAAAATTGACTCATCACCAAGTCAACAAAAAGATTTAAATATTGTGTTCATTCTTCTTCAATCCAAAGCGATTTTCTAGAAAACAAAATCTGCTTCTTCTTCTCTAGTTCTTCTCCGACTTGACGAGTGTGTTTTGCATTCGAGGTGCTAATTACGGGATGATTTGAAAAAATAAATTTTGTTGAGCAAGGTAAGTTGAATCTTTATAATCTCTAAAAAATTCCAAATTTTGTGCATCTAAAGGGAGGAGAGAGAGAGTAAATAAGGGGCCTTTGGGAATAAAAATAGAACATGTTTTGCACCTATGCATTTTTTATGGGAAAATGAACGACATGGTGCAAATTGCTCACATTCCATATGTTAGGATGTTATGGGTACAAAAACAAACGTTATTGTGCTTTAGATTATGTCATACGATAGGGGTAAAATTGTGCTTTACCCTAATTATTTTGTTTCAAAAGCAAATCCCACTTAATCTAATTTTCTAATAGTGAAATTTTTTGTCTGTGATTTTTTTTAGTTAAGATTTTCTAGGTACTTTGGAGCTTCTTTGTCATTGGTTTCGTTAAAAAAATTACTACAAAAGTGAAAAAGATAAAGAAGAAATTATGTGCACTTGCATGAAAGTTTTCCCCCTTCCCCCACTAAAGGAAGTTATCATCCATTTATTCTTAAACTTTTATAAAAGATCGAATAGATAGTCTTGACTCTGAAACTGTAGAAAAATGTATGAGAGTTTATTTTTTATAGTCATTTTGTAGCTCTAACTAGGAGTACAAGGAGAGCATATTGTGAAAGTTTCATAATTTTTAGATGAAATATGTAATTTTAATTAATTATTTAACAAAACAAACAAAAAAAATTATAATTAATCATACAAATATTAAAAAATCATAAAAATTTTCAGATTATCTTTCCATGATATACTAAACATGGGCTAAAAAACTCAAATAAATTCAATATCATTTGATATATTTTTTGAAGTAGTTATTATAAATTTTTTTAAATTTAATTTATAAAGTGGAAAGCGGTAGGCCGGTATGGGGGCTCACCACCTTCCTTTCTTGGTCGCCATGGAGATCGGGAGGCCGTCCTCCGAGAATGAGAGTCGCCAGAGGTTAATTTGTTAGATTTTCTATACTTTGAGGGTGAGTTTGTTTACGAAATGACGTTAGGGTCATTAACAAACTCGCCCTTAAACTATGTTCGTTAACAAGTTCACCCTTAAACTATGGCCCATTAACAAAACAACCCTTGCAGTCTAAATGTCCGTTAAAATTTGGTCGTGCAGGAGCTCCATCTTCGAGAGTTGGATCTCGCTCCGTGAGTTTTTACCCAGGAGCGAGAGCCTGCTCTTCGACCGTATGGTCCTGCTCTTAGTCACTGTCTTTGGAGCGGGATCCAGTGGGATCCCACTCCAAAATCAGTATATACAAGTCTCTAGAGCGAGAGCCTGCAGTCGGAGAGCAGGCTCCCGCTCCATGGACAATATATAAATAATGTGATCAAAAGTCTAATACACGTAATTTTTTGCTCTCCAAGCGAAATCTCTCCTCCGCTTGTTTGTCATTTGGAGTGGGATCCCATTGACAAGGGCAGGATTCCGCTCCAAAGACGGTGCACATTATTTTTTGAATATTTTTACGTTATGTATTTAATTTTTACAAACGTGGTTCTACACTTTGCCTAATAAATTTTCATGGCGTTATAACTCAACTTCCACTACTCATATCCTTTAAAGAATCTCAATCCACATGTACAATGATTAACGAGAGCACATCTTTGATTACATTCCACCACTACTCTATTTCCACTTTGAATTAAACGAAGTTTTTCTCCGTTTCTTCCAAGAGTTTCATTCTCTCTCTCTACATCTTCACTGCTTATTCTCTTCACTTCGAAGCCACAATTTCGAGATCTTCATTCAAATGGCATAAGCTCGTCTTAGAAATTAAATTTGTAAAACTTCAAATACTAATTGAATGAGTAGATTTGGAAATAATCCTTAAAAGAGATTTATAATCATGATGCAAATACTTAGTTCTTTTCCATTTACAAGACTATCTAGTTTCATCAAGTCATAATTCCTAAACTACATGTGCCCTTGAAAAAAGAAACATATAGCTACAAAACAGCTGTAAATTATTCATAGTTTCATAATTATCTTCACTTTTTTTTAGGATAAAACTCAAGAAACAAAAAACAAGTCAGTGGACGGAATCCTGCCCTTCGTCAACAGGATCTCGCCCTTCGTCAGCAGGATCTCACTCCAAATAACAACAACAAGCAAAAGAGAGATTTTGTTTGGAGAGAAAAATTGCACGCATGAGAGATTTTGACCGCGTTATTTGTATACAGTCTATGGAGCAGGAGATCGCTCTTCAACAGCGAGCTCCCATTCTAGAGACAGTGTATATATTGATTCAGGAGCAGGAGCTCGCTGTAGAGAGCGGGATCCTACTCCAAAGACAGTGTCTAAGAGCAGGAGCCCGCTCTTCAATAGTGGGATCCCGCTCCAGAAGAATAAAAAGGAGCGAGGTCCCGCTGTTGAAGAGCGGGCTCCCGCTCGTTGGCAAAAACTCATAGAGTAAGATCCCGCTCTCGAAGACTAGGTTCCCGCACGACAAAATTTTAACAGACATTTAAACAGCAAGAGTTGTATAGGGAGGTAAAGAAAAAGAAAAGGTAAATATCAATATGGAACCTAAAGTATGGGAGTATTTTCAACCAATACCTTAAACTTTTAATTTATTCAATTGACACCTCATACTTTGAGGTTTTAGCAATAGACACTTTGACGTTATTGTTTCTGTTAACTCGGTTAATAAACCTTAAACTTAGGGAGAAGAGAAAGACAGTTTTCTATATTCATGCCTTCAACAGTTTTACAATCAATTATTTATAACGTGTAAATTGCTAACATCCTAACTGTATTGTCCTCAAGGTTATAATGAGGAAAAAATTTCCGAAATTCATTAAAATTCTCCCATGAAATTTCTTCCAAAGGCAGCCCAGACCATTGCATTAAAATTTGAAACTGCAGCACATCAGCACAGCCAATGGCGCAATAACCGGATGGGTATCAACAATTTCACTCGGCAGCCGAGTAAAATGTCTGAAAGAATCCTCTTTAAAGGACTTAAGCAAGAAAACATGGAACACCGAATGAATTTTAGCATTATCCGGAAGCTGTAATCTATATACCCCCTCACCAATACGTTCAATCACTTTAAAAAGACCTTAAAATCGTTTGCTAAGCTTTGAAAAAGAGGGCCCTTTGACAGAAGTTTGCTTATATGGTTGCAGCTTAACAAGCACCATCTCTCCCACAAAAAATTGTCTATCACGTCTATGCCTGTCCCCAAAATTTTTTATTTTTTTCCCTGCTCGCTGTAATTAAAATTGTCTCAAGTTGCTGCAAAATCAAATCCCTCCTCTGTAATGTAAAATCAATTGCCTCCACAGAGGAAGAAGCTGCCAAATAAGGACAAATTGTAGGAGGAGGACGAACAAATACCGCCTCAAACGGAGACATATTAATAGAAGAATGATGTGAAGTATTATACGAATATTCTACCCAAACCAATAAATTTTCTCAAACACTAGGATTATCCATAACAAAACAACATAGATACTGCTCTAAAGTTCGATTAGTAACCTCTATTTGACCCTCTGTCTGAAGGTGATACGAACTAATATACAGTAACTTAGCGTTACTTGAACAAAATAAAACTTTCTAAAATTTACTCAAAAAAATAAGACCACGATAGCTCACAATCGATTTTGGTATGCCATGTAGTTTGCAAACATTTTGAATGAATACTTCATCAACCAACGTGGCAGAATAAGAACTTAGTAAGGACATGAAATGAGCAAACTTAGAAAGCCTATCTACCACTACCAAAATAGCAGTGCAACCCTTATAACCAGGCAGTTCAGTGATGAAATTCATGGAAAAATCCTCACATAATTGAACCAGAATTTCCAATGGCTGAAGCAACCTCCATGTTTCATCCTCTCATACTGTCTGTTGACAAGTTCGCACAAAATGTCGAACTTCCTTCTTAAAATTCGGCCACTCAAATTGAGACCCCACTCTTTTAATAGTACGACTAATGCCAAGATGTCCTCCACACAATGATGAATGACATTCTTTATAATAGCTGTAGAATTTTTTCGAAGAACCAATATGCCATTATGCAGGGTAACACCTCCTTGTAGCTTATAATCCAAATATTCCTATGGAGATTGTTGAATGAGCTGACATAACTCATGTAAATCTGCCAAAGAACCTGTTTCTTCTCTTAACTTCTCTAACAAAATACAAGAGTAACATCAGCAGAATTTGTGTCATATCATCTAAAAAGAGCATCTGCAACAATATTACTCTTTCCCTCGTTAGAAACAATATCAAAATCATAACCCCAGACACCATATGACCCAGGTACTCAATGGAAGTGTTGTGAATAATAGTTCTCAAGTATACGAGTTGCAACAAGTAATAAAATGGTAAATAGAGTGTCGAATCCACGAAGACTTTTTAATTAATAATCAAACAAAATTAATTTCAGTCTAATTTGAATAACGATACTTTAGTGAATCTGGATTTAAAATAAATCAAGAGCAATTAATTAAATAATAGAAAATTTAACAAGTTTTAAAATATAATGAAAAAGTTCTAGGGTTTCTGATTTTACCTAAATTAATCATATTTAGTATTATTAATTCAATTCATTAATTTCTATTTCTATGTGATGATGACAATTTCACAAAACTATTTATCAATCTCTATCGAGTAATGATAAACTTATTCAACTAGCGAATTATTACCTCTCGGTCTCTAATCCTGAGAATTAATTGAATTCATTAAGAACAAAAAATTAAGATACCACATGAACGCATTAGCTATCTCTAGTCTAACATCTTTTTCATGGTAAATTATTTAGTGCGCGATTATTTATTACTCTCGATCTCAAAACAATCCTACGAACATGCTATTGTTAATCATACAATCACTAGCTTTAAAAACAGGATAATTTACTCAACACAATATCGAAACAGAAAATTAACCACTTGAATTAAAGGAAAAACTAAATAGTCATAATTCGGCTACATCATAGCTCTAGAAAAGAAAATTAGTTCATACTAGAATAAAAAGAAACAACGAGAATAATAAAGATGTTCATAGTTCAGAAGAAGAAGAGAAAGAAAAACTAAGGTTGTCGATCCAAAATCTCTTTTCTCCCTTGCTCTCGCTCTGTTTCGGTCTCCGTCTCTCTCCGGCCTGAATGATTTCTCTCTCCTCTTTTTGCCTCTTTTAACCTAATCTCATGTTTTCTGTTTGATCGACGGTCCAAATTAAGACATTTAAAATAGCTGATCGATCAACGGTTGGGATTATGACAATTAAAATAGCCGATCGATAGCATGAGGTGTAGCCGATCGATCGGCATACTTTCTACTTTGCGTAAAACACCGCTTCAGCCGATCGATCAGCAATGCCTCTGCTCCATCATCTTAATAACTTCAGCCGATCGATCGCCAAAATAACCGATCGATCGGCAACTCCTCTGCTAGCAACTCTCCTCTCGTCTTTAAATTCTTCATCAGCCGATCGATCGCCAAAATAGCCGATCGATTGGCGATGCTTATGTTCACCACACACTTTAATAGTTGATGATTAACCTGTTAAAATTAATCTTATCTGCACACTTATACCAGAAACGTTAAATTCATTCAAATGTTTGAGAAAAACTTATCAAATCAAGTATAAAAGAGCATAATTAAGTGTGTAAAATACACACTATCACACCCCCAAACTTGGACGAAAGCTTGTCTTCAAGCGAATAAAATTAAGCAAAAATCTTAACAGGTATATAATCCAATTCCATATACTAAGCACAATACAATATAATGGTAAAGCAATCTTTATCAAAGTTTTTAATAATTCGTCTTAGCTTGAACAATTCATACTAAAAGCTACCAACATGAACACTTAGCAAAAGAATTACTCATACTAGCGCATTGACAGTCGCTTACTTAGAAATCCTCGTGTGTGTGTGTGTGTTCATTATTATTTTTCTTTAACTGCTAGGTCAACTAACATAGCTACGGGAAATGAATACACTCGTAGCTCACTTGGGATTACTCCATTCACTCTAATCGTTCATCGACTTTGTCCACCATCCAACTAATAACAATTATCAATTAAACAAAATAAAAGTCGATAGGTTTTTAAAAGCTTGTAATGTAAGTTTGGGTTAAATGGTAAGAATTTCATGGATACAAACAAGTAATCAGAGCATAATTCATCCTTCCTTATTTCACCTACTCAATATTTTCTTCTAAGCACTCACTCACTAATTGAACTCGCTCAAGCTTTCTTTTGATCTCTCACCCCCAAACTTATTTAATTCAATATCACTCAGATTAACTCATTTGTTATAATTATAAAGTATAATAAATACAAAAAATCTGAAAATAAAACTAAACTTTCAAAGTTTTTTTTTTTTTTTGAAACTCATACTAATAATAACAAAGCAACGCAAAAAAAATAAATTAACAGATGACAAAAGAGTTTTT
This sequence comes from Begonia masoniana, assembly GCA_022432975.1. Lineage (NCBI taxonomy): Eukaryota > Viridiplantae > Streptophyta > Magnoliopsida > Cucurbitales > Begoniaceae > Begonia > Begonia masoniana. The sequence continues at coordinate 19,002,411 of CM039514.1, forward strand.
ATTCATCCTCACCACTACATTCTCCTACTCTCCTTCAAATATATAAATAAACCCCGTGCTCTTTAGAAAAGGTAGGAAAATCTGTATGTGGCTAGGCTGAAATATGTACAATTGAATGGTTAAATCATAGGCTCAAAAATGGTGACTAAGGGTGTCATTAAATGACATAAAAGGGTAAGGCAAGAAAGCTCAAACAGTTCAATGATGGCCTAAGTCATTCTCTTACTTCTGTAAAATTTTAATTCATATTCGTGAATGTTAGGCAAAACCAATAAAGATTTTTATCTTAATATCACTCATTAAGTTTTTCTGGAGCTACTCTCTTACCATGTTTACGCTCGTTTACTCCCTTACTGTGTTTGGGTTTCAATATATGCAGACTATATAAGTATAACTCCAACAGATCAAGTTAAACAAGAATGAAATGTGCTCAGGATTTTAAGTTTAACTTCGTAAGTTAAAGTCAATGCTAACTACTAAAAGTCATCTTCTACTTAGAATTTATCTAGGAGCTAAAACATAAATTTGTTCAAAATTTAAATCATTGACACCTAAACTAGGACTTCAGATTGCAGAACAAAAATATAGCAAAGTACTAAAGTACGCTAAAATTACCCCTAAACTTAAAACAGGCATTGTCCTCAATATAGAAAATAAAAAGTAAAGGAGAATTAGCGTACCTTATGATGTGCCAGGCTGATGTAAGTCACAGTGGTCATAAGAGATCGTGGAGGTGCTGATCGTCTGAGCTGCGATAGAGCGAAGGTTTTTTTTTTTTTTTTTTTTTTTTTTTTTTTTTTTTTAACGTGAAACTTAAAACACCAAAACCTATTAAACATACCAAATAATAATAAAAACTAATAATATCAAAATAAGATTACTAAATTAGAACTTAAAACGAAAAGAAAAAATAAATAAATAAAAACTAAAGAAAATAAATGAATGGGTTACCTCTCCCATCAAATGTTTGTTTTAATGTCTTCGGCTTGACATCTTATTGACCTCACTAATCAGGTGCACGGTGAATGACAGATGTATCACTCTCAATAATATCTCCAAAGTACGATTTTATTCTTTGACCGTATTTCCACTTATCAATCGCATGAAGATTTTCGTCTAGAAAATCATTCTTAATTGGCTTGTCGCTCTTTGACACATTATCATGAATCTGGTCGGGAGGACTCTTAGTAGGTGTTAGAGCTTGTAATGGTGCCTCCCCCAAACTTCCAAAGCGTTTCCTCTCGTTAGGCACAAGAGAATGATGTAGTTGAATTGAAACTTCCCTTGTTACGGTGTTAGGGAGTTTCATCCGAAATATGCCATCGCTAGTTGTTGGGTAATTCATTGATTTATACACTTTGAATGTCACCTCTTCATCTTGTACTTGCAATTTGAGCTCTCCAATTCTAAGATCAATTACAGCACCTCTTGTTGCTAAGAATGGTCGACCTAATATTATCGGGATGCCACGATCTTCGTCCATATCAAGAATTAAGAAATCAGCGGGGAAACTAAACTTGTCGACTTTGACAAAGACATCTTCAATCGCCCCATACGGATACTTGATAGAGCGATCAGCCATCTGTAAAACTACTCTCATGGGCTTTGCTTCACCATGACCAAGCTTATGAAATATGGATAACGACATTAAATTTATATTAGCACCCAAATCACACAATGCCCGCTCAAAGATGCATTTCCCAATTTCACATGGGACAGTGAAACTTCATGGATCCTTCAGCTTTTGTGGAAGCTTCCGTTGAATAATAGCGCTGCATTCCTCTGGCAAAGCGATCATACTGCCTTCTTCGATCTTACGTTTATGAGACAAAATATCTTTAAGAAACTTTGCATATTTAGGCATTTGTTCGAGGGTCTCGGCGAATGGAATGTTGGTGTGGAGCTTTTTGAAGATATCAAGAAACTTAGAAAACTGATTATCAAGCTTCACATTCTTCAGTCTTTGTGGAAATGGCACTTGATGTGGAATTGCATGTATTGGTGAAGGATGAAATTGTAGAGACCTTTGAACTTCATTTTCACTTGACTCCCCATGTAACACCCAACAAGTTAATCAAGTGATTTTCTTAACCGTTTTAACGGTCATGTTTATTTGATATTTTTGGTTCGGAATTTTATGCCAAAACTTAATTAATTTCATGTGGTGTTAAACTAGGTTAGGTGGCAAAATGGTAATAAGGGTAGGTTGTGATCGATATATAAAGAAAATAAAAAATTTTTAAACCTCACCAACGCCACTGTAGCCGACACTTTCTCCTTCAGCGATTTTCTCTCCCGAGCTCTCGCTCTCTGCCTGCCAGTAGTTCTTCCTTCGACGACCAGTCCCTTGCTATTTCTCGGATACTCTACGCTCGAGGTATGAGTTAGACAATGTAGTTGTCAGTTAGTCATTAAGCTCTGTTTTTCAGCTTGGTGTTGGAGTTTGGTTTCTCCAATGGCCGAGTAACGATAGTAACATTTATAATCTGGATTTAGTAATGCCATTTCCGAATCGATTCTGGACATTTAATATAACCGACCCTGATTAATCGTTAGTTGAACCTAGCTGTTTCGATTTTTAGATTTCAGACTGCACACAGAGAACTAGACTAAGGGATTTGGGAATGACTTTAACTACTAGATCCTAGGATGACTTGTGATTAGGACTTTTAGGATTTTGTTTTAACTACTGTGATGTAAATGTTTTAGGTGAAGAAGTCTGAGGAAAAGGAGCACGAATTTGCTAAGGAAGCCAGGTAAGTGAATGTATAAAGATTTCCGGCCATTAGGGCCCTACATCTTAAGGGTACTAAATTAGTTATGTCTTTGATGTTTGTTTTAAGTTAGTAAGATGGTTTGTACTTGGATGATTTATGGATGTTTGAGGACTATGTTATGTGATGTTCTGATAGAGTCTATGAAGTCAACTGTCTAGTATGATATTTTCCATAGTTTGATGATTTAAGAACATTCATGTCATGCATCATGATTTATTTCTCAAGCATATGAAAACGATTTATGAGCATGTTTTCTCTCATGACCAAGATATGAGAATGAATATGAAACCTATGCAACCAGATTAAGTGAGGGTTGGGGGCGGTTTGGCATATGTCACTGTCCAAAGAGAAGCACCATGAATACGGCCCGAAAGGGACTATGTACACTTGCACTGTCATCCCCCCTTTACGGCACAAATCCTCCCTTAATCCATATGATGAAAGTGATGAACAAGAACACGAATAAGAACAAGAAAAGAGAATGAAACGAACATGATCATGATTTTCTTGCAACTATGCATTCACGTATACATGTTAGCATTGCATTCCTTACTAAGCATTAGGCTTATAGTTTAAACCTTATGATGTAGGTAACGAGATATCAGGTGAGGAATTCAAAGTCGATGAAGATGTTTAAGTTGGTTGCTGGAAGGTGTTAAGGGAGCAATTCTGTGGCTGGATGGCGATTATGACCCGTGGTTATGCTCTTATTATGTCAGTAAGGTTTATGAGAAAACTGATGTTTAAGTAGGATGAGATCTTTCTTTGAATACTGGATTTTGTGATTGTCTGGTTTGGTTACCGAGTCGGGGATGATTAAAAGAGAATAGAATAACTTGTTTCTTATAAGTCTTCCGCTACATGTAATCTAGATGAGTCCATGTTTTATGTCTGCCTATGTTTATGTCTACAAAGTATGAGATCTGTGAAGGTCAGGTTACATTTCTGTCGGTATGAGTTGTTTAAAGATTTTTGGGATTCATTGCTGTGTGATAGAAGTTGGATAAACGTATCATCCGGCTGACGTCATCGGCAGGAGCTGTGTGATAGAAGTTGGGTGGACGTATCATCCGGCTGACGTCATCGGCAGGAGCTGTGTAACACCCGAGATGACGGCCAGGTGATTTTCCTAACAGTATTAACGGTTATAAATATTTAATCTTCGCAGTTTAGGATTTTATGCCAAGCCTAATTAATTACATGTGGATCTAAACTAGGTTGAGTGGCAAAGTGGTAATATTGGAGGATTGAGGCCAGTATTTAAAGAAAAAGGAAAGGATTCAAACCTCATTTAAACCACGGTAGCCGACACCTTCCATTCCGGCGATTTCTTCTCTCGCAAGTTCTTACTCTCTGCTATCAGCAAACTCTCCTCGACGGCCGGTTTAATCCGCCACCACTCGACTACTCTGCGCCTGAGGTATGCATTAGACAATGTGGCTATCTGTTAGTTTATTAGCTCTGTTTTCAGTTCTGTATTGGAGTTTTGGATTCTTCAATGGCCGAGTATTGATAAGAACATTTTGAAACCCGAGATTGGTAATGTCATTCCGAATCGATTCTGGACATTTAAAACAACCAACCCTGAGTTATCATTTATCGAATCCGTCTGTTTTGATTTTGGGATTTCGGGTTACATTGAGTATTAAACTAAGAACTCGGGAATGACTCTTAGCTATTAGATCTTAGGATAACTTGAGATTAGAACTATTAGGATTTTGTTTTAACTACTGCAATGTAAATGTTCTAGGTGAAGAAGTTTGAAGAGGAATGAACCCAAAGTGCTAAGGAGACCAGGTAAGTGAATGTATAGGTTTCTCGGTCATTAGGACCCTACATCAAAGGATGCTAGGTAGAAACTCACATGATGATTAGAAGTTCCCCTTGTGTTACTGTCTAAAGTTTATGCCGATGATTAGCTCAATGATAAGGCTTCATGTCGAATGGTATTCTGTTCTGCAGCTTGATGATTTAAGAATTTCCAAGTACATGCATCATGACTATTTTATGCATATGAAAATGTTTTAAAAGCATGTTTTCTCATGAACAAGATAAGATGATAAAATCCCTGCAACGTGGTTGAGTGAGGGTTGGGGGCGGTTCGGCGTATGTCACAGTCCAAAGAAGGACATATGTATACAACCCGCAGTAGGGACCATGATCAAAATCACTGTCGAACCCCCTTTACCGGCACAAATCCTCTCTCATTCCACACAACTTAAATGATGAATATGAACAATGATTATGAACAATGATTACGAATGATGAATATGATTCATGACTATGGATGATGATTATGAACAAGAAAAGGCTAATGACCATGTATTTCTCCGAATTATGCATTCATGTATTCTTGTTATTGTTGCATTCCTTACTAAGCATTAGGCTTATAGTTAAACCTTATGATGTAGGTGAAGAGTTAGCAGGTGAGGAATTTCAGTCCAGAGATGAGGTTTAAAGCTAGTTGCCGGAGGATGCCCGGTGTGACAGTGCAAGGTTGGATAGGCAATTAAGTTCCCTGGTTATGCTCATAGTAAGTCAGAGAAGTTTATGATAAACAGATGACTAAGTAGAATAGAATTTTCTTATAACAATGAGATTCGGATTTGAATGGTTTGACTTCAGAGTCTGTTAATGATTTTAAGAATTATTGAATGGTCTGTTTTGCTTAAGCCTTCCGCTATGCGTATCTTGAATGAGATATGGTTTTTACTCATTAGGGTTTATAATTTCCAGATTAAGATTTGGGTGAGTTGTAGTGTTTTCTGTTGGATGAGGTTGTTTGATGATTATAGTGTTTTACTGCCGTAAGATAGAAGCTGGATGAGGCATTCATCCGGCTGACGTCATCGGCAGATGTCAAATGATAGGAATCGAACGATTGAGTCTTCCGGATGACGTCACCGGAAGATGTAGTATGATTCTTCATCGGCAGATGTAGAATGTTTAGCCTTCGGATGATGTAAGTACAAATTTTGTCATCTAGCGATCGGCAGATGTAGAGTGTTTAGCCTTCGGATGATGTAAGTACAAATTTTGTCGTCTAGCGATCGGCAGATGTAGAGTGTTTAGCCATCGGATGATGAAGCCTTCGGATGATGTAAGTATAAATTTTATCGTCTAGCGATCGGCAGATGTAGAGTGTTTAGCCATCGGATGATGAAAGTGCTATTTTGTCATCTAGCGATCGGCAGAAGTAGAGTGTTTAGTGATCGGATGATATAGAGCTTGTAAGCTATCGGAAGATGTCTTAGAGGAACACGTGAATTTCACATGTCTATCGGTAGATGTTTTAATGATCACGAGAGCTACACATGTCTACCGGTAGATGTCCACTACCGGATGATGTTTTAGACGTTCACGAGAGACGCACGTGCTCATCGGTAGATGTTTTCTACTGAACGTCGATGAGAGAGTCACATGATATGCACGTGATAGGTCGGATAATATGCGCTTCATCCGCCGATGCATGCAGACCCATGCAATTCGGGTAGAATAACGTAGGGCGACCCGAGGGCAATCCTCCACCGCCCGATTTTGTCATAGAATCAATGACCGTGTATGGTCGCTCATGTCTGTGAATGATTAAGTAAATAATGTCATGAAGAAGTCACGTACGAGGGACTGATTTTCCATCTATTAAGTTGAAGTCCTTAAGCCTGTTAGGTATACTGTTATAAAAAAAAAAAAAACAGAGAAGGAGAAAAGAGTTCAAATATGAATTAAAGTTTTAAGATAAGTCACGAATTTCGTGGCGATCCTCCCCGGGTCGTTACAATTATGATATCAAAGCGAAATCGGGTTCTAAAACCAATTCTGCAGACTGCCTTCCAGCACTGACTGTCACATGAGCACTCTCCAGCAACTGTAAGTGTTTATGATTCTAGCAATGTCATTAAGTTAAGATGTGTTTATGACTAATTGTTTAGGAATCCCAAGATGGTAAGAGGTCAACAGCGAGATGACAATGTGGATAGTCACACCATTGCTCAGCTGACTGAGCTAGTTATTCGCCAATCCCGCCAAGTTGAGCAGCTCATGACCGCCAGGGAAGAACAAGGGAATTCGAGTACGAATATTGCCCGAGAACATGGGGATGAGCGTTTTCACCGACTTCGACCCCCGACTTTCAATGGTCAAGTTTCAGATCCAATTTATGCTGAGGAATGGATTCAAAAGATGGAGGACATGTTCAAGTATGCAAAGGTGGAAGAAGGAGATAAAGTCACATGTGTTGTCTATCACTCGGAACTGGATGCGAGGCATTGTTGGAACTCGGTCCAGAGCACGACTGACGCAGAAGCTATGACCTGGGGAAGGTTCAAGATGGTCTTCTTTGACAAGTATTTCAATCGGACTGTTCGGGCCAATAAGAAGAAGGAGTTTATGAACCTTCGACAGACTGGTTCAGTGACGGATTACATATGTAGATTTGAGGCCTTATCTCGGTTTGCATCTCGTTTGGTGGAAGACAAGGAGGATAAGATCTATCAGTTTGTTCAAGGACTGAAGCCAAGCTTGTATATGAAAGTGAAAACTGCTGGTGTCTACAATGTGCCGTATACCGAGGTCACAGCTAAGGCCTTGGAAATGGAGGAGGCTGAAATAACAGTGTATGAGCAGCGTGATCAGACAAAGAAGACTACCAAGGATGTCCAATAGCCACCACGACCGAACAAGGGCTGGCAGCCACAGCAGAACAGGGGACCACAGCAGCAGAAAGGTGTAAAGAGGCCATACAACCAGAATGATGACCAAGGAAAGGGAAAGAGGCCTCTGGCACCCTTATGCCCCACCTGTCAGAAGAATCACCCCGGCGAATGCAAGTTGCGTTCTGGCCGCTGTTTCAGATGTGATAAGGTTGGACACATAGTCAGAGACTGCCCCATGCCGCCAGATCCGAACCGTGCAAGGATAGCACCTAGAGTTTTTGCTATGATGGAAGATGAGGACACGGTGCCGCACACAGTCATAACAGGTACCGTTATGATCTGTGGTTTTACTGCTTACACACTTATAGACACGGGAGCCACACACTCGTTTATATCAACCTTGTTTGTATGCAATCACAACTTAGAACTCCTACCAGCCGAAAAGTCATTTAGCGTTATGTTACCATCAGGGAAGTCCCTACATTCAGAGTAGATTGTTAAAGGTGACATTGTATCCTTAGGAAGTAAGAAACTATACGTAGAACTGATTGTAATTGACATGAAAGGATATGAGGTGTTATTAGGAATGGATTGGTTATTCAGGCATTATGCCACAATAAGTTGTAGATCTGGAATGGTTGATTTTCGACCCCCAAACGGTGATCATTATTCCTTCCAAGCTATCCCTAAGATAAGTAAAATACCAATCATATCCTCACTAGAGATATATCGGTTATTGAAAAATGGTTGTGAGAGTTACTTAGCTACCATAATGGATGTTCGGGAGAAGAATAAAATAGAGTTACAAGACATCCCCATAGTCAGAGAGTTTCCTAAGGCATTCTTGGATGATTTGCCTGGATTACCACCTGATAGAGAAATAGAGTTTGTGATTGATACCTATCCCGAAGCATCACCTGTATCTAAGAATCCATACCGGATGGCACCTATTAAGTTGAAGGAATTAAAAGTCCAATTACAGGAATTAGTTGATAAGGGATTTATATGCCCTAGCAGCTCTCCTTGGGGTGCACCTGTCTTATTCGTTAAGAAGAATGATGGTTCCCTTAGGATGTGTATAGACTATAGGGAGCTAAATAAGTTGACAATTAAGAATAAGTACCCCTTACCTCGGATTGACGATTTGTTTGACCAATTGCAAGGAGCTAAGGTGTTTTCAAAAGTAGATTTACGTTCGGGCTATTACCAACTGAAGGTTAAGGAAGGAGATATACCAAAGACAGCCTTCAGAACCCGTTATGGACACTATGAATTCTTGGTCATGTCGTTTGGACTGACCAATGCACCTGCATCCTTTATGGACTTAATGAATCGAGTGTTTCGTGAGTATTTGGACAAATTTGTCATTGTATTCATAGATGATATCTTGATATACTCACGGACTGAAGCTGACCATGCAGAGCATTTAAGAGTAGTTTTGACAACATTGAAGGAGCACCAGCTCTATGCCAAATTATCCAAGTGTGAATTTTGGTTGGACAAGGTTAATTTTCTCGGCCATGTAGTTTCTGCTAATGGCATATCAGTGGACCCGACCAAAATTCGAGCAATAGAGGATTGGCCACAACCAAAGAATGCCAGTGATGTCCGCAGTTTCCTTGGATTGGCAGGCTATTACAGAAAGTTCATCAAAGGATTTTCTATGATAGCTAAGCCCCTGACGAATTTGACAAAGAAGGACAATAAGTATTCTTGGACCGAAGCTTGTGAGGATAGCTTCCAGGCATTGAAAGTGAAGTTAACAACAGCCCCGGTATTGACTCTCCCAACCGATGAAGGAAAGTTTAGCGTATATTGTGATGCATCTAAAGTTGGTTTGGGCTGTGTTTTGATGCAAGAGGGTAAAGTTGTAGCGTATGCCTCTAGGCAGTTAAAGAGTTATGAACAGAACTATCCCACCCATGATTTAGAATTAGCCGCTGTTGTTTTTGCCTTGAAAATATGGAGACACTATTTGTATGGGCAACAGTGCGAGGTGTTTTCTGACCATAAAAGTCTGAAGTACCTCTTTACACAAAAGGAATTGAACATGAGGCAGAGGCGTTGGTTGTAATTTGTTAAGGATTACGACTTTGAAATCAAGTATCATCCGGGCAAGGCTAATGCTGTAGCCGATGCTTTAAGCAGAATGTCAACAACAATGCAACCCGCGGTGTCAGCCATGTCTATACTTCTAAGGATGGAGGTTCAGAAATTTGAGTTGGAAATAGTTCCGGAGTTGTCTGCTTTGCTCGCAAATTTGACCATTCAATTGACGGTTCTGGAAAATATCAAAGAAGCACAACAGAAGGACTCTGAGGAGAATAACAGTATGATGAACAAGGCGAAGGACACCACCTCCGAGTTTAGTCTTTCCAAGGATGGGATTCTGAGGTTTAGAAATAGATGGTTCGTCCCTAATGATGAAGAATTACGTAAGATAATCTTGGCTGAGGCGCACTCGTCTCCCTTTTCTGTACATCCTGGCAGCACCAAGATGTATCGAGACCTGAAGTTACTCTATTGGTGGCCAAACTTAAAGAGAGATGTTGCTAAGTATGTAGAGTCATGTTTGGTTTGCCAACAGGTTAAAGCCGAGCACCAACGTCCAGGGGGTACCCTCCAGCCTTTACCTATTCCCGAGTGGAAGTGGGAACACATAGCTATGGATTTCGTTGTAGGATTACCTAAGACAATTAAAGGACATGATAGTATTTGGGTTGTGATTGATAGATTGACGAAATCAGCCCATTTCTTACCAGTAAGGACAACTTACTCGATGGACCAGCTAGCTGATCTTTATGTACAAGAAGTTATTAGGTTGCATGGAATCCCTGTATCTATTGTATCCGATCGTGACCCCAGGTTTACCTCCCGATTTTGGAAAAGTTTACAAGACGCATTAGGTACAAAGTTAACCTTTAGTACTGCCTTCCACCCGCAGACAAATGGTCAATCTGAAAGGACTATTCAGATACTTGAGGACATGCTGAGGGCGCGTGTACTAGATTTCCAGTCATCCTGGAGTCGATACTTACCTCTGGTTGAGTTTTCCTACAACAACAGCTACCAGTTCACCATTGGCATGGAACCTTATGAGGCACTGTATGGCAGGAAGTGTAGGTCACCCTCTGTATTGGGATGAGGTCGGTGAAGCAAAACTCCTAGGTCCCGAGATGTTGCAGCAGATGTCAGACAAGATTGCCATTATTAAAAGGAGAATGATTACTGCACAAAGCCGACAGAAAAGTTATGCAGATCAAAGGAGGAGAGATCTTGAATTTGCTGTTGGAGATGAGGTTTTCCTGAAGGTTTCACCATTTAAAGGAGTACTAAGATTTGGCAGAAGGGGAAAGCTTAATCCACGATTTATTGGACCATTCCCTGTTTTGGCTAGAATCGGTAGTACAGCTTACAGACTGCAGTTGCCTCCATCATTGGATAAAGTTCATAATGTCTTTCACGTGTCAATGTTAAGGAAATGCATACGAGATCTGACGCAAGTTGTTAAGCCAACGGATATTGAGATTGAACCATCATTAATGTATGAAGAGAGACCAGTGCAGATATTGGAATCCGCAATTAAGACTCTAAGGAATAAAGAGATTCCGTTGGTCAAAGTTTTATGGAAGCATCATGGCATTGAAGAAGCCACGTGGGAGCGACGACAGGACATGTTAGACAAGTATCAAGAGTTGTTTGTTTGATCAATTTTCGGGGACGAAAATTTTGTTTAAGGAGGGGTGGATGTAACACCCGAGATGACGGCCAGGTGATTTTCCTAATAGTATTAACGGTCATGAATATTTAATCTTCGCAGTTTAGGATTTTATGCCAAGCCTAATTAATTACATGTGGATCTAAACTAGGTTGAGTGGCAAAGTGGTAATATTGGAGGATTGAGGCCAGTATTTAAAGAAAAAGGAAAGGATTCAAACCTCATTTAAACCACGGTAGCCGACACCTTCCTTTCCGGCGATTTCTTCTCTCGCAAGTTCTTACTCTCTGCTATCAGCAAACTCTCCTCGACGGCCGATTTACTCCGCCACCACTCGACTACTCTGCGCCTGAGGTATGCATTAGACAATGTGGCTATCTGTTAGTTTATTAGCTCTGTTTTCAGTTCTGTATTGGAGTTTTGGATTCTTCAATGGCCGAGTATTGATAAGAACATTTTGAAACCCGAGATTGGTAATGTCATTCCGAATCGATTCTGGACATTTAAAACAACCAACCCTGAGTTATCATTTATCGAATTCGTTTGTTTTGATTTTGGGATTTCGGGTTACATTGAGTATTAAACTAAGAACTCGGGAATGACTCTTAGCTATTAGATCTTAGGATAACTTGAGATTAGAACTATTAGGATTTTGTTTTAACTACTGCAATATAAATGTTCTAGGTGAAGAAGTTTGAAGAGGAATGAACCCAAAGTGCTAAGGAGACCAGGTAAGTGAATGTGTAGGTTTCTCGGTCATTAGGACCCTACATCAAAGGATGCTAGGTAGAAACTCACATGATGATTAGAAGTTCCCCTTGTGTTACTGTCTAAAGTTTATGCCGATGATTAGCTCAATGATAAGGCTTCATGTCAAATGGTATTCTGTTCTGCAGCTTGATGATTTAAGAATTTTCAAGTACATGCATCATGACTATTTTATGCATATGAAAATGTTTTAAAAGCATGTTTTCTCATGAACAAGATAAGATGATAAAATCCCTGCAACGTGGTTGAGTGAGGGTTGGGGGCGGTTCGGCGTATGTCACAGTCCAAAGAAGGACATATGTATACAACCCGCAGTAGGGACCATGATCAAAATCACTGTCGAACCCCCTTTACCGGCACAAATCCTCTCTCATTCCACACAACTTAAATGATGAATATGAACAATGATTATGAACAATGATTACGAATGATGAATATGATTCATGACTATGGATGATGATTATGAACAAGAAAAGGCTAATGACCATGTATTTCTCCGAATTATTCATTCATGTATTCATGTTATTGTTGCATTCCTTACTAAGCATTAGGCTTATAGTTAAACCTTATGATGTAGGTGAAGAGTTAGCAGGTGAGGAATTTCAGTCCAGAGATGAGGTTTAAAGCTGGTTGCCGGAGGATGCCCGGTGTGACAGTGCAAGGTTGGATAGGCGATTAAGTTCCCTGGTTATGCTCATAGTAAGTCAGAGAAGTTTATGATAAACAGATGACTAAGTAGAATAGAATTTTCTTATAACAATGAGATTCGGATTTGAATGGTTTGACTTCAGAGTCTGTTAACGATTTTAAGGATTATTGAATGGTCTGTTTTGCTTAAGCCTTCCGCTATGCGTATCTTGAATGAGATATGGTTTTTACTCATTAGGGTTTATAATTTCCAGGTTAAGATTTGGGTGAGTTGTAGTATTTTCTGTTGGATGAGGTTGTTTGATGATTATAGTGTTTTACTGCCGTAAGATAGAAGCTGGATGAGGCATTCATCCGGCTGACGTCATCGGCAGATGTCAAATGATAGGAATCGAACGATTGAGTCTTCCGGATGACGTCACCGGAAGATGTAGTATGATTCTTCATCGGCAGATGTAGAATGTTTAGCCTTCGGATGATGTAAGTACAAATTTTGTCATCTAGCGATCGGCAGATGTAGAGTGTTTAGCCTTCGGATGATGTAAGTACAAATTTTGTCGTCTAGCGATCGGCAGATGTAGAGTGTTTAGCCATCGGATGATGAAGCCTTCGGATGATGTAAGTATAAATTTTATCGTCTAGCGATCGGCAGATGTAGAGTGTTTAGCCATCGGATGATGAAAGTGCTATTTTGTCATCTAGCGATCGGCAGAAGTAGAGTGTTTAGTGATCGGACGATATAGAGCTTGTAAGCTATCGGAAGATGTCTTAGAGGAACACGTGAATTTCACATGTCTATCGGTAGATCTTTTAATGATCACGAGAGCTGCACGTGTCTACCGGTAGATGTCCACTACCGGATGATGTTTTAGACGTTCACGAGAGACACACGTGCTCATCGGTAGATGTTTTCTACTGAACGTCGATGAGAGAGTCACATGATATGCACGTGATAGGTCGGATAATATGCGCTTCATCCGCCGATGCATGCAGACCCATGCAATTCAGGTAGAATAACTTAGGGCGACCTGAGGGCAATCCTCCACTGCCCGATTTCGTCATAGAATCAATGACCGTGTATGGTCGCTCATGTCTGTGAATGATTAAGTAAATAATGTCATGAAGAAGTCACGTACGAGGGACTGATTTTCCATCTGTTAAGTTGAAGTCCTTAAGCCTGTTAGGTATACTGTTATATAAAAAAAAAAAAACAGAGAAGGAGAAAAAAGTTCAAATATGAATTAAAATTTTAAGACAAGTCACGAATTTCGTGGCGATCCTCCCCGGGTCGTTACAAGCTGTGTGATAGAAGTTGGATGGACGTATCATCCGGCTGACGTCATCGGCAGGAGCTGTGTGTGAGAAGCTGGATGAATGAATCATCCGGCTGACGTCACCGGTGGATGGTGAACGTTTGCTGTTCACCGGATGATGTCTCTTATCGGATGAGGTAAGTGAGTCACGTGTTTTGCACATGCCTACCGGAAGATGTCTCTAACGGATGAGGACATCATCCGGCTGACGTCATCGGGGGATGGTGAACGATTGTTGTTCACCGGATGATGCCTCTCACTGGCGATGTTAAGTGTCACGTGAGATGCACATGATAACCGGATGATGTAGATTTTCACTACCGGCAGAAGCGAGCCCTATGCTTGTCGTTTAGTGATCGGCATAAGTGAGTTTTATATTTTGTCGTTTAGCGATCGGTAGAGGTCGAGTGTTTATGCACCGGATGATGTGAGTAGAGCTGCTTGTTGCCTAGCAACTGGCAGATGCCTGCGATTTCGAGCAGCTCATGAATAATGAGGTCGAGTGTTCTAAGGGCATTTTCTATTGCCCAAATGTGTTACAAAACCAATGTGTGGGTTAGTCGTTCGATTCTGTTGATGATGAATTCGCAAAATTTAAGACCAAGACAAGTTTTGAAAGGATCGAGCTTTGTCAGTTATAGCGTTGTCCCGAGTTCTGTCAAAGAAAAAAAAAATAATAAGAGATATATATATATATATAAAGTGGTTTAGATAGAAGGATTAATATTTATGATTTAAGAAAGTTTATTAATTATGCCTTGACCCTACTGGGGTCGTTACACCCCATTATCTAATTTAGGCACTGTTGTGCAAAATAATTCGCAAGTGTACGAGTCACAACAAGTAATATAGTGATAGATAGAGTGTCGAACCCACGAGGACTTGTTAATTAATAATCGAAATAATTAATCTTAATTCTAAATTGAACACACGTTTTATGGTTTCAAGAGTTGAAATTAAGGTACTACGATTTCACCAAGACAATTAGGGACTTGATGCAAGGCATTGGTGGAACTCAATCCAGAGCATCGCTAATGCAGGAGCTATGACCTGGGAAATGTTTAAGACTGCCTTCTTTGACAAGTACTTCAGCCGAGCTGTTCGGGCCAGCAAGAAAATGGAATTCATGCAACTACGTCAAACCAGTTCTGTGGCTGATTACATCTGTAAGTTTGAGGCACTGTCTCTGTTTGCACCCCGTCTGGTGGATGATGAGGAGGACAAGATTCACCAGTTTGTCCACGGGCTGAAGCCGAGCCTCTTCAAGGGTGGGAAGACTGCAGGGATCCATAACATACCTTATTCTGAAGTGGCTGCTAATGCTTTGGAATTGGAAGAGGTAGAGTTGGCAGTACGAGAACAATGTGAACCGCCAATGAAGTTTTTCAAGGATACTCAGACACCACTGCGCCAGGTCAGAGGTTGGCAACCACAACCAAACAGAGGGCCACAGCAACAGCAGAAAGGTATAAAGAGATCCTTCAATCCAAATGATGACCAAGGAAAAGGAAAGCGACCCCTGGCTCCTCTATGCCCCACCTGTCAGAAGAACCACCCCAGCGAATGCAAGTTACATTCTGGCCGCTGTTATAGATGTGATAAGGTTGGACACGTGGTCAGAGACTGCCCTATGCGGCCAGACCCGAATTGAGTCAAGGTAGCGCCAAGGGTTTATGCTTTAATGGAGGATGAAAATGCCGAGCAGCACACAGTCATAACAGGTACCATTATGGTTTGTGGTATTTCTGCTTACACACTTATAGATACAGGGGCCACACACTTGTTTGTATCAACCCTGTTTGTACTTGAGCATAAACTAGAACTCATGCCAGCTGAGAGGTCATTTAGTGTCATGTTACCGTCGGGGAAGTTCCTACATTCTGAGCAGATATTGAAAGGTGATGTTATGTTCTTAGGAGATAAGAAGCTATATGTAGAACTGATCGTAATCGATATGAGAGGATATGAAGTCATACTAAGGATGGATTGGTTATTCAGGCATTATGCCACGATAAGTTGTAGGTCTGGATTGGTTGATTTCTGACCCCCGAATGGTGATCGGTATTCCTTCCAAGCTATCCCGAAACTAAGTAAAATGCCAATTATTTCCTCACTACAGACTCAACGATTACTGAAGAGTGGTTGTGAGAGTTTTCTAGCTTGTGTAATTGATGTTCGGGTGGAGAATAAGGTAAAACTACAAGGTATTCCCATAGTCAAAGAGTTTCTGGATGCATTTTTGGATGACTTGCCCGGAATACCACCCGACAGAGAAATTGAGTTTGTAATAGATACTTATCCTGAGGCTTTACCCGTGTCTAAGAACCCTTACCGCATGGCACCTGTTGAATTGAAAGAATTAAAAGTCCAACTGCAGGAATTAGTAGATAAGGGGTTTATACGCCCTAGCAGTTCTCCATGGGGTGCACCTGTTTTATTCGTTAAGAAGAAGGATGGTTCTCTTAGAATGTTCATTGACTATAGGGAGCTAAACAAGTTGACAATTAAGAATAAATATCCTTTACCCCGAATTGATGATCTGTTTGACCAATTATAAGGAGCTAGGGTGTTTTCAAATATTGACTTACGCTCGGGTTACTACCAACTGAAGGTTAAGGAGAGTGATATACCAAAGACAGCCTTCAGGACCTGCTACGGACACTATGAATTTCTTGTGATGTCATTTGGACTGACTAATGCGCCTGCAGCTTTTATGGACTTGATGAATCGTGTGTTTCGTGAGTATTTGGACAAGTTTGTGATTGTGTTTATAGATGATATACTAATATACTCATGTACTGAGGCTGACCATGCAGAGCATTTAAGAGTGGTTTTGACGACATTAAATTAGCAGCAGCTCTATGCCAAGTTGTCTAAATGTGAGTTCTGGTTGGATAAGGTCAATTTCTTAGGCCATTTCATTTCTGCTGAGGGCATATCTGTAGATCCAACCAAGATTCAGGCTGTTAAGGACTGGTCACAGCCAAAGAATGTCAGTGAAGTACGTAGTTTCCTTGGTCTGGCGGGTTATTATAGAAAGTTCATTAAAGGATTCTCTATGATAGCTAAGCCCTTAACTAATTTAACAAAGAAGACACCAAGTACTCTTGGACTGAAGCTTGTGAAGATGGCTTCCAGACACTTAAGCTGAAGTTGACGACAGCCCCACTATTGACTCTTCCAATCGAAGGAGGAAAGTTTAGTGTTTACTGTGATGCATCCAAAGTTGGTTTGGGGTGTGTCTTAATGCAAGAAGGCAAGGTTGTGGCATATGCTACCAGACAACTGAAAGGTTATGAGCAAAATTACCCCACCCACGATTTGGAATTAGCTGCTGTTGTTTTTGCACTAAAAATTTGGAGACACTATTTATATGGTCAGCAGTGTGAGGTGTTTTCTGACCATAAGAGCCTGAAGTACCTCTTCACCCAAAAGAAATTAAACATGAGGCAGAGACGTTGGTTGGAAATTGCAAAGGATTATGACTTTGAAATTAAATATCACCCGGGTAAGGCCAATTCTGTGGCTGATATATTAAGCAGAATGTCTAAGACAATGCAGCCTGCAGTATCAACCATGTCTGTACCATTATGGAAGGAAGTTCAGAAGTTCGAGTTGGAAATAGTTCCTGCGTTGTCAACTTTACTTGCTGATTTAACCATTCGACCAACTATTTTGGATAAGATCAAAGAGGCACAACAGAAGGATTCAAAGGAGAATAATAGTATGATGAGTAAGTTAAAAGATGCCTCCTCTGAATTCAGTCTCTCCAATGATGGTATTTTGAAATTTAGGAATCGATGGTACATTCCAAATAATAAGGAGTTGCGTGAGTTGATCTTGGCTGAGGCTCACTCATCTTCTTTCTCTGTACATCCTGGTAGCACCAAGATGTATCGGGACTTGAAGCTACATTATTGGTGGCCAAATTTAAAGAGGGATGTGGCCAAGTTTGTAGAGTCATGCTTGATATGCCAACAAGTTAAAGCAGAACACCAACGTCCAGGAGGTACTCTTCAACCCTTACTGATCCCTGAATGGAAGTGGGAAAACATTGCCATGGATTTTGTGGTAGGATTACCAAAGACAATCAAAGTACATGATAGTATTTAGGTTGTGGTTGACAGAATAACAAAATCAGCACACTTTATACCAGTAAGAATGACATTTACAATGGAGCAACTTGCTAACCTGTACATTCAGGAAATTATCAGATTGCATGGGATCCCCTTGTCTATTGTCTCCGATCGTGATCCTAGATTCACCTCAAGATTTTGGCAAAGTTTGCAAGGCACATTAGGAACAAAATTGT
Organism: Begonia masoniana; assembly: GCA_022432975.1. NCBI lineage: Eukaryota > Viridiplantae > Streptophyta > Magnoliopsida > Cucurbitales > Begoniaceae > Begonia > Begonia masoniana. The sequence goes on from CM039514.1 coordinate 19,020,599, forward strand.
CTTTCAGCACTACTTTTCACCCTCAAACCGATGGTCAATCTGAGAGGACCATTCAGATACTAGAAGATATGTTGAGAGCGTGTGTGCTGGATTTCCAGACATCTTGGAGTCGATACTTACCCTTGGTGGAATTCTCCTACAATAATAGTTACCAGTCCACCATCGGTATGGCACCCTATGAGGTGTTGTATGGTAGGAAATGTAGATCACCCTTATACTGGGATGAGGTTGGCGAAGCAAAACTCCTAGGCCCCGAGATCTTGCAACAGATGTCAGACAAGATTACCATTATTAGGAAAAGAATGATTACTGCACATAGCCGACAGAAAAGCTATGCAGACCAAAGGAGGAGAGATCTGGAGTTTACTGTTGGAGATGAAGTATTCTTAAAGGTTTCACCCTTTAAAGGAGTTTTAAGATTTGGTAAGAAGGGAAAGCTTAACCCGCGATTTATTGGACTATTCCCTGTCTTAGCAAGGATTGGCAGTACAGCTTACAAACTGCAATTGCCTCCATCACTGGAAAAGGTACATAATGTTTTCATGTGTCAATGTTAAGGAAATGCATACGTGATCCGACACATGTTGAACCAAATGGAATCGATATCGAGCCGACACTAGTGTATGAAGAGAAACCTGTAAGGATTATAGAATCTGCAGTTAAGACTCTGAGGAATAAGGAAATTCAACTAGTGAAAGTCTTATGGATGAATCATGGTATTGAAGAAGCCACATGGGAGCGACAGCAAGACATGCTGAACAAATATCTTGAGCTCTTTGTTTGAGCAATTTTCGAGGACGAAAATTTTGTGTAAGGAGGGGTGGATGTAACACCTGACAAGTTGATCAGGTGATTTTCTTAACCGTTTTAACGGTCATGTTTATTTGATATTTTCGGTTCGGAATTTTATGCCAAAACTTAATTAATTTCATGTGGTGTTAAACTAGGTTGGGTGGCAAAATTGTAATAAGGGTGGGTTGTGATCGATATATAAAGGAAATGGAAAATTTTTAAACCTCACCAACGCCACTGTAGCCGACACTTTCTCCTTCAGCAATTTTCTCTCCCGAGCTCTCGCTCTCTGCCTGCCAGTAGTTCTCCCTTCGACGACCGGTCCCTTGTTATTTCTCGGATACTCTACGCTCGAGGTATGAGTTGGACAATGTAGTTGTCAGTTAGTCGTTAAGCTCTGTTTTTCAGCTTGGTGTTGGAGTTTGGTTTCTCCAATGGCCGAGTAACGATAGTAACATTTATAATCTGGATTTAGTAATGCCATTTTCGAATCGATTCTGGACATTTAACATAACCGACCCTGATTAATCGTTAGTTGAACCTAGCTGTTTCGGTTTTTGGATTTCAGACTGCACACAGAGAACTAGACTAAGAGATTTGGGAATGACTTTAACTACTAGATCCTAGGATGACTTGTGATTAGGACTTTTAGGATTTTGTTTTAACTACTGCGATGTAAATGTTTTAGGTGAAGAAGTCTGGGGAAAAGGAGCACGAATTTGCTAAGGAAGCCAGGTAAGTGAATGTATTAAGATTTCCGGCCATTAGGGCCCTACATCTTAAGGGTACTAAATTAGTTATGTATTTGATGTTTGTTTTAAGTTAGTAAGATGGTTTGTACTTGGATGATTTACGGATGTTTGAGGACTATGTTATGTGATGTTCTGATAGAGTCTATGAAGTCAACTGTCTAGTATGATATTTTCCATAGTTTGATGATTTAAGAACATTCATGTCATGCATCATGATTTACTTCTCAAGCATATGAAAACGATTTATGAGCATGTTTTCCCCCATGACCAAGATATGAGAATGAATATGAAACCTATGCAACTGAATTAAGTGAGGGTTGGGGGCGGTTTGGCATATGTCACTGTCCAAAGAGAAGGACCATGAATACGGCCCGAAAGGAACTATGTACACTTGCACTGTCATCCCCCCTTTACGGCACAAATCCTCCCTTAATCCATATGATGAAAGTGATGAACAAGAACACGAATAAGAACAAGAAAATAGCATGAAACGAACATGATCATGATTTTCTTGCAACTATGCATTCACGTATACATGTTAGCATTGCATTCCTTACTAAGCATTAGGCTTATAGTTTAAACCTTATGATGTAGGTAACGAGATATCAGGTGAGGAATTCAAAGTTGATGAAGATGTTTAAGTTGGTTGCTGGAAGGTGTTCAGGGAGCAATTATGTGGCTGGATGGCGATTATGACCCGTGATTATGCTCTTATTATGTCAGTAAGGTTTATGAGAAAACTGATGTTTAAGTAGGATGAGATCTTTCTTTGAATACTGGATTTTGTGATTGTCTGGTTTGGTTACCGAGTCGAGGATGATTAAAAGAGAATAGAATAACCTGTTTCTTATAAGTCTTCCGCTACATGTATTCTAGATGAGTCCATGATTTATGTCTGCCTATGTTTATGTCTACGAAATATGAGATCTGTGAAGGTCAGGTTACATTTCTGTCGGTATGAGTTGTTTAAAGATTTTCGGGATTCATTGCTGTGTGATAGAAGTTGGATGATTGTATCATCCGGCTAACGTCATCGGCAGAAGCTGTGTGATAGAAGTTGGGTGGACGTATCATCCGGCTGACGTCATCGGCAGGAGCTGTGTGATAGAAGTTGGGTGGACGTATCATCCGGCTGACGTCATCGGCAGGAGCTGTGTGTTAGAAGCTGGATGAATGAATCATCCGGCTGACGTCACCGGTGGATGGTGAACATTTGCTGTTCACCGAATGATGTCTCTTATCGGATGAGGTAAGTGACTCACGTGTTTTGCATATGCCTACCGGAAGATGTCTCTAACGGATGAGGACATCATCCGGCTGACGTCATCGGGGGATGGTGAACGATTGTTGTTCACCGGATGATGCCTCTCACTGGCGATGTTAAGTAGTCACGTGAGATGCACATGATAACCGGATGATGTAGATTTTCACTACCGGCAGAAGCGGGCCCTATGCTTGTCGTTTAGTGATCGGCATAAGTGAGTTTTATGTTTTGTCGTTTAGTGATCGGTAGAGGTCGAGTGTTTATGCACCGGATGATGTGAGTAGAGCTGCTTGTTGCCTAGCAACCGGTAGATGCCTGCGATTTCGAGCAGCTCATGAATAATGAGGTCGAGTGTTCTAAGGGCATTTTCTATTGCCCGAATGTGTTACAAAACCAATGTCTGGGTTAGTCGTTCGATTCTGTTGATGATGAATTCGCAAAATTTAAGACGAAGGCAAGTTTTGAAAGGATCGAGCTTTGTCAGTTATAGCGTTGTCCCGAGTTCTGTCAAAGAAAAAAAAAAATAAGATATATATATATATATATATATATATATATATATATATATATATATATAAAGTGGTTTAGATAGAAGGATTAATATTTATGATTTAAGAAAGTTTATTAATTATGCCTTGACCCTACGTTACACCCCATTATCTAATTTAGGCACTGTTGTACAAAATAATTCGCAAGTGTACGAGTCACAACAAGTAATATAGTGATAGATAGAGTGTCGAACTCACGAGGACTTGTTAATTAATAATCAAAATAATTAATCTTAATTCTAAATTGAACACACGTTTTATGGTTTCAAGAGTTGAAATTACAATAAACAATTAAAATAATTAAAATAAACTAATATAAAATAGCAAAACAGATAAAATAGGATTAAATCAAATTAATAAAAGACTAGGTACTACGATTTCACCAAGACAACTAGGTACTACGATTTCACCAAGACAATAGTTATTTCAGTCATTCGCAATTATATTCATAGATATTCTTCCTATGTTGATGATCGATTTCACTAAATTCTATTACAATCTCTCTCGAGCATTGCATAAGTTATCTGATTAATGGGTTATCACTTTTCAGTCTCAAATCCTACATTAATCAAATACAAATAAATCAAGAAATCTAATGATCACATCAATACCGTAACTATCTCTAGGCTACGCATATTTATGACATTAATTTCAGTACTTGGGTATTTATCACCTCTCAGTCTCCAAACACCCAAAAAATCAAGTAAAGATTGGCCAGAAATTTACAGGCTTTAAGAACAGAAATTAAATGCGCCAACAATATTGGAAGAAATATTATAAAATATAATTAAATGAAGAAACTGAAAATAAATATCGTCTGACTACATCGTAGCCCTAGAATAAAAAGTTAGTTCATGCGAAAATAGAAGAAAACAATAATAATACTAATATTCATGATGTTCATAGAGAAAAAGTAATGGAAAATAGAGAAAACTATGTTTGATGTGCTGTCTCCCTCCGAAAATTGTTAATCTCTCAATCTCCAAAATCGCCTTCTACTCTATGGAAAAAATCGCCGAATGGAATTGAATGCTCTGTCTTTTAGGTTTTCTTTCTTGTCTTCAGCCGATCAATGGTTGAGAATTGATTTTTCTTTAGATTAATGGTGCAGATTAGAAGATGTCAACTTTCCAAATTTGTAGCCGATCGATCACTGATAATGAGCGCTCGATTGCTACTTGTTTCCATGTTTTCCTTCAGCCGATCAGTCGCCTGTAATGTGGTGATCGATCGTTACATTCTCTGTGTCAATTCTCTTCTTTGCAGCCGATTGATCGCAGGAATGAGCGATCGATCAGCACCTTCTCTGTTTCGTGCATCACTCTTGATAAAAAATTCTTCTCCTCAGCCGATCGATCGCAGGAATGAGCGATCGATCGGCGTTCCTTCTGTTTTTCTGCTTTCTCAAATCACTTTGTTTCTTCTTTGTCCGTGAACCTTTTCTATGGTCTTCCTGTTTTAATTCAATTTTCTGCATACTTGCATAAAATAGATCAAATTCTTTCAAACACTTGAGAGAAACTTATCAAATCAAATATAAAAAGTATAAATAAGTGTGTAAAATACACACTTATCACACCCCAAAACTTGAATGAAAGCTTGTCCTCAAGCGAACAAAAATGCAGCAAAGTTAAAACAAAAAGATACTCTCAATCAAATATAAAGTGTTCAACATACTACAATGGCAGCAATCTGAATCAAGATTATTGGTAAATCGTCTCAGCTTAAAAAAATTCATACTAAAAACACCAAGTTCAACACTTTGTAAAAGAAATAACTCATAGTATTACATTGACAAAATTTTACAAAGAAATCTTCGTGTGTGTGTTCGTTCATTCTTAACTTCTCCTAATTGTTGGTTCAATTAATGTAGCTACAAGTAGAGGATGTATTCTCATTTCGCTCGGGAGTCATTCCATTCAATCTAATCATTCACCAACTTTGCCCACTATCCAACTAGTAGCAATTATCCATTAACCAAAATAAAAGTCAATAGGTCTTTTAAAAGCTTATAATGTAGGGCGAGGTTAAAAAGGTAGGAATTTTAGGGATACAAACGTATAATCAGAGAACACCCCATCCTTATTTCCCCCCACTCCTTATTCTCTTCTCAGTATTCGCTCACTCATTGAACTTGTTCAAAACTTCATTCAATAAAACTAAACTTTCGAACTCTTTGATTTTCTTCTTCTTTTTTTTACACAACTCAGAATAACAATAGCAAAACAACGCAAAGCAACAAAATAAATCAACAGATGACAAAGGAATTTGTATTCATCCTCACCACTACATTCTCCTACTCTCTTTCAAATATATCAATAAAACTCGTGTTCTCTAGAAAAGGTAGGAAAATCTATGTGGCTGGGCTAAAATAGGTACAACTGAACGGTAAATAATCAGCTCAAAAGGGTGACTATGGGTGTCATTAGATGACACAGAATGGTTAGCTATGAAGGCTCAAACAGTTCAATGATGGCCTAAGTCATTCTCTTATTCGTGAAAACTTCAAATTGCATTCGTGAATATCAGGCAAAACTAAGAAGGATTTTCCTCACAATGTCCTCGTATCGAAGCATTTGACTGGAGTTACACTCCCTCACCGTGTTTATTATCATTCACTCCCTTACAATGTTTGGGTTTCACTCTCAGTAGACTACACAAATATCACCAACACAGAGGATCAAATAAGAATAAAACGTGCTCAAAGTTGTGAAGATCACTATGTATCCTCTAATCAATGCAAACTAAAACAAATTACGCTTTTACTCAGTATATCTCAAGAAGTTTAAAGCATGAATTTATTTCATTTAAATCATCATTGACACCTCAAACATTAATTCAGAATGCATAACCATATGAAATGTAGTAGAGTAATATAGTAGACAATTCAATAAAACTAAAAGCACCCTCAAACTTAAAATCAACATTGTCCTTAATGTACGCAAAACATACAAGAAAAATAGGAAAAGGGGATAGGGTACCTAAGGTGGATCTCGGCATGTCATCATCCTCAGCGTCGTGGGGGTCTTCATGTGGCCGCAAACGATGCTCGGGATAGGTAGGAAAAGGGGGATCAGAGTGAGTTGAGTACCCGTGGTGGACGTTGAAAGCGTCAATATATTGGGCCATAAATTGGGAATGCTCCATCAACCGCTGTTCCATCCGGGCCTGCCGCGTGGTGATCTGTTCTTGTTGGATAGCCAGCTGCGCAACCATGCGTCCCACATCATCGATGGTATAAGAGGGAGGGGTCAGTGAGGACGAGGAAGCGCCATGAGTGGGTGGTGCAGCTGACTGGCTTTCATAACGCTATTTTGTGCGAGCCTGTCGGTGAGCGTCGCGTTCATGAGCCAAGGCAGGATTGGCATATGGACAGAATTGAGAATTAAGATTACGCCGTACTCGAGGCAAAGGCAGCGGCGGAGGAGGGATAACCGCATTGACATCATGTTCAATGAACCCTAAGCCATTAGCGCGGGCTGTCCCATAAGGCCAATTTGCGATGCGTGCAATATTCGGTGTGCTGTACACCGCCTGCTGGATCTAGGGTTCGTTGGTTGAGCTCATGGAGCATTGGCGGCGGCGCATAGATGTGTGATCAGAACAGGGTGTATATGCCCACCCGTGCCCGATCCTTTAATGCATGAGATTATATTGCTGTGAATCAGTCGCCCGACATTGATAGAGCGCCTAGTGAGAATGCAATAAAGTGCCACTACTCGTTCTTTCGTCAATTTCGACTTCTGAGACGTGGGCATCAATTTGCTCCGAATAAATTTGCACCAGGCTTGTGCGTAGCGATTGAGGCAGCTTGAGATAATGTGTAGTGGTCGAGCACGGTCTTGCGTAGAATAAATCCAGATGGAGCCTCGGTGGCCCATCTCACAGAGAATCAACTCATAATCAGGCCCAGCATCCATCATAGTCTGAAAGTCATCCGGGGCGTCATTATCAAGGCCCAGATAAGTGTTAATAGCCTCGGCTGAAAAATCGATGAACTTGTGACGAACTTTTACTGGTCCCTCATTGTTGGCGACTTTGAGATTGGCATAAAATTCACGAACGACATTCACGTTCGCATCACCTCCTAAAACGGCAAGTGTCTCCCACCGTCGTCGTTGGAGCATAGTCAAAATGTGGCCGTCAACCTCTGAAGGCTGAAATTGCACCTCACAAATAATGGCCTTATCTTTTGTCATAAAATCCTTAAAAACATTGGCTGCCGTGGGGCTTGTGAAAGAATGCTGGATCGGTTGGAAAGAGACAGAACAGGTGTTGGCTCGTGATCGTTTGGGTGGCATTATGGAATAGCTCACAAAATGTAGAACCTGTTACTGCACACAAGAGAAACACAGCCAATCCACCATACACACCCGTATAACAGTTAAGCTCATTAGATAAGCAAGTAGTCAAGCTAGAGAAAACGAAATGCAAAATTGGAAATTCTACTTGACTTAGGCATTTCAGCAAACACATAGTGGGCATGTGTAAAAATCGTGAAGACACACATTAGACAAGAACTGTAACCAGCCGCAGAATGAATCAATAAATAAAAAATCATTCACACATTGGCTATCACAGTATGAAGAGGATAAACATATGCCACAGATTTTCCAAATATAATCAAAACCAAAGCAAGGAAAATAACATGCGAAAATTCAGAGATGTCCACGAGCGAGACCTAGGAAACAAAACAAACGCAGCCAGAGAAGTGTACCTGGTATCGTGAGAGAGGCTGATTGTGTGTTTCTGAAAATGTCGTTAGGAAAGAACAGAGGTCGACGCCGATCGCTCGCGGGTGAGAAGGGAGAAAAGGAGTTAGGGATTTGAACAGCGAGAGAAATTCGTCAGCGAATGTTCGCCAGGTATATACAAAAAATTAGAAGCGCCGAACGATCGCCTGGAATGAGCGAACGATCGGCACCTCTTCTGTTTTGTAAAATAAAATACACGTGCTGTGAAGAACGATCGCCAGAATGAGCGAACGTTCGGCACCCTCTCTGTTTCAGAGAAGCGAAAATCCCCCCCCCCCCCCCTTTTTTTAACGAAATACTTAACTAAAAAAAATAAAAATTACGGATAGGAAAATGAAATAACGAAATTAGAACGGGTAATGAAAATACGAAAAAAATGAAATAAGAATAAAGAAAAAAATAAAAATAAAAATAAAACAGAAAAAGAAAAATAAATGACTAATGGGTTACCTCTTACCGAGTGCGTGTTTTAGCGTCATCAGCTTGACGATGCTGCGTCATAATTAATTGAGAAGGAGAACGAAATTTGTACTGTTGAATACACCGCCCCAATACGGTTTTAATCTTTGACAGTTAACCTTGAAAGTAGATTGATCTTCACCTTAAATTTCAATAGCACCATGAGGAAACACTGTAATAACCGTGAATGGGCCTAACCATCGTGATTTGTGTAACACCCAGAATTTCTTTTTCCTAGCATGTGTCGCCTTAAATTAGAAATGTATGGGAGTTTAATTATTCAAGATTTATGAATGTATTGTAGTGTTATGGTTGAAAATTCAAAGGATTGAAAAGTCAAAATATAAAAGAAAAGAACCAATAGAAAGATAGCAAATTGTGTTGTGTGAAATTTTGATAAAAGAAGAATTTAAGGGAAAGGAGAGATTAAAGTGATGCATGTCACGTTGAAGTGAAGGCAAAGGGATGAGGAGGTGATTTTGTAAAATTAAATTGTTGGAGGGAAGAAAATAAAAAGTGAAAAAGTGTTGTTTATAAAAGTTGTCAAAGTGAGGGTAATTGGCACCAATTACCTTCTTTTTCTTCTTCTTCCATCGTGAAGCCTCCTCCATTTTTGGTGATCTCAAGCTTCTTCTGGTGAAGATTTTTTTCAAGATTTAAGGTAGGTTTTAAGTGGGTTTTTGGTTTATTGCATAATAGGGATGGATTATGGTGTTTGAAATGAGTTTTAGTGAAACTTGCTTAGGGTTTGAAAACCCTAATTGGGAATTCCGAAAATTGTATTCCTTGCTGGTTTTTCTTCCCAAATTTAGTTGTTTAACTCTTAATTATGTTAGTTTAGGTTGTTTTAGGAGGAGATTAAGGATTGGAAGAGAGTTACACAAAAACCGACTTTTAGTAAATGTGTATCTGGTTCTGTTCCCTGGTTTTCGGTTTGGACAAGTGGTTTGGTTGGTTAATTTGATGATTTCAATGGATAGTAGACGTGTAGAGGTTTACAAATTGGGGTGGCACGTCAAAATTCGTTGAAAAACGAGGAAGTTATGGCCATTCGAAGTTGGATGTTGTTAACTTTAGGTAAAACTCATTTTGAGAGTGCAATTTGTTTTAGGTGTAATTAGTTTTAGTTAGAAAATCCCTTAGAATTTATTGGTGACTTATGAAGTTAAGTTTTCGTTATTTTAGGTCGTCGAGCCAGTGAATTGATAAGACGAAGTGAAAGAACTTTTCTTGACCAATCAGGTAAGTAGTGGATGCGTCTTTTGTTGCCTTTGGGTCTACACCATGGAACGGTAGGGATTGATTGCTTGTTTGTTGTGTTTTGTTTTGAGTCGAGCATAGTGTGTCATGCATCATTGTTTTCTAACTACGAAACCACGGGTTTGGCATGTTTGAGTGGTGAGGATGAAATGTAAGATAAAGAAAAATGGATATGCAACTTGGTCTCGAGTAGAATAGCCTCGTCGGGCAAGTGGCTCGTTGGAGCACCCCGAGAGGGATTCTATTAGAGATGCTATGCTAAATTACGTAACGTGTCAGAAGTATGAATGCCTCGACCTGTTCGTGCTTGAAGGCACACTGGGGATTCTACGATCGACGAAGGAGGAGATTCGGTATGGCCGTCCCGGATTGTTTAGGATGTGTGCCTCTGATCTTGCTCCGTGGGCCAAGGCATGGCCGTCCTGGATTGTGTTGGGATGTGTGCCTACTTGATTCACATGAAAGTGAAAGATAAATGTAACTAGAATAAAAAGAAAACAACAGTGTGTAGAAACTGCATCCTAGGGTTGAGTCAAGCATATATTGTTTTAAAGTGCATTTTTCCCTACTTGCTAAGCATTAGGCTTACTTTTTGTGTTCTATGATGTAGGTGACGACATTTACTCAGGTGAGGTAGATGAGACAACCCAGGACTAGGCAGTAGTTAGTAATGCATGGAGTATGCCGGTGCGGGCTATTGTCGGGGCGTCACGACCACTTCCTCTGGTAGTTTGTGGGTGTTTGATGTAGATAGTTTTGTAAGTATTTGTGGATTATTGTGATTAGTGTTTTGAGGACTGGTTTGTGTATAAATACTGGTAGTTTTAAACTATATGTTTTCCAGTTTTGGTTTCTAGCATTTTAGGCGTTATGCCGCTCGTTTTGGTTTTAAAACAAACGACGTCGGTTTTAGTTTCTCTATTTTTCTTTATTAACGTTTTAAGTCGGTTTTTCAAGATTTTTACGTGACACGGAGTTAAGGGTGTCGGGATCGTGTGGTAAAAATTTTAGAATTTTTGGATGTGTTTGACTTGATGAAAAATGAAGAAAAGTGAGGAAAGTTGAAAAAAAAAGTGAAAAAAATGCGTTTTGGGCCGAGAAACCCGAGGAGGCCCGATCGATCGGGCGCTGGGTGCCGATCGATCGGGAGATGGGCTCGCAGGCGCGCGCGCAGCGCCCAGCGCGCGCACCTAGCACCCCTTGTTGAATTTTTGTTTTTAAATTCCTATTTCTACTATGTTTTGACCCGACATTTTCCGACATATTTTAAACGTATTTTTGGCACGTTTTTCAACAAAAATTGAGGGTTCGAGAAACCTGAAAACCGAGTCATAATTTTATCAAAAATTATTTTAAACGTCGTTTTAAACGCGGGATAGCTTAGCAAAGTAGTGCACCGAACTGGGTCGGGTTCGGGGGCGTTACAATTTGAGTTTTTCGGGAAATAACCGAAGTCGAGAATTAAATAATAGTACTTGCTGGCCTGGTGAAAATTCTTTGAGGAGAATATGTTTTTCATGCCACACCTTTGTCATTTCTTTATAAATTCTCGAATTCTCATAAGCTTCTCGTCGAAATTCATCAAGCTCGTTTAACTGTAATATTCGTGCTTCACCAGCTGCTTGTGACTCCAAGTTGATTTTTTTAATAGCCCATAAGGCTCGATGCTCTAATTCCACTGGAAGATGACATGCTTTGCCAAACACCAAACGATATGGGGACATACCTAAAGGTGTTTTAAAAGCTGTTCTATATGCCCAAAGATAATCATCTAGCTTTCAGGACCAATCCTTACGAGAGGAACTTACCGTCTTTTCCAGAATTTGTTTGATCTCTCTATTCGAAACCTCGGTTTGACCATTAGATTACGGATGATAACCGAGAGCCTTTCGATGCTTGACACCATATTTCAACAATAAAGCTTCGAATTGCTTATTACAAAAATGCGTACCTTTATCACTGATAATAGCCCGAGGAGTACCGAATCGTGTAAAAATATTTTTGTGAAGAAAATTGAGTGCCACTTTACCATCATTAGTTGGGGTAGCAGAAGCCTCCACCCATTTTGATACATAATCGACTGCCAGGAGAAATCTGCCCACCTAGGTTCATAACAGAACATCAATCAAACCTTTACTAAACTTCACCAAGAATCAAACAAACGCTCGAGGAATCCAGTTAGAAATTCTACTACCCGAGCATTCCCATTAATCACCAAAACCTGAACCTACCCTCATTCGCAGCATCCTCAACATCCTCACATTGTACTCCCTCAGGTATCTAACCGCTATATCGTAAGAAAAATGAGGAAAACTTACCTAGGTTGAAGGAGAATCGGGCTAGAGAATCGCCTAGAGAGTTCTGCTGCAGAGTTGAAGGCTGAAAGAGGAATAAACAGTGGCGGCTAAACCTCAATAAATTCTTCTTTAAATAGGTTATCCACTACTAATTTATAATTAATAAAATGCCCTTACTTATTCCTTCATTAACCTAATCAGTAATTCCTCCCAATATCATCTATAAAACATTCACTGCAAGTTAGTAAAATAAATAGTTCAATGAAACCCGGTGTTACAATCTACCCTCCTTAAAAGAATTTTTCCCTCAAAATTCAGTACCTGAATAATTCTGGATATTTGTCCATCATGTCTTGCTAGCGCTCCCAAGTTGTCTCCTCTATATTCTGGTCACGCCACAAGACTTTCACCAAAGGAACTTCTTTGTTGCGCAATACCTTCACTGCATAATCTAAGATCTTTACTGGTTTCTCTTCATAGGCAAGGGTAGGATGAACCTCAAAGTCTTGCTGTTCCATGACCTGATTTGGATCCCTTATGCACTTTTTCAGCATAGAAACGTGGAATACATCATGTATCTCTTCCATAGAAACCGGTAGCTGCAACTGATAGGCTGCTCTCCCAACTTTCTTCAAAATAGTGAATGGTCCAATAAATCTGGGGTTCAACTTGCCTCTCTTCCCGAATCTCACAACTCCTTTAAATGGTGATACCTTGAGGAAAACTTCATCACCTACTCCAAACTCTAGTTCTCTGCGTGTTCTGTCGGCATAACTTTTCTGCCAGCTTTGAGCTGTTAAGATCCTCTAGCGGATGAGGGCAACCTTGTCAACAGTTTGTTGCACAATATCAGGACCAATCAAACGCACTTCACCAACTTCATCCCAGTACAAGGGAGATCTATATTTCCGCCCATACAAGGCCTCATAGGGTGCCATTCCTATTGTTGCCTGAAAACTGTTATTATAAGAGAATTCTACTAAGGATAGGTACTTGCTCCAGGAACCTTGAAAATCCAATATGCATGCACGAAGCATATCCTCTACTATTTGGATGGTTCTTTCAGACTGTCCATCTGTTTGAGGGTGAAAGGCTGTGCTAAAGTCGAGTTGTGTACCCATAGCCTGATGCAAACTCTTCCAAAACTTAGATGTAAATCTAGAGTCCCGGTCAGAAACTATAGTGCTTGGAACTCCATGCAGTCTAACAACTTCATGCACATACAACTCAGCAAGCTGATCCATCGAGTAAGTCACCTTTATCAGTAGGAAATGAGCTGATTTGGTTAGACGGTCAACTATCACCCAAATTGCATCATGTCCCTTTGCTGTTTTAGGCAATTCCACAACAAAGTCCATCGTTATTTGTTCCCATTTCCATTCGAGAACTTGTAAGGGTTGTAATATTCCTGAGATCCTTGTACATCTTTGTACTTCGAGGGTTAACAAAGAACTTGGAAGAGTGTGCTTCAGAAGGAATCTCTTCACAAACTTCTTTAATGGCAGGAACAAACCATCTATTTCTAAACTTAAGGATCCCATCGGTAGAATGATTAAAATCTGACTTGTCCGTAGAATCCATGCTTAACTTGTACTTGTTACACTCATCATCATTCGTCTGAGCTTCCTTTATTTTCTCTAGAATGGTAGGCTTTAAGGTTAAGGCTGAAAGTATAGCTGATACACTGGATACTGCTTCTAGGTTAAACCTTTGGAATTCTGACTCTAAGGCTAATGGTATATTGAAAATCATAGTTGGGGTTGGTGTTGTTACTCTACTCAAAGCATCTGCCACAACATTTGCTTTGTTAGGATGATATTTAATCTCGAAATCATAGTCCTTTACAAATTCCAACCATCGACGTTGCCTCATGTTTAGTTCTTTCTGTGTGAAAATATACTTCAGGCTCTTATGATCTGAAAATATCTCGCAAGATTGTCCATACAAGTAATGCCTCCAAATCTTAAGTGCAAATACTACTGCAGCTAATTCTAAGTCTTGTGTAGGGTAATTCTTCTCGTGTGTTTTCAACTGCCTGGAGGCATAAGCTATTACATTTCCCTCTTGCATCAAGACACAGCCAAGTCCAATCTTGGATGCATCACAGTAAATGCTAAATTTACCATCTTTAACTGGAAGGGTTCAAATTGGAGCATTGGTCAGTTTTTGTTTCAGGGTCTGAAAACTATGCTCACATTCGTCAGTCCATATATACTTCACATTTTTCCTTGTTAACTTAGTAAGGGGTGTAGCAATCTTCGAAAATCCTTCAATGAACTTTCTATAATATCTTGCTAGTCCAAAAAAAACTCCTGATATCTGTATCATTCCTCAGTTGGGGCCATTCCTTAATTGGTTGAACCTTGGCTAGATCGACAGATATACCATCCCCAGAGATAACATGTCCTAAAAAGTGAACTTGGTCCAACTAAAATTCACACTTAGAGAACTTGGCGTATAGTTGGTGCTGTTTTAATACTTCCAACACCAAGGTCAGGTGCCTAGCATGCTCATCCTTAGTATGTGAATAGATTAAAATGTCATCTATAAACACTATGAAAAACTTATCCAAATACTCACGAAACACTCTATTCATAAGATCCATAAAGGCTGCTGGTGCATTTGTCAATCCAAAGGACATAACCAAAAACTCATAATGTCCATACCTTGTGCGAAAGGTAGTTTTTGGGATATCTTCAGATTTAACCTTCAACTGGTAATAACCGGACCTAAGGTCAATCTTAGAGAAAACTCTTGCACCATTAAGTTGGTCGAATAAATCATCAATCCTTGGTAATGGATATTTGTTCTTGACTGTTAACTTATTCAATTCTCTATAATCAATGCACATACACATTGATCCATCTTTCTTTTTGACAAAAAGGACAGGTGCACCCCACGGTGAAAAGCTAGGGTGTATGAACCCAATAAATCCTCTAACTGTTTCTTCAATTCTTTAAGTTCTGTAGGTGCTAGTCTATATGGATTTTTAGATACAGGCTCGGCGTCGGGGTAAACATCTACAACAAATTCAATTTCCCTATCTGGTGGTAAACCAAGAAGGTCATCTAGAAATACTTCAGGAAAGTTTTGGACAATTAAAACATTATGAGGATTTGCTTTTCCTATAAGTTGTGTGTCTAAAACACTAGCTAAGAAGCACAAATACTCTCCACATAGGGAAGGTCTAGTGTTAATAGAAGTCATCACAGACATTTCTTTACTCTTCCTTGAAGCTTGAAAGGTATGCTTCAAACTGCTAGGGGGTGGAAGCTAACTATTCAAATCCTACAATCAATCGTGGCGTGATGTTTAAACAACCAGTCCATTCCTAGGATTACATCAAATCTCATTATATCCATAACAATGAGGTTAGCAGATAGGTTCATGTTTCCTACAAATACAGCACTATCAAGCATCACTCGGTTAGAGTGCATGCGTTCACCTGAGGGTAATGCTACGTTAAACACATGCTCAGTGGGGGTAAACTGTATGTCTAGTTTATCAGGAAATGTAAAGGCTATAAAAGAATGTGTTGCACCTGAATCTATTAAAGTAAAGACAGGGGTAGAGTTGATCAATATAGTACCTGACATCACTGCAGGCTGGTCTTCATCCCCCCGACTCCATCATGGAGAATATCCTCGGTTTAATCATAGTAGGGCCACTCTTAGGAACTGGGTAGTCTCTGCTAATATGACCGATCTTGTTACAATTGTAGCATCTGGTGATTCTAGGCTTCGGGCACTCTTTGATCGTGTGTCCAACCTCCTCACAGTTGAAACACTTCCCAAATCCCAATCTGCATTCGCCCGGGTGGTTCTTCAAACACTTAGGACATTGGGAAAATTTTCTGACATTCTGTACCTTCCCTCCTGTTCCTTGACTATTTTGGCCCTCACTTGGCCTCTTCGTTCCTCTTTGTTAGTGTGGCTGGATAAACCTTTGTGGGACCTCCTTTAGTCCAGCACACTCCCTTTCAGCTTCTTCCACTTCCAGAGCAGTAGACACAACTTCACTGAATGACAAGCCCTTAATACCATAAAATTTAACTCCTCGGTAAATTTCTGGCTTCAGTCCATGCACAAATTTGAATACCTTATCCTTGTCCCTGTGAGCAAAATGTCCAGCAAACCTGGACAGGGACTCGAACTGCCTACTGTACTCGGCCACAGACCCTGTCTGCTCCAAGTTTAGAAATTCCAACTTCTTTGCAGTTTGGACAGTACTGTTGAAATACTTTTCATAGAAAATGTCTTTGAATTGCGACCAAGGCATCGCCAAGACATCAGTGGTGGTCTCTATTGTTTCCCACCAGAGTTGAGCTTCACCAGCCAAGTGAAATGTTGCCAACGTGACTTTGTCTTCTTCTCCAATGTTGGCGCACCTAAACATAATTTCAATCTTCCTAAGCCACCCTTCAGCAATAACTGGATCAGATGACTATCCATCAAACGTGGGTGGTCTTAGTCTCCGGAATCTATCTCCATAATGTTCATTGCTAGAACCCGAGTTGGCACTTCCTTGCACCTCTCGGTTCAACAGTACTCCTAGTTGGTCAGACTGTTGGCGCACTAAATCAGTTTGCTGATGCACTAAATCTGTCAGCTGCCTAATCACACTAGGCTCCTATTCACTTCTAACATTTGGCATTTCTCTTGACACTCTAGGTCTTCCTGGGCGTCTGGCCATTATACTAAATTCCTGCACATGGTTAACTACTTTCATAAACATCTAATAACTAAGGTTAACATGAACACTTACAGTTGTTGGAGTACTCCCATGCGACGACTGGCACTGATTAGTAATCTTTTGAACGGTTTAACTAAATGTCTCTGATACCATACTGTAACGCCCCAAGTTTCCCAAACCCGGTTTGTTACTCATAAACCCGAACATAACTAAGAAAATTTCGGACCAAATTTAAAACTTTGCTCGAAAGTCAAAATTTGGCATTTTCTAAAACCTCAAAACATTTAAAGAATTGCAGCGGAAATCATTTGAGGAAAATAGAGTTACACAAAACTATAGAACAATGCTTGAATAATCGGTTGAGGTGTTAAGGAGTAATCGGTCAAAAGAAATAAAGGTTTAAATCGCAAAATACTTTAAAAGTTGAAAAAGTCAAACGCATCTGCCACTGAACAAAGTCAACAGAAGAGGCTGAAACAGATAACAGAAGGCTCCTTCCGGTGACAAAACGACAAAACTTCCACTTCATCTTCCGGTAAGTTTAATACACGACATCCACCGGTCACTAAACGACAAGACTTCTACTACAGTCTTCCGATTAGTTTAATACTCTACATCCACCGGTCACAAGACGACAAAAGTTTTCCTACATCTTCCGATGACGTCAGCCGGATGATTCCTTCATCCGATCGACTTTATCTTACATCTACCGGTGATATCAGCCGGATGATCCCCTTCATCCAACCTCTGCCGATCGCTAAACAATAAATATTACCATTTATCATCCGATAGACTTCGTCTTCCGATAGACTATATCATCCGATAGACTAAATCTATCGGTAGACAAAACACTTAACGTCCACCGGTGAACTTCATCCACCGATGGTTGAACTTACAGATTTCACTTAAAACATTTAAAACAATCTTGCCCTAAGTAACATCTGAAATCCAACCATTGACCATTTGAAACCAACATTTATATTCTGAACCTATAAAATTCCAAACTAACAAATTGTAATAAAACCAAATCAGATTTTTATAACAGTGGACGACTCAAATATTCTAAACCCTTCAGAAAAATTAGACACCAACAACATTCAAATCACGTTTTTCCTTGACAGAGAAGAAAATCCCAAAGGTGTTAAAACATCAAATTACTACTGTCATTAAAACTACTACGGTCATAAAACTCTCAACATACTTAAGTTGAAATATTGTCAACTAAACCTTCACACCAACTGACACTAGTTAAACCGCCCCGTCAACTGCCAGATTGTTGCATAGTTGCACTCCTCCAACCAGTCTAGTCCTCAGCAAACTCAGTAAACACACCTGCTGTCACTTCTTTACTTACATCACAAAACTCATCTATTAGCCTAATGCTAATTAAGTAAAGCAATAATGTAATGTAATGCTGAAACATAAACTCCTAAATATGCAGTTTCTACTTTCTCATCTCAGTTGCATATGCATCGTTTCTGATCTGATCTCCTTGTGAAATTGGGAGTTGGATCACTTCTCCCAAAGTATAAATATCCACCAACTCATTAAGGGGCAGATTAATTTCCTTAACAATAAATCTGATTCACATAGCTGTTTCTGATCCCCCTGTTCAATGGGAAGCGGATCAAGTTTCCCAAAGTCTAAATATCTACTGTCTCATTTAGGGGCGGATTATTTCTCTTAACAGTAAATCTGATTCACATAGCTGTTTCATTATGTTCATTCCTTACCATGCCAACATGCATTCAAATTCATTTTCGTATACTTTTAAAATATGATGCATGACATACAGACACATTCAAGTAAACAAAATCCTAATGTTTTGTGATGTAGGCCCAAAGGCACAAGCATACTTCACTTACCTGGCTCCTGAAAATTGTCTGGTTGCTAGTTACCTCGGAAATCTGCCCATCTAGGTTCATAACAGAACATTAATCAAATCTTCACTAAACTTCACCAAGAATCAAACAAACGCTCGAGGAATCAAGTTAGAAATTCTACTACCCGAGCATTCCCATTAATCACCAAAACCTGAACCTACCCTCATTCGTAGCATCCTCAAAATCCTCACATTGTACTCCCTCAGGTATCTAACCGCTATATCGTAAGAGAAATGAGGAAAATTTACCTAGGTTGAAGGAGAATCGGGCGAGGGAATCGCCTAGAGAGTTCTGCTGCAGAGCTGAAGGCTGAAAGAGGAATAAACAGTGGCGGCTAAACCTCAATAAATTCTTCTTTAAATAGGTTATCCACTACTAATTTATAATTACTAAAATGCCCTTACTTATTCCTTTATTAACCTAATCAGTAATTCCTCCCAATATCATCTATAAAACATTCACTGCAAGTTAGTAAAATAAATAGTTCAATGAAACCGGGTATTACAGGTAACCTGCTCTTAAATCAATTTTACTGAAAAACTCGAACTCCATGTAGCTCATCCAACAGCTCATCCACGGTCAAAATTGGAAATTTTACCAGAATTGTTAGACTATTAAGAACTCTATAGTCTATACAAAAATGCCACGTACCGTCTCGTTTTTTACACAGCAGAACTGGTGAAGAGAAGGGGCTACGACTTGGTCTAATAATCCTCGATTGTAACATATCAGCAACCATTTTTTCAATCTTCATTTTTTGAAAATGAGGGTAACAGTCACCGATTTAGCTTTTGGTAATAAATTGATATGGTGAGTAATCTCTCTCTCCGACAGTAATCCAATCGGAACTTGAAATATATCAGCATATTCTTTAATCAAATCCTCCATATCTGAAGCTACCGTACTGCTTACAGTCTTAGTTGCTAATGAAACAGATTGCAACTGGAAAAAATGAGACACCTCTCCCAATTTATATAGCTTTTGCAGCTCATGCAATTGAATATTAGTAGGAAACAATTGTCTTTCACCCTTAAGAGTGACTACCTTATCATTCCAATTTAGCTGCATGGATAGAGCCTTGTAATTAGTTAAAACGGGCCTAAAACCACTTAACTCCTAAAATCATGTCAACACCTTACACTGGCATAACAAAAAAAATCTATAAAGAAAACTTGTCCTTGAATCTTTATTTCCACTTTAGGACAATAACCAGAACAAGCTAACTTATCTACATTTCCAACTAATACCTTGAAGTGTTTTGAAGTTTGAACTGGTAAGTCTAGTTGACGAACCCGTCGATCCTGAATGAAATTGTGAGTGAATCCCCTGTCACTGTAACGCAGCTCCATCTAAATGAAAGGAAGAGATTTTTAATCGTTGAGCTTCATCCAAGTCGTGATAGTCAAAAAACCTTTCAGCCTTAAAAACCCAACCGTGAGGGTCATCTCCATCAAAACGTGGAACCTCCAATCTAATAGAGCGTATTCCTTGAAAACGATCAGCATTATAGTTATCGACTTGTTTACCTCAACTGCTGGAAGTTTCAATCGCAGTTTGAGCAGGATTTCGAAGTTGCTGTTGAAGTTGACCTTCCATCGAGGTTAGCTTAAGACTGATGTCCTTGAGAACAGAATTAATTTTCGAGAATCGCTGATCATGAGCTAAGAGTCGACCACGACACTCTTCAATGGATTGATTCTGAATTGATTGAGATAGTGTACCTTCCGCCATTATTGGCCAGTCATTGAAGGCACCCATGTTGGGGAAGAACTTCTAGAACAAGAAATTTAGAAAGAAGAGAAAGAGTTTTCTATTTGACCTTGAAGTTAACAACTAACTAGAACTTCTAGTATCCTGATTGATCATGAGTAGAGCTAAGCTCCAGGAGTCACATGGGAACTCTTTAGTCTCGGTGAACCCGACTTTGTTAGGGTCTGCTTGGTTCCACTCGATCAACTCGTTTGTCACCTCAATTACAAATGATTCACAATTAAATAGATATCAACTTATAATGTGTATAATTTATAATAATGTGGCTATCAAATATTCGTAATGATATTTGTGTGATATTTTTTATTAGATCATCTCAAATAATTTTTTTCCTGAATACATGTCATTTTATATATTAATAAAAAAATTATTTATTAAACAATTAACTATTATATTTTGACATTATAATGATAAATAACTATTATAATTTTAATAATTATTTTTTTTTAGAAATATACATTACATTTATATAAATTGATAACATTTATGTATGTTTGGTCCGTTAAACTTGGCTCGTTAAAACTCGTTTAGCTGGATCAGTTCGGCTCGTTTAACTTTGGCTTGAGAGCTAGCTCGGGTTGAAATTTTTTGGGACAGACTCGTTAAGCTCGGCTCGTTTAAATCGTTAGGCTCGATGAACCAAATTTTTTCAGGCTCGATTCGGCTCGTTTGTTATCTCTAATTTAACCCAAGAAAAGAAACTTCTTACACTCTCTCTTGTTGGGTGGCAGATAAAGTATTAGCCTTGATTAGGGGTGTCATGACTAAAAGAGTAACCAAGACAAAACGAGGAATGATCTGACCCAAAAACTGGACCGAGTCGTTCAACTCTTAAACTTAGTTTTAATATATATATTAGGTAATATAAGACTTACATTACAATAAAAGTAAGGCCCCAAATCAAAAAGGCTGAATTATATATCTATTTAGTGACATCTAAGATGCGCAGTGATATATGTCCAAAAATAAATGTATTAGAGCAGCATGTTTACTTTCTTTTTGGGATTTACCATAAAATTGGGCTGAATAGACGATTAAGTTTGATTGGCCATAATATCTAGCTGACTGTTAGGCTGATGGAACTTTAGTTTTGGGCTGAATAAGAATAAAGTAGGTTAACGGGCTCTAATCTGTGGTATTTGAGCCCATGTACCCATTTAATTAAGCTAATAGTCCTCAAAAAATTTCTCAACAGGCCCAATAAATATTTGCCACAATTGGGCCAACTGTCGATTAATATTAATGGGCCATGCATAATATCTAGGTGATTGGTGAGCTAATAGTCCGTAGTAAATTTCATGGGATGGTTAAACTTGTTGGGCCATAATTTCTAGGTTATTGTAGCCTGTAGGGGTGTTGTTTTGGGCTGAATAAGACTAAAATAGGTTTGTGGGCTGCAATCGAATTTAGCCCATTATACTAAAGTGGGCTAATGGTTCTTAAAAATTTCAAGGTCTGAATTGGGCTAAATAGTCGAATGGGCCATATCTAGGTGACTTTTGACCTGAATAAGAATAAAATAGTTTGATTGGCCGAGATCTAGTTGAACCCATCACGGCTTTTTATTGGCTTAATAGTCCGTCATAAATTTCATAGGCCCAACGGATAGTTTTTTGGGCCGACCTACCATAACTTTGGGCTGAACAGATGATTATTAAACTCTATGGGCTATCTTATCTAGGTTAATTGGGCCATAGTTTCGAGCTTAGTAAGAAATACGTTAATGGGCCTCAATTTGTGGTAGTTGAGCCCATTGAGGATAAAATCTAACCTCTCGCAAATAGTATAAAATCTTAATTTAATAATCAAGGATGATATGCGCTCCGAGCTTACTCATGAGTCGACAAATATATGTCCTAATTAAACCATGAAATAAGGTAGTGTTGGGATCAGTCGACTAAACTCAATAAGAATATATCTTATTTTCAGTATTCATGTTCAATTTAACAAATTAAATATATATAAAAATGAAGTCACTAACAGTTTATGTGTATATATGCAAATGAAATGAAAACAACGATACTAGGTAATTGCTAACGTCACATAAAACATGCTAATCAAGTTTAGAGGTTTGCGCCCAGGGACACGTCATAGTCAACTGTCTCACTATTTTAGTTAAAACAAATTTTTCACATTGAAAAATAAAAAACAATCATAGCAGATTATATGCAATAAAACAATAATAAATTTTTTTTAACAATTATTTTATAAAATAAAATAATTAATTAAATCGTGTCCAATAGAATTTAAATGACATTCATACTTTCAAAGTGAGCTTACCACTGCCCACAGCCCAACAATTCAAGTCAATGTCCAAAGGTCTAAAATTTATCTTAA
The DNA here is from genome assembly GCA_022432975.1 of Begonia masoniana. Taxonomy (NCBI): domain Eukaryota; kingdom Viridiplantae; phylum Streptophyta; class Magnoliopsida; order Cucurbitales; family Begoniaceae; genus Begonia; species Begonia masoniana. Next base: position 19,043,407 of record CM039514.1, read on the forward strand.
TGAATTAGTACCTAATTAAAAAATAAAATCTTTTGGGCTAAAATTTTGTACCTTAAAACCCCATTTTTTTCTGCAAAATAGTCAATACTTAATCGGATGGAAAACATAAAAAATTTGGGTCAAAATAGACCTTAAATCGCAGCCCAAAAGTTAGAGGTGATAAACAAACCGATAGAGCCAAGATGAGTATAAAAAAATTCTGCTCACCGAGCCTGGCAAGCCAAACGAACTCGCTAAAAAAAATTTTCAACTCGAGCCGACTCGGGTGTAGCACCCGACATTCTAAGCCAGGTGATTTTCTTAACCTTTATGATTTTAAATTTTCATGTCAAGACATATTCGTTACAAGTGTGTGAAACTAGGTTGGGTGGCAGGGTTATAATTAAGGGGGATTTTATTTGGTATAAAAAGAAAATGGAAAACTTTAAACCACACTAAAATCCCACTGTAGCCGACATTCCCCTTTCAGCGATTTTCTCTCCCGAGCTCTCGCTCTCTGTCTGCCAGTTATCCTTCCTTCGACGACCAGTTCCCTCGCCATTTCTCAGATACTCTACGCTCGAGGTATGGTTTAGACAATGTAGTTATTAGTTAGTTGTTAAGCTCCGTTTCTTTTTTCAGCTTGGTGTGGGGGTTTGGTTTCTCCAATGGCCGGGTAGCTTTAGTAACATTCGTATTTTGGATTTAGCTATGTCATTTCCGAATCGATTCTAGACTTTTATCAATCATTAGTTGAACCTAGCTATCGTGGTCTTAGGATTTCAGACTACACACAGAGAACCGGACTAAGGGATTCGGGAATGACTTTAACTACAGATTCTAGGATGACATTTAGTTAGGACTTTCTAGCTTTGATTTCAAAATATTTGGGATCTATATTAACTCTGAAATGTGAAATGATATCAGGTGAAGAAGTTTGAGGTGTAGTGCACGAACTTGCTAAGGAAGCCAGGTAAGTGAATGTATTAAAACTTCCGGCCAATAGGGCCCTACATCATAAGAGTATTAAGTTAGTTTTAGTTGTCTGATGTTTGTTCTGTATTAGTAAGATTTAATGTACTTGGACGATTTATATATGTTGAGAGTTATGTTATGTGATGTTCTGATAGAATCTATGAAGTCAACTGTCTAGCATGATTTTTTCATAGACTGATGATTTAAGAATATTCATGTCATGCATCATGATTTACTCCTCAAGCATATGAAAATGATTTATGAGCATGTTTTTCTCATGAACAAGACATGCGAACGAACATGAAACTTATGTAACCAGACTAAGTGAGGGTTGAGGGCAGTTTGACGTATGTCACTGTCCAAAGAGAAGGACCATGAATACGGCTTGAAAAGGACTATGTACACTTGCACTGTCATCCCCTTTTACGGCACAAATCCTCCCTTAATCCATATGATGAAAGTGATGAACAAGAACACGGATAAAAACAAGAAAAGAGCATGAAACGAACATGATTATGACTTCCTTTGCAACTATGCATTCACGTATACATGTTAGTGTTGCATTCCTTACTAAGCATTAGGCTTATAGTTTAAACCTTATGATGTAGGTGATGAGATTTCAGGTGAGGATTCCAAAGCTAATGAAGAAGTCTAAGTCTGGTTGCTAGAAGGTGATCGGGGTGCAATTCTGTGGCTGGATGGCGATTGAGACCCCTGGTTAATGTTCTATGATTACATTATGGATAAGAATATGGTAGTCTAAGTAGGATAAGATTACTTTAAAATATTGAGCTTTTGAGATTATCTGGTTGAATTACTGAGTTTGAGAATGTCTATAAGGATATAGAATATGTTATCTAACTAAGTCTTCACTATAAGGATTTTGGATAAGTTTCTGTCTTTTATCTATAAGAGTGATGAGTCAACGAAGTTTGGAGTCTGTGTATATTTGCATTTCCCGATAGATGTTCTCTATCGGAATATGTTAAGAGTTTGCATCCGCCGGCAGATGTAGTGTATTTAGGTCACCAGATGATGTAAATGTCATTTTGTCGTCTAGTGACCGGCAGATGAAGTGTATTTAAGTTACAGGATGATATAAATGTTATTTCGTCGTCCAGTGACCGGTAGATGTAGTGTGTAAGCTATCGGATGATATAAATGTTATTTTGTCGTCTAGTGAATGGGCGTTGTAGAGTATTTCAATTACCGGGTGATGTAGAGTATTTCAATTACCGAATGTTGTGAGTAATTTCTTGTCGTTTAGTGCTCGAGTAATGTTTTAACTGGTCACGTGAGGCGCACCTGACCACCGGTCGATGTAGCTTTAATTTATGGCCATCTAGCGATGGATGTTCGAGACCGGGCGATGCCCTTTTTGGACACGTGTAAGATCCGTGACCACCGATAGATGTCTTCTACTGGAAAGGGAGAGATGTGTCACGTGGTGGGCACGTGATCGTCGGTTGATGTGAGTTACTTTTCCATCGGTAGATGTAGTTCAAGAGATGTTTTTTAAAAAAAAATAATAATAATAACACAAATAATGAACAAGGTGTAGAAAGTATGACCAAAATGATGAAGAGGTTAAATTATGAATTACGTGGCGACTCCAACCGGGGTTGTTACAATTATGGTATCAAAGCCAAAACCAGGTTCTAAAATCGATTCTGCAGACTGCCTCCCAGCACAGATTGCCACCTGAGTATACTCCAGCAACTGTAAGTGTTTATGATTTTAGCAATGTCATTAAGTTAAGATATGTTATGATTATTGTTTAGGAATCCCAAAATGGTGAGAGGTCAACAGAGAGAAGACAATGTAGACAGTAACACTATTGCTCAGCTGACAGAATTAGTTATTCGTCAATCACGCCAAATTGAACAGCTTGTGACCACTAGAGAGGAACAAGGCAACTCCAGTACTAACACAACTCATGATCATGGGGGTGAGCGTTTCCACCAGCTTCGACCCCCGGTATTTAATGGACATGTTTCGGACCCTATTTATGCTGACGAATGGATTCGAAAGATGAAGGACATGTTTAAGTATGCAAAGGTTGACGAATGGGATAAGGTCACATATGCTGTCTTTCATTTGGAATTGAGTGCAAGACATTGGTGGGATTCAATCCAGAACACCGCTAATGCAGGAGCTATGACCTGGGAAATGTTTAAGACTGCCTTCTTTGACAAGTACTTCAATAGGACTGTTCGGGCTAACAAGAAGAAGGAGTTCATGAATCTGCGACAAACTGGCTCTGTGATGGATTACATATGCAAATTTGATGCTTTATCACGGTTTGCTCCTCGATTGGTTGAGGATGATGAGGACAGGACTTACCAATTTGTTCAAGGACTGAAGTCGAGTTTGTATATGAAAGTAAAGACTGCTGGAATACACAATGTACCTTATGGTGAAGTGACGGCTAAGGCCTTGGAGCTGGAAGAGGCTGAGATGACAGCATATGCACAGCGTGAGCAGCCAAGGAAGTTCACGAAGGAAACTCAGCCGCCACCACGTTAGAGCAAAGGATGGCAGCCGCAACAGAACAGGGGACCACAACAACAACAGCAAGGTATAAAGAGACCCTTCAATCCAAATGAAGACCAAGGGAGGGGAAAACGACCATTAGCCCCTCTATGCCCCAACTGCCAGAAGAACCACCATGGTGAATGCAAGTTGCATTCTGGCCGATACAAGTTGCATTCCGGCCGATGCTTCAGATGTGATAAAGTTGGACATATAGTCAGAGACTGCCCCATGCCACCTGATCCGAATCGAGCAAGAGTAATGCCCCGAGTCTTTTCTATGATAGAAGATGAAGATACCATGCAGCATACGGTCATAACAGGTACAATTATGATCTGTGGTATTTCTGCTTATACACTTATAGACACGGGAGCCACACACTCATTTATTGTAACCTTATTTGCGTGTAAGCATAAGTTAGAATACTTACTAGCTGATAGGCCATATAGTGTGATGTTACCATCAGGAAAGTCCTTGTATTCTGAGCAGATATTGAAAGGCGATATTGTGTCCCTAGGAGATAAGAAGTTATATGTAGAGCTGATTGTAATTGACATGAGGGGATATGAAGTTATATTAGGAATGGATTGATTATCCAGACATTATGCCACGATAAGTTGTAGGTCTGGATTAGTTGAGTTTCGACCCCCAAATGGAGATCAGTATACTTTCCAAGCTATCCCAAAAATAAGTAAAATACCGATTATATCCTCACTAGAGACTCAACGGTTATTGAAAGATGGTTGTGAGAGTTATCTAGCTAGTGTAATCGATATTCGGGTAAAGAACAAAGTAGAACTGCAAGATATTTCTATAGTTAAAGAGTTTCCTGAAGTATTTATGGATGACTTGCCCGGATTACCACCTGATAGAGAAATTGAATTTGTAATTGATACATACCCCGAGGCATTACCTGTATCTAAGAACCCTTATCGCATGGCACCTGTTGAGCTAAGGAATTAAAAGTCCAACTACAGGAATTAGTAGACAAGGGATTTATACGCTCTAGTAGTTCTCCCTGGGGTGCACCTGTGTTATTCGTTAAGAAGAAAGATGGTTCCCTAAGGATGTGCATAGATTACCGAGAACTGAACAAGTTGACAATTAAGAATAAGTACCCCTTGCCCCGTATCTGTGACAGTCCAGAAACCGAACCCGATCGGAGTCCGAGATCGGAGCCATCACTCCGGGACAGTGGACGGAAAACGGTGACTATTTATTTTTTTACATAAACAGAACAGACAGCGTTACTGGAACAACTTATGAAAGCCAACTGAACTTTTATAACTTTAACGGAAAACAGAACCGAATGACAGAAAACATGCGCTGTCAATGCAAACCCTAAAAGAGCATAACTTTACAGAGGGGAGAAACTACAGTGAGTAACAGAGTATAAATAACAGCAGAAAAACAGGGAATGAATTCGGAAGGTATAGATAGAAATCTGGCGGAAAACTTAGTTTAAAACTGGGCGGAAGACTTGAATGACGTCCGCCGAAAGTCATAAATGCAAAGGCAGAAGCGGAGATGACGTCAGCCGGAAGGAACAGACAGCAGCTGAGATCGGATGAGGTGATGACATCAGCCGGAAGACGGATGGCGTCAATCGGAAGATGTGAAGACGTCATCGACAGATACAGATAGTAAACAAAATCGACAGAAGGTGATGACGTCATCGGAAGATAGATGACGTCACCGGAAGATGTAGGCATTAAACGAAATCGGCAGGAGATGAAAACAGTGGATGACGTCATCGGAAGAGGAGATGACGTCAGACGGTAGATGCAGGCATTAGACGAAATCGGATTATGTGATGACGTCATCGGAAGATGTGATGACGTCATCAGTAGATAAAGGCAGTAAACGTAATCGGCAGAAGAAAAGCTATGGTGACATCATCGGAAGAGGAGATGCCGTCGTCGGGAGATGAAGTTAAACTGAGAGACAGATGAAACCGGCGGAAGTAACTAAGACTGATGAAATCAACTATTCACCGGTGGATGAGATAAGACAAAATGTGAACAGTGACTATCGGTGGATGCATTAAACGTGATTGGAAGATGCAGTTTAAAAGGGCACAATTTGACAACTTTCAACAGAAAACATATAGACAGAGAGCTTAAAAAACAGAAAACATGAAAGTCTCAGATTCTCAAACCAATTCAAAACATGGTTCCTCGAGCACAACAGAAGGCGTACAGGTCTCAGACCTTCAAACCCGATTCTAAACACAGTTTTAAAACATGCATGGGAACATGACAGAAGTTAGAAAATCTAACAGAAGATCAAGAAAACAACTGCATGGATTATTCCAAAACTAGAGACAATCCATGCACAGATTATCAGAGAATATCCCAAACAAACTCCAGAATACTCTAGAATACAAACTTAACTGTCAAATACATCGGTTTTAAATATTGAAACAGAATCTATGCATTGTTTCAAAATTTCAAAGACAGTACAAAACTTAACATAGATTTACAGAAACTCCCAAAATAGAAGTTTTCTACAGGGCTTTTAACACAAAGACCAGAATTTCATAAAAACTTTACAATATAAACTATATTTTAAAAGCTTGAACCTCAGAACAGAATTATGTCTATCTGCAGCAACCACCCTGTGAGCTCGATCCACCATTTACATCAGATCATCATTTTGAGGAACAAAGTCCTCGGTTTCAGTTTCAGTACCTACATCAGAGAGTTCACCTATGAGTCTAAAACTCAGTAAGGAAATAATCAGAATGCAGTGATGCAAAATGCTATGCATGCAGTTTTTCAGAAATACGGTGACAGTACAGAGCATTAAGTTACAGTGACAGTAGAATTAAGTGGAGCTTATAGGGGAACTGGCAAACAGTGGGGAAGGGGGAGGGTGCACTATCAGGCACATTCAAGAAAACATAGACTATAACCTTTCTACCCAAAACAACCCGACGGAACAGGAAACATAGTACCTCCGTGATGTAGGGCCTTAAGGGCCAACCTACGGTTATGAACTTACCTGTTTTCCTCGATGCAGTCAGCTGGAAAGTCTCAGAAAAGCTCGAACCTGTTTGCTGCAATGTAGTGAAATTAAACAAGCTGCAAATGCTAACAAATAACTTGTAGAATATGCAGCAAGCTCATTTCAACTCTTTAGGAAAACACACTAACGTATTTTCATCCAAAACAGTAAGTTTTCACGGAATTAATAATCCTAAACCCCAGTGAAAACTCGCATTAAACTTGTCCAAAATCAATAACTTCCGTAGATAATTACCTTGGTTGAAGGAAACAGAAGAAAAACGAGGAAACAAAGTGTTGGTGCTTTGTCAAAATCGCCAGGAAGAGAAAACAAGGAGCAATGGGAAGAAACAGATGAGAAGTGAGGGTTTCACGTAGGAGGAAGACTTAGCTTCTTCATCAAGTCGCCAGATGTCATTCAACTATTGGCTCACTCCCACCAACCTTAATTTCTCTCCAAATTGCCCTTCCATGTATTTTAAACTTAATGTTTTGTTTAGTTACATATTAGTTTAGTTCTCCACAATTATTCCAACAGTTCCACCAAAACACTCCTTTGTATTAATATAATATTAATCCCGATTAAATGATCCGGTAAAACTATTACATGGCAAAATACCGGGTGTTACATTCCACCCACCTTAACAGAAATTTTGTCCCCAAAATTTGCCTAAGCGAATAGCTCCGGATATTGGGCCCTGACATCCTCTTGTATTTCCCATGTGGCTTCCTCTACATTATGATTTCGCCATAAAACTTTCACCAATGGGACCACTCGATTACGCAACACTTTGAGTGACATATCTAGTATCTGTATAGGCCTTTCTTCATAGGTCAGCGTCGACATGATATCAAAGTCCACATGTTCCACTATCTAGGTTGGATCTCGTACGCACTTTCTCAGCATTGACACATGAAAAACATTGTGGACCCCATCCATCGATGCTAGCAACTGTAGTTTATAAGCCATATTTCCCACACGCTTCAGGATGGGAAAAGGGCAAATGAACCGTGGGCTGAGCTTTCCTTTCTTACCGAATCTCATTACGCCCTTAAAAGGCGACACCTTTAGGAATACCTCATCGCCCACAGCGAATTCTAAGTCTCTTCTTCTATTGTCCGCATAACTCTTCTGTAGACTCTGAGCAATCTTTACTCATTGTTTGATAGTAGCTATCACCTCGGACATCTGCTGTAATATTTTAGGGCCGATAAGCTTGGTTTCTCCGACCTCATCCCAACACAATGGGGATCTACACTTTCTGTCGTAAAGGGCTTCGTATGGAGCCATACCAATCGTAGCCTGATAGCTATTGTTGTAGGCAAACTCCACGAGTGGCAAATATCTACTCCAAGGAGCATGAAATTCCAGCACGTACGACCTTAGCATATCCTCCAATATTTGGATTGTTCTCTCAGATTGTCCGTCAGTCTGTGGATGAAATGCCGTGCTGAAATTCAACTTCGTACCCAAAGAGTTCTGCAAACTTTTCCAAAACCTCGATGTGAATCTAGGATCCCGGTCCGAAACAATCGACACCGGTATACCATGTAGTTTGACAATCTCACTAATATATAGTTCAGCGTACTGATCCATGGAGTACGTTGTCTTCACAGGTAGAAAATGGGCCGACTTCGTCAATCTGTCCACTATGACCCATATGCTATTGTGGCCTTTAGCTGTCCTTGGAAGGCCAACAGCAAAGTCCATCGTAATGTTCTCCCATTTCCATTCGGGAATCAGAAGAGGTTGAAGCATTCCACTCGGCCGTTGATGTTCAGCCTTGACCTGTTGACATATCATACAAGACTCCACATACTTGGCCACTTCATTCTTCATATTCGGCCACCAGAAGTGAAGTTTTAAGTCTTGATACATCTTCGTGCTTCCAGGATGCACAGAGAAAGGGGATGAGTGGGCTTCCGACAAGATGTTCTTCCGTAACTCCTCATCCTTCAGAACATACCATCTATCTCTAAACTTAAGAATACCATCTCCCGAATAACTGAAATCGGAAGAAGCCATTGGTACCTTGCTCACCATGTCAGCCATCTCCTTTGAATTGGTCTTCTGGGCCTCCTTAACTCGGTCCAGGACGGAGGGCCGTAGTGTTAAGTCTGCTAGTATGGCCGATAGCCCAGAAACTATCTCCATATCGAACTTCTGTATCTCCGTCCTCAAAGGCATCGATACGGCCGACATTACTGGTTGCATAGTAGCTGGCATCCTGCTCAGTGCATCAGCTACCACATTAGCTTTACCAGGATGGTATTTGATCTCAACATCGTAGTCTTTTACAAATTCTAACCACCGCCTCTGCCTCATATTCAACTCCTTCTGAGTAAAGAGGTACTTCAAACTCTTGTGGTCAGAAAACACCTCACATGACTGTCCGTACAAATGGTGTCTCCACACTTTCAGCGCAAATACAACTGCCGCTAACTCAAGGTCGTGAGTAGGGTAGTTTTCTTCATGGCTCTTCAATTGTCGGGATGCGTATGCGACCACTTTCCCTTCTTGCATTAGTACACACCCCAAGCCCATCTTTGACGCATCACAGTATACGCTAAACTTGCCGTCTTCAACTGGCAATACTAACAGAGGAGCAGTGGTTAATTTCTGCTTAAGTGTCTGAAAGCTCACCTCACATGTTTCAGACCATCTGAACTTGATTTCTTTCCTTGTCAAGCTGGTCATGGGTTTTGCTATCACAGAAAATCCTTTGATGAATTTCCTGTAATAACCAGCAAGTCCGATAAAGCTCTGTACCTCGCTTGCATTCCTCAGCCTTGGCCAGTCTCTTACAGCCTCAATCTTGGCCGGGTCCACAGATACTCCCTCAGCCGACACCACGTGGCCAAGGAAATTAATTCTGTTCAGCCAGAATTCACACTTTGATAGCTTGGCATACAACTGGTGCTGTTTCAGAGTCGACAGCACAATCGTCAAGTGCTCCTCGTGCTCGGCCTCACTTCTGGAGTAAACCAGGATGTCGTCGATGAAGACGATTACAAATTTATCCAAGAAGTCCTGGAATATCCTGTTCATCAAGTCCATAAATGCCGCCGGAGCATTAGTTAACCCGAACGACATCACCAAGAACTCGTAATGCCCGTACCGGGTCCTGAAGGCGGTCTTTGGAATATCATTTGCTCTGACCTTCAACTGGTAATAACCGGAGTGCAAGTCAATCTTAGAAAATACCCGAGCCCCTTGTAATTGGTCAAACAAGTCATCGATTCTCGGCAACGGGTACTTATTCTTGATCGTTAACTTGTTCAGCTCACGGTAGTCAATACACATTCGTAGGGACCCATCCTTCTTCTTAACAAATAAGACGGGAGCACCCCACGGAGAGAAACTAGGGCGCACAAAACCCTTGTCCACTAACTCTTTCAGCTGAGCCTTCAATTCCTTCAGTTCAATTGGCGCCATACGGTACGGATTCTTCAACACCGGTTCAACACCAGGATATACATCGATCTCAAACTCTATCTCACGATCCGGTGGCAATCCCGGTAGGTCATCTAAGAAAACCTCAGGGAAGTCTCGAACCACCAGAATATTTTGAAGTTCGACCTCACCTTGCCTCCGAACATCTACTACGTGGGCAAGAAATCCGACACATCCTGACCTCATCAGCTGTTGAGCTTTCAAGGAGGATATAACAGGTATACTATGTTTCTTCGGTACTGCCTGATAAGAGAACTCTACTTCCTTCGGGCGCTTAAAAGTCACGAGCCCGGACCTACAGTCGATGGTGGCATGATGTCTAAATAGCCAGTCCATCCCCAAAATCACTTCGTATCCTTTCATACCGATGACGATAAGATTGGCATACAATTTCTGGTCTCCAACTGACACTATATCACCCTGCATTGCCTGCTCAGAGTGTATAAACTTTCCGGACGGTAGCATGACACTGTAAGGCTGATCGGACGGTGCAAGGCACAAGTTCTCTCTACCCGCAAAGTCCATGGCCACAAATGAATGAGTGGTCCCCGTGTCTAACAAAGTATATGCAGGTATGTTACACACCAAAATTGTACCTGTAATTGCTGTGTGCAGATCAGCATCATCAACGTCCTCCATCATTGCAAAGACTCTTGGTACGGCCTGATTTTGTCACGTGTTGGGTATCGGGCAATCACGGACATGATGGCCTCCTTTGCCACATGGGAAACAAGTGCCAGTAATAAGCCTGCATTCGCCCTGGTGGATTCTCTGGCACCGTGGACATATAGTGGGCTGAGGAGCTCCCATCGGTCTCTTTCCTTTGTCTGGGTAAGTGATGGTCTCATTGGGCCTCTTAATGCCCCTGTTTTGTTGCTGCTGAGGTTGAAAATTTTGGCCTCTTGGTTGTTGCTGTTGTTGCTGAGGAACATTTCGAATAATCCCTCTTGGTGAATTTCTTTGTCTCTGGGACTTTATCTCTAAGGCCTCCAACTGATAAGCCTTGGCAACCACCTTCACATACGGTGCCTCATCGAATCCTCCGGTTGTGATCCTTCATAGAAGGTCCATCTTTAACCCTTGAATGAATTGGTGCACCTTGTTCTCATCGGTGGCCACCATATGTGTTGCATATCGGGACAGTGACTCGAATTTCTGAACATATTCAGCCACTGACCCACATTGTCGCAGCCGAGAGAATTCAAGCAACTTTTCCTTCCTCACTCCCCGGTCAAAGTACTTCTCGTAGAAGATCTTCGTGAATCCTTCCCAGCTTAATGCCACTGTAGTTGACTGCACTGTGTCCCACCAAAATCCCACACTTTCGGTGAGATAGAACATGGCACAAATAACTTTCTTGTTGTCTTCTACTTCTGCATATCTAAACATTTTCTCCATTGTTCGAATCCTGGTTTCAGCACAGGTCGGGTCTGTAGACAGTCCATCAAATGAAGGCGGCTGGAGTCGCCGGAATCTGTCTCCACTGTTGTCTCGCGGCGCATTATCACGATTGTTATTCCCATTATTATTGTTTCTATCGTCTTCTCTGGCCATCATGCGTTCAACCATGCGTGACTGTGCACCCACCAGTTCTGTTAGTCGGTCAATGGCTCAAGAGCTTTCGTTTGACTCTTCTTGATGTCCTCTCACCATTTTCTAATAAACCCTATAAACAGAATAACCTAACTTAATAAACAGAACTTTTACAGGAATTTTTTTTAAACACTTACAGTTGGTGGAGTGATCTCACGTGGCGGGTTGCGCAGTCAGACATTTCATAGAATCGGTTTTAAAACCTTGTCTCTCTGATACCATAACTGTGACAGCCCAGAAACCGAACCCGATCGGAGTCCGGGATCGGAGCCATCACTCCGGGACAGTGGACGAAAAACGGTGACTATTTTTTTTTTTTGACATAAACAGAACAGACAGCGTTACTGGAACAACTTATGAAAGCCAACTGAACTTTTAAAACTTTAACGGAAAACAGAACCGAATGACAGAAAACATGCGCTGTCAATACAAACCCTAAAAGAGCATAGCTTTACAGAGGGGAGAAACTACAGTGAGTAACAGAGTATAAATAACAGCAGAAAAACAGGGAATGAATTCAGAAGGTATAGGCAGAAATCTGGTGGAAAACTTAGTTTAAAACTAGGCGGAAGACTTGAATGACGTCCGCCGGAAGTCATAAATGCAAAGGCAGAAGCGGAGATGACGTCAGCCGGAAGGAACAGACAGTAGCTGAGATCGGATGAGGTAATGACGTCAGCCGGAAGACGGATGGCGTCAACATGAAGATGTGAAGACGTCATCGGCAGATACAGATAGTAAACGAAATCGGCAGAAGGTGATGACATCATCAGAAGATAGATGACGTCACCGGAAGATGTAGGCATTAAACGAAATCGGCAGGAGATGAAAACAGTGGATGACGTCATCGGAAGAGGAGATGACGTCAGACGGTAGATGTAGGCATTAGACGAAATCGGATTATGTGATGACGTCATCGAAAGATGTGATGACGTCATCAGCAGATAAAGGCAGTAAACGTAATCGGCAGAAGAAAAGCTATGGTGACATCATCGGAAGAGGAGATGACGTCGTCGGGAGATGAAGTTAAACTGAGAGACAGATGAAACCGGCAGAAGTAACTAAGACTGATGAAATCAACTGTTCACCGGTGGATGAGATAAGACAAAATGTGAACAGTGACTATTGGTGAATGCATTAAACGTGATCGGAAGATGCAGTTTAAAAGGGTAGAATTTGACAACTTTCAACAGAAAACATGTAGACAGAGAGCTTAAAAAACAGAAAACATGAAAGTCTCAGATTCTCAAACCAATTCACAACATGGTTCTCGAGCACAACAGAAGGCGTACAGGTCTCAGACCTTCAAACCCGATTCTAAACACAGTTTTAAAACATGCATGGGAACATAACAGAAGTTAGAAAATCTAACAGAAGATCAAGAAAACAACTGCATGGATTATTCCAAAACCAGAGACAATCCATGCACATATTATCAGAGAATATCCCAAACAAACTCCAGAATACTCTAGAATACAAACTTAACTGTCAAATACAGTGGTTTTAAATATTGAAACAGAATCTATGCATTGTTTCAAATTTTCAAAGACAGTACAAAACTTAACATAGATTTACAGAAACTCCCAAAACGGAAGTTTTCTACAGGACTTTTAACACAAAGACCAGAATTTCATAAAAACTTTACAATATAAACTATATTTTAAAAGCTTGAACCTCAGAATAGAATTATGTCTATCTGCAGCAACCACCCTGTGAGCTCGATCCACCATTTACATCAGATCATCATTTTGAGGAACAAGGTCCTTGGTTTCAGGTTCAGCACCTACATCAGAGAGTTCACCTATGAGTCTAAAACTCAGTAAGGACATAATCAGAATGTAGTGATACAAAATGCTATGCATGCAGTTTTTCAGAAATACGGTGACAGTATAGAGCATTAAGTTACAGTGGCAGTAGAATTAAGTAGAGCTTATAGGGGAACTGACAAACAATGGGGAAGGGGGAGGGTGCAATATCAGGCACATTCAGGGAAACAGTACAGTAAACAGTTCTGGGGCCAGTCCCCGTCTCGCACTTAACCTGGTACATTTCAGTCGGATTTTATCTTATTTAGTTTCAAACGGTGTACGGAAAACATTTGCATGTCTTTCAGAAAAAACGTGTATGCATGAACGGTTCTCGAACTTAAACAGGCAGACAGCAGAAATAAGACAACATAAGGTAAATCGAAGCCAGACATTTCAGAACATAGACTATAACCTTTCTACCCAAAACAACCCGACGGAACAGGAAACCTAGTACCTCCGTGATGTAGGGCCTTAAGGGCCAACCTACGGTTATGAACTTACCTGTTTTCCTCGATGCAGTCAGCTGGAAAGTCTCAGAAATGCTCGAACCTGTTTGCTGCAATGTAGTGAAATTAAACAAGCTGCAAATGCTAACAAATAACTTGTAGAATATGCAGCAAGCTCATTTCAACTCTTTAGGAAAATACACTTACGTATTTTCATCCAAAACAGTGAGTTTTCACAGAATTAATAACCCTAAACCCAGTGAAAACTCGCATTAAACTTGTCCAAAATCAATAACTTCCGTAGATGATTACCGTAGTTGAAGGAAACAGAAGAAAAACGAGGAAACAAAGTGTTGGTGCTTTGTCAAAATCGCCAGGAAGAGAAAAAAGGAGCAGTGGGAAGAAACAGATGAGAAGTGAGGGTTTCACGTAGGAGGAAGACTTAGCTTCTTCATCAAGTCGCCAGATGTCATTCAACCATTGGCTCACTCCCACCAACCTTAATTTCTCTCCAAATTGCCCTTCCATGCATTTTAAACTTAATGTTTTGTTTAGTTACACATTAGTTTAGTTCTCCACAATTATTCCAACAGTTCCACCAAAACACTCCTTTGTATTAATATAATATTAATCCCGATTAAATGATCCGGGAAAACTATTACATGGCAAAATGCCGGGTGTTACAGTATCGACGACTTGTTTGACCAATTACAAGGAGCTAAAGTGTTTTCAAAGATTGACTTGCGTTCGGGGTACTACCAACTGAAGGTTAAAGAGGAAGATGTACCTAAGACAGCTTTTAGGACCCGTTATGGACATTATGAATTTCTTGTGATGTCGTTTGGGTTAACCAATGCACCTGCAGCTTTTATGGATTTGATGAATCGAGTGTTTCGTGCTTACTTGGACAAGTTTGTAATTGTATTCATAGATGATATTCTTATATACTCACGGACCGAAGCTGACCACGAAGAACACTTAAGAATAGTTTTGACAACCCTGAAACAGCAACAACTTTATGCCAAGTTGTCCAAGTGTGAATTCTGGCTGGATAAGGTTAACTTTTTAGGCCATGTCATCTCTGCTGAGGGCATATCAGTAGATCCAACCAAGATTCAAGCTGTTAAGGACTGGCCACAGCCAAGAAATGCCAGTGAAGTCCGTAGTTTTCTTGGTTTGGCAGGCTATTATAGGAAGTTTATTAAAGGATTCTCGATGATAGCTAAACCTTTAACTAATTTAACAAAGAAGGACACCAAGTACTCTTGGACTAGAGCTTGTGAAGATGGTTTCCAGACACTTAAACTGAAGTTGACAACAGTCCCACTTTTGACTCTTCCAACCGAAGAAGGGAAGTTTAGTGTTTACTGTGATGCATCAAAAGTTGGTCTGGGGTGTGTCTTGATGCAAGAAGGCAAGGTTATAGCATATGCTTCTAGGCAGCTAAAGAGTTATGAACAGAACTACCCCACTCATGATTTGGAATTAGCTGCTGTTGTGTTTGCATTGAAGATTTGGAGGCACTATTTATATGGTCAGCAATGTGAGGTGTTTTCTGACCATAAAAGCCTGAAGTACCTATTCACCCAAAAAGAATTAAACATGAGACAGAGACGTTGGTTAGAATTTGTTAAAGATTATGACTTTGAGATTAAGTATCATCCAGGTAAGGCCAATGTTGTGGCTGATGCATTAAGCAGATTGTCAAAGACAATGCAGCCCACATTATCAACCATATCAGTACCTTTGAGGCAGGAAGTTCAAAAGTTCGAATTGGAGTTAGTTCCTGAGTTATCGAACCTACTTGCTACTCTAACCATTCAACCAACCATTTTGGATAAGATCAAAGAGGCACAGCAGATGGATTCAAAGGAAAATAATAGTATGATGAGTAAGTTAAAGGACACCTCCTCTGAGTTCGGCCTTTCTATCGATGGTATTTTGAAATTTAAGAATCGATGGTACATTCCGAACGTTAAGGAGTTGCGTGAGATGATCTTGGCTTAAGCTCATTCTTCTTCCTTTTCTGTGCATCCTGGTAGCACCAAGATGTATCGGGATCTAAGGTTACATTATTGGTGGCCAAATATGAAGAAGGATGTTGCCAGGTATGTGGAGTCATATTTGGTATGCCAACAGGTTAAGGCAGAGCATCAATGACCAGGAGGTACTCTTCAACCCCTACCGATCCCTGAATGGAAGTGGGAAAACATTGCCAGGGATTTTGTTGTAGGTTTGCCAAAGACAGTCAAAGGACATGACAGTATTTGGGTTGTGGTAGACAGAATGACAAAATCAGCACACTTTATGCCAGTAAGAATGACCTTTTCAATGGACCAGCTTGCTAACTTGTATATTCAAGAAATTATCAGATTGCATGGAATCCCCTTGTCCATTGTCTCCGATCGTAATCCTAGATTCACTTCAAGATTGTGGCAAAGTTTGCAAAGCACATTAGGGACAAAATTATCCTTTAGCACTGCTTTTCATCCTCAAACTGATGGTCAATCTGAGAGGACCATTCAGATACTAGAAGATATGTTAAGGGCGTGTGTGCTAGATTTCCAGACATATTGGAGTCGATACTTACCCTTGGTAGAATTCTCCTACAATAACAGTTACCAGTCCACCATAGGTATGGCACCTTATGAAGCACTTTATGGCAGAAAGTGCAGGTCACCTTTGTACTGGGATGAGGTCGGTGAAGCAAAACTCCTAGGTCCAGAGATCTTGCAACAAATGTCAGACAAGATTGCCATTATTAGGAAAAGAATGATTACTGCACAAAGCCGACAGAAAAGCTATGCAGACTAAAGAAGGAGAGATCTTGAATTCACTGTTGGAGATGAGGTTTTTCTAAAGATTTCACCATTTAAGGGAGTACTTAGATTTGGCAAGAAAGTAAAGCTTAATCCGCGATTCGTTGGACCATTCCCTGTCTTGGAGAGAATCGGCAGCACAGCTTATAGACTGCAGTTGCCCCTATCATTGGAAAAGGTTCACAATGTTTTTCATGTGTCAATGTTAAGAAAATGCATATGGGATCCTACACAAGTTGTTAAGTCAGTGGATGTCGAAATTGAGCCAACACTAATGTATGAAGAGAAGCCAGTGCAAATTTTGGAATATGCAGTAAAGACTCTGAGGAATAAGGAAATCCCTTTGGTTAAGGTCTTATGGACAAACCATGGTGGTGATGAAGCCACATGGGAACGACAGCAAGATATGTTGGACAAATATCCGGAGCTCTTCGTTTGATCAATTTTCGAGGACGAAAATTTTGTTTAAGGAGGGGTGAATGTAACACCCAACATTCTCAGCCAGGTGATTTTCTTAACCTTTAAGATTTTAAATTTTAATGTCAAGACATATTCGTTACAAGTGTGTGAAACTAGGTTGGGTGGCAGGGTTGTAATTAAGGGGAATTTTATTTGGTATAAAAAGAAAATGGAAAACCTTAAACCTCACTAAAATCCCACTGTAGCCGACATTCCCCTTTCAGCGATTTTCTCTCCCGAGCTCTCGCTCTCTGTCTGCCAGTTATCCTTCCTTCGACGACCAGTTCCCTCGCCATTTCTCAGATACTTTACGCTCGAGGTATGGTTTAGACAATGTAGTTATTAGTTAGTTGTTAAGCTCCGTTTCTTTTTTCAGCTTGGTGTGGGGGTGTGGTTTCTCCAATGGCCGGGTAGCTTTAGTAACATTCGTATTCTGGATTTAGTTATGTCATTTCCGAATCGATTCTAGACTTTTATCAATCGTTAGTTTAACCTAGCTATCGCGGTCTTAGGATTTTAGACTACACACAGAGAACCGGACTAAGGAATTCGTGAATGACTTTAACTACAGATTCTAGGATGACATTTAGTTAGGACTTTCTAGCTTTGATTTCAGAATATTTGGGATCTATATTAACTCTGAAATGTGAAATGATATCAGGTGAGGAAGTTTGAGGTGTAGTGCACGAACTTGCTAAGGAAGCCAGGTAAGTGAATGTATTAAGACTTCCGGCCAATAGGGCCCTACATCATAAGAGTATTAAGTTAGTTTCAGTTGTCTGATGTTTGTTCTGTATTAGTAAGATTTTCTGTACTTGGACGATTTATAGATGTTGAGAGTTATGTTATGTGATGTTCTGATAGAATCTATGAAGTCAAGTGTCTAGCATGATTTTTCCATAGACTGATGATTTAAGAATATTCATGTCATGCATCATGATTTACTCCTCAAGCATATGAAAATGATTTATGAGCATGTTTTTCCCATGAACAAGACATGCGAACGAACATGAAACTTATGTAACCGGACTAAGTGAGGGTTGGGGGCGGTTTGACGTATGTCACTGTCCAAAGAGAAGGACCATGAATACGGCCTGAAAAGGACTATGTACACTTGCACTGTCATCCCCTTTTACGGCACAAATCCTCCCTTAATCCATATGATGAAAGTGATGAACAAGAACATGAATAAGAACAAGAAAAGAGCATGAAACGAACATGATTATGACTTCCTTTGCAACTATGCATTCACGTATACATGTTAGTGTTGCATTCCTTACTAAGCATTAAGCTTATAGTTTAAACCTTATGATGTAGGTGACGAGATTTCAGGTGAGGATTCCAAAGCTAATGAAGAAGTCTAAGTCTGGTTGCTAGAAGGTGATCGGGGTGCAATTCTGTGGCTGGATGGCGATTGAGACCCCTGGTTAATGTTCTATGATTACATTATGGATAAGAATATGGTAGTCTAAGTAGGATAAGATTACTTTAAAACATTGAGCTTTTGAGATTGTTTGGTTGAATTACTGAGTTTGAGAATGTCTATAAGGATATAGAACGTGTTATCTAACTAAGTCTTCCGCTATAAGGATTTTGGATGAGTTTCTGTCTTTTATCTATAAGAGTGATGAGTCAACGAAGTTTGGAGTCTGTGTATATTTGCATTTCCCGATAGATGTTCTCTATTGGAATATGTTAAGAGTTTGCATCCACCGGCAGATGTAGTGTATTTAGGTCACCGGATGATGTAAATGTCATTTTGTCGTCTAGTGACCGGCAGATGAAGTGTATTTAAGTTACCGGATGATATAAATGTTATTTCGTCGTCCAGTGACCGGTAGATGTAGTGTGTAAGCTATCGGATGATGTAAATGTTATTTTGTCGTCTAGTGACTAGGCGATGTAGAGTATTTCAATTACCGGGTGATGTAGAGTATTTCAATTACCAGATGATGTGAGTAATTTCTTGTCGTTTAGTGCTTGAGTAATGTTTTAACTGGTAACGTGAGGCGCACCTGACCACCGGTCGATGTAGCTTTAATTTATGGACATCTAGCGATGGATGTTCGAGACCGGGCGATGCCCTTTTTGGACACGTGTAAGATCCGTGACCACCGGTAGATGTCTTCTACTGGAAGGGGAGAGATGTGTCACGTGGTGGGCACGTGATCGTCGGTTGATGTGAGTTACTTTTCCATCGGTAGATGTAGTTCAAGAGATATTTTTTTTAAAAAAAAAAAAAATAATAACACAAATAATGAACAAGGTGTAGAAAGTATGACCAAAATGATTAAGAGGTTAAATTATGAATTACGTGGCGACTCCAACCGGGGTTGTTACATCGGGAGACATGAGTCGACTCAACGAGCCTAACGAATCGAATATACACAAATAATGTTATTTTATATCAATATATTATATAATTATTTTAAAATTTAGTTATTAAAACTATAATAAATATTTATTATTGTAATGATAGTTATTTGTCTAAATAATAAAATTATTTTATTTCACATATAAAATCACATGTAATTATAAAAAAATTATTAGAGATAAATCAATAAAAAATATATAATTTGCTACATAATTGAAAAAATATTATTAGATTTCTTAGGAAAAATTAACATCTCTGCTCCATTAAACATGTTTTAAGATGTATTTTAAAGTAAGAATTCAAATCAAAGCAACCAATATTAACTTTTGGACAATAACATAAAAAAATCTCTTGAATAATTTTTGAAATTATACATGAAAACAAATCGAGTGTTACAATTAATTTTTAAATTTTTCATAAAAAAGAGAGAAAACATTGGACGGTTTATTGGACCAATAGAAAAAACAAAAATTTCCAACAAAAAATTTTAATATTCAATTTCAAAATGATTTAAAAAAGAAAGAAAAACGAGGGAAAAAGAGAAAAATACCAAATGGAATGGGAAGAAAAAAAAAAAAGAGTAAAAGAGAAGGTATAAAATGAAAGTGGAAGAGGTGACGCGCGAGTATGGGTGGGCACGGTCTGGTCTGGAGCCCGGACCGAAACCAGACTGAGCTTTCGAAAAAAAATTTCTCGAGGACCGGAACCGGGCCTATGAGGGACATGGACCGAATCGGGACCGAACCGAAAATTTTAGTCTGATCCCAGTCCGGTCCCCGTTCCTCACACTTTTTTTTTAAACAATAAACACAAAATTTCTCCAATCAACCTCACAATTAGAAATGCGCCTTTCAAAACAAAGCAACATCAAGGGAGAAAACTCATTGAACCATTCACTCAAAACTTAAGATTCAAACACCCGTCCCCTTCCTTACCAGCAATTAGAAAATTCGAATGAACCCCAACTATAGCTAGAAAATTTGGAGAAACTTCTCCTTGAAGCGGAGAAGAAATTAGAAGAGATGAAACCGAGAGAGAGAGAGAGAGAGAGAGAGAGAGAGAGAGAGAGAGAGAGAGAGAGAGAGAGAGAGAGAGAGAGAGAGAGAGAGCAATTTGAAACCAAATCACCCATCTCCGAAGTCCAAATTGACAACCTAATCTAAACACAACAAAACAACAACAAAATCAAATTCCTAAGCTAAACAAAAACAGAACCAAAGACACCACATATTAAGTCCAAATATTATAACAAAAACATACTAGATAATTTTGAAAATTAAACAACAAAACACCAAAACAGAAACGACAAAAAGAGTTTCAAAAATTCCAAATTTTGGCTTAAACAATTAGAAATCTCCACGAACAAGAATGTAAGATCAAAATCTTATCAGGAACACAGATCGAAGCTCAAAGAAGACATATCTTGACGATTCAGACCGTCGAATGAAAATCATAGAGACCCTGAAAATTGAAATCGACATACCGAAGCTCTCTTAAAGATCAGAGAAAGAGATGAAGGAAAGAGCGATTAATGGAGATTGATAGCCCGTAGGCGAGCAGGTGAGCAGTCATCTGGATTCGGGGTAACGCCGGAACGGGAGACGCCGAGTCGGAAGTTGCAAACGCAAATTGCAAGTTGGGGTTGGGGTTTGGGACCTCTAGTGTTTGGGATTCTAGAAGTGGAAGAGAACTGAAGGGAAAATAGTTTTTAATTTTTACTTTTTTTTAACATTTGGTCTGGTCTTGTATTTTCGAGAAATTTGGCTATGGACCGAAACCGGTGGGAAATTTGGCTGTGGACCGAGGACCGGACCGTGGTCCTGTGATGTGAGACTGAAATCGGACCGAAACTAGTGGTCTGGTCCGGTTCTCGGTCTGCGGTCCGATCCTGCCCACCCCTACGCGTGAGTGGCTTGCGAGCAGGCTGGGGCTTGCATACTCCGCAGTCTGCTAGAGGCTCGACGAGCCAGGCTCTCCTTGCTAACGAGTTAGCCCGCGAGCTAACTCGTTAGGCATGGCTTCGCCTATCGTCCGGCATTGGGCCAGGCCTGGCTCGTCACTATAGCGAGCCAAGTTGAGCTTGGTTGAGTTTTGTGAGGGTTTGAAAACCCTAGGTGAGGGATTCCGAATTTTAGCTTCAATTGATTGTTTTCCTTCCAAATTGGTTGGTTTAGTTGTTGAATGAATAGATTAGGTTGTTTGAGTGATAGATTGAAGATTTAAGGAGTGTTGCACAAAAATCAGTTTAGGAACACTTGAAGGGCCGATGCTGTTGAGGGATTTTCGGATTGTCTAGGGTGTTTGTTTAATTGATTTGAGTGTTTCAATGGATAGTAGACATGTAGAGGTTTCCGAATTGAGGTGGCACATCGAAATCCGTTAAAAAACGAGGGAGTTATGACCGTTTGAAGTTTGACGGTCAAAATTGTGCAAAAAACCGAGTTTAACTGCTTTAGTGTGAAATGTGTTTTAGTTGTTGGTTAGTTTTAGGTTTAAGAAATTCTTAGATTTAAGTGGTAACTTATCAAGCTAAGTTTCATTATTTTAGGTCGTCGGACGAGTGATTCGATCGGTAGAAGTGTGCAAGCGATAGCTGAGCCATCAGGTAAGTAGAGGGTAATGTTCTTTCGCCATTCGGGCCTACATCATAGAACGGTAGGGCTATTTGTTATTGTTTTGCTTCGTGTTGCGTTGTGTTATGGTTTTGCATCGTGTTGTGTTGAGTTGTGGTGTGTTGTGACATTTCATTTCTTTGAAGCATGCATCATGATGTAGAGTACGCTAGATCTGTGTTGTCACATGGGTTGTCGTTGTGTGTTTGGGTGTGAGGGTGATAAAAATTTGTTAGAGTAAGGCACTTCGGTGCAGGCAACTAAGGCACTTCGGTGCAGGTAAACAAGGCACCTGTTGGTGCAAGCAACTAAGGCATCTTTTGGTACAAGCAAACTGAGTGTTAGAAATTGCGTTTGTTAGGATGGTTGAGCATTGTGTGTGTTGCATTCATACATCCCTACTTACTAAGCATTAGGCTTACGTTTTGTGTTCTGTGGTGTAGGTGACGAAGTGTTTTCTGGTGAGCTTGATACCGAGGAACAGGACTAGGAGCAGTCGGGGATACATGGAGCTCGCCGGTGCAGGTCATTTGTCGGGCGCTTCGACCTAGTCCTTGGGGTGTGGTTTGTATTGGAGATGTGGAGGTTTTATGGTTAGTTTTGTGAGAAATGTGTTGGTGAGTTGGAGTTAGGATTGAGGTGTGTGTATGTTTGGATATGTTTTGTTTGTGGTGTGGTTTGTTTGGGATTGGACTTGTGGTGTTAGCTTGGTTATTTTGTTTTGGTGTATATAGTACTTGTATTTGGTTGAATTGGAGTTTAAATGTCATTTCTTTTTCAGGTTTTTGGGTTTATAAAAATTTTAGGTGTTATGTCGTCCGTTTTGATTTTAAAACAAACAACGTCGGGTTTAAGTTAGCTATTTTTAGTAATATCCGTTTTAAGTCAG
Source organism: Begonia masoniana (assembly GCA_022432975.1). Taxonomy (NCBI): domain Eukaryota; kingdom Viridiplantae; phylum Streptophyta; class Magnoliopsida; order Cucurbitales; family Begoniaceae; genus Begonia; species Begonia masoniana. The sequence goes on from CM039514.1 coordinate 19,066,352, forward strand.
TTTTCTAAATTTTTTATGGGATTTGAAGATTTGAGTGTCGGGAAGGCATGGTTAAAGTTTCGTGATTTTTGGAAGGGTTCGGGGTGGAGAAATATGAGAAAAAGTGGGGAAAGGTCAAAAGGGGTCAAAATTTGAAGTTTTAGGTGTTTTGGGTCGAGAAAACCCGAGGAGGCACGATCGATCGGGCTTCGGGCCGTGATCGATCGCGATAGGGGCGCACAGATGCGCCCAGCGCATAGGTAAGCGCGCAGCGTGCACAGATGCGCCCAGCGCGCACGCCCAGCGCCCTTTTGAGCCAAATTTCAAAATTTTTTAAATTTTCCCCTATTTCTACAATGTTTTGACCCGAAATTTTTCGAGGTATTGTAAACGTATTTTGGGCCCATTTTTCAATAAATTTCGAGGGTTCGAAAAACCTGAAAACGAGTCGTAAAATTTACGAAAACTATTTTAAACGCGGGTTTGATTTGCAAACAAAGCGTTCCGAGCCGGGCGGGTTCGGGACGTTACAATGATGGTATCAGAGCGTTAGAGGTCGAAACATTCAGAGAATTACCCGACAATGCCGGCCGTCGTGCAACGTGCTTCACCGACTGTAAGTTTTCTTTCCTTTAGTTAGTTTTATATCTAAGTTGGATTGTTTTAAATTTCGTTCAGGATTAACTTAAGATGCATAACCCTAGACGACCAGGGAGGCCTAGACATGAACCTGAACCGCCCAGAAATCCACTTGAGGACTCTGTTAAGCGACTAGCAGACATGGTTACCCAGCAAGCAGAATTAGTTGGAACTTTGATCGGGCACGGAGGACTTGGACATGGTTACCCAGCAAGCAGATTTCGAGGGTTGAATCCTCCAGCATTTGAAGGCTGATTAACGGATCCTACAAGTGCAGACCGGTGGATTCACACTATCGAGAACATGTTTAAAGTTACCGAGGTTGAGGAAGCCAATAAAGTCAAGTGTGCCACCTTCCATTTGATCAATAATGCTCAGAGCTGGTGGGAAATGGTGGAGTCCACTCTGGGTCACCAAGGCATTTCCTGGAAAGAATTCAAAGATTTGTTTTTCGACAAATATTACAACCAGACAGCTCAAGCAGCAAAGAGAATGGAATTTATGGCACTAAAGCAAACGGGATCGATGGGAGACTACATACAGCAGTTTGAGTTGTTATCTCGGTTTGCCAGTCATATGATCAGCCGGGAGGAAGATAAGATTTTCCAGTTTGTGCAAGGTCTGAAACCCAAGATTTATATGCTGGTAAAGACCTTCGGAATTGCGAGAAGCTCATTTTTAGAAGTAGCAGCCAAAGCCCTGGAAGTCGAGGAAGCTGCTGAGAAGTTAACCAAATCTGCTGAGAATCCGAAAAGAATGTTCAGGGAAATCACAGCCCAATTTAACAGAGGAGGGTCTTCCTCTCAGCAACAGGGGACCAAACGACAGGGAGGAAACTTAAGTGATCAGAGAGGAGGTAAAAAGCCACTGCAACAACTGAGAAAAGGATTTCGACAGTGTCCCAAGTGTTTGAAGTCCCATCCTGGCGAATGTGGGCAATACGCCGGTAAATGCTACAATTGCCTTGAAGCAGGTCATATTTTCCGTGATTGTCCAAAGACGAGAATTATACGATGCTTTAAATGCAACCATACAAGGCACGTATCCAGTGATTGTCCTACCTCAAAGCCAGGACCAGCTAGAGCTACTCCGAGGATTTTTGCTATGATTGAGCCTGATAGCGAGGATCGTCCTGCAGTCATCTCAGGTACTGTAATTGTTAATTCAGTTCCTGCATTTACGCTGATAGATTCAAGGGCATCCCATTCCTTTATAGCTACAGATTTTGTGGTTAAATTAAATTTGGAGGTGAAGCCTGCCGAATGCCCATTTCGTGTGAGTTTACCGTCTGGAGAGCAGTTACACTCAGAACAAGTGATACAAAATGGGTTGATAGCAGTTGCAAAGAAACAATTACCAGCTACACTGATTATGATAGGAATAACTGGGTATGATGTGATACTTGGTATGGATTGGCTGTTTCGACATCACGCCATGATTGACTGCCGAGCAAGAACAGTTGATTTTTATTCTTCGGATGGTGAGAAGCACTCTTTGCAATCGTTGAAGCATGTGCGGAAGCTTTCCGTTATGGCATCGATGGAGGCTCGAGAGTTTGCTACGGGTGAGTTTGTCTGTTTTCTAGCAGCTATTGTAGATTCTCATGCTTTGGTAGAAGTTAGACCTCAGGTTATAGTCGTTGTTCGCGATTTTCCCAAGGTGTTTTTGGATGATTTGTCTGGTCTACCTCCGGACCGGGAAATCGAGTTTGTAATTGATACTTATCCTGGAGCTGAGCCTGTTTCGAAGAATCCCTACAGGTTAGCTCCTCCAAAGTTAAAGGAATTAAAGAAGCAGTTGGAGGAACTGGTTGACAAGAGCTTTATACGCCCTAGTTTCTCGCCCTGGGGAGCGCCCATGTTATTTGTTAAGAAGAAAGATGGGTCGCTTCGTATGTGTATTGACTACCGGGAGTTAAACAAGCTGACAGTGAAGAATAAGTATCTGTTGCCAAGGATCGACGATTTATTTGATCAGTTGCAAGGAGCCCGTATATTTTCTAAGATCGATCTTAGATCAGGGTACTACCAATTGAAGGTTAGATCGCAGGATATTCCAAAGACGGCTTTCCGGACGCGGTATGGACATTACGAGTTTTTGGTGATGTCGTTCGGGTTAATGAATGCTCCAGCTGCATTCATGGATTTAATGAATCGAGTATTCTGGGAATATCTTGATAAATTTGTGATCATGTTCATTGATGATATTTTAGTTTATTCTTGTGATGAATAGGAGCATAAAGAACATCTGCTGATTGTTCTGGAAATTTTGATGCGGCATAAGCTATATGCCAAGTTTTCTAAGTGTGAATTTTGGTTGACTAAGGTGCACTTTCTTGGCCATGTGATAAGAAGTGGTGGAATTTCAGTGGATCCAGCCAAGATTCAGTCGATCAATGATTTGCCTCAGCCGAAGAATGTTAGCGAGATTAAGAGTTTTCTGGGGTTGGCTGGATATTACAGGAAGTTTATTGAAGGGTTTTCGAAGATAGCAGCACCTATGACTCGCTTGACTAGAAAGGATGTGAAGTATGAATGGTCTGAAGATTGTGAGTTGAGTTTTCAGATACTGAAGCAGAGATTGACGACAGCTCCGATTCTGACTTTGCCTGTGGCTGAGGAGAAATTTTGTATTTATTGCGATGCCTCTCGGTTTGGGTTGGGTTGTGTGCTGATGCAGAAAGACAAAGTAATTGCCTATGCTTCTAGGCAACTGAAGCCTTATGAGAAGAACTATCCGACCCATGACTTGGAATTTGCAGCAGTGGTCTTTGCTTTAAAAATCTGGAGGCATTACCTTTACGGTCAGCAGTGCGAGGTATATTCAGATCATAAAAGTCTGAAGTATATCTTCACTCAGAAGGAGCTGAATATGAGGCAACGGCGGTGGTTAGAGTTCGTAAAGGACTATGATCTGGAAATTAATTATCACCCTGTAAAGCTAATGTAGTTGCAGATGCCTTAAGCCGAGTATCGACTTCAGTTTTAGCTTTGGAGGCTGGTATCTCTGGACATTTAAGATCTGAGGTTCAAAAATTTGATTTAGAGTTGGTTTCAAACTTGGCTGCAGTGTTATCAGATTTATCTTTAAAGCCTACAATTTTGGAGAAGATCAAAGATGCTCAGCAAGATGATTTGGAGTGTAATAAGTTCAAGCTGAGTATGTTATCTGATGATCGAACGGAGTTTAGCTATTCTGTCGATAGTATTCTGAAGTTTCGTGATAGATGGTATATTCCGAGTAATGAGCAGCTTCGGAAGGAAATTTTAGCTAAAGCTCACTCCTCAAGGTTTTCTGTTCATCCAGGCAGCACAAAGATGTACAGAGATCTTAAGCAGCATTACTGGTGGCCAGGTATGAAGAAGTCTGTGGCGGAGTTCGTTGAAATGTGCTTAATTTGTCAGCAGGTAAAGGCGGAGCATCAGAGACCTGCTGGGAAGTTACACCCATTGCCGGTTCCTGAATGGAAGTGGGACCAGATTTCTACGGACTTCGTGGTCAGATTGCCTAGGACGATGAAGGGCTTTGACGGTATTTGGGTGATTGTAGACCGGTTAACAAAATCAGCTCATTTTCTGCCAGTGAAGATGACTTACAACATGGATCGGTTTGCTGAACTCTATATCTAGGAGATTCTGAGGTTACATGGAGTGCCGATTTCTATAGTATCGGACAGGGACCCGATGTTCACATCTAAATTTTAGAAAAGTTTGCATAAAGCAATGGGGACTCGATTAAACTTCAGTACAGTATTTCATCCTTAGACGGATGGACAATCTGAGCGTACTATTCAGACTCTTGAGGATATGTTACGATCGTGTATATTGGAGTTTCAAGGTTCCTGGAGTAGATATCTGTCTTTGGTAGAGTTCTCGTATAACAATAGTTATCAGGACACTATTGGTATGGCTCCATACGAGGCTTTATATGGGAGAAAGTGCAGATCACCTCTTTATTGGGATGAGGTCGGGGAATCTAGTCTGATTGGCCCTGAAATTATACAGCACACTACAGATAAAATACAGTTTATTTGGCAACGCATTTTGACAACTCAGAGCAGACAGAAAAGCTATGCCGATGGTAGAAGGCGGGAGATAGAGTTTGATGTTGGCGATGAGGTTTTCCTGAAGATCTCGCCGTTTAGGGGTGTCATGAGATTTGGGAAGCGGGGCAAGCTTAATCCGAGATATGTTGGTCCATTCCCGATTGTGAAAAGAGTGGGAAAAATGGCATATCAGTTGGAGTTGCCAGCTTCGATGGAAGGAGTTCATAATGTATTCCATGTGTCGATGCTTAGGAAGTGTCTGAGGGATCCGTCGCACGTGGTGGTACAACAGGAGATTGATGTGCAACCTACATTGTCTTACGAGGAGAAACCTGTGGAAATATTGGATTATGCAGTGAAGAAATTGCGCAACAAGGATATTCCACTGGTGAAGGTGCTATGGCGCAACCACAACATTGAGGAGGCAACGTGGGAGCGTCAACAGGACATGACGGCGCGTTATCCAGAACTGTTCAGGTATGTAAATTTTGAGGACAAAATTTTTGTAAGGAGGGTGGATTGTAACACCCGAAATTTTCCCAGAACGTGTGTGACCCTAGTCTAGGTCAAGCATGAGGGTTCAATTATTTAAGATTAGTGTACATAGAAGGGTATTAGAAGTGAAAGGAGAAGAGGAGAATTTGACAAGTCAAACTAAATTGTGATTGGTGAAAGCTTTGGGTTTGAAAAGTCACACTTTGTTAACCAATCAAAATGTAGTAAAAAACTAATGAAATGGTGAGGATTTTAGGAGTGTTTCACGTTGTCTTTTCATGAAGGGAAAAGGTGGGGTTAAAATTTAATTTAAGGAAGAATGGAGGAGGGAAATTAAAAGTAAAGGAAAGTTTGGTTTAAATTAGGTTAGTTCTTCTTCTTCTTCATTCGGTTCTCTCATTTCCTCCTCCATAGCCGACGCCTCTCCCTCTCTTTTCTCCAATCTTTCAAGGTGATTTCAAGGTAAACTCACATGGGTTTTGGTTTGCATAACTTTAGATGAAGTTTGTTGGAGTTTTAAAGTGTTTTGGTTGAGTTTTGTGAGGGTTTGAAAACCCTAGGTGAGGGATTCCGAATTTTAGCTTTCAATTGGTTGTTTTCCTTCCAAATTGGTTGGTTTAGTTGTTGAATGAATAGATTAGGTTGTTTGAGTGATAGATTGAAGATTTGAGGAGTGTTGCACAAAAATCAGTTTAGGAACACTTGAAGGGCCGATGCTGTTGAGGGATTTTCGGATTGGCTATGGTGTTTGTTTAATTGATTTGAGTGTTTCAATGGATAGTAGACGTGTAGAGGTTTCTAAATTGGGGTGGCACATCGAAATCCGTTGAAAAATGAGGGAGTTATGACCGTTTGAAGTTCGACGGTCAAAATTGTGCAAAAAACCGAGTTTAAGTGCTTTAGTGTGAAATGCGTTTTAGTTGTTGGTTAGTTTTAGGTTTAAGAAATTCTTAGATTTAAGTGGTAACTTATCAAGCTAAGTTTCGTTATTTTAGGTCGTCGGACGATTGATTCGATCGGTAGAAGTGTGCAAGCGATAGCTGAGCCATCAAGTAAGTAGAGGGTAATGTTCTTTCGCCATTCGGGCCTACATCATAGAACGGTAGGGCTATTTGTTATTGTTTTGCTTCGTGTTGCGTTGTGTTATGGTTTTGCATCGTGTTGTGTTGAGTTGTGGTGTGTTGTGACATTTCATTTCTTTGAAGCATGCATCATGATGTAGAGTACGCTAGATCTGTGTTGTCACATGGTTTGTCATTGTGTGTTTGGGTGTGAGGGTGATAACAATTTGTCAGAGTAAGGCACTTCGGTGCAGGCAACTACGACACTTTGGTGCAGGTAAACAAGGCACCTGTTGGTGCAGGCAACTAAGGCATCTTTTGGTGCAAGCAAACTAAGTGTTAGAAATTGCATTTGTTAGGATGGTTGAGCATTGTGTGTGTTGCATTCATACATCCCTACTTACTAAGCATTAGGCTTACGTTTTGTGTTCTATGGTGTAGGTGACGAAGTGTTTTCTGGTGAGCTTGATACCGAGGAACAGGACTAGGAGCAGTCGGGGATACATGGAGCTCGCCGATGCAGGTCATTTGTCGGGGTGCTTCGACCTAGTCCTTGGGGTGTGGTTTGTATTGGAGATGTGGAGGTTTTATGGTTAGTTTTGTGAGAAATGTGTTGGTGAGTTGGAGTTAGGATTGAGGTGTGTGTATGTTTGGATATGTTTGGTTTGTGGTGTGGTTTGTTTGGGATTGGATTTGTGGTGTTAGCTTGGTTATTTTGTTTTGGTGTATATAGTACTTGTATTTGGTTGAATTGGAGTTTAAATGTCATTTCTTTTTCAGGTTTTTGGGTTTATAAAAATTTTAGGCGTTATGCCGTCCGTTTTGATTTTAAAACAAACGACGTCGGGTTTAAGTTAGCTATTTTTAGTAATATCCGTTTTAAGTCAGTTTTCTAAAATTTTTATGGGATTTGAAGATTTGAGTGTCGGGAAGCCATGGTTAAAGTTTCGTGATTTTTGGAAGGGTTCGGGGTGGAGAAATATGAGAAAAAGTGGGGATAGGTCAAAAGGGGTCAAAATTTGAAGTTTTAGGTGTTTTGGGTCGAGAAAACCCGAGGAGGCCCGATCGATCGGGATTCGGGCCGCGATCGATCGCGGTAGGGGCGCACAGATGCGCCCAGCGCGCAGCGTGCACAGAGCGCGCGTTGGCGCGCTGCCTGGGCGCGCGCGGTGCCCAACACCCTTTTGAGCCAAATTTCAAAATTTTTTAAATTTTCCCCTATTTCTACAATGTTTTGACCCGACATTTTTCGAGGTATTGTAAACGTATTTTGGGCCCGTTTTTCAATAAATTTCGAGGGTTCGAAAAACCCAAAAACGAGTCGTAAAATTTACGAAAACTATTTTAAACGATATTTTAAACGCGGGTTTGATTTGCAAATGTAGCGTTCCGAGCCGGGCGGGTTCGGGGCGTTACAATCTTCATCTAAATACTCATAAGGTTCGTCAACTAGGGTCTAGTTTCTATCTATCCAAACGTTATATCTTGTAGGTTGTACCCCTCTAATAGTAATAAAATTCTAAGTGTGCACACACCCTTGCAACCACAATAGGTTATTTATCTCAGTGCATAACTCTCTCTATTCACAATCCTCCTTTGATCTAGCGTAAAATACTACCTTAAACCTTCACTCTAAATTACACTTCTATTCTAATGCTCCTTATCTTACTAACTGCCGCTATAGGAATATACTTGGAATAACCAATGGTTGAGTGGCTCCCTCATCTCCGATCACGGTAGGTATCCTCGAAGGACCACTTGGTGGCCTCTTATTCGGAACTAGACAATCCTTAGCCTTGTGCCCAACCTTGTCGCACCGAAAACATCGACCGGAATGCAGCTTGCACTCCCCAAAGTGGTTCTTCAGACACGTAGGGCATCGAGGAGCTTGTCGAGCCCCTTGTGGCCGTTCACTTTTGTCTTGAATAATCGGGGCATCGTCGGGCCTCATAGCACCCCATCGATGTTATTGCCAACCCTAATTTCGTTGCGGGTGCATCTCTCGGAAAAACCTCCTTGGACAGTTCCTAGAGAGTAGGGGTGGGCAGGACCAGACCGTGGATCGAGAATCGGACCGGACCGGCGGGTTCGGTTCGGGTACAGTCCATAATCAATGGACCGCGGTCCGGTCCTCGGTCCAAAGCAATAGGAACCAAGGAGCTCGGTCCAGTCCACGGTCCAGCGCACATAAATCTCGAGGAACCGGACCAGACCGAAGCACCTAAATAAACTTAAACTCTCCCGAGCCTCCCCCGACCTAGCTCGCCCTCTGCTCATTAAACTCTCCCGATTCTCCCCCGACCTAGCTCGCTCTCTGCTCATCGATAGAAATCGAAGTCGAGAACTACCACTCCCAGTCCCGAATGGCAAAGATTTAACGTCAAAGTTTGGGTGAGAACGGCGAAGTGCGAAGTCGAACCGAGTCCCGAACGGTGAAGTGCGAAAGGCAAAGTGCGAACGGCAGTGAGAACGGCGAAGTGCGAAGTCGAACCGAGTCCCGAACGGTGAAGTGCGAAAGGCAAAGTGTGAACGGCGAAGTGCGAACGGTAAAGTGTCGGTTTCCCCTGCGCCGAACTCCAACCCCAGAGTTTCTCCCCCCTGTTCGGCTGTTCTGAGGGCCGAATTCTGAGCAGCTGAAAGTCCCTACTCTGTCAAGTGTCCCCAAACCGGCAACCTCCGATTCAGGGGACCTCTGTCCAGTGTCCACTCGGCACTCACACCTACTCCTCAGTTCTCACAGTCACGGCTCGGCAGACAGCAGTCAGCAGCTCCCACCACGACTGCTAGAGAACCTCGCCAACCCTCCTCTGCCTGCTCACTGTTAGTGTGAAGACTAAACTCTAAAGTGTATGTTTGTGTTTGTGAATCTAATTGTGAAATTAACTTGTGTAAATTAACTTGTGTATGTTTGTGAATTGTGAATTTAATTGTGCAATACTGCTTATTGCATAGTGTATGTTTGTGAATTGTGAAATTAACTTGTGTAATCTTGAAATTAACATATGTAGGTGCTCAATTGTTCACTTCCCAGCTCGTCACTCGGCCGCATTTTGAAATTTGTTCATTCCGCCTCACTGTATGTGTTTATTCTTTATTTATGTAATTTTTGTGTTAGTAAAAACTAAAAAATAGAATTGGTGGGAGATTCTTCGGAACTGTTGACCGAGAGAATTGTGATTTTTGTTTGCTGTTTAGAATTTTAGATTGTTTTTATTGTGTACTTTTATGCTTGTGATTTTGATAGGTTGTCTTGCTGTGAATCCAAATCAAATTAAATATTCTGTTAATTAATTTGCTGGTTGTTTAATTGTATGTCTTGTTTGTTGGTTGTTGATTCATGTGTTGTTTGTTGGCTGTTAATTAATGTTGTGGTTGTTTGTTCGATGTGATTTTACTTTATGGTAGGATGGATCCTTCAGAAATTGAAAGTTCTCACGTGGACTCGAAAAAATCTAACTCTATGGCTTGGCTTCACTTCAGTAAGGTACCGGGAACAAATCAAGCCAAATGTAATTATTGTGGGCAAACATATGCAGCACATCCGACGAAGAATGGGACTTCAAGTATGATAAAGCATATCAAAGTATGCAAAAAGTATTCACGAAATTTGGATAGTAGGCAACCAACTTTGTCCTTTAAAGCTGTTGAGGGCAAGAGTGTTAGTACACCTACACCTATATTTACTATGATGGGGGCTAGAGAATTTCTAGGTAAGATGATTATAATTGATGAATTGGCATTGAAAGTGGTAGAAGGAATTGGTTTCAAGACATTTTGTCTGTATCTAAATTCGAAGTTTATTATGCCATCTCGAAGGACAATAGCACGAGATATTCGAGGGATATTTCAGAAAGAAAAACAAAAGTTGAAAGAGTATTTTTTTTCAACATCACAGAGAGTGTGTTTGACCACTGACACGTGAACTTCTATCCAGAATTTGAATTACATGGTGTTGACATGCAATTTCATTGATCAAGACTGGAATGTGCAAAAGAAAATTTTGAATTTTTGTTTGATACCGAACCATAAGGGTGAGACCATTGGTAAGGAAGTTGAAAATTGTTTGCTAAAGTGGGAGCTTGAAAATGTTACCTCCATCACCGTTGACAATGCGTCTTCCAATGACGTTGCTATCTCTTATTTGACGAGGACAATTAGAAATTGGAAGGGGTTGATTTTAGATGGCGAGCATATGCATATGCGTTATTTTGCACATGTCCTCAATTTGATTGTTTCTGATGATTTGAAAGAACATCAAACGTCCATAGCCCGAGTAAGAAAAGTTGTCAAGTATGTAAGGTCTTCTCCGAGAAGATTGCAACAGTTCAAAACCTGCGTTGATGCAGTGAAAATTACTTGTAAGTGTAATTTGTCACTCGACATTCCCACTCAATGGAACTCAACATATTTGATGCTGGCAAACGCTGAGAAGTTTGAAGCGGCATTTGAAAAACTTGCACAGAATGAAAGCTCTTTTGTACAAGAAATGGGAGTAGAAGGTGCACCAACAATGGAAGATTGGGGATGCATTCGAGAATTTATTAAATTCTTAGAAACATTCTATAAAATGACACTTCATGTTTCTGCTTCTTTGCATATTACAGCAAATATGTATGTAGGAGAAGTATGCAATTTGAAGATTGCCATTGAGAACTTTGGTAGAAGTGAGAATATAATGCTTAGGAGAATGGCCAACGAGATGATTAAAAAATTTGACAAATATTGGGGATCTTTCGAAAAAATAAACATGTTTGCCTATGTTGCACTTGTTCTTGATCCAAGCTGCAAAACAAAATTTCTACGGCATTGTTTAAACATTTTGTTTGGAAGTGAAAGAGCTGCAAAATACGTAAAGCAAGTAGAGAATGTAATTCAAAGGTTGTATACAGAATATAAAGGTGATACAACTAATGAAGATCAGCCTCCTAGCAGTAGTAGACAACAAAGGTCTCCAAAGTCAAAGAGTTTTTTGGCGGAAGCTCGTTCAAGTGCAGTATACTCCATGTTTTATGATCCGAATAATTCTTCTGAGATGGGGGATTAAACTACTGAGACAGAGATTGATTTATATTTGTCTGAGAAGTTAGAGATTGTTCAAGATAGTTCTGACATTTTATCGTGGTGGAAGAGACACTCTGAGAAGTATCGAATTTTGAGTGTCATTGCCAAAGATATATTGATCATTCCAATTTCTATGGTGGCGTCAGAGTCTGCTTTTAGTTGTGGAGGCCGTGTTCTTGACGCTTTTCGTAGTTCTCTAAGCCCACAAAGTGTTGATGTAACGACCCCGGTCAGGAGCCGTCACGTATTCATATTCTTTCATTTACCGTTTGCCTGACTTTTACTATTATTACATTCACTTACTATCTCACAACAGACTTTCACATTATACATATATTTTTTTTTATTTTCTAAACTGGTAATAGAGACGCAGAACCATTAAGGAAAACGAACCCTCTCGTGCCCGACTTCCCACACCTCGTCGGCTCAAACTTTCACAGAGTCGAGCGACTAGACTCGATCATTGGTTTCCTGACAATTCCGGGAAAAGAGGAGATGCCCTCAATTCTCTTAACATAATACCACTCGGGTTCGCATGGGTTGCATGCATTGACAACCCTCAGAAATTTAGTCGTCCGGTCATCACGTGCATTACGCGTGACCCGCTTAACATCGCCTAAAAGGAGACATCTTCCGGTGGACACGTAGGTATCACGTGCTAAATTAAAACATCATCCGGTCGCTAATCGACAAAACACATTTTTCGTCTTTCGGTGACGTCATCCGGAAGACTAAACCATCATCAACTATTCCTTCGGCATCTGCCGATGACGTCAACCGGAAGACTAAACCGTCAAACAATTAACCTTCGGCATCTGCCGATGACGTCAGCCGGAAGACTAAACCGTCAAACAATTAACCTTCGGCATCTGCCGATGACGTCAGCCGGAAGACTAAACCGTCAAACAATTAACCTTCGGCATCTGCCGATGACGTCAGCCGGAAGATTGCCTCATCCAGCTTCCGTCTTACGGTAGAGAACACTAAATCATCAAAGGACTCCTTTCAACTGGAAGAAAACACAACTCATCCAAACGCATATAGCGGAAGACTTAAGCAACAGATCATTCATAAATCTACATAATCATTCCCTGACTCAGTGATCCACTAGACAGTTTCAAGCTCAACGTTTTAAAATAATCTCATCCTACTTAAACTACCATATCCTTTAACATACTGTAACATAAGAGTTTAAACCAGGGGTCATAAATCGCCTCTCCAGTCCCGCACAGTCACCTTGAGCATCCTCCAGCAACCAGCCTTAAGCATCCTCTTTGAACATAACATCCTCACCTGAACCTTCTTCACCTACACCATAAGGTTTAACTATAAGCCTAATGCTTAGTAAGGAATGCATGCTGACAGATATACATGAGTACACAATTTAAAGGGACATAATTCATAAACCATTCTTCATTCATGTTCATCTTTATCATTTACATAACATGTATTAAGGCAGGGAACGAGGGAGGAAGACAGGGGTACATAGTCATTTGCCTATCGCGGCAGTCATACATAATCATTTGCCTATCGCGGCAATCATGATACATCACTCGGCCTCCCCAGTGGGAGAATTCGCGAGCCATACATATCATTACTCGGCCTCCACCAGTGGGAGATTTCGCGAGTCATACATATCATTACTCGGCCTCCACCAGTGGGAGAATTCGCAAGTCATACATAATATAGTCTTTTACCCGTTCTGCACTTAATCATGGTTACATTTACTTTTCATGTTCTCTACTTAATCATAAACGTGGGCATGATGCATAGACATGAGGTTCATAGAGAAAAGTCATACCATAAGGACAAGTAGAACATCCTGTAACTTTACATTTACTTACATAACTTCTTCATATCGTGGAAATAACAAGTCATAGTCAATAAGCTAACATCTCAGTGATTCCCTAATACCCTTGCGGTGTAGGGCCCTAGTGGCCGGAAATCTTAATACATTCACTTACCTGGATTCCTTAGCAATCCGAACTTCCTCTCTTTAACTTCTTCACCTAAAACATGTACATTACAGTAGTTAAAACAAAGTCCTAGTAGTCCTAATCATAAACCACCCTAGGATCTATTAGCTAAAGTCATTCCGATTCCTCTGTTTGACACACTGCAGTCTGAAATCCGAAATTAGGTGGACAGGTTTTTCCATTGATTAAATCCGAGTTGGTTACTTAAAATGCTCAGAATTGATTCGGGATGACATTTCTACTCTCAGATTAAGAAAATCACAAACTGCTCGGCCACTGCTAAAAATCCGAACTCAGTGCCGAGCTGAGAACAGAGCTCTATTTACTAATGAATGACTACATTGTCCATTTCATACCTCGGGTGTGGATTTGCAGAGAAAAGCAAGCTCGAAACCGGTCGTCGGCAGAGGAAAGTTCTGGTAGCCGAGAGCAAGAACTTGGGAGAAAAGAAATCGCCGAGAGGGAATGTCGGCTACAGTGGCAATAAATGAGATTTAAGGTTTCCATTTCCTATTTATACTAAATCCATCGATTCTAATTACAAAACTGCCACCTAACCTATTTTTACTCAACTTGTAATAAATTTGTCTTAACATTAAATTTAAATCATAACGGTTAAATAAGAGGGTGACAATGAAAATGGTCAGAAAATCACCTGGCCGAAATGTCGGGTGTTACAGTTGAAGCTCTCATATGCTCACAGGGTTGGATCAAAACTTTCAATCCTTTTAAAGTTTCTCCAGATAATTTACAAGATAGTAGTACTACGACATTGACATCGATACAAGAAGGTTCGAACATTATAATATTTTTTAGTTTTACAAGTGTATCTCTAAATTAAGTATTAAATACTGTCTTTAATTTGTCATTTTGCAGATGTCGTTGACATTGACACTTCCGATGATAATTTTCTAGAAGTACAAGATGACATATCTATGACTTGATAATTGATATCGATGATTGATAGCTTGGTTACTGTGATGAATTTTACTATGTACTTCAATTTATTATTTAGCTTGTATTTTTAAATTTTGAAGTACTTGGATATTATACATTTAGATATTAACTTTAGTTTCTTAGTTTGCATTTATTAGCGTAGTATTCTATCTCTATAATCTGGACAATGTTAATTGAACTGTGTGTTTTTACTTTGATTTTCCAAGTCTGCTTCATTTCATTGCACATGTTGTCTGTTTCATGTAGAATTATTCTGTAGATAATGTGTTGTTGTGTCTGTCTAATTGGAAACCTCATCATCTCTGCATGAGATGGTTTACCGGGTATTGAGGAATTGATGTATCATGTGGGATAAATATACTGCTTTGTTTATTCAACATTGGATTTTTATTAATAAATAATTTATCCAATAGTTTGTCTCTATCAGTCTCTCTCTACCCACGACTGAGAAACACCCTTCAGAGTTCAGACGGTGGAAGTGTAATTTTCAACTTCAATTCCTCCCATATTTTTTTTGCAGGAAAGTTCGTGCATTGAGGCTACTGAGTATATTATTACCATAGTATTATTTAGCTTGTTGTTACTATTATAGTATTATTTAGCTTTGTTACTTATTACTATAGTATTAAATTTATTTTTTACCATAGTATTATTTATTTACAAGATAGCTTTTTAATGTTATTATCATAGTATTATTTAGCTTGTTACCATGCATTTTAATGTATTAATTTTCAGGTTCTGGAGTGTGTAGCATTTTCTCCCAATTGAATTTTTTCAGAAAAAAAAAAAAGGCCCGGCGGAACCGGAACCGGACCGGGACCGGACCGGGATTTCGGGTGCGGTCCAGGTTCGGTCCCGGTCCTGAACCGGACCGATCCAGGTTCCGGGAAAAAAATCCCGAACCTGTTCAGGCCAGTTCGGTCCCGGCTTTGGACCGAACCGAACCGGCCCGTGCCCACCCCTACTAGAGAGATGTCCCATTTCCTTACATTTGAAACACATTCCACTAGTCTTCGTTAGGCAATCAAAGGCAATATTACCTAGTCCGTTACACGCAAAGCATAGGCCCGAACCTGCCTTGCATACCCAATCATGGCACTTCTTACATGTTAGGCACTAAGGGAACTGCACATGCCCTCGTGCACGTTTCTCACTTTCCCCACTAAGTAAATCATTACCCATTCTTTTTATGCCCCTAACCGGTTGTTGCTTTTCCTCTAGCTCAAAAGCTCGCACCATATCAGTAAGCTGGTTAATAGGATCCACTCGAGGTTGCCTAGGTGCTATCGGCATTTCCTTGTTCCTAGACACAATACCAAACACACAAAAAATAAACATGTAAGAATCATACTTAAACTTAAACACTTACAGTCGATTGAGAGTACTCGTGCGGCGGTTCGTGTTTGGCAGACAGCCCACAGAATCGCTTTTAAAACTCAGTCGCTCTGATACCATAGTTGTGATGACCCCGACCCGGTCAGGGTTGCCACAGCTTAGCCATGACTTAATTTTAACTTATCCCCCGAAAGTTCACGTAGAAAATATATATGTACTATTATTTTTTTTATTCTAAGACCAAACAAATAAAATGGGGCAAAATCGTCAAAGGAAAACAACATAGGGGGGGCGATCGATCGATCGATAGGCCATCCATTTGGATTTCTAAAATTTTACTTATTCTATTAAAAATCATCATAAATTCTTAGGGCCCTAATAAAATCTCCCGCTCACAAAACGGGCCTATAGTTCTCATTTACGAAAATACCCCTGGAGCGGAAACCCGAAAAACCTGAGCGTTACATACTATCACATGAATAAATCAAATTAAGCAACCAAACAACTTAGCCAACTTGAAAACCACAAAACAGAACCGGTGCACTTAACCCAAAAATCCGGTTTTTACACAACTCTCACCAATTTGCTAATCTAACTCCAAAATAACCTAAAACAACCTATCTAAGAGTTGAACCATCCAATTTGGAAGAAAAACAAGCAAATGAAAGAGGAAAATGGGCCTCCTCATATAGGGTTTCCCAAACCCTAATCAAACTCAACAAAAACACCACAAAAACAACAAAAACCTTCACCTAATTGCTTTACCAACAAAACCTAACTAATTCATACTTTAAATCCTTGCAAAACTTGATGAGAAGAAGTAGGAAGAACTCAGCAATGGAGGAGAGGGAGATCGTGGAAGGGGAAGAAGAAAAAGCCAACTTTTCCCTTTTTAACCTAATCCAATTTTTTCTCTTTAAAAATTTTCCACAAAATTTTTAAATTTTATAAAACAATCCCTTCTCTTCCTCTTCCCATGCCAACATGAATTCCTACCATCAAACCACTTCTTTACTTTTATTTTTTTCCCCTTTTGTTAACCCTTAGTTACCCTTAAATCAATTCAACTCCACATAAACTTTTAACCACACCACTCTTAGGTTTTCTCTCAATTATTCTTCAAATTGCACTTTCTAACTCAACTTGCTAGGAAAACATTAAAACTAACTTTAAACTCTCCTAATCGTTAAATCTAAAAACTAAGCACGTTATAGGAATTTTCCGGGTGTTACAGTTTTAGCTTGTTTAGTTTGGTTAGTTTATTAACTTTGTCATTCCCTATGCTCATTATTATCTTTCTACACTATACATGTAAATCGTTTTACTCAATGAAAATGTAAGGTAGAAAACAACTTACCTCTCTCCCTGTTCATTTTCTTCTTCCCTGCTTCTTCTTCTTCTTTTGGCATTCTCAAACGTTTTCTAACTCTCAATCAACCTTTTCTCCCCATTCAAAGTGAGAACCAAACCCTCAAAATGTTTTGCTGAAAATTACCAAGGATCCCACAATTACAAAAGGAAATTGTAAGGGAAGAGACAAAGCACTTTGTTTTTTTTACAAGGAAAGAGGATGAGTAATTCTTTCCCTGGTCACAAGAAAAAGTGGGGGTACCAACCTTTGCTCCAACACTTCAAACTCCTCCACAGCGGTGAGAAAGAAAAAAAAATGGAGTAAATTTGGGAGGAAATCTCTCAACTTTCATGAAATTCTTACAAATGGTAACAAAGTCAATTAATAATTGAAATTGTAGCCGACGGGGACGTCGGGTGATAACTTTTATTTTAGAGTTATTTGATACTAATGTGCATGATGAAACTCGAATGATTTGAGTAGAATTATTATGAAATTGAGTTTTAAAGCTAATGCCGCGGTGATTCTGCAAACATCATGCAGTATCAATAATTTGGGTGAAATTGATACATTTTATGTATATTTTTAGAATGAGCAGATTATTTTCATTCAATATATTTTTTTTATTAATGCAGAGACTAAAGCGGAAAAGGCAAAAAGATAAATCAGGAAATTCAAGTTTAAATCAAGGAGCTAAAATGAGTAAATCATGGAAAGGAAAATCGATTTGGAGAAAAATTGATTTTTACACTAACTAGATGCCATAGTTCATGGGAAAAGAGGAGAATAAAATCCCAATTTTATTGAGGAAAGAGAAGATCGGGACGACAGCTTCGGATGACAGAGGAAAAAAGTGGTTGACAAAATTGGATGATAATTTCGGTCGACAGGGCAGAATGGGCGACTTCGAGAAAGCGATCGATAGAGAAATCGGAAGATACAGAGAATAATGGGTGACTTAGAAAGAGCAGACTTAAAATAGCGGTCGACATGGAAAATTGGAAAAGAAAAGAGCAGCGGTCGATGTGAAAAATGAGAGCACTAAAAAACAAAAACTCATGAACAAGTCGCGGACTTGGTTGGGAAGAACAGATTTCGGTCAACAGAGAGAGCACTGGAGAGAGAGAGAGAGAGAGAGAGAGAGAGAGAGGAAGGCCAGAAAAAGAAAACAAAATCCCAAAAAGGAAGAAAGAGAATGCATGATTCCAGGGATTGGAGAGAGAATAAGAACAGAAAGAATAACTTAAGAAAAAAGAAAGAAACTCAAAAAATGAGGGGAGGCATTCGGAACACCAGAGAACCAGGAGAAGTATTCTGGACATCCATTCTTCCTCTCTTCCTCTTCAATTTTTATTTTTATTTTTTTGCTTGAATATTTTATTTGATTTGGATTCTACTACTATGATTTCAGGCTGACTTTTTATTTCTTGGCTAGGATGATAGTATTCGTTACTGATTTTGCTACGATCTCGATTTGTTTATGCGATTATTTATTTAACAATTATTTGTGATATTCCTTGCTTAATTCAGATCATATCGGTAGATAGGTTGATGATCCATGTTTATATTATATCGAAAGATAAATATAAATTCTAAGATGCACGAATAATTAATCGAATTAAATTGTTACAACTTAGTTAGCATTGATTCGATTGGCAATAAAAATAGGGCAATTAGGAAATTCAATGTTAGTTACATTCCTTCAAGATTGAGAGAAATTCTAAATTGAATTTACCTAGGCAATTCGAAAGAATCTTAGAATTATTTTATTCTTGCTGTTCATAGAAAATGCTGCAGAGCATTACCAGAGCATCAGTAGTAAAACTATCATAACGAAGAAATCAATCCTAGCCAAGGCTTCCATTTATTGATCTTATCTTGTTTATCCTGCTTTTCATTTGTTGCAACGTCATTCAGATTTTATTTCTAATTATTTTCATTTATCATTCTAATATTTTTATAGCAATTAACTCAATTAAGAATATCCTCGTGGGATCGATATTTTACTACTTGAAGCGATACGTGCACTTGTGTAAAAGTGTAAAATCACCAACAAGTTTTTTGGATCCCTCATTTGTAGCGCCCTGAGTTTTCTAAACTCAGTTCATTACTCATAAACCCGAACATAACTAGAAAATTTTGGACCAAACTTAAAAATTTCACTTGAAAGTCAAAACTCGATGTTCACTGAAACCACAACGTTAAAATTCACAGCGGAAAATCATTTGAAAACAAGCAGAGATTAAACGGGGTTGTAAATCAATATTTGGAAATATCAATTTAAATAGTAGGAATTGGTTCGACCAAGACATAAGCGTAAAAACGTGAAAATTGTAAAAGACAAACGCATCTACCGCTAGACAAGGTCAACAAAAAGGAAATAAACTGAAGACTTCTACCGATGACGTCAGCCGGAAGAATCACTCTTCCAACTTCAGCCGATCGCAAAACGACAAGTTTTGCTACTCGCATCTACCGATGACGTTAGCCGGCTGATTCGTTCATCCAGCCTCTGCCGATCACAAGACGACAAATCTTTTACTCACGTCTTCCGGTAGGTAAAATACTCGACATCATCCGGTTACAAAACGACAAAAGACTTTTACCTTCATCATCCGATGGATAAAATACTCAACATCATCCGGTTACAAAACGACAAATTTTCTACTTATATCTTCCGATGGCTTCCACTGAAGACATCATCCGATGGCTCTACTGAAGATATCATCCAATGGCTTTACTGAAGGCATCTTCCGATAGACAACAGAACAACAACATAGCAACAATTTCACTATAAACAAGAAAACTCTGACTACCAAAAGAACTTGAGCATTTTACTAACACCGTTCAGGACTACATAAATCCGTGTACTACTCCAAAATTTTGGTAAAGGCCACTATTAAAACCAACAGAGTATCATTCTCAGAAAGAGTCTCAAATTGTATCCAAAACGTCAAAACTACTACTGTCACTAAAACTCTCAACATATTTAAATTTGAATCATAGTTCACTAAACCTTCTCATCCACTGACACCAGTTAAACCGCCCCATCAGTTGCCAGATTGTTACATAGATGCACTCCTCCAACCAGACTAGTCCTCAGCAAACTCAGTGAACACACCTGTTGACACTTCTTCACCTACATCACAAAACTCATCTATTAGCCTAATGCTAAGTAAGTAAAGTAATAATGAAATGTAATGCTGAAACATAAATTCCTAAATATGCAGTTTCTACTTTCTCATCTCAGTTGCATATGCATCGTTTCTGATCTGATCCCCCTGTGAAATTGGGAGTTGGATCACTTCTCCCAAAGTCATACATCCTCTCTCTTGATTAAGGGGTGGATTAGTTCCCTTAACAAACTGATCTGATCCCCCTGTGAAATTGAGGTTTGGATCATTTCCCCCAAAGTCATACATCCTCTCTCTTGGTTAAGGGGCGGATTAGTTCCCTTAACAACTATTACAGTCTGTTCATTCCTTACCATGTCATTTCATGTAAATTCATTTTCGCATAAATTTTCAAAATATGATGCATGACATTCAAACATTCAAACACACATAATCCTACGGTTTTATGATGTAGGCCCAAAGGCACAAGCAAACTTTACTTACCTGGTCTCCTGGAAATCGCTCGGCTGTAAGCTACCTTAGAAGCTCGCTCACCTAAGTTCATAACAGAACATCAATCAAACATTCGCTAAACTTTACCAAAAATTAACTAGAAGAACAAGGAAACCAGTTTGGAACTCTACTGCTTGCACATTCCCATTTATTCCCCTTGAACCCGAACCTACTCTCATCAACAGCATCCTTGAAATCCTCACATTGTACTCCCTCGGTTATCTAACTGCTAAAACGCAAGAGAATGAGGAAAACTTACTTAGGTTGAAAGAGAATCGAGCACGAAAAATCGCCTAGAGAGCTTTGCTACTCGAGCTGAAAACTCGAAGAGGAAAAGTATGAAATGGTAGCGGCTACAGTGAATTAAACCCAACCCTCTTTCCTTAAATAGGTTATCCACTTAAAATTTCTAGTTGCCCCTTATGCCCTTGCCTAGTCATCCATTAATTTAAAATAATAGAGAATTAGTTTAATAAAACCGAGTGTTACAAATCTACCCTCCTTAAAAGAATTTTGTCCTCAAAATTCAGTACCTGAATAATTCTGGATGTTGGTCCATCATGTCTTGCTGACGTTCCCAGGTTGTCTCCTCTATGTTCTGGTTATGCCATAAGACGTTCCCAGGTTGTCTCCTCTATCGTCATTCAAATTTTATTTCTAATTATTTTCATTTATCATTCTAATATTTTTATAGCAATTAACTCAATTAAGAATATCCTCATGGGATCAATATTTTTACTACTTGAAGCAATACGTGCACTTGCGTAAAAGTGTAAAATGACCAACATGTTTTTTGGATCCCTCATTGGATTCAATTGGAAATGTTTTACAACGGATTGAATGGACAAACCCAATCGATCATTGATGCAGTAGCCAATGGAACACTGCTGTCAAAATCTTTTAATGAGGCATATGACTTACTGGAAAGAATGGCAGTAAACAGCTATCAATGGCCATCAGACAGGAATACACCTGTAAGGAGAGCACCTGAAATTTATGAGGTAGATGAAGTAGCTGCTCTCAATACAAAAATAGCTTCATTAGAAAATGTCATCAATGCTATGAACAAACAGCATCAGCCACAAATACGGGAGATTTCATGCATCTTTTGCGGGGAGAACCATGATGATAGCTCATGCCCTACAAACCCCGAATCCACAAATTATGTGGGTTATAACCGAAATAATAATCCCTTCTCACAGACGTACAACCCTGGATGGAGACAGTATCCAAACTTCCAATTGAATTCGCAGCAACAGAACAATGCAACACCTGCAAGATCTGCCGATAATTATACCCAGAACTACACTCAGCAAATTCAAAAACCTATAACTCAAGAAAAACAAGATAATTTTGCAAAGGAATATGCTTCAAAGACAGACATAATATTGCAGAATTTAGCAGCCTCCATAAAGAATATTGAAACCCAACTAAGGCAGCTAGCTCAATCTGCAAATTCAAGGAGCATGGGACAACTACCAAGTGACACTGAAATTCCACAAAGACCGGGAAAGGAACAGTGCAAAGCAATTCTATTAAGAAATGGAAGGGAGGTTGAAATTCCCGCAAAACCACAGCGGATAGAAAATGCAAAGAATAATAGCCAAGGCAAGGAAACAGATGAGCAGCCCAGTACTGAAAGTTTACAGGAAGGAGAAGTTTTGATCGAGGAAGAGAATGCTGAGAGTACTAAAGAAAGTAACACGAAAACGGGAGAAATAAATATCAATGCTGCAACTCCGCTCGTAGCAACACCACAGCATCATCCAGCAGAACTGCAACTCCAGAAACCTCCTCCACTGTTTCCACAGAGGCTACAAAAACACAACCAGGAAATGCAATTTAAAAAATTCTTGGATGTTTTGAAGCAGCTTCACATCAACATTGTAACACCCGAGTTAACGGCCAGGTGATTTTCTTAAATGTATTAACGGTCATAAAATATTTAATCTTCGTAGTTTAGGATTTATGCCAAGCTTAATTAATTACATGTGGATCTAAACTAGGTTGAGTGGAAAAGTTGTAATAATGGAGGTTTGAGGCCAGTATTTAAAGGAAAAGGAAAGGGATTTAAACCTCATTTAAACCACTGTAGCCGACACCTCCCTTTCCGGCGATTTCTTCTCTCCCAAGGCCCCGCTCACTGCTATCAGTGTCTTCCTCGCCGACGACCGGTTTCTAGCCGCATTCCTCTGCGAATCCGCACCCAAGGTATGAAATGGACAATGTAGTTATCTGTTTGTGTTTGGAGCTCTGTTTCCAGCTCGGCATTTGAACTCGGATTTTATCAATGGCCGAGTAGTATTAGAACATTTTAGAATCCGAGAGTAGTCTTGTCAACCCGAATCGATTCTGGACATTTTAAGTAACCAACTCAGATTTAATCAATAGTGGAACCTGTTTGTTTTATTTTGGATTTCAGATTTTGCACAGTATATCAAACCAAGGATTCGGGAATGACTTTAGCTAATAGATCCTAGGATGATTTATGAGTAGAGTTTTAGGATTTTGATTTAACTACTGTAATGTGCATGTTTTAGGTGAAGAAGTTGAAGAGAAGAGGTCCAGATTGCTAAGGAAACCAGGTAAGTGAATGTATAGGTTTCTCGATCATTAGGACCCTACATCAGAGGATACTAAGTAGAATGTTATGTGATGATTAGAAACTCCCTTATGCTGATGCCTAGTGTTCTTGATGACGTTTAGTTTGAAAGTAATATTCCATGATGGATAATGCTCTGCTCAGTAGCTTGATGTTTTAAGAGTTTCCATGTCCATGCATCATGAAAGTTTTATGCATATGAAAATGTTTTATAAGCGATGTTTCTCATCATGAACAAGATAAGAAGGTAAAACTTATGCAACGTGGTTAAGAGAGGGTTGGGGGCGATTCGGCGTATACCACAGTCCAAAAGAGGGACATATGAATACGACCCGCAGTAGGGACCATGATCAAACTCACTGTCGGACCCCCTTTACCGGCACAAATCCTCTCTTAATCCACACAACTAAATGAAGAACATGAATAATGAAAGGAATGATGAATATGACCCATGATTATGAATGACGAAATGAATGATGAATATGACCCATGATTACGAATGATGAATATGAACAAGAAATGATCTATGAGCATGTTTTTCTCTGAATTATGCATTCATGCACTCATGTTAGTGTTGCATTCCTTACTAAGCATTAGGCTTATAGTTGAACCTTATGATGTAGGTGAAGAGACTACAGGTGAAGATACTAATTTCAAAGAGGATATTTAAAGCTGGTTGCTGGAGGATACTCAAAGTGATAGTGCGGGATTGGAGAGGCGATTATGACCCCTGGTTATTGCTCCATTATGTCAGTAAGAATATAAGAACTGGAATTATGAAGGATAGTGTTATTATTGTCTGAGTTAACTTTTGAGTCTGGGATTGGATATGAGGATACGTTTCCTTTTAAAGGATTTATGTCATGCAAGTCTTCCACTATTTATACTCTGAATGAATTTGTTATACCAGTAAGAGCCTTTCTTAGCTAAGTTGTGTTATGTGAAAGTTGGATGAATCATTTAGGTAGGAGTTTTCTACTGGAAGATGTGTTTTTCTTCTATTGGTAGAAGTAAGTGCTATTTTGTCGTCTAGCGATCGGCAGATGTAGAGTGTTTAGCCATCGGATGATGAAAGTGCTATTTTGTCGTCTAGCGATCGGCAGATGTAGAGTGTTTAGCCATCGGATAATGAAAGTGCTATTTTGTCGTCTCGCGATCGGCAGATGTAGAGTGTTTAGCCATCGGATGATGAAAGTGCTATTTTTTCGTCTAGCGATCGGCAGATGTAGAGTGTTTAGCCATCGGATGATGAAAGTGCTATTTTGTCGTCTAGCGATCGGCAGATGTAGAGTGTTTAGCCATCGGACGATGTGAGGGTTTTCTTGTCGTTTAGTGACCGGGTCATGTTTTAAGAATGCACGTGGGGAGCACATGTCCATCGGATGATGTTTCCCTATTTCACCAGAAGATGAAGTATATTTCCTCGCCGGATGATGTAAATAATAATTTGTCGTTTAGTGATCGGATGATATAGAGCTTGTAAGCTATCGGAAGATGTCTTAGATGAACACGTGAATTTCACATGTCTATCGGTAGATGTTTTAATTGGTCACACGAGATGCACGTGATCGTCGGTCGATGCGAGTATTCGCATATGCCGATAGGTGTTTAAATGAGTCATGTGGGGTGCTCGTGCCATCCGGAAGACGCAATGTCTATCGGTTGATGCATGCAGACCTATGCAACTTGTACGTCGATTGGAAGCATGTACGAGGGACAAATTTTCCATCCATTAAGTTGAAGTCCTTAAGCCTGTTAGGTATACTGTTATTAAAGAAAAAAAAGAGAAGGAGAAAAGAGTTCAAATATGAATTAAAGTTTTATGTAAGTCAAGAATTTCGTGGCGATCCTCCCCGGGTCGTTACAAACATACCTTTGGTGGAAGCCCTTGAACAGATGCCCAACTATACGAAATTCATGAAAGATATTTTATCAAAAAAAAAAAAGATTGGGAGAATATGATATGGTTACCATGACCGAAGAGACCAGCTACATTATACAGAACAAAATACCACTGAAGCCGAAGGATCCTGGTAGTTTCAACATTCCTTGTACAATCGGCAACAATTATTTTGGGAAGGCTCTATGTGATCTGGGAGCTAGTATCAACTTGATGCCCATGTCAATTTTTAAGAAGCTGGGAATTGGAGAAGCTCGGCCAACAACAGTAACTCTACAGCTTAGACACTTAACCCGAAAGGACCATTTTATTTTTATTTTTTTGCTTGAATATTTTATTTGATTTGGATTCTACTACTATGATTTTAGGCTAACTTTTTATTTCTTGGTTAGGATGATAGTATTCGTTACGAATTTTGCTACTGTAGCAATCGGTAATTGTCTAATTTGATATTCTTAATAGCTACATTTTTGTAACTTTTATTTTATGGAACTAAGTGAATTTGATTGGTTGCTCAATTAGGTTAAAGTTGGTTAGTCAAGGACAAATGCGTAAATTGCAAAGATTAGTGTATAAAAGCGGTTAGCTAAGGGTTTTAGCCGCCACTGTTTCATTTCCTCATTTGGTATTTAGCTTGCTCAACAAACCTTCTCTCAGCGATTTTCCTGCCTGATTCTGTAACACACGGTTCTGTCGGATTAATTCTTTATTCTTTAATTTATTGTACACTTTAAATGACAATAATAAATGTAGGGTTAGTGGATGACTAGACAAGGGCATGAGAGTAATTGAAAATTAAAAGTGGATAACGTATTTAAGGAAAGAGATTTGGGTTTAATGCACTGTAGCCGCCACTATTCCCTATTTTCTCTCTTTCAGTTTTCAGCTCAAGTAGCAGAGCTCTCTAGGCGATTCTTCTACTCGAATCTCCTCCAAACTAGGTGAGCCCTATTTCGATTTCTTGTTGTACTGGTAGCTATCGATGATTGGAGAGAGTATAAATGTGAGTTTTGTGGATGCTGTATGGGTAAGCTAGTCCGGGATTTGTGGTAAATCAAGAATGTGCTATGAACTAAACTTCCAAACTAGTTTCCTTAGATTTTTAGATAGATTAGAATGAGGCTTAGTAGAAATCTGATTAATATTCTGTTTATGACTTAGGTGAACAAAACTTCTGAAGTGGTTTGAAACCGAGCATTTCCAGGAGAGCCAGGTAAGTGAAGTAAGCTTGTGCCTTCGGGCCTACATCACAAAACAATAGGATTATGTTTTCTTGAATGTGTTTGTATGTCATGCATTATATTTTGAAAGTATAAGAAAATGAATTTACATGATATGGCATGGTAAGGAATGAACAGACTGTAACAGACAAGCTATTAAGGGAACTAATCCACCCCTTAACTTATGAAGGGATTTATACTTTGGGAGGAGTGATCCAACTCCCAATTTCACAGGGGGATCTGAACAGTTGTTAAGGGAACTAATTCGCCCCTTAATCGAGAGAGAGGATATATGACTTTGGGAGAAATGATCCAACTCCCAATTTTACAGGGGGATCAGATCAGAAATGAATGTATATGCAACTGAGATGAGAAAGTAGAAATTGCATGTTTAGGAGCTTATGTTTCAGCATTTCATTTCATTACTACTTACTTACTTAGCATTAGGCTAATAGATGAGTTTTGTGATGTAGGTGAAAAAGTGACAGCAGGTGTGTTCTCTGAGTTTGCTGAGAGCTAGGCAGGTTGGAGGGGTGCATTCATGCATTGATCTGGCAATTGATGGGGCGATTTAACTGATGTCAGTAGGTGTGTGATGCGTAGTCTTCAAGGGTTCCGTTTAAGTATGCAGAGAATGTCAGTCACATTGGTAGTTTGTTGTTTCCTTCATATTTATGAATTATGTTTTTCGAGTATGAGAACATGATTTGGTATTATTCGTAGCCTACTACTCCGAATTTCAAAATTTGTGTATTTATATTGTTTTTTTTTTAAGGATTTTAATGAAATGCTCAAGTTCTTAATAGTTAGAGTTATACATTTGTTTAGAGTGTGAATGCTTGATAAGCTGCTATGCTGAGTTGTTTCTGTTGTCTGTCGGAATACGATGTCTACCGGTAGATGTTAGATGGATAAATCGTCCGGCTGACGTCATC
Source organism: Begonia masoniana (assembly GCA_022432975.1). Classification (NCBI taxonomy): domain Eukaryota; kingdom Viridiplantae; phylum Streptophyta; class Magnoliopsida; order Cucurbitales; family Begoniaceae; genus Begonia; species Begonia masoniana. Next base: position 19,093,534 of record CM039514.1, read on the forward strand.
GGATGATGTCTTCAGTAAAAGCCATCGGATGATGTCTTCAGTAAAAGCCATTGGATGATGCCTTCAGTAAAAGCCATCGGATGATGCCTTTAGTAAAAGCTATCGGAAGATGTAGGCAGTAAGTTTGTCGTTTTGTGATTGGTGTGAGTTAGATGAACGAATCATCCGGCTTACGTCATCAGTAGATGTGTATAATAAGTTTTGTCGTTTTGTGATCGGTGGAAGCCTTTAGTTTCTGTTTTTGCCCCTTTTTCGTTGACTTTGTTTAGCGGCAGATGCGTTTGACTCTTATGAATTTCAAGTTTTCACGCTTAAGTCTTGGTTTCTATTGGCCGAAATTAATTCTTAATATTTAACTAATATTTCCAAATATTGCTTTACAGTCCTGTTTAATATCTGTTTTGCTCAAATGATTTTCCGCTGCAAGTTTTAAGATTTGAGGTTTCAATAAACATCAAACCTTGACCTTCAAGTGAAATTTTAAAATTTGTCCAAAATTTCTTACTTATGCACTGGTTTGTGAGTAGCGAACCGAGTTCAGAAAACTGGGGGCGTTACAGTATAGTATCAGAGACATTCAGTTAAACCGTTCAAAAGATTACTCATCAGTACCGATCGTCGCATGGGAGCACTCCAACAACTGTAAGTGTTTATGTTAACCTTAGTTATTAGATGTTTATGAGAGTAGTTAACCTTGAACAGAAGTATAGAAAATGGCTAGACGACCAGGAAGACCAAGAGTACCAAGAGAGATACCCAACTTAAGAGCTGAGGAAGATCCTAGCGTGATTAGGCAGCTGACAGATCTGGTGCGTCAGCAAACAGACTTAGTGCGTCAGCAGTCCTATCAATTAGGAGTGCTGTTGAACCGAGAGGTACAAGGAAGTGCCAACTCGAGTTCTAGCAATGAACATTCTGGAGATAGATTCAGGAGGCTACAACCACCCACGTTTGATGGACAGTCATCTGATCCGGTTATTGCTGAAGGGTGGCTTAGAAAGATTGAGAGTATGTTTAGGTGTGCCAACATTGGAGAGGGAGACAAGGTCACGTTGGAAACATTTCATTTGGCTGGTGATGCTCAACTCTGGTGGGAAACAATAGAGACCACCACTGATGTTTTGGCGATGACTTGGTCACAATTCAGGGACATTTTCTATGAGAAGTATTTTAGCAGCACTGTCCAAACTGCAAAGAAACTGGAATTTCTGAACTTGAAGCAGACAGGGTCTGTGGCCGAGTACAGTAGGCAATTTGAGTCCCTGTCCAGGTTTGCTGGACATTTTGCTCACAGGGATGAGGATAAGGTGTTCAAATTTGTGCATGGGCTAAAGCCAGAATTTTACCGAGGAGTTAAATTTTGTGGTATTAAAGGCTTGACATTTAGTGAAGTTGTGTCTACTGCTCTGGAAGTGGAAGAAACTGAAAGGAAGTGTGCTGGACCAAAAGAGGTCCCACAAAAGTTGGTCCAGCCACACCAACAAAGAGGAATGAAGAGGCCTAGTAAAGGCCAGAGCAGCCAAGAAACAGGAGGGAAGGTACAGAATGTCAGGAAATTCCCCCAGTGTCCTAAGTGTTTGAAGTACCACCCGGACGAGTGCAGATTGGGCTTCGGGAAGTGTTTCAACTGTGAGGAGGTTGGACACACGATCAATGAATGCCTGAAGCCTAGAATCACCAGATGCTACAATTGTAACAAGGTCAGCCATATTAGCAGAAACTGCCCAGCTCCTAAGAATGGCCCTGCTATGATTAAACCGCCAATATTCTCCATGATGGAGTCGGGTGAGGAACAGCCCGCTGTTGTATTAAGTACTATATTGATCAACTCTATACCTGCTTTTACTTTAATAGATTTTGGTGCAACACATTCATTTATAGTATCTGCATTTGCTGTTAAGCTAGATGTACAACCTACGCCTTCTGGACATATGGTCAATGTCACGTTACCCTCTGGTGAATGCATGCACTCTAGCCGAGTGATGCTTAATAGTGTGGTAGTAGTGGGAAACAAGAATTTACCTGCTGATCTCATTATTATGGATATAATGGGATTTGATGTAATTCTAGGGATGGACTGGTTGTTTAAGCACCACGCCACAATTGATTGTAGGACTGGAATAGTTAGTTTCCAACCCCCTGGTAGTTTGAAACATACCTTTCAAGCTTCAAAGAAGAATAAGGAAATGTCTGTGATGACTTCTATTAACACTAGACCTTCCCCGTGTGAAGAGTATTCGTGCTCCTTAGCTAGTGTTTTAGACACACAACTTGTAGGGGAGGCAAATCCACAAAATGTCTTACTTGTCCAAGACTTTCCTGAAGTATTCTTAGATGACCTTCCTGGTTTGCCACCAGATAGGAAAATTGAATTCGTTGTAGATATTTACCCTGGCGCTGAGCCTGTGTCTAAAAATCCGTATAGATTAGCACCAACAGAACTTAAAGAATTAAAGAAGCAGTTGGAGGATCTGTTGGAGAAAGGGAATTGAATAAGTTAACTGTCAAGAACAAGTATCCGTTACCGAGGACTGATGACCTATTTGACCAACTCTGTGGTGCACGAGTTTTCTCTAAGATTGATTTGAGGTCAGGTTACTACCAACTGAAAGTCAAATCAGAAGATATTCCTAAGACATCTTTTCGTACAAGATATGGACATTATGAGTTTTTGGTTATGTCCTTTGTGTTGGCAAACGCACCAACAGCCTTTATGGACCTTATGCATAGAGTGTTTCATGAGTATTTAGACAAGTTTGTCATTGTGTTTATAAATGACATTTTAATTTATTCGCGTTCTAATGAAGAACATGCAGAACATATGAACTTAGTATTGGGGGTACTAAGGCAACACCAACTCTATGCCAAGTTTTCCAAATGTGAGTTTTGGCTGGACAGAGTTCACTTCCTTAGTCATGTGATCTCTGGTGATGGAATATCTGTCGATCCAACCAAGATTCAAGCCGTCAAGGAGTGGCCCCAACCGAAGAATGCTACAAATATTCAGAGTTTCCTTGGACTTGCAGGATATTATAGGAAGTTTATTGAAGAGTTCTCAAAGATTGCAACACCCCTCACTCGGTTAACAAGAAAAAATATGAAATATGTGTGGACTGAGGATTGTGAGCATAGTTTTCAGACCTTGAAACAGAAACTGACCAATGCTCCAATTTTGACCCTTCCTGTTGAAGATGGCAAGTTCAGCATTTATTGTGATGCTTCCAAAATTGGTCTCGGATGTGTGTTGATGCAAGATGGTAAGGTAATAGCCTATGCCTCTAGGCAGTTGAAAACACATGAGAAGAATTACCCTACACATGACTTGGAATTGGCTACAGTAGTATTTGCACTTAAGATTTGGAGGCATTACCTGTATGGACAAACCTGTGAAATATTCTCGGACCATAAAAGTCTAAAATATATCTTCACACAGAAGGAATTAAACATGAGGCAACATTGATAGTTGGAATTTGTAAAGGATTATGATTTTGAGAATAAATATCATCCCGGCAAAGCAAATGTTGTGGCAGATGCTTTGAGTAGAGTAACAACTTCAGCCTCAACCCTGATTCTTGACGTACCATTAGCCTTAGAGTCTGAATTCCAAAAGTTTAATCTTGAAGCAGTGCATAGTGTGTCAGCCATGCTTACAGCAATATCCTTAAGACCGACCATTCTTGAAAGAAAAAAGGAAGCCCAGATAAATGATGTAGAGTGCAACAAGTACAAGTTAAGCATGGATTCTACGGACAAATCAGATTTTAACGATTCTGCTGAAGGAATCCTTAAGTTTAGAAATAGATGGTTTGTTCCTGCCATTAAAGAACTTCGAGATGAAATTCTTTCTGAGGCACATTCTTCTAGATTCTCTGTTCACCCTGGAAGTACAAAGATGTACAATGATCTTAAACAACATTATTGGTGGCCAAGTATGAAAAGGTGTGTGGCAAAGTATGTAGGATCATGTTTGTGTTGTCAGCAGATTAAAGCTGAGCATCAGAGGCCTGCAGAAACATTACAACCCTTACCAGTTCCCGAATGGAAATAGGAACAAATAACGATGGACTTCGTTGTGGGATTGCCTAGAACAGCGAAGGGATATGATGCAATCTGGGTAATAGTAGATCGATTAACCAAATCCACCCACTTTCTGCCAATAAGGATGACATACTCGATGGATCAACTTGCTGAGCTATATGTGCAAGAGGTTGTTAGATTACATGGAGTTCCAAGTACCACAGTTTCAGACCGAGATTCTAGATTTACGTCTAAGTTTTGGAAGAGTCTGCACAAGGCTATGGGTACGCAGCTCAACTTTAGCACAGCCTTTCACCCTCAGACAGATGGACAATCTGAAAGGACTATTCAGACATTGGAAGATATGTTTCGTGCGTGCGTTTTATATTTTCAAGGACCATGGAGTAAATACTTATCATTGGTGGAGTTTTCGTATAATAATAGTTTTAAGGCAACTATAGGTATGGCACCTTATGAGGCATTGTATGGACATAAATACAGATCTCCTTTGTACTGGGATGAAGTTGGTGAAGCACAGTTGCTTGGTCCTGTTATTGTGCAACAAACTGTTGAGAAGGTTGCCCTCATCCGCCAGAGGATCTTAACAGCTCAAAGTCGACAGAAAAGCTATGCCGATAGAAGACGCAGAGAATTAGAGTTTGAAGTAGGCGATGAAGTTTTCCTCAAGGTATCACCATTTAAAGGAGTTGTGAGATTCGGGAAAAGAGGCAAGTTGAACCCCAGATTTATTGGACCATTCACTATTCTGAAGAGAGTTGGGAGAGCAGCCTATCAGTTGCAGCTACCGGCTTCTATAGAAGGGATCCACAGTGTGTTCTATGTTTCTATGTTGAAGAAATGCATAGGGGATCCATATCAAATTGTGGAATAGCAGAACGTTGAAATTCAACCTACTCTTACTTACGAAGAGAAACCAGTAAGGATCTTAGACTTTGCAGTGAAGGTATTATGCAACAAAAAGGTTCCACTAGTGAAAGTCTTATGACACAACCAGAACATAGAAGAGACAACCTGGGAACGCCAGCAAGACATGATGCACCAACATCCGGAATTATTCAGGTACTGAATTTTGAGGACAAAATTCTTTTAAGGAGGGTAGACTGTAACACCCGGTTCTGTTGGATTAATTCTCTATTCTTTAATTAATGGTACACTTTAAGTGGCAATAATGAATGTAGGGTTAGTGGATGACTAGACAATGGCATAAGAGTAATTGGAAATTAAAAGTGGATAACGTATTTAAGGAAAGAGGTTTGGGTTTAATGCACTGTAGCCGCCACTATTCCCTATTTTCTCTCTTTCGGTCTTCAGCTCAAGCAGCAGAGCTCTATAGGCGATTCTTCTACTCGAATCTTCTCCGAACTAGGTGAGCCCTATTTCGATTTCTTGCTGTACTAGTAGCTATCGATGATTGGAGAGAGTATAAATGTGAGTTTTGTGGATGCTGTATGGGTAAGCTAGTCTGGGTTTTGTGGTATATCGGGAATGTGCTATGAACTAAACTTCCAAACTAGTTTCCCTAGATTTCTGGATAGATTAGAATGAGGCTTAGTAGAAATCTGATTAATATTCTGTTTATGACTTAGGTGAACAAAACTTCTGAAGTGGTTTGAAACCGAGCATTTCCAGGAGAGCCAGGTAAGTGAAGTAAGCTTGTGCCTTCGGGCCTACATCACAAAATAGTAGGATTATGTTTGCTTGAATGTGTTTGTATGTCATGCATCATATTTTTAAAGTATACGAAAATGAATTTACATGATATGACATGGTAAGGAATGAACAGACTGTAACAGACAAGCTATTAAGGGAACTAATCCACCCCTTAACTTATGAAGGGATTTATACTTTGGGAGGAGTGATCCAACTCCCAATTTCACAGGGGGATCTGAACAGTTGTTAAGGGAACTAATCCGCCCCTTAATCGAGAGAGAGGATGTATGACTTTGGGAGAAATGATCCAACTCCCAATTTCACAAGGGGATCGATCAGAAACGAATGCATATGCAACTGAGATAAGAAAGTAAAAATTACACGTTTAGGAGCTTATGTTTCAGCATTTCATTTCACTACTACTTACTTACTTAGCATTAGGCTAATAGATGAGTTTTGTGATGTAGGTGAAGAAGTGACAACAGGTGTGTTCTCTGAGTTTGCTGAGAGCTAGGCAGGTTGGAGGGGTGCATTCATGCATTGATCTGGCAACTGATGGGGCGGTTTAACTGATGTCAGTAGGTGTGTGATGCGTAGTCTTCAAGGGTTCCATTTAAGTATGCAGAGAATGTCAGTCACATTGGTAGTTTGTTGTTTCCTTCATATTTATGAATTGTGCTTTTTGAGTATGAGAACATGATTTGGTATTAGTCGTAGCCTACTACTCCAGATTTCGAAATTTGTGGATTTATATTTTTTTTGTTTTTTAAGAATTTTAATGAAATGCTCAAGTTCTTAGTAGTCAGAGTTATACATTGTTTAGAGTGTGAATGCTCTTGAAAGCTGCTATGCGGTTGTTTCTGTGGCTGTCGGAAGACGATGTTCTACCGGTAGATGTTAGATGGATAAATCGTCAGGTTGACGTCATCGGATGATGTCTTCAGTAAAAACCATCGGATGATGTCTTCAGTAAAAGCCATCGGATGATGTCTTCAGTAAAAGCCATCGGATGATGTCTTCAGTAAAAGCCATCGGATGATGTCTTCAGTAAAATCCATCGGATGATGTCTTCAGTAAAAGCCATCGGATGATGTCTTCAGTAAAAGCCATCGGATGATGTCTTCAGTAAAAGCCATCGGATGATGTCTTCAGTAAAAGCCATCGGATGATGTCTTCAGTAAAAGCCATCGGATGATGTCTTCAGTAAAAGCCATCGGATGATGTCTTCAGTAAAAGCCATCGGATGATGTCTTCAGTAAAAGCCATCGGATGATGTCTTCAGTAAAAGCCATCGGATGATGTCTTCAGTAAAAGCCATCGGATGATGTCTTCAGTAAAAGCCATCGGATGATGTCTTCAGTAAAAGCCATCGGATGATGTCTTCAGTAAAAGCCATCGGATGATGTCTTCAGTAAAAGCCATCGGATGATGTCTTCAGTAAAAGCCATCGGATGATGTCTTCAGTAAAAGCCATCGGATGATGTCTTCAGTAAAAGCCATCGGATGATGTCTTCAGTAAAAGCCATCGGATGATGTCTTCAGTAAAAGCCATCGGATGATGTCTTCAGTAAAAGCCATCGGATGATGTCTTCAGTAAAAGCCATCGGATGATGTCTTCAGTAAAAGCCATCGGATGATGTCTTCAGTAAAAGCCATCGGATGATGTCTTCAGTAAAAGCCATCGGATGATGTCTTCAGTAAAAGCCATCGGATGATGTCTTCAGTAAAAGCCATCGGATGATGTCTTCAGTAAAAGCCATCGGATGATGTCTTCAGTAAAAGCCATCGGATGATGTCTTCAGTAAAAGCCATCGGATGATGTCTTCAGTAAAAGCCATCGGATGATGTCTTCAGTAAAAGCCATCGGATGATGTCTTCAGTAAAAGCCATCGGATGATGTCTTCAGTAAAAGCCATCGGATGATGTCTTCAGTAAAAGCCATCGGATGATGTCTTCAGTAAAAGCCATCGGATGATGTCTTCAGTAAAAGCCATCGGATGATGTCTTCAGTAAAAGCCATCGGATGATGTCTTCAGTAAAAGCCATCGGATGATGTCTTCAGTAAAAGCCATCGGATGATGTCTTCAGTAAAAGCCATCGGATGATGTCTTCAGTAAAAGCCATCGGATGATGTCTTCAGTAAAAGCCATCGGATGATGTCTTCAGTAAAAGCCATCGGATGATGTCTTCAGTAAAAGCCATCGGATGATGTCTTCAGTAAAAGCCATCGGATGATGTCTTCAGTAAAAGCCATCGGATGATGTCTTCAGTAAAAGCCATCGGATGATGTCTTCAGTAAAAGCCATCGGATGATGTCTTCAGTAAAAGCCATCGGATGATGTCTTCAGTAAAAGCCATCGGATGATGTCTTCAGTAAAAGCCATCGGATGATGTCTTCAGTAAAAGCCATCGGATGATGTCTTCAGTAAAAGCCATCGGATGATGTCTTCAGTAAAAGCCATCGGATGATGTCTTCAGTAAAAGCCATCGGATGATGTCTTCAGTAAAAGCCATCGGATGATGTCTTCAGTAAAAGCCATCGGATGATGTCTTCAGTAAAAGCCATCGGATGATGTCTTCAGTAAAAGCCATCGGATGATGTCTTCAGTAAAAGCCATCGGATGATGTCTTCAGTAAAAGCCATCGGATGATGTCTTCAGTAAAAGCCATCGGATGATGTCTTCAGTAAAAGCCATCGGATGATGTCTTCAGTAAAAGCCATCGGATGATGTCTTCAGTAAAAGCCATCGGATGATGTCTTCAGTAAAAGCCATCGGATGATGTCTTCAGTAAAAGCCATCGGATGATGTCTTCAGTAAAAATATTGCTTTACAGTCCTGTTTTATATCTGTTTTGCCTCAAATGATTTTCCGCTACAAGTTTTAAGATTTGAGGTTTCAGTAAACATCAAACCTTGACCTTCAAGTGAAATTTTAAAATTTGTCCAAAATTTCTTACCTATGCACTGGTTTATGAGTAGCGAACCGGGTTCAGAAAACTCGGGGCGTTACAGATTCTTCTTCAGCTTAGGTGAGTTTTTCTTTGAGTTCTTCTTGCTGATGGTTTAGGATGAATATAGAATATGCATTTGATGATTTTTTTACGGTAGAATGAGTGTTCTAAGAAAGCTGTGAGTGAGAGCTGAGTTCGGGTTTTGTGATGAATCGGGAATGTTCGAGGAACTGAACTTCCAACTAGTTTCTTTAGACTTCTGGATAGCCTAAAATGAGGTTTAGTGAAGATCTAATCGATACTCTGTCTCTGGTTTTAGGTTCGAGTAAGCTCCCGGAGTAGCCTTCCACCAAAGTTTTCCAGGAGACCAAGTAAGTAGAGTACGTGTGTGCCTTCGGGCCTACATCACAAAACAGTAGGGTTTATGTGTGTTTATGAATGTTTTTTTTTAGTATGTTATGCATCATGCTTTATTGAATGAGAACGAAAATGAATTTACACATATAGTGGCATGGCAAGGCATGAGCAGATTGAATCAGATTAACTATTAAGGGAATTAATCCGCCCCTTAATGAGACTATGGACACATACTTTGGGAAAATTGATCCGCTTCCCATCGAACAGGGGGATCAACAAGGAAAATACTTTGGGAAAATTGATCCGCTTCCCATGGAACAGGGGGATCAACAGGGAAAGTACTTTGGGAAAATTGATCTGCTTCCCATCGAATAGAGGGATCAACAGGGAAACGAACATTAATACAGCTGAGATGTGAAAGTAGAAACTGCATGATTAGGATTTATGAATTCAGTATTTCATTCATATTTGCTCTACTTATTTAGCATTAGGCTAATAGATGAGTTTTGAGATATAGGTGCTGAGTTTCCTGCAGGTGACTTCTCTGAGTTTACAGAAGAATAGGCGATGTTGATGGAGCACATCTATGCCACGGTTTGGTGCACTGATGAGGCGGTTTAACAAATGTCAGTATGTGAAGTCTTAGTGAACAAGTGTGTTATTGAAATGTGCTGAAGATTTTAATGACATTAGTAGTTTTAATGTTTTGACATGTTTTGGGATTATCCTAACTATGAAAACATGATTTGGTTTAGTTGTAGATTGTTATTCTGGATTTATAATGTTGTGGATCTATGTTGTTTTGAATAGCTGCTGTTAAAATTTACAAATTCTTTTAGTAGGCAGAGTTATCTGTTTGTTTAGAGTGTTACTGTTCACTGGTGGATGTTGTCTATCGGTGAATGTTGTCTATTGGTGGATGTTGTCTATCGGTGGATGTTTCTATCAGTGGATGTTAAGTGTTACTGTTCACCGATGGATGTTATCTATCGGTGGATGTTGAGTGTTACTGTTCACTGGTGGATGTTGTCTATCGGTGGATGTTGAGTGTTACTGTTCACCAGTTGATGTTGTCTATCGGTGGATGTTGAGTGTTACTGTTCACCAGTAGATGTTGTCTATCGGTAGACATTGAGTGTACTGTTCACCGGTAGATGTTGAGTGATAGAGTCGAATAGGTGTGAGTAATAGATTTTGTCGTTTTCTGATTGGTGGATGCGAGCGGTTGATGTGAGTGGTAGATTTTGTCGTTTTGTGATCGGTGGATGTGAGCGGTAGATGTGTTCTGTTTTCCCTTTGTCTTCTTTCAACCAACTGTCTCTAATATTTTAATCATTTAATAAATGTTGTTTTATACAAATGGTTTTCCGCTGCAAGTTTTAATGTTTAAAAGGTCAAATTTTGATCGTTGAATGAAATTTTAAAATTTTCTCAAAATGTCATAGTTCGGTTCAGCATTTTGCGTAGCAAACCGGGTTCAGAAAACTCGGGGCTTGACAGTTTGGTATCAAAGACATTTTGTTAAACCGTTCAAAAGATAACTCATCAGTACCGATCGTCGCATGGAAGTACTCCAACAACTGTAAGTATTTATGTTAACCTTAGTTATTAGATATTTATGAGAGTAATTAACCTTATCCAGTAATATAGCAAAATGGTTAGACGACCAGGAAGAGCAAGAGTACCAAGAGAGATGCCAAATTTGATAACTGAGGAGGATCCTAGTGTGATTAGGGAGCTGACAGCTTTAGTACGTCAGCAGTCTGAACAACTGGGACTACTTATGAATCGAGATGTGCAAGGGAGTGCCAACTCGTGTTCCAGCAATGAGCAAGCAGGAGACAGATTCCGGAGATTGCAACCGCCCACATTTGATGGACAGTCATCCAATCTGATTGTTGCTGAGAGATGACTTAGGAAGATTGAGAGTATGTTCAGGTGTGCCAACGTTGGAGAAGGAGACAAAGTCACCTTGGCAACATTCCATTTGACTGGTGATGCTCTACTTTGGTGGGAAACAATGGAGACCACCACTGATGTTCTGGCCATGTCTTGGACACAATTCAAGGAGACTTTTTATGAGAAATACTTTAACATCACCATCCAGACTAGAAAGAAGGTGGAGTTTCTGAACTTGAAGCAGACGGGGTCCGTGTCTGAGTACAATAGACAGTTTGAGTCCCTGTCCAGGTTTGCTGGACACCTTGTACACAAGAATGAGGATAAGGTATTTCAATTTATGAATGAACTGAAACCAGAGATTTACAAAGGAGTCAAGTTTTTAGGTATTAAAGGTTTATCTTATGGAGAAGTTATGTCCACGGTATTGGAAGTGGAAGATGCAGAAATGAAGTATACTGGAGCAAAGGAAACCCCACGAAAGTTTAATCAGCCACACCAACAGAGTGGGATGAAGAGGCCTAGTGAAGGCCAGGGTAGCCAGGGAGCAGGAAAGAAAGTACAGAATGTTAGGAAGTTTCTCCAATGCCCGATATGTTTGAAGAATCACCTGGGAGAGTGCAGGATTAGGTCGGGAAAGTGCTTCAACTGTGAAGAAGTTGGACACACGTTCAGGGATTGCCCGAAGCCCAGGGTCACCCGATGCTACAACTGTAATAAGGTTGGCCATATTAACAGAGACTGTCCAGCTTTAAAGAGTGGCCCTGCTAATATAAAGCCAAGGATATTCTCCATGATAGAGTCGGGTGATGAAGACCAACCCGCGGTAGTGTCAGGTACTATATTGATCAATTCTATGCTTGCTTTCACTTTAATAGATTCTGGTGCAACGCAATCTTATATAGCGTCTGCATTTGCTGTTAAGTTAGATGTACAGCCTACGCCAACTGAACATGTGTTTAATGTCACGATACCCTCTGGTGAATGCATGCACTCTAGCCGAGTGATGCTTAATAGTGTGGTGTCAGTAAGAAGCGTGAATCTGTCTGCTGATCTCATTATCATGGAGATAATGGAATTTGATGTAATCCTAGGAATGGACTGGTTGTTTAAACATTATGCCACAATCGATTGTAGGACTAGAATTGTTAGTTTTCAACCCCCTGGTGGTTCGAAACATACCTTCCAAGCTTTGAAGAGGAATAAGGAAATGACTGTTATGACTTCTATCGATCCTAGACCCTCCCCATGTGGAGAATATTTGTGCTTTTTGGCCAGTGTTTTAGACACACAACTAGTAGGAAAAGCAAGTTCTCAAAATGTCTTAGTTGTCCAAGATTTTTCAGAAGTATTTCTTTATGACCTTCCTGGCTTGCCGCCAGATAGGAAAATTGAGTTTGTTGTAGATGTTTACCCAAGCGCGGAGCCTGTATCTAAGAATCCTTACAGATTAGCACCAACTGAACTTAGAGAACTAAAGACACAGTTGGAGGAATTGTTGGAGAAAGGGTTCATACGCCCAAGTTTTTCACCGTGGGGTGCACCTGTCCTTTTTGTTAAGAACAAGGATGGATCATTACGCATGTGTGTTGACTATCGTGAATTGAACAAATTAACTATCAAGAACAAGTATCCATTACCAAGGATTGATGATCTATTCGACCAACTTAATGGTGCACGAGTCTTCTCTAAGATTGACTTTAGGTCCGGTTATTACCAATTGAAAGTCAAATCAGAAGATATTCCTAAGACAGCCTTTCGCACAAGATATGGACATTATGAGTTTTTGGTTATGTCTTTTGGATTGACAAATGCACCAGCAGCTTTCATGGACCTTATGAATAGGGTGTTTCATGAGTATTTGGATAAGTTTGTCATAGTATTTATTGATGATATACTAATCTACTCACGTACTTAGGATGAGCATGCAAGGCACTTGAGCTTGGTGTTAGGATTACTAAGGCAGCACCAACTTTATGCCAAGTTTTCCAAGTGTGAGTTTTGGTTGGACAGAGTTCACTTTTTGGGTCATGTGATCTCGGAAGATGGAATATCTGTCGATTCAGCCAAGGTTCAAGCAGTTAGGGAATTGCCCCAACCGAAGAGTGCTACAGATATACGAAGTTTCCTTAGATTAGCAGGATATTACAAGAAGTTTATTGAATGATTCTTGAAGATTGTCACACCCCTTACTCGGTTAACAAGGAAAAACATGAAGTATATATGGACTGAGGAATGTGAGTTTAGTTTTCAGACCTTGAAACAGAGATTGACCAATGCCTCAATACTAACACTCCCTGTTGAGAATGGAAAGTTTAGTATTTATTGTGATGCTTCCAAGGTTGGACTTGGCTGTGTCTTGATGCAAGAGGGAAAGGTAATAGCCTATGCTTCTAGACAGCTGAAAACGCATGAGAAGAATTATCCTACACACGACTTAGAGTTAGCTGCTGTAGTTTTTGCATTGAAGATTTGGAGGCATTACTTGTATGGACAATTTTGTGAAATATTCTCAGATCATAAAAGTCTGAAATATATTTTCATACAGAAAGAGCTAAACATGAGACAACGTCGGTGGTTGGAGTTTGTCAAAGATTATGATTTTGAGATTAAATACCACCCCGGCAAGACGAATGTAGTAGCTGATGCTTTGAGTAGAGTGTCAACATCAGCCTCAGCATTGATTATTGACATACCGATAGCCTTAGAGACAGAATTCCAAAAATTTAACCTGGAAGTTGTGTCCAGCATGTCAGCTATGCTTTCTGCTATATCCTTGAAGCCTACTATTTTAGAGAAAATAAAGAAAGCCTAGACAAATGATGTTGAGTGCAACAAGTACAAATTGAGCATGGATTTTACTGATAAGTCGGATTTCAACTATTCTGAGGATGGAATTCTCAAGTTTTGAAATAGATGGTTTGTTCTGGCTAATAAAGAACTCCGAGAAGAGATCCTTTCAGAAGCTCATTCTTCTAAATTCTCTGTTCATCCTGGAAGTACAAAAATGTACATAGACCTTAAACAACATTATTGGTGGCCAAATATGAAAAGAAGTATGGCGGAGTACATTGGATCGTGTTTGATTTGCCAACAGATTAAAGCTGAACACCAGAGACCTGCAGGAACATTGCAACCATTACCAGTTCCTGAATGGAAATGGGAACAAATAACGATGGACTTTGTTGTAGGATTGCCTAGAACAGCAAGGGGACATGATGCAATTTGGGTGATAGTTGATCGTCTATCCAAATCTGCCCATTTTCTTCCCATTAAGATGACATACTCGATAGACCAATTTGCTGAATTGTATGTACAAGAGATTGTTAGATTGCGTTGAGTTTCAATCACTATAGTTTCAGATCGAGATTCTAGATTTACATCTAAGTTTTGGAAGAGTTTACATAAGGCTATGGGTACACAGCTTAACTTTAGTACAGCTTTTCACCCTCAAACAGATGGACAATCCGAGAGGACTATTCAAACATTGGAGGATATGCTTCGTGCATGTGTATTAGAATTCTAGGGTTCTTGGAGTAAGTATTTATCATTAGTGGAGTTCTCTTATAACAACAGTTTTCAGGCAACAATTGGCATGACACCATACGAGGCATTATATGGATGAAAGTGCAGATCTCCACTATACTGGGATGAAGTTGGAGAAGCACGAATAATCGATCCTGACATTGTGCAACAAATAGTTGAGAAGATTGTTCTTATCCGACAACGGATTTTGACAGCTCAAAGTCGACAGAAAAGTTATGCCGATAGAAGACGTAGAGAATTAGAGTTTGAAGTTGGTGATGAAGTTTTTCTTAGATTTTCACCGTTCAAAGGAGTTGTCAGATTTGGGAAGAGGGGCAAGTTAAATCCTAGATACATCGGACCTTTCGCAATCTTGAAGAGGATTGGGAAGACAGCATATCAGTTACAGTTACCAGTCTCTATGGGGGAATTCACAATGTGTTCCATGTTTCTATGCTGAAGAAGTGTATGCGGAATCCAACTCGGGTTGTGGAACAGCAGAACGTTGAAATTCATCCTACCCTTACCTATGAAGAGAAACCAGTGGAAATCTTGGACTATGCAACAAAAGTGCTGTGTAACAAAGAAGTTCAGCTAGTGAAAGTGTTATGGCGTAATCATAATGTAAAGAAGGCAACTTGGGAACGCCAGCAGGACATGATGAGTCATTATCCTGAGCTGTTTCAGTGCTGAATTTTAAGGACAAAATTCTTTTAAGGAGGGTAGATTGTAGCAATCGGTAATTGTCTAACTTGATATTCTTAATAGCTACATTTTTGTGACTTTTATTTTATGGAACTAAGTGAATTTGATTGGTTGCTCAATTAGATTAAAGTTGGTTAGTCAAGGGCAAATGCGTAAATTGCAAAGATTAGTGTATAAAAGCGGTTAGCTAAGGGTTTTAGCCGCCACTGTTTCATTTCCTCATTTGGTATTCAGCTTGCTCAACAGACCTTCTCTCAGCGATTTTCCTGCCTGATTCTTCTTTAGCTTAGGTGAGTTCTTCTTTGAGTTCTTCTTGCTGATGGTTTAGGATGAATATAGAATATGCATTTGATGATTTACTTACGGTAGAATGAGTGTTCTAGGAATGCTGTGAGTGAGAGCTGAGTTCGGGTTTTGTGATGAATCGGGAATGTTCGAGGAACTGAACTTCCAACTAGTTTCTTTAGACTTCTGGATAGCCTAGAATGAGGTTTAGTGAAGATCTAATCGATACTCTGTCTATGGTTTTAGGTTCGAGTAAGCTCCCGGAGTAGCCTTCCACCAAAGTTTTCCAGGAGACCAGGTAAGTAGAGTACATGTGTGCCTTCGGGCCTACATCACAAAACAGTAGAGTTTATGTGTGTTTATGAATGTTTTTTTTAGTATGTTATGCATCATGTTTTATTGAATGAGAACGAAAATGAATTTACACATATATTGGCATGGCATGGCAAGGCATGAGCAGATTGAATCAGATTAACTATTAAGGGAATTAATCCGCCCCTTAATGAGACTGTGGACACATACTTTAGGAAAATTGATCTGCTGCCCATCGAACAAGGGGATCAACAAGGAAAATACTTTGGGAAAATTGATCCGCTTCCCATCGAACAGGGGAATCAACATGGAAAGTACTTTGAAAAAATTGATCCGCTTCCCATCGAACAGGGGGATCAACAGGGAAAGTACTTTGGGAAAATTGATCTGCTTCCCATCGAACAGGGGGATCAACAGGGAAACGAACATTAATACAACTGAGATGTGAAAGTAGAAACTGCATGATTAGGATTTATGAATTCAGTATTTCATTCATATTTGCTCTACTTATTTAGCATTAGGCTAATAGATGAGTTTTGTGATATAAGTGCTGAGTTTCCAGCAGGTGAATTCTCTGAGTTTACAGAAGAATAGGCGATGTTGATGGAGTACATCTATTCCACGATTTGGTGCACTGATGAGGCGGTTTAACAAATGTCAGTATGTGAAGTATTAGTGAACAAGTGTGTTGTTGAAATGTGCTGAAGATTTTAATGACAGTAGTAGTTTTAATGTTTTGAGATTTTTTGGGATTATCCTGACTATGAAAACATGATTTGGTTTAATTGTAGATTGTTATTCTGGATTTATAAAGTTGTGGATCTATGTTGTTTTGAATAGCTGTTGTTAAAATTTACAAGTTCTTTTAGTAGGCAGAGTTGTCCGTTTGTTTAGAGTGTTACTGTTTATCGGTGGATGTTGTCTATCGGTGGATGTTGAGTGTTATTGTTCACCGGTGGATGTTGTCTATCGGTGGATGTTTTCTATCGGTGGATGTAACGACCCCAGCGGGGCCGTGACATATTCATAAACATCCTTCAGTTATTTGCTAGTTAGTTCTCTGTTTCATCTTGTCCTCTTGTTATTATTATATTTTTTTTTTGTTTCTTTCCTTAAACGAACTCAGAGACATGTGGATGTTGTCTATCGGTGGATGTTGTCTATCGGTGGATGTTGTCTATCGGTGGATGTTGTCTATCGGTGGATGTTGTCTATCGGTGGATGTTGTCTATCGGTGGATGTTGTCTATCGGTGGATGTTGTCTATCGGTGGATGTTGTCTATCGGTGGATGTTGTCTATCGGTGGATGTTGTCTATCGGTGGATGTTGTCTATCGGTGGATGTTGTCTATCGGTGGATGTTGTCTATCGGTGGATGTTGTCTATCGGTGGATGTTGTCTATCGGTGGATGTTGTCTATCGGTGGATGTTGTCTATCGGTGGATGTTGTCTATCGGTGGATGTTGTCTATCGGTGGATGTTGTCTATCGGTGGATGTTGTCTATCGGTGGATGTTGTCTATCGGTGGATGTTGTCTATCGGTGGATGTTGTCTATCGGTGGATGTTGTCTATCGGTGGATGTTGTCTATCGGTGGATGTTGTCTATCGGTGGATGTTGTCTATCGGTGGATGTTGTCTATCGGTGGATGTTGTCTATCGGTGGATGTTGTCTATCGGTGGATGTTGTCTATCGGTGGATGTTGTCTATCGGTGGATGTTGTCTATCGGTGGATGTTGTCTATCGGTGGATGTTGTCTATCGGTGGATGTTGTCTATCGGTGGATGTTGTCTATCGGTGGATGTTGTCTATCGGTGGATGTTGTCTATCGGTGGATGTTGTCTATCGGTGGATGTTGTCTATCGGTGGATGTTGTCTATCGGTGGATGTTGTCTATCGGTGGATGTTGTCTATCGGTGGATGTTGTCTATCGGTGGATGTTGTCTATCGGTGGATGTTGTCTATCGGTGGATGTTGTCTATCGGTGGATGTTGTCTATCGGTGGATGTTGTCTATCGGTGGATGTTGTCTATCGGTGGATGTTGTCTATCGGTGGATGTTGTCTATCGGTGGATGTTGTCTATCGGTGGATGTTGTCTATCGGTGGATGTTGTCTATCGGTGGATGTTGTCTACAGTCACATAACAAAAATCGAGCAAAAGAGACATGTCCTCAGATCACCCGACTCCATCGTTCTCGGGCTGCATGGATATGCAGGCGTTTATCGATAGGGGACACATCGCCCGATTGTCATGTGCACTTCGCGTGACTCATTAGTCGTCGCCCGGTAGAAGACACCTACCGATGGGCATGTGCAATGCACGTGGTTCTTAGACATTGCCCAAAACACAAGATGACAAACTTTATACTTACTTCCACCGATAGCTAAACGACAACATTTAAACCACGTCAGCCGGATGATTTACTCATCCGATCAAAACAGCACTACTCACATCATCCGATTACTCATCTTTACTCACATCATCCGATCACAAAATGACAAGTTTAAACTACTCCTGCCGATGACGTCAGCCGGATGATTTACTCATCCGATCAAAACAACACTACTCACATCATCCGATTACTCATCTTTACTCACATCATCCGATCACAAAACGACAAAGTTTAAACTACTCCTGCCGATGACGTCAGACGGATGATTTACTCATCCGATCAAAACAGCACTACTCACATCATCCGATTACTCATCTTTACTCACATCATCCGATCACAAAACGACAAAGTTTAAACTACTCCTGCCGATGACGTCAGCCGGATGATTTACTCATCCAATCAAAACAGCACTACTCACATCATCTGATTACTCATCTTTACTCACATCATCCGATAGACTTCACCCTAAAGACAGGAAACCTTAACTTATTAAACGACTTCTACTGACATAAAACATCCATCGGTGGGCAAACACCTTTGACATTTACCCATAGAGGACATCCAAATTTTCACACACTCTCATCATGACAATATAATCCTGCTCTGACTTAAACATAAACTCAATCTGAGTATGCATAGAGGAAGACTTCATTAAAACAGACCATCACGTATATATAAATTCTCAAAATCATTCTCGAGCTCAGAAGCTAAAACAGGTAATATCTAAAAAAAAATGACGCTCTTAAGAGAAACATCATCCTACTTAGGAATTGTATCAGTCATATTCTAGTATCTAATGACATGAGAAAACTCATCCTACTTTAACCTCAGTTTTCGTAATCCTTACTGACATCACATGAGCAGTAACCACGGGTCATAATCGCCTTTTCCAGCCACGCACTGTCACCCTGAGCACCATCCAGCAACCAGCCTTAGACTTCCTCATTGAATTTGGAATCCTCACTTGTTAATTCTTCACCTACATCATAAGATTTAAACTATAAGTCTAATGCTTAATAAGGAATGCAATACTAACACATATGCATGAATGCACAGTTTAAAGAAACGCATGCTCATGAATCTTTTCTTGTTCTTGTTCATATTCATCATTCATATTCATCATTCATATTCATCATTTACATTGTATGGATTAAGAGAGGATTTGTGCCGGTAAAGGGGGTTCGACAGTGAAAGTGTACATAGTCCCTTACGGGTCGTATTCTTGGTCCCTCTTTTGGATAGTGACATACGCCAAACTGCCCCCAACCCTCTCATAATCCATGTTGCATAGGTTTCATATACATATCTTATTCATGAGAGAAAACATGCACTTAAAACATTTTTATATGCTTGAGAAACATTCGTGATGCATGAGCAGGGATACCCTTGGTTCATCATACCATTGAACAGATCATACATCTAACTAGAATCATAATAACAGATTGAGTATCTTAACCAACAGACAATAACTCAGATAACCTTTAAACATTGAAAACAGCTTCTAACTAGTACGCTTGTGATGTAGGGCCTACGGATATTCATCATTCATATTCATCATTCATATTCATCATTCATATTCATCATTCATATTCATCATTCATATTCATCATTCATATTCATCATTCATATTCATCATTCATATTCATCATTCATATTCATCATTCATATTCATCATTCATATTCATCATTCATATTCATCATTCATATTCATCATTCATATTCATCATTCATATTCATCATTCATATTCATCATTCATATTCATCATTCATATTCATCATTCATATTCATCATTCATATTCATCATTCATATTCATCATTCATATTCATCATTCATATTCATCATTCATATTCATCATTCATATTCATCATTCATATTCATCATTCATATTCATCATTCATATTCATCATTCATATTCATCATTCATATTCATCATTCATATTCATCATTCATATTCATCATTCATATTCATCATTCATATTCATCATTCATATTCATCATTCATATTCATCATTCATATTCATCATTCATATTCACGTGCCTTTTTCATAATCCATGTGCATAGGTTTCATATACATATCTTATTCATGAGAGAAACATGCACTTAAAACATTTTTATATGCTTGAGAAACATTCGTGATGCATGAGAGGGATACCCTGGTTCATCATACCATTGAACAGATCTAACATCTAATAGAATCATAATAACAGATTGAGTATCTTAACCAACAGACAATACACTCAGATAACCTTTAAACATGAAAACCGCTTCTAATAGTACGCTTGTGATGTAGGGCCCTAACGGCCGGCTAATCCTACACATTCACGTACCTGGTTTCCTTAGCAAATGGAAACACCTCTGCAATCTTCTTCACCTAGAATAAATAATCAATTCAACCTAGCAGCTGTATACAGTCGATTATCTTAATGTCCAGATTCGAATCAAAAATGCCATTACTAAATGCGGATTAAAATGTCACTAAAATAACTCTGCCATTGAAGAATCCGAAACTACTGAGCTTAGCTAAAAAACAGAGCTCAAAATGGTTAACCAGCAACTACATTGTCGAGTCTTACCTAGGGTGTGAATTCCTCGGGGTGGAGACTGAAGAATCGGTCGCCGAAAGAAGCTGTAGCTGGCTGAGAGAGAGCTCTGGAGAAGAGAGAAATCACCGAGAGTGAATGTGTCGGCTATAGTGAGGTTTTAGTGAGGTTTAAGGTTTCCATTTTCTATTTATACCAATTGCAATCCCTCATAATTATAATTCTGCCACCACACAATTAGCAATCAAATAAGCCTTGGCATTAAATTCAAATCAAAGGACCAAAAATAAAGGTAACAGTTAATTCGGTTAAGAATATCACCTGGCCGGGATTGTCGGGTGTTACAGTGGATGTTGTCTATCGGTGGATGTTGAGTGTTACTGTTCAACGGTGGATGTTGCCTATCGGTGGATGTTGAGTGTTACAGTTCACCGGTGGATGTTGTCTATCGGTGGATGTTGAGTGTTACTGTTCACCGGTGGATGTTGTCTATCGGTGGACGTTGAGTGTACTGTTCACTGATAGATGTTGAGTGATAGAGTCGAATAGGTGTGAGTAATAGATTTTGTCGTTTTGTGATCGGTGGATGCGAGCGGTAGATGTGAGTGGTAGATTTTGTCGTTTTGTGATCGGTGGATGTGAGCGGTAGATGTGTTCTGTTTTTCCTTTGTTTTCTTTCAACCAACTGTCTCTAATATTTTAATCATTTAATAAATATTGTTTTATACAAATGGTTTTTCGCTGCAATTTTTAACGTTTAAAGGGTCAAATTTTGATCGTTGAATGAAATTTTAAAATTTTCTCAAAATGTCATAGTTCGGTTCAGCATTTTGCGTAGCGAACCGGGTTCAGAAAACTCGGGGCTTGACAACTACGACCTTGATTTGTTTATGCGATTGTTTATTAAACAATTATTTGTGATATTCCTTGTTTAATTCAGATCATATCGATAAAAAGGTTGATGATCCATGTTTATATTGTATCGAAAGATAAATATAACTTCTAAGATGCACGAATAATTGATCGAATTAAATTGTTACAACTTAGATAGTATTGATTCGATTGACAATAAGAATAGGGCAATTAGGAAATTCAATGTTAGTTACATTTTTTCAATATTGAGAGAAATTCTAAATTGAATTTACCTAGACAATTCGAAAGAATCCTAGAATTATTTTATTATTGTTGTTCATAGACAATGCTGCAGAGCATTACCAGAGCATGAGTAGTAAAACTATCGTAACGAAGAAATCGATCAAACCTTTGCTCCAACACTTCAAACTCCTCCACAACGATGAGAAAGAAAAAAAATGGAGTAAATTTGGGAGGAAATTTCTCAACTTTCACGAAATTCTTACAAATGGTAACAGAGTCAATTAGTAATTGAAATTGTAGCAGATAGGGACGTCGGGCCCTCAAGGGAGAGATTGTAGCAGCCCGCCTTATGAAAGCAAGAATGACCAAAGATTCTTTTTAATTTTAACGTCCTAATCTATATTAGTGAGATTGTACAGTCCCACATCGTTTGGGAGAGTAGAAATTAAGTTGTTTATACCTAGAGTTTTACTCCATACCTAGTACAACGTGTTTTTGGCTAATTCTAAGAACAAATTCATGTGATCTTCAGTCTAAAATGGACAACATTATACTGAAAACAATCAATTATATATACAGCGAAAAATGAAAAAATTGAGTATTAAATATTTACTGAACGAGATAGAGTCTGGCTGCTTTTATATACTTAGGTGCTTTAATCTCCAGATATTGCGGCAGTTTTGAAGAGAACATCATTATTGGTTGTCATTATTTTTGAAGATAACGATTCGTCAGAATCATTGCGAAGTAAACCTGATTTTGTTGGCAAAAACTTAGACATGGAGATGTGCGGGTGATTCCTTTAGCTTTCTCTGCTCTCTGTTTTGGGAAGTGACAGTAATTATCTGCTGCCAGGCAATCATTAACTCTCGAGATGGGATGTAATTTCTTCAGAAGCATACTATCTTTACCAAAAAGAATTCGTCCCTGGTCAGGAATTTTTAAAGCCGAAGAGATTCAATTACTCAAATTAGTTGAAAACCTTAAAACTTAGAAAGGATTGCTTGCCAACAAGATCACAGCAAAATCAGCGCGAATAATAATATCACAAATGAATCGATACTAAATATAGATGTGTTTATTTTATAACGTGAAATATTTGATCTTCTGTTAGAAAAATAACTTATGACTAATGTAAAATATTGAGTTAATATGTGAGTTTTAATTGAGCTCACTTGATAAGCCTTTTAACTACATAGTTAACGGATGATAATACTATATTATGTAAGGTATGTTTTTAACTCGTAGCAAAATCACCAATTGTAACGGCATGCAATGTAAGAGCCTATCGTTCGTGTGTGGAGTCAGGGTGAGTGAAGTTGGTGAGCAACGTATCTGTGATTCGTTTATGGGTCAATGACAATTCAGAGCTTGGCTTGATCAGTTCTGATTCCTATTGTGTTAGATTTGGTTGATCACCTTCGATCGAGGGTGTTAATTGTTCCAAAACGTTCCCAAACACAGGTCTAAAAAAATTCTCCCTTAGGAATTTAGGATTACCCAGTGTTATGGAGAAACTATAAATGAAGAGAGAAAATTAAACTAAATGACATCAAAATTTAAGAGAAAAATTTTTACAATTTACTATTGAAATCAAAGATAAATTGTGACTAAAATCCTAGGTCTATTTGTATAAGGCAGCTATACAGCAACGTCAATTAATTTGATTGCCTACGTGGCAAGGGAAGTGAGGGCTATTAAGCATGAAAAGCTCGGCACTGGAAGGGGGTGGAATTTGCCTGCTCTCTTCCTTTCTTCTGTGCTATTCTCTTCTTCTTCTCTGCTATTAACTCAACAATTGATCCCCTCTCTTATTCCCTCTCCTCTGTAACCTCATTTCTGTATTTCTCTCTCTATCTTCTTCTTCTTCCCTCAACTCTCATTTGTTTTCCTATTTTGCTGGTTTATTGTATTTTGCTATGAATTAATTAGAAAGAATTTACGCTGGATATTTTGTTGTTGATTTACTTTAATTTCTCCCTGTGATTTAGAGCTGTTGTTCTGGTTTTGGCTCAGCAAAACCATAACAAATACATATTTTTGAAAATATATACAATTTATTCTTTAGTAACGACTCACCGTAAACTTTTTGAGCTTCCCCATAATAGATTTCAGACCCAATTTGTTTTGTGATTATGTGGCCGATGGCATGGAGTTTTGTGGTGACATGTCGTAATTTCTTTCTCTTGTTTTGACCAATAAGAATCTTAGCCTTGTCTTCATCTTAGGTTGTGCAGTACGTGAACTAACAAGACTAGAAATGGTAGCAATCTTGGTAAATTTATTGGACATTGGTCCTTATACAAAGAAGCATAAAAATAGATTATATTAACTGCAGAAAGTGGCCATTTTTATGGCGGTTTCTTTGATTGACATAACTTATTCTAAAATATTTTGCTTCCAGTAACATTACCGGTTTTAGATCTACCTGGATGCAAAAAACTTGTACATCGTTTGTATGTGCTATTATTCGATTGGCCTCTGTACTTTAATGACAACCTAAAGGATCAATAAATAAGGCTAAAAACGTCGGGCCATTTTAGCCATTTGGCACAGGTAAAGTCAATTTAATTTTTACAAGCTTTTTCCAGTTTATGATGTGTCATCATTATTTCACTAACATTGGTTATTATTAAAACGGAAAAGACCTGCGACCATGCATTTGGTCTGCCTTTTTGGTGCTTTCTTGGAACGTAATTGTGTGGTCTGCCTCTTGATGGTGGAGTGAAAACCATTGTTTATTTCCTCCAAGCCCACATATTTTGTTGATGGGCACCACACAGACAATAAGAAAACACTTCAATAGTAATGAGAACGCGAAATATTGGGATAGTACAACATTTCTCCCCACGTTATGATGAATGTTTTTGTGCTTCCAACTATTTGTCAAACTTGGTGTGCTTGTGTTATTTTAGATCTTTGGACCATTATGATACTTTCGTGTATCACTTCCATGAATTTTTCACTTTGATGAATTATAAGTGCTCACCTACTTGTTCAAATTTGAAAAATTGATTTGATTATTCTATTTGTTTGGATAGCAAAAGAAAAGCTACGTATAATAAACCCGTCATTACTCCATATAACATATAAGGTTGTTATGAAATTGTGAAATAGTATCAATAACGTGGTGTCACTGTTCTAATGTGTTTTTTTTTTTTTTTTTTTTTGTATGTTTTATCATTCATGCTTGCTTGAACCCTTGAAGCTAATATTCGTTCTTAGTGATTGATTTGTGCTTGCATTAGTACTTGTCTTTTATTACAAGCAATTGGAAAAAGACCATAGAATCCTTTGTGTTATTCCATAAATCATTTTGGTGTTTGGGTTCTTTTATGCTGCCTTACTATTCCATTCTACAACTGTTGTCTATGATATTCTAATGAAACTTTAAATATCGTCTGCTTCTTCGGCCCAATTATCTATTATACAGCTCTCAATCTTACAATATTTTGTGAAAATTGCATATCTCATAATTTTTACATTCATTTGAAAACTTTAACCTTGACGAAGAGAATGTAGTTATTTGAGCCTACATTAATTTTAAGATAAGTCAGAAGTTCTACGTGAATTTTGAAAATTATATATTAAGTAAAAATATTAAAAGAATGTTTGTCACTTGGAAGTATACTGTAAGTAAATATATGCCTGATTGTTTTTCAAGAGGTTTAATTAAGTTATTGCATCTCAGAAACATAGGAACGTAGAGGGGTTTGAGGAAAAAAAAAAAAATTTATGATCTTTCCCATGTAAAATTAAGTAGATTGAAACACAAGAACACCTATGTTCGGGTAAAAATTTAGAAGATTACATTTCATTCTTTGAAATTAAAATAATGTTAGATTTATCTTGTAATTTTACAATATAAGTTTTATCTTTTGAATGACAATTATGTGTCATTCATTAATTGCTGTATTAATCAAGATAAATTATAAATAGCTAAAATAAATTATTAATTACACAAATTAATAATCAAAAGAGATAAGATTAAAATATAGAATTCACTATAAAAGTTGAACTTTTTATGATTGCAAGACTAATTATTTTTGGAAAATAATTAGGTAACTTGTCTCCAATGTCTGTGTTAGAAAAAGTAATAAATAGGAGATGGAATAAATGGATTTCAAAGAGTTAAATGATCTAGAAATTTCAATGTGAAACAAGAAGAAATGACAGAATTTTATATCTGTGCTAGAGAATTATAACAAGTTTTCGAATCTCTGCTAAATTATTGTATTTTAAGTGTTTATAAATATTTAAGTTTGTTTTTGTACACTTTTATTGTGTATTTAACATCAATTGTTGCAAACCCTATTCGTTTGTAGCATATTATTTATTTTAATGGTAAATATTTTTATTTTATTTATTTAAATGATATTTACCTGGTTATTAGTTGCATTAGGACGAGTTATTATTTGGAATTTATTACTCAAAGGGTACTCTAAATTTAGCTCCTATAGGTTTTATTGTACAAGTTGAAATATATAATAATTTAAATTATTTTTACTTAATTTAATCCTAGTTTTTTACTTCATCAAGGCAGCGT
Organism: Begonia masoniana; assembly: GCA_022432975.1. Lineage (NCBI taxonomy): Eukaryota > Viridiplantae > Streptophyta > Magnoliopsida > Cucurbitales > Begoniaceae > Begonia > Begonia masoniana. The sequence continues at coordinate 19,119,833 of CM039514.1, forward strand.
GGAGAACGCCTCCAGCACATTCGGGACGCGTAACTTAGTACTATTATCTGTCACACAACAATAACATTATCTCCAAACTACAGCTATGAGTAATTGGTTGGAATACAGAGGTAGACCACATCTTCCTATTTTTATAGATACAGTTTTGTGGAACCCATCATGAGAGTCATCTTTTGTACTACTCTTCCCTCCTAGAGTTGGTAAACGAGGCTGTCGAGATCGAGCTGAGTTGAGTTGAGTTGAGTTGAGTTGGGAAGGCCCAGCTAACCGAGTCTACCGAGCCTAACAAATCGAGTCTAATGAGTCGAATTTAACGAACTAATTCAAAAAAATTTCAACTCGAGTCGGCTCCCGAGTCACGAGCCGAGCCGGTCCAATGAAACTAACGAGCCAAGCTTAACGAATTCAATATACATAAATAAAATTATTTTATATAAATGTATTATATATATTTTTAAATTTTAGCTATTAAAACTATAATAAATATTTATTATTGTAATGTACTTAAAAAATATAATAGTTAACTATCTAAATAATAAAATTATTTAATTAATATAAAAACAACCGGTATTTACAAAAAAAGTTATTTGAGACAAATATATAAAAAATATAGGGAAAAGTATCATTTAGACTCCAACGTATGGGGTCAGCGACTATTTGGTACCTAACTTTTTTTTGTACCCAATCAAACCCTAACGTATAAAACGTTTGCAATTTAAACCCCACCGTCAATTTTTTAATTAAATTTAATAGATTTTTTTCAAAATTCCTAAACTACCCTTCTCTCTCTACCCTTCTCTCTCTCTACCCTCCCTCTCTCTCTCTCTCTCTCTCTCTCTCTCTCTCTCTCTCTCTCTCCACAACCGGAACTATACTCGACGAGCTCGGAAACTCCATTAACTTGACTATTTTGGTAATGGCCGATACTCGAATTTCTGGTTCTTTACCAGCTTCACTGGGTTGACTCAGAAAACTTCAAATTTTGTCCATTTACACAACCATGATCTCCGGTGAGATTCCAGCGGAAATAGGTAACTGTTCTGAGCTTGTAAACTTGTTTTTTTACGAAAACAGTTTCTCTGGTTCACTCCTGCCATCGATGGGCAAGCTCCAGTAGCTGGGAGAGTAACAAGCCATTAGCGGTTCCCATATTCATCAACTTTCTCTCCAACTTTTTCCTCAATTGCTTGCAATCTGGTTCCAGCAAAAGAATCAAGGCATGCTTTTAGTTGGTATCCCACTGCGCATAAAGGCAGAGCTGTATTGAGTTACCCATGTAAACTCTGACTGGACAAGCTACTAATAATTTGCATGTTTATGTTAGAAACATTTCTTCCAGATCATCAATTAGCTTCCAAGTAGTTCTCAAGTGAGAAAAGTCAATATTTTTGATTGAATGGAAGACAATTCAGTGATCTAAGTGAAGAAACAGGGTGGAATATAAACATTGCATACAGCATGACCCGTTTAACTTTTCAAAAATTTCAGACTGAAAAGCTTATCACGATGAACTGAGGATGGTGATGAGCAAATTGCCCAAAAAACAAAAACAAAATGTAAAAGCACGTACTGCGGTGGGGAACTTTATGAAGAACTCCAAGGATAATAAGAGTGGCACCTCTGCGAAGAATGTCGCCAACCATTCGAATCGCATTGACCGTGAGTTTAAGATCATTCTCGGTTTGATCCCTAGTTGCATCATAGGCGACGACCACAGAAAAGGGCGAATGAGAATGTGCCATTGACGCTCTTCAACGAAATCGCCAAATGATTCTTCTCAATCTTTGATGCAGAGTTGCAGAGTATAAAAGAACTATCAATGAAATAGTATTGGTGTATCTGGTGACAGTGACGCCACATGACGATTAGGATTGCGACCCAAATAATCAAAAATCCTGAAGAATTTTTGGAACTTCTCCTCTCGTTCTTCTGAGGGAATAGACAAATCTTGAAATTGTAAAAGGAATAAGAAATATACTGCAGAATATCCATTCAAAATCAAGGATAAAAATGGCAGAAGTGATCGCCGTCTTCCAAAGAGCCAAGGAGAAGATTGCTGAGGAATATTTGTTCCAAGACGGAATTATTAACCACAGTCGCAAACAAATCCACTGTTTCTCCTCTAAATCTCCGACAAAGATGATTAATCGACCATACGACTTAGCTTCGGAATCATTTTTACGAAAACCGCTAATGGCTTGTTGCATTCCTTCAACTTTGGGCGATTTGAAAAGTCTCCAAGCGCCTGATCTTTCCCAAAATTCACTCACTGGAGTCATTCCTCCGGGATTATTTAAGCTCCAGAATCTCACGAAGCTGCTTTTGATTTCCAACGATATTTCGGGAAGAGATCACTTCTTCTGCGAAGAGGTCAGAGTTGATTCGATTGCATCTGTAACACTAAAAAGACGAATCCATCGCAGCCATAGATGAAGTCGGTGACGGTGACGGCACTTTCTGAACGGCGGTGACCTCTGTTCAGGGATCTGGGTTTGACGTTCATGGTCTGGTCTTCGGCGAGAGAGAGAGAGAGAGAGAGAGAGAGAGAGAGAGAGAGAGAGAGAGAGAGAGAGAGAGAGAGAGAGAGAGAGAGAGAGAGAGAGAGGGGTAGTTTAGGAATTTTGAAAAAAAATCTATTAAATTTAATTGAAAAATTGACGGTAGGGTTTAAATTGCAAACGTTTTATATGTTAGGGTTTGATTGGATACAAAAAAAACGTTAAGTACCAAATGGTCACTAACCTCATACGTTGGAGTCTAAATAGTACTTTTCCCAAAAATATATATAATTCATTATCAATTTGACACTTGCATCATTATAAATTAGAAACATCCCAATTAGGTTGGCACCTATCTAATTGTCAATCATGTACAAAATGTTAAAAAATTACAAGTTATAAAAATACTTTAAAATTTAAATTATAATACATCTAAATTTAAATACAAATCTAGTTTTCAACTACCATATTTTTAAATTCTTCTAGTTTTTCATCATCTCATTGTCTATTTCTCGTAATGGCGTCGTTCCAATTCTTCATGCAAATAAATGTCACTATGAGGTCGGGTGCAAATCTTTATCGGTGTTCATCGTATACATGTTTATCTGCACTAAAAGCATATTCTGATACTACGGTAGAGGCTGGCGGTGTTAGTAGATCACGTGTTATTATAGAAAGAATATGATATGTAATGGAAAAGTTGTTCCACCAATATAAAATATCAAAGTTCTCACTGCTAAAAAATTGATATTAAGTGTTAAAATAAATATCTAGTTCATTTCACATAGAACTAGAATGAACATTTGTATCTAATTCATATCAAATATCATGAATATCAAATTGTGGAGCTACAATAGCTCTACCACCACTATTAAAACTAGCATGTAAAGAAGAACATACGACTAACATTAGAATATCTAATTTCATGATAAGAATATAAACAAATAATTTCATGTGTTATTTGATCATTATGCATACATAACAAAAAATAGAAAAAATGTCAAACTAATATTTTTTAAATTTTATTTCTATTTTATTAAGTATGTATCTAAATTAATCTATTTGTCGATATTATGTAAAATTACACTTTAAATTTACAACAATTGTGAGAACAAAATAAAAAATTATATAATAAATTCTTGAATATTTATTTGTATTATCATAAAATAATTTTAGAAAATTAAAAAATATATTAGTCACATCACAAATAACGCGACAACTAAGTATGATTGAAGAAAAAAAATTATTTTAATCTCAATTATTTAAGTCACAACAAAATATCCATCAAAGAAATATTTGACGATAATTCATATTTATGAATTGTCATAGATCATAAAAAAAAAGTACAACTTTTATTGGTCTGCAAGAAAATTTAATGAATACTTTTACTTTTAGGCTCTAATATCTATAATGCAAATCAACAACCAATAATGATCATACATTTCAAAGATCATAGAACAATATAAATTTTCACTAATTGTAATTAGATCTAGAAAATATATTTTGATCGATAGCTTTAATGCATATAAGAAATTTATTTTGTAGAACTCAACTCTTCCTTAATCACACTATTATGTGAGACTGTAATTCTCTTTTGATCATCAAAGAAATCTACAATGTTATATTTACTTGCTCACATTAAAAATCAATATAGATTGGGTCCATCAATTTATTAAACTTATTTTAGCAATTTCAATAATTAAGTCATTTAAGTCACGTAATAAGATATTATTATAAAATAAAATCTAGCATATACATCTTCAGGTAGATTGCCTTGAAGAAATGTATTGTTCACCTCAAGTTGGTAAAGTGATCAGCAACGACTAACAATTAAGTTGAGGACTAAACAAATATGGTTGGTTTGATGAAATTCATACGCAACCAAGCTAGCTTTGTACCTGTCAATAGAGCCAGTAAATAAATATTTAGTGCGAAATATCCACTTGAACCTAACAAGTTTTTGTGATGGACGTGGGGGAAATACTTCCCAAGTCTCCTTCCAAACAATAGCATCAAACTCATCAAACATTGTTTGGTGCTACTTTTGGTGTTTCATGGCTTGTGTAACAGTTTGAAAAATTTGTAAAGGAACGTCTGTATGTTTGACTTATAAGTCGTGGTCTTCATTGACCAGGTCGTCGTTTGAATTTTCTCACTTCGAGAATTTTATCCGTCGGGATCCGAACAGGAAGACTGGGTCGGGTCCTGACAACTTGGGTTATTGTGGCTTGGTCTGTGTTAAAGGATGGACAAAGTTGGGGTTGTGAATATTATTCTTATAGCGAGTACTGATTATACGTGTAATGATCGGAGGGTTACTATTTGCAGGTTTGAGATCAACCAATGTATTTGATATTGTATTAGGTCTTATAAATAAGGTATCAGTGTCATGACACTCATAAGTGGGCACCACAATAATGGTAGAAAGATTAGTTTGGCTACTTGGATGTGTTGCAGCCGTTGGGACGAGACTGTAGTTAGTGTCAATTGCCAGGATCTGAGAGACAAAGGAACACCAATAAGAGAATGAGTCGTGTGACAGACGATCAAGATGTTGTTGAAGAGAGAAACATGAGAAAATAGAGTCGAAAAACTTCACATGACGTAATGTGCAAAGGCGAGATGTGTTGGGTTCAAGACGGAGGTATCCTCTTTGAGTAGTTCAGTAATTGAGGAAGATACAAGGAGATGAGCAAGGGGCTAGTTTGTCTAGAGAGTAGGGTCACAGCCATGGATGACAAAGACACCCAAAACTACAAAATTTGGAGTTGTAGCACCCGGTTTAATCACAATCTAATTATTTAATCAAATCGTGAGACATTATTTTTATGGAGGATTAATGACTAGGTTAATGTATGACTAAGGGAGGGCAGTATGGTAATCTGATAGTAATAAAGGTTAACGTATTTAAGGAAACTATTAATGAAGTAGCCGCCACTGTTGATTTCATTTTCCCTCCATTCTCAGCTCCTCAGCTTAGCAGAGCGCGAAAGGAGACCCCCCTTCGACTTCCTCCAGCGATTTCCTCGGAACTCGGTGAGTTTTGCTTCTATTTCTTGTTACATTGTATCTATCGTTGATAGGAGGGATGATATATGAGGTTTTGAGAAGGCGGTAAGCGAGTGGTGGTTTCGGTTTAAGTTGAAATCGGGAATGCACAATGACTAGAGTTCCCAAAACAGTTTCCCTTAGATTTCTAGTGGTTTAGAATGAAGATTAGAGGAAATTTAATGTGTGCTCTGTCTATGGTTTTAGGTTTGAATAATACCCGAAGTAGCTTGCAACCAAGTTTTTCCAGGAGACCAGGTAAGTAAAGTTTGTATGTGCCTTCGGGCCTACATCACAAAACAGTAGGATTTGTGTGTGCACGAATGAATGTTTCTTTTCAGTTACCATGCATCATATTTTGAAAGAAAACGAAAATGAATTTACATGAAGTAGCATGGTGAGATGTGAACAGATTGTAACAGTATACTTTTAAGGGAATTAATCCGCCCCTTAATCGAACATACGGATTCATACCCTGGGAAAATTGATCCACCTCCCATTGTATCAGGGATCAAATCAGGTTAAGGGAATTAATCCGCCCCTTAATTGAGTATATGGATTCATACCTTGGAAAAACTGATCCACCTCCCATTGTATCAGGGATCATCAGACCAGTGAACGAATGCAACATAACTGAGGAATGAAAGTAGAAACTGCATATTTAGGTTTTACATTTCAGTACATATTTCATTTCTTGCTTTACTTGCTTAGTATTAGGCTAATAGATGAGTTTTGTGATGTAGGTGAAGAGATTACTGCAGGTGAATTTCCCGTGTGCACAGATCAGTAGATGTGGTTGGAGGGGTACATTCATGCTCCGGTCTGGTAAACTGATGAGGCGGGTTAACTGGTGTCAGCAGTGTGAAGGTCTAGTTGATAATGATTCAATCTGAGTACAATGAGTTTTCATGACAGTAGTGGTAGCAACCTTTTGAATTAGTTTTGGAGATTTCCTAACATTAGCGTTCTGTTGGATTTTATAATATTGTTTTTACTGAATTTGAGCAATGCAATGATTTAAACTGCCTCTGAATGGTTTTTGGTAAAATGCTTAAGCCCTTTTGATAGTAAGGACTTTCTTGATTTATAGTAAAGACTACTGCCATGTCGTTTGGTCCATCGGTAGGAGTCGAGTAATTTATCTATCGGATGATATTTTGGTAAAAGCTATCGGTGGATGTGTGTAGAAGTTTATTGTTTCCTATCAGAGATAGTTGTGTTGTTGTCTATCGGAAGATGCCTTAAGAAAAGTCATCGGATGATGTAGTTTAATTCTATCGGAAGATGTAGGTTTAAGTCTATCGGATGATGTCTCAGTAAACTCATCGGCAGATGCGAGCTGACGTCATCGGAAGATGTAGGTTTAAGTCCATCGGATGATGTCTCAGTAAACTCATCGGCAGATGCGTGCTGACGTCATCGGAAGATGTAGTGTGCATTTTGTCATTTAGCCACCGGTAGATACAGTCTACCGAGAGATGTCCTTTGTTTTTCATTCGACTGACGTCATCGGCAGGAGTCTTCTATTTTGGTTGTTTTCTGCTTCTTCCGTTGACTTTACTCAACGGCGGATGTGTTTGACTTCTGCAACTTTTAAAGTGTTTTCACGATTCAAACTTCTATTTCTTTGACCGATTTTTCCTTGACATTTCAAATGATTTCCGCTGCAAGTTTATTTTTAAAAAAAATATATTTAGTAGAAATTTTAGTCATGTACGGGCATTGTGTGACGAACCGGGTTCAGATAACTCGGGGCGTTACATTGTGGTATCAGAGACATTCAGTTAAACCGTTCAAAAGATTACTCATCAGTGCCAATCGTTGCATGGAAGTGCTCCAACAACTGTAAGTGTTTACGTTAACCTTAGCTATTATGTATTTATGAACATATTTAACTTTATTCAGGAATTTAACAAAATGGCTAGACGACCAGGAAGGCCGAGGATACCAAGAGAGATACCAAGTCCAAGACGTGAGGAGGACTCTAGTGTAATTAGACAGCTGACAGAATTGATGCGTCAACAGACTGATATAGTGCGTCAACAGTCTGACCAGTTAGGTGTGTTGTTGAACTGAGAAGCACAAGGAAGTGCCAACTCGGGTTCTAGTGGTGAACATTCTGGAGATAGGTTCAGGAGGCTAAGACCACCCACGTTTGATGGACAGTCAACTGATCCAGTTATTGCTGAAGGATGGCTTAGAAAGATTGAAAGCATGTTTAGGTGTGCCAACATTGGAGAAGGAGAAAAAGTCACGTTGGCAACCTTTCATTTAGCTGGTGAAGCTCAACTCTGGTGGGAAACAATAGAGACCACCACAAATTTTTTGACGATGCCTTGGTCGCAATTCAAGGACATTTTCTATGGGAAGTATTTTAACAGTACTGTCCAGACCGCGAAAGAAATTGGAGTTCCTGAACTTGAGGCAGACAGGGTCCGTGGCCGAGTATAGTAGGCAGTTTGAGTCCCTGTCCAGATTTACTGGACACTTTGCTCACAAGGATGAGGATAAGGTGTTCAAATTTGTGCATGGGCTGAAGCCAGAAATTTACCGAGGAGTTAAATTTTGTGGTATTAAAGGTTTGACATTAAGTGAGGTGGTGTCCATTGCTCTGGAAGTGGAAGAGGCTGAAGGGAAGTATGCTGGACCAAAGGAGGCCCCGCAAAGGTTTAACCAGCCACCCCAACAAAGGGGAACGAAGAGGCCAAGTGAAGGCCAAAATAGCCAGGGAGCAGGAAGGAAAGTGCAGAATGTCAAGAATTTTCCCCAATGTCCAACATGTTTGAAGAATCACCAGGGGGAATGTAGGTGGACTTCTAGAAGGTGTTTCAACAGTGAGGAGGTTGGACACTCATTCAAGGACTGCACTAAGCCCAGAGTCCTTCGATGCTTCAACTGTAACAAGCCGGGACACACTGTTAGAGATTGCCCAACGTCGAAGAGTGGCCCTGCTAGGATAAAGCCGAGAATATTTTCCATGGTAGAGTCAGGAGAAGAGGACCAGCCTGCTGTGGTGTCAGGTACTATATTGATCAACTCTGTACCTGCTTTTACTTTGATAGATTCGGGTGCAACACATTCTTTTATAGCCTCTACTTTTGCTGATAAGCTAGATGTACGTTTGCTCCTTCTGAACATATGTTTAGCGTAGCATTACCTTCTGGTGAGCGCATGCACTCTAACCAGGTGATGCTTGACAGTAAGGTGTTAGTAGGGAACGTAAGTCTACCTGCTGATCTTATAATCATGGATATAATAGGATTTGATGTAATCCTAAGAATGGACTGGTTGTTTAAACATCACGCCACAATTGATTGTAGAACTGGAGTAGTTAGCTTTCACCCCCCTGGTAGGTTGAAACATACCTTCCAAGCTTCAAAGAAGAGTAAGGAAATGTCTGTGATGACTTCTATTAACACTAGACCTTCCCTGTGTGGAGAGTATTTGTGTTTCTTAGCTAGCGTTCTAGATACACAGCTTGTGGAAAAAGCAAATCCTCAGAATGTCTTAATCGTCCAAGACTTCCCCGAAGTGTTTTTAGATGACCTTCCCGGTTTACCGCCAGATAGGGAAATTGAATTTGTTGTAGATATTTACCCCGGAGCCGAGCCTGTGTCTAAAAATCCATATAGATTAGCTCCAACTGAACTTAAGGAATTAAAGAAACAATTGAAGGATCTATTGGAGAAAGGGTTCATACGCCCAAGCTTTTCACCGTGGGGCGCACCTGTCCTTTTTGTCAAGAAGAAAGATAGATCAATGCGTATGTGCATTGATTATAGAGAATTGAATAAGTTAACTGTCAAAAACAAATACCCTTTGCCGAGAATTGATGACTTATTTGACCAGCTTAGGGGTGCAAGAGTTTTCTCTAAGATTGACCTTAGGTCCGGTTATTACCAGTTGAAGGTTAAATCTGAAGATATCCCAAAGACTGCCTTTCGCACAAGGTATGGACATTATGAGTTTTTGGTTATGTCTTTTGGTTTGACAAATGCACCAGCAGCCTTCATGGATCTCATGAATAGGGTGTTTCACGAGTATTTGGACAAGTTTGTCATAGTGTTCATAGACGACATTCTGATCTATTCTAGAACTAAGGATGAGCATGCAAGGCATTTGAGTTTGGTGTTAGGAGTACTTAGACAGCACCATCTTTATGCTAAGTTTTCCAAGTGTGAGTTTTGGTTGGACAGAGTTCACTTTCTTGGTCACGTGATCTCTGGAGATGGAATATCTGTCGATCCAGCCAAAGTTCGAGCGGTTAAGGAATGGCCTCAACCGAAGAATGCTACGGATATCAGGAGTTTTCTTGGTCTAGCAGGATATTATAGAAAGTTCATCGAAGGATTTTCAAGGATCGCTACACCCCTTACTAAGTTAACCAGGAAAAATGTGAAGTATATATGGACTGATGAATGTGAACATAGTTTCATGACCTTGAAACATAAACTAACCAATGCTCCGATTTTAACCCTTCCAGCTGAATATGGTAAATTTAGTATTTATTGTGATGCTTCCAAAATTGGTCTTCGTTGTGTGTTAATGCAGAATGGTAAAGTGATAGCTTATGCCTCTAGACAGTTGAAAACACATGAGAAGAACTACCATACCCATGACTTAGAATTAGCTGCAGTTGTATTTGCACTTAAGATTTGGAGGCATTACTTGTATGGACAATCTTGTGAGATATTTTCAGATCATAAGAGCCTGAAGTATATCTTCACACAGAAGGAACTAAACATGAGGCAACGTCGATGGTTGGAATTTGTAAAAGACTATGATTTTGAAATTAAATACCATCCCGGCAAAGCAAATGTCGTGGCTGATGCTTTGAGTAGAGTAACAACATCAACCCCATCTATGATTTTCAGTATGCCATTAGCTTTAGAGACAGAATTCCAAAGATTTAACCTGGAAGCTGTGTCTTGTGTGTCAGCCATACTTTCGGCCATATCTTTGAGGCCAACTATTTTGGAGAAAATAAAGGAAGTTCAAATGAATGACACTGAGTGTAATAAGTATAAGTTGTGCATAGATTCTACTGATAAGTCGGATTTCAACTGCTCAGCTGATGGAATTCTCAAGTTTCGAAATAGATGGTTTGTTCCGGCTGATACTGAGCTTAGGAAGAAAATCCTATCTGAGGCTCATTCCTCCAGACTTTCTGTTCATCCTGGTAGTACGAAGATGTACAGAGGACTCAAGCAACATTATTGGTGGCCAGGTATGAAGAGAAGTGTGGCGGAGTATGTGGAGTCATGTCTGGTCTGCCAGCAAGTTAAAGCTGAACATCAGAGGTCTGCTGGGACATTACAACCTTTACCAGTTCCCGAATAGAAATGGGAACAAATAACTATGGATTTTGTTACAGGATTACCTAGGACAGTAAAAGGACATGATGCAATTTGGGTAATAGTTGATCGTTTAACCAAATCAGCTCATTTCCTACCAATAAAGGTGACTTACTCGATGGATCACCTTGCTGAATTGTATGTGCATGAAGTTGTTAGACTGCATGGTGTTCCAAGCACCATAGTTTCAGACCGAGACTCCAGATTTACATCTAAGTTTTGGAAAAGTTTGCACAAGGCTATGGGAACACAGCTTAATTTTAGCACAACTTTCCACCCTCAAACAGATGGACAATCCGAGAGAACCATTCAGACCTTAGAAGATATGCTCCGAGCATGCATATTGGATTTTCAAGGATCTTGGAGTAAATATTTACCATTGGTTGAGTTCTCATACAATAACAGTTTTCAAGCAACAATAGGCATGGCTCCATACGAAGCATTATATGGACGAAAATGCAGATCTCCTTTGTACTGGGATGAAGTTGGTGAAGCACAGTTGCTTGGTCCTGACATTGTGCAGCAGACTGTGGAGAAGGTTTCCCTCATCCGACAGAGAATTCTGACAGCTCAAAGCCGCCAGAAGAGTTATGCTGATAAAAGACAAAGAGAATTAGAGTTTGAAGTAGGTGATGAAGTTTTTCTTAAGGTGTCACCATTCAAAGGAGTTGTGAGATTCGGGAAGAGAGGAAAGTTGAACCCCAGGTTTATTGGACCATTCTTAATTTTGAAAAGGGTTGGGAGTGCAGCCTACATGTTGCAGTTACCGGCTTCTATGGAAGGAATCCACAATGTGTTCCATGTTTCTATGTTAAAGAAGTGTGTAAGAGATCCATATCAGGTTGTGGAACAGCAGGACATTGAGGTTCTTCCTACTCTTGCATATGAGGAGAAACCTGTAAGGATCCTGGACTATGCAGTGAAGGTATTGCGCAACAAGGAAGTTCCGCTAGTGAAAGTCTTATGGCACAACCAGAACATAGAGGAGACAACTTGGGAGCGCCAGCAAGACATGATGGACCAACATCCTGAGTTGTTCAGGTACTGAATTTTGAGGACAAAATTCTTTTAAGGAGGGTAGATTGTAGCACCCGGTTTAATCACAATCTAATTATTTAATCAAATCGTGAGACATTATTTTTATGGAGGATTGATGACTAGGTTAACGTACGACTAAGGGAGGGCAGTATGGTAAACTGATAGTAATAAAGGTTAACGTATTTAAGGAAACTATTAATGAAGTAGCCGCCACTGTTTATTTCATTTCCCTCCATTCTCAGCTCCTCAGCTTAGCAGAGCGCGAAAGGAGACCCCCCTTCGACTTCCTCCAGCGATTTCCTCGGAACTCGGTGAGTTTTGCTTCTATTTCTTGTTACATTGTATCTATCGTTGATAGGAGGGATGATATATGAGGTTTTGAGAAGGCGGTAAGCGAGTGGTGGTTTCGGTTTAAGTTGAAATCGGGAATGCACAATGACTAGAGTTCCCAAAACAGTTTCCCTTAGATTTCTAGTGGTTTAGAATGAAGATTAGAGGAAATTTAATGTGTGCTCTGTCTATGGTTTTAGGTTTGAATAATACCCGAAGTAGCTTGCAACCAAGTTTTTCCAGGAGACCAGGTAAGTAAAGTTTGTATGTGCCTTCGGGCCTACATCACAAAACAGTAGGATTTGTGTGTGCACGAATGAATGTTTCTTTTCAGTTACCATGCATCATATTTTGAAAGAAAACGAAAATGAATTTACATGAAGTAGCATGGTGAGATGTGAACAGATTGTAACAGTATACTTTTAAGGGAATTAATCCGCCCCTTAATCGAACATACGGATTCATACCCTGGGAAAATTGATCCACCTCCCATTGTATCAGGGATCAAATCAGATGTTAAGGGAATTAATCCGCCCCTTAATTGAGTATATGGATTCATACCTTGGAAAAACTGATCCACCTCCCATTGTATCAGGGATCATCAGACCAGTGAACGAATGCAACATAACTGAGGAATGAAAGTAGAAACTGCATATTTAGGTTTTACATTTCAGTACATATTTCATTTCTTGCTTTACTTGCTTAGTATTAGGCTAATAGATGAGTTTTGTGATGTAGGTGAAGAGATTACTGCAGGTGAATTTCCCGTGTGCACAGATCAGTAGATGTGGTTGGAGGGGTACATTCATGCTCCGGTCTGGTAAACTGATGAGGCGGGTTAACTGGTGTCAGCAGTGTGAAGGTCTAGTTGATAATGATTCAATCTGAGTACAATGAGTTTTCATGACAGTAGTGGTAGCAACCTTTTGAATTAGTTTTGGAGATTTCCTAACATTAGCGTTCTGTTGGATTTTATAATATTGTTTTTACTGAATTTGAGCAATGCAATGATTTAAACTGCCTCTGAATGGTTTTTGGTAAATGCTTAAGCCCTTTTGATAGTAAGGACTTTCTTGATTTATAGTAAAGACTACTGCCATGTCGTTTGGTCCATCGGTAGGAGTCGAGTAATTTATCTATCGGATGATGTTTTGGTAAAAGCTATCGGTGGATGTGTGTAGAAGTTTATTGTTTCCTATCAGAGATAATTGTGTTGTTGTCTATCGGAAGATGCCTTAAGAAAAGTCATCGGATGATGTAGTTTAATTCTATCGGAAGATGTAGGTTTAAGTCTATCGGATGATGTCTCAGTAAACTCATCGGCAGATGCGAGCTGACGTCATCGGAAGATGTAGGTTTAAGTCCATCGGATGATGTCTCAGTAAACTCATCGGCAGATGCGTGCTGACGTCATCAGTAAACTCATCGGCAGATGCGTGCTGACGTCATCGAAAGATGTAGTGTGCATTTTGTCATTTAGCCACTGGTAGATACAGTCTACCGAGAGATGTCCTTTGTTTTTCATTCGACTGACGTCATCGGCAGGAGTCTTCTATTTTGGTTGTTTTCTGCTTCTTCCGTTGACTTTACTCAACGGCGGATGCGTTTGACTTCTGCAACTTTTAAAGTGTTTTCACGATTCAAACTTCTATTTCTTTGACCGATTTTTCCTTGACATTTCAAATGATTTCCGCTGCAAGTTTATTTTAAAAAAAAAATATTTAGTAGAAATTTTAGTCATGTACGGGCATTGTGTGACGAACCGGGTTCAGATAACTCGGGGCGTTACAGTGTGGTATCAGAGACATTCAGTTAAACCGTTCAAAAGATTACTCATCAGTGCCAATCGTTGCATGGAAGTGCTCCAACAACTGTAAGTGTTTACGTTAACCTTAGCTATTATGTATTTATGAACATATTTAACTTTATTCAGGAATTTAACAAAATGGCTAGACGACCAGGAAGGCCGAGGATACCAAGAGAGATACCAAGTCCAAGACGTGAGGAGGACTCTAGTGTAATTAGACAGCTGACAGAATTGATGCGTCAACAGACTGATATAGTGCGTCAACAGTCTGACCAGTTAGGTGTGTTGTTGAACTGAGAAGCACAAGGAAGTGCCAACTCGGGTTCTAGTGGTGAACATTCTGGAGATAGGTTCAGGAGGCTAAGACCACCCACGTTTGATGGACAGTCAACTGATCCAGTTATTGCTGAAGGATGGCTTAGAAAGATTGAAAGCATGTTTAGGTGTGCCAACATTGGAGAAGGAGAAAAAGTCACGTTGGCAACCTTTCATTTAGCTGGTGAAGCTCAACTCTGGTGGGAAACAATAGAGACCACCACAAATTTTTTGACGATGCCTTGGTCGCAATTCAAGGACATTTTCTATGGGAAGTATTTTAACAGTACTGTCCAGACCGCGAAGAAATTGGAGTTCCTGAACTTGAGGCAGACAGGGTCCGTGGCCGAGTATAGTAGGCAGTTTGAGTCCCTGTCCAGATTTACTGGACACTTTGCTCACAAGGATGAGGATAAGGTGTTCAAATTTGTGCATGGGCTGAAGCCAGAAATTTACCGAGGAGTTAAATTTTGTGGTATTAAAGGTTTGACATTAAGTGAGGTGGTGTCCATTGCTCTGGAAGTGGAAGAGGCTGAAGGGAAGTATGCTGGACCAAAGGAGGCCCCGCAAAGGTTTAACCAGCCACCCCAACAAAGGGGAACGAAGAGGCCAAGTGAAGGCCAAAATAGCCAGGGAGCAGGAAGGAAAGTGCAGAATGTCAAGAATTTTCCCCAATGTCCAACATGTTTGAAGAATCACCAGGGGGAATGTAGGTGGACTTCTAGAAGGTGTTTCAACAGTGAGGAGGTTGGACACTCATTCAAGGACTGCACTAAGCCCAGAGTCCTTCGATGCTTCAACTGTAACAAGCCGGGACACACTGTTAGAGATTGCCCAACGTCGAAGAGTGGCCCTGCTAGGATAAAGCCGAGAATATTTTCCATGGTAGAGTCAGGAGAAGAGGACCAGCCTGCTGTGGTGTCAGGTACTATATTGATCAACTCTGTACCTGCTTTTACTTTGATAGATTCGGGTGCAACACATTCTTTTATAGCCTCTACTTTTGCTGATAAGCTAGATGTACGGTTTGCTCCTTCTGAACATATGTTTAGCGTAGCATTACCTTCTGGTGAGCGCATGCACTCTAACCAGGTGATGCTTGACAGTAAGGTGTTAGTAGGGAACGTAAGTCTACCTGCTGATCTTATAATCATGGATATAATAGGATTTGATGTAATCCTAAGAATGGACTGGTTGTTTAAACATCACGCCACAATTGATTGTAGAACTGGAGTAGTTAGCTTTCACCCCCCTGGTAGGTTGAAACATACCTTCCAAGCTTCAAAGAAGAGTAAGGAAATGTCTGTGATGACTTCTATTAACACTAGACCTTCCCTGTGTGGAGAGTATTTGTGTTTCTTAGCTAGCGTTCTAGATACACAGCTTGTGGAAAAAGCAAATCCTCAGAATGTCTTAATCGTCCAAGACTTCCCCGAAGTGTTTTTAGATGACCTTCCCGGTTTACCGCCAGATAGGGAAATTGAATTTGTTGTAGATATTTACCCCGGAGCCGAGCCTGTGTCTAAAAATCCATATAGATTAGCTCCAACTGAACTTAAGGAATTAAAGAAACAATTGAAGGATCTATTGGAGAAAGGGTTCATACGCCCAAGCTTTTCACCGTGGGGCGCACCTGTCCTTTTTGTCAAGAAGAAAGATAGATCAATGCGTATGTGCATTGATTATAGAGAATTGAATAAGTTAACTGTCAAAAACAAATACCCTTTGCCGAGAATTGATGACTTATTTGACCAGCTTAGGGGTGCAAGAGTTTTCTCTAAGATTGACCTTAGGTCCGGTTATTACCAGTTGAAGGTTAAATCTGAAGATATCCCAAAGACTGCCTTTCGCACAAGGTATGGACATTATGAGTTTTTGGTTATGTCTTTTGGTTTGACAAATGCACCAGCAGCCTTCATGGATCTCATGAATAGGGTGTTTCACGAGTATTTGGACAAGTTTGTCATAGTGTTCATAGACGACATTCTGATCTATTCTAGAACTAAGGATGAGCATGCAAGGCATTTGAGTTTGGTGTTAGGAGTACTTAGACAGCACCATCT
Organism: Begonia masoniana; assembly: GCA_022432975.1. Lineage (NCBI taxonomy): Eukaryota > Viridiplantae > Streptophyta > Magnoliopsida > Cucurbitales > Begoniaceae > Begonia > Begonia masoniana. The sequence goes on from CM039514.1 coordinate 19,136,286, forward strand.
TTATGCTAAGTTTTCCAAGTGTGAGTTTTGGTTGGACAGAGTTCACTTTCTTGGTCACGTGATCTCTGGAGATGGAATATCTGTCGATCCAGCCAAAGTTCGAGCGGTTAAGGAATGGCCTCAACCGAAGAATGCTACGGATATCAGGAGTTTTCTTGGTCTAGCAGGATATTATAGAAAGTTCATCGAAGGATTTTCAAGGATCGCTACACCCCTTACTAAGTTAACCAGGAAAAATGTGAAGTATATATGGACTGATGAATGTGAACATAGTTTCATGACCTTGAAACATAAACTAACCAATGCTCCGATTTTAACCCTTCCAGCTGAATATGGTAAATTTAGTATTTATTGTGATGCTTCCAAAATTGGTCTTCGTTGTGTGTTAATGCAGAATGGTAAAGTGATAGCTTATGCCTCTAGACAGTTGAAAACACATGAGAAGAACTACCATACCCATGACTTAGAATTAGCTGCAGTTGTATTTGCACTTAAGATTTGGAGGCATTACTTGTATGGACAATCTTGTGAGATATTTTCAGATCATAAGAGCCTGAAGTATATCTTCACACAGAAGGAACTAAACATGAGGCAACGTCGATGGTTGGAATTTGTAAAAGACTATGATTTTGAAATTAAATACCATCCCGGCAAAGCAAATGTCGTGGCTGATGCTTTGAGTAGAGTAACAACATCAACCCCATCTATGATTTTCAGTATGCCATTAGCTTTAGAGACAGAATTCCAAAGATTTAACCTGGAAGCTGTGTCTTGTGTGTCAGCCATACTTTCGGCCATATCTTTGAGGCCAACTATTTTGGAGAAAATAAAGGAAGTTCAAATGAATGACACTGAGTGTAATAAGTATAAGTTGTGCATAGATTCTACTGATAAGTCGGATTTCAACTGCTCAGCTGATGGAATTCTCAAGTTTCGAAATAGATGGTTTGTTCCGGCTGATACTGAGCTTAGGAAGAAAATCCTATCTGAGGCTCATTCCTCCAGACTTTCTGTTCATCCTGGTAGTACGAAGATGTACAGAGGACTCAAGCAACATTATTGGTGGCCAGGTATGAAGAGAAGTGTGGCGGAGTATGTGGAGTCATGTCTGGTCTGCCAGCAAGTTAAAGCTGAACATCAGAGGTCTGCTGGGACATTACAACCTTTACCAGTTCCCGAATAGAAATGGGAACAAATAACTATGGATTTTGTTACAGGATTACCTAGGACAGTAAAAGGACATGATGCAATTTGGGTAATAGTTGATCGTTTAACCAAATCAGCTCATTTCCTACCAATAAAGGTGACTTACTCGATGGATCACCTTGCTGAATTGTATGTGCATGAAGTTGTTAGACTGCATGGTGTTCCAAGCACCATAGTTTCAGACCGAGACTCCAGATTTACATCTAAGTTTTGGAAAAGTTTGCACAAGGCTATGGGAACACAGCTTAATTTTAGCACAACTTTCCACCCTCAAACAGATGGACAATCCGAGAGAACCATTCAGACCTTAGAAGATATGCTCCGAGCATGCATATTGGATTTTCAAGGATCTTGGAGTAAATATTTACCATTGGTTGAGTTCTCATACAATAACAGTTTTCAAGCAACAATAGGCATGGCTCCATACGAAGCATTATATGGACGAAAATGCAGATCTCCTTTGTACTGGGATGAAGTTGGTGAAGCACAGTTGCTTGGTCCTGACATTGTGCAGCAGACTGTGGAGAAGGTTTCCCTCATCCGACAGAGAATTCTGACAGCTCAAAGCCGCCAGAAGAGTTATGCTGATAAAAGACAAAGAGAATTAGAGTTTGAAGTAGGTGATGAAGTTTTTCTTAAGGTGTCACCATTCAAAGGAGTTGTGAGATTCGGGAAGAGAGGAAAGTTGAACCCCAGGTTTATTGGACCATTCTTAATTTTGAAAAGGGTTGGGAGTGCAGCCTACATGTTGCAGTTACCGGCTTCTATGGAAGGAATCCACAATGTGTTCCATGTTTCTATGTTAAAGAAGTGTGTAAGAGATCCATATCAGGTTGTGGAACAGCAGGACATTGAGGTTCTTCCTACTCTTGCATATGAGGAGAAACCTGTAAGGATCCTGGACTATGCAGTGAAGGTATTGCGCAACAAGGAAGTTCCGCTAGTGAAAGTCTTATGGCACAACCAGAACATAGAAGAGACAACTTGGGAGCGCCAGCAAGACATGATGGACCAACATCCTGAGTTGTTCAGGTACTGAATTTTGAGGACAAAATTCTTTTAAGGAGGGTAGATTGTAGCACCCGGTTTAATCACAATCTAATTATTTAATCAAATTGTGAGACATTATTTTTATGGAGGATTAATGACTAGGTTAATGTATGACTAAGGGAGGACAGTATGGTAATCTGATAGTAATAAAGGTTAACGTATTTAAGGAAACTATTAATGAAGTAGCCGCCACTGTTTATTTCATTTCCCCTCCATTCTCAGCTCCTCAGCTTAGCAGAGCGCGATAGGAGACCCCCCTTCGACTTCCTCCAGCGATTTCCTCGGAACTCGGTGAGTTTTGCTTCTATTTCTTGTTACATTGTATCTATCGTTGATAGGAGGGATGATATATGAGGTTTTGAGAAGGCGGTAAGCGAGTGGTGGTTTCGGTTTAAGTTGAAATCGGGAATGCACAATGACTAGAGTTCCCAAAACAGTTTCCCTTAGATTTCTAGTGGTTTAGAATGAAGATTAGAGGAAATTTAATATGTGCTCTGTCTATGGTTTTAGGTTTGAGTAATACCCGAAGTAGCTTGCAACCAAGTTTTTCCAGGAGACCAGGTAAGTAAAGTTTGTATGTGCCTTCGGGCCTACATCACAAAACAGTAGGATTTGTGTGTGCACGAATGAATGTTTCTTTTCAGTTACCATGCATCATATTTTGAAAGAAAACGAAAATGAATTTACATGAAGTAGCATGGTGAGATGTGAACAGATTGTAACAGTATACTTTTAAGATAATTAATCCGCCCCTTAATCGAACATACGGATTCATACCCTGGGAAAATTGATCCACCTCCCATAGTATCAGGGATCAAATCAGATGTTAGGGGAATTAATCCGCCCCTTAATTGAGTATATGGATTCATACCCTGGAAAAACTGATCCACCTCCCATTGTATCAGGGATCATCAGACCAGTGAACGAATGCAACATAACTGAGGAATGAAAGTAGAAACTGCATATTTAGGTTTTACATTTCAGTACATATTTCATTTCTTGCTTTACTTGCTTAGTATTAGGCTAATAGATGAGTTTTGTGATGTAGGTGAAGAGATTACTGCAGGTGAATTTCTCGTGTGCACAGATCAGTAGATGTGGTTGGAGGGGTACATTCATGCTCCGGTCTGGTAAACTGATGAGGCGGGTTAACTGGTGTCAGCAGTGTGAAGGTCTAGTTGATAATGATTCAATCTGAGTACAATGAGTTTTCATGACAGTAGTGGTAGCAACCTTTTGAATTAGTTTTGGAGATTTCCTAACATTAGCGTTTTGTTGGATTTTATAATGTTGTTTTTACTGAATTTGAGCAATGCAATGATTTAAACTGCCTCTGAATGGTTTTTGGTAAAATGCTTAAGCCCTTTTGATAGTAAGGACTTTCTTGATTTATAGTAAAGACTACTGCCATGTCGTTTGGTCCATCGGTAAGAGTCGAGTAATTTATCTATCGGATGATGTTTTGGTAAAAGCTATCGGTGGATGTGTGTAGAAGTTTATTGTTTCCTATCAGAGATAATTGTGTTGTTGTCTATCGGAATAGCCTTAAGAAAAGTCATCGGATGATGTAGTTTTAATTCTATCGGAAGATGTAGGTTAAGTCTATCGGATGATGTCTCAGTAAACCATCGGCAGATGCGAGCTGACGTCATCGGAAGATGTAGGTTTAAGTCCATCGGATGATGTCTCAGTAAACTCATCGGCAGATGCGTGCTGACGTCATCGAAAGATGTAGTGTGCATTTTGTCATTTAGCCACTGGTAGATACAGTCTACCGAGAGAGTCATCGGCAGGAGTCTTCTATTTTGGTTGTTTTCTGCTTCTTCCGTTGACTTTACTCAACGGCGGATGCGTTTGACTTCTGCAACTTTTAAAGTGTTTTCACGATTCAAACTTCTATTTCTTTGACCGATTTTTCCTTGACATTTCAAATGATTTCCGCTGCAAGTTTATTTTAAAAAAAAAATATTTAGTAGAAATTTTAGTCATGTACGGGCATTGTGTGACGAACCGGGTTCAGATAACTCGGGGCGTTACAGGAGCAGTTAGATCGAGTGTTAAATATTTTTCTAAAGGTTGAAAATTTAGTGTTGGAGATAGATGACAATTTATGAGATAGAAAAAACTTGGAAAAGTCATATGTCTAGTAAGATAGAGGCATGGATGCATAAGAAGAGAGAGACCTATTTTGACAGTGTAACGATGGCATCACATAGAATAAATATTATGTTCAAGAGTGTGTGGGGTGTCGTGAGATGAAATATACCATTAGTTGAGAAAAAATACAATTGAGTAGAGTGTGATAGTGGACTTTTTAAAATACTTTTACAACTAATGATTTAAATGGAATAAAAATATCTTGAATGTGCAATTTTTGTGTTAGAAATCGAATGATAGTTGGAAAAAGAAAATATGATATGGGACACCAGATTTGCGTGAAAAAACCTTTTTGGAAAAAAATCACGGGCGAAGAACAAATTTACTATGAAGATTGAAATATAACTGTGAGTTTTTCGACTCTAATTTACATAAATTTATAGAGAAAACAAAACTCTAATGAGATCTGCAATGCAGGCCCACCGGCCTGGCCTAAATAGAATTTAGGTCATACCGAACTCTAACAACCTCCTGTAAGTTTAAAAATGAACGAACTTAACGATCTAACCATTCTCAACGTGAAAGAATTAGATCTAGTGCAGAATTGAGTAATCAAACATACCTCCGGCCATTCCCGTTTACAAGCCTTTGGTTTTGGTTCTTCTAAGCCTAAAAACCTCTCTACAGATGGTGTTTCACAGAATAATCGAGATAGTGGCTTAGGGACCCAAAACCGTATATACATCTTCTTTATTTTCTCTAACCATCAGAGAGAAAGGGACGTAGAAAGTGGGTAGTTATACACATGTCATTTTCTGTATTTATTAAACCACTTAAAAGAGATAATTTATTCCAACATTCTCCCACTTGGTTAATAAATCCAAACATGTACCACAATGAGAAATATGACCCATGAATCATAGCGATAAGTCCTCTAAAAATGAGTATTATCTTCCATGTATCACAATGCATCATATTTCTCAACAATAACCCATAAAACTTAATGAATAAACCCTATGTTTATTCTAGGTCCAAACTTTAATGATATTTCTCAAATAATCAATATGCGCATAATAAGAAAAACAATATGAGAAAACGTCACTAATAGAGTTTCACTAAATCATTCGTTCTTACAATGAAATAAAATCACAAAACGGAACTAAGTCTCATTCGTTCTACATGATCCTTGAATTTCTTTGGTAGCATGTCTTTAGTCAAAGGATCTGCAATCATCAACTCAGTGCTAATGTGCTCAATGACCACTTTCTTTTCCTTAACACGTTCTCTAATGGCTAAGTACTCAATGTTGATGTGTTTACTTCGACTACCGCTCTTATTATTCTTAGCCATAAAGATCGCAGCTGAGTTGTCACAAAACAACTTCAATGGCCTAGAGATGGAATCTACAATCTTAAAGCCCAGCAATGAAACTCTTCATCCATACACCATGCGAAGTAGCCTCAAAACATGATACAAACTCGGCCTCCATGGTGGAAGTAGCAGTTAAAGTCTGCTTTGCACTCCTCCACGATACAGCTCCATCAGCGAACATGAAAACATAACCAGATGTTGATTTACGTGAATCAACACATCCAGCAAAATCTGCATCGGAGTAGCCCACCACCTCTAGAGTATCAGTCCGTCTGAATATAAGCATGTAATCCTTCGTTCCTTGAAGGTATCTCCTCACTTTCTTTGCAGCCTTCCAGTGGTCCAAACTTAGATTATTCTGATATCTTCCCAATACCCCAACAACAAATGCAATGACAGGACTTGTGCAGACCTGAGCATACATCAGGCTTCCAATAGCAGAAACATATGGAATGTTTTTCATTTGTTCCCTTTCGAGATCATTCCTTGGGCATTAGTCCAAACCAAACTTATCACCCATAACAACGGAAGCTACACTTGGTGAACAATCTTTCATCCGAAATCTCTCTAAAACCTTATTGATATAGGTTTCTTAAGACAGACCCAAAACACCTCTATCTCTGTCTCTATGTATCTTAATGCCAATGACATAAGACGCATCACCCATATCCTTCATGTCGAAATTCTTAGAGAGAAATTGTTTCACCTCATATAACAAACCCTTGTCGTTAGCTGCAAGTAAAATATCATCCACATACAGAACAAGGAAACAAAGCTTACTCCTACTAATCTTTTGGTATATACAATGATCCATAACGTTCTCTACAAAACCAAATAAAAAGATAACATCATGGAATTTCAAATACCATTGACGAGAAACTTGCTTCAATCCATATATGGATTTCTTAAGCTTGCACACCAAATGCTCACCACTACTAGAGGAAAATCCTTCAGGTTGTTTCATGTATACCTCTTCCTCTAATTCTCCATTAAGAAATGCCGTTTTCACATCCATTTGTTGCAACTCTAAATCAAAATGTGCAACTAATGCCATGATTATGCGAAGAGAATCTTTCTTAGATACAGGAGAGAATATCTCCTTGTAGTCGATTTCTTCACTTTGAGTTAATCTTTTAGCAACGAGTCTAGCTTAATATCTTTCAATGTTGCCCATTGAGTCTTTCTTTGTCTTAAAGACCCATTTGCATCCTATGATTTTTACATCATCAGGCAACGTGACAAGATCCCAGACTTCATTAACAGCCATAGAATCCATTTCATCCTTCATGGCGTCATGCCAGAATCTTGACTCTGCACAACTTATGGCTTGCGAAAACGTTTTAGGATCATTTTCGGCTCCGACATTAAAATCTGATTCTTGCAAATACACAACATAATCACTAGAAATCGCTGACTTCTTTACTCTAGTAGATCTCCTTAATGTTGGATCAACATCATCTTGTAGAATTTGTTGATCAACCGGTTACACAACTATTTCAGGTATCTCCTGTGCAATCTGATCTACTGGCTCATTATCAACAACTTGTGAAATTTCAGCGATTGTTCTCACAACAGCCGGTTGGTCTCGAGGGTTGTTGTGAATAACAATCAATCTATTACTTGAGCACGATGGTTGCACTTCTAAATGATCCTTATTTGGAACAGTGTTCCAGGATCGATCGCTCCCACTGATCAAGTCATTCTCAAGAAATTTTACATTTCTTGATTCCACAATTCTAGTGCTGTGAGAAGGACAATAGAATCTGTACCCCTTAGATCTTTCGGCATATCCAATGAAATATCCACTAATAGTCCTTGGGTCCAGTTTCTTTTCTTGCGGATTATAGACTCTTACTTCACACGGACATCCCCAAACGAATATATATCGCAAACTCAGTTTCCAACCTTTCCATAACTCAAATGGCGTCTTTAGGACAACCTTGGTTGGAACTCGGTTTAATATATACACAGCCGTCTTAAGAGCATCAATCCATAACGACTTTGGAAGGTTAGAGTTACTCTGCATACTCCGCACCATGTCCATCAATGTTCGGTTTCTTCTTTCTGCAACATCATTCTGGTCCGGAGAACCAAGCATAGTGTATTGGGGTACAATCTCATGCTCTTGAAGAAACTTTGCAAATGGACTAGCCGATTGTCCCTTCTCGGTGTATCTACCATAATATTCTCCACCTCTATCTGTTCTCACGATCTTAATTTGCTTATCGCACTGTTTCTCTACTTCCGCCTTGAAAATCTTAAAAGCGTCTAAAGCTTCATCTTTAGAATGAAGAAAGTAGATGTACATATATCGTGAGTAATCATCAATGAAAGAGATGAAGTATTTCGGACCATACATATCCATATCAGGACAACAAATATCTGAATGGATGATCTCTAAAATGGTTGTACCCCTCGTAGCACCTTTCTTGGATTTATTAGTCTGCTTTCCATTAATGCAGTCCACACACGTATCAAAATCAGTAAAATCTAAAGTATTAAATACTCCATCTTTTACTAATCTCTTAATCCTTTCAATAGAGATATGTCCCAATCTTCGGTGCCACAAAGTAGAAGAATCCACATCTATAACACAACGTTTTATGCCAGATTGAACATGTACAACATTATAAGCAGTGTCATTTTGTAAATCAATAGAGAAAAGACTATTCAACAATGTACCACTCCCAACAATACTAGATTTATAAAACAAATCAAACGATGTTCCATAAAAGTTGAAAGAGTATCTCAAAGGTACAAGTTTTGAAACATAAATTAAATTCCTAGAAAAGTTAGGAACATAAAAGGTCTTTTCCAAATATAAATTAAAACCATTGCTTAAAGGTAAACAACATGTTCCAATTGCCTCCACACGTGATTGCATCTCATTTTCAGAATAGATGTCTTCTTCATTTGGCATTGGCTTCCTTAGGTTTCGCATACCCTGTAAGGTATTAGAAACATGGATTGTAGAACAAGAATCAATCCACCATGTGTTATAATTAATATCAACCATATTAGATTCATAACAGACAAAAGAGATCAAGTTACCTTTCTTCTCAAGCCATATTGGAAACTTCGGGCAATCTTTCTTAATGTGCCCCTTCTTGTTACAAAAGAAGCACCTTATTTCCTTCGGGTCTTTCTTAATCCCTCCTGTTACCGGTATTTTCCCTTTTCCCTTTGGCTTACGAGCTTTTTGGTCTTTCTCATATGTAACTGTAAGTGCACTCTCGCCCAAATCCATAGACAGCCTATTCTCTTCCTGAACACACATGGTCATAAGCTCATTAATTGACCATTTCTCCTTATGTGTGTTATAGGAGATCTTAAAGGCTCCATATGCTGATGGAAGGGTCGCCAGTATGTAATGCACCAAGAAAGACTCTGACATCTCAACCTCAAGTCTTTTAAGCTGAGCCGCAATGTCCCATATCTTCATGATGTGCTCACGCACACCTTTTACTATAGTGAGCTTCGTGGATGTGAACTTGATTATAAGGGTACTGGCAAGAGCTTTATTAGAAGTCACAAACTGCTCATCAATTGCCTTTAGTAATGCTTTGACATTCTTATGCTCCTCAATCGAACCACGAATACTCTCAGATATTTTAGTCTTTATGAACATCATACTGAGACGGTTAGACCGTTCCCATCGTTCATAAAGAGTTAAATCATCCAAAGTACTCTCATCATCAATGATTGGCTCGTCTTTCCTTATAGCATCATCAATATCTAAGCATCCCAAATGAAGAAGAATCTTCTCTTTCCAGACCTTATAGTTATCACCCACAAGTTCGGGAATCTCACATTTAATATCAGAAATACCACCCGTCATTATAACTACATAAAATTCAATCACACATGCTTATAAATTTAAATGAGACAAATAAATATAAATAATGTTTTACCAAAGTAAACCATGCTTAAATAAAAATGCATCTAATGACATAAAACTTGTCTATGGACTAAAGATTTAATTCAGTTAGATACATTTATAACTTTATGATAAAACTATCAAATTATGTTCATTTTCCTAACTCCTGTGGGTAAATTAGGAAATATAATATGACATTTCATCCTAATTAATTACATAAATGTAATAAAAATTCCTGTGGGATAAAATCTATCATATTAAATGAAATTAATTACAAATAATGTCTTATGATTCTAAATACTTATATTTGATTTAACCCAATTAAAGATGTTGTGGCTACTCTCTAATTAGCTAAATCACATGAATCATTTGACATTAAATTTAATTCACAATAATATTTATATAATATATTCAAAAAAATAAATAATGTGAATTGATAAAATTAAATTAAATGCACAAAATATAGCATACAATATGCATTTTTCAATTGGCCCAGGAAAATTCCCAGGCCTTAATCACAAAGATGTGATCTAGAAACTGAAACAGTTGGTTGAGAAAAATCAGGCCCATGCATCATATCATTATACTATTTCTGGGAAACAGAAATAATGGGCTCTAGCCATTCTATGAAAATCAAGCCCATGCATCATATCATTATACTATTTCTGGGAAACAGAAATAATGGGCTCCAGCCATTCTATTGAAAATAAGGTTATTTTGGTCATTATAGAATAGTCCACCAATAACACAGAATGATGAACGACTGTTCATCATCTTCAACCTACATCCGGTTTCAAAACGACCCGGATTCAACCCGAATGTTAACCCAGTGTATTTTCCATCATATCAACACCAAAATCAAATCAAAATAACCAAGAAATAATAGAAATCAAATTCTATAATGATTTCTTACATCAAAATCCAAAACAAAACACAAATGATCAATGCCCTAATTTCAAAATTTTCATTGATAAAGAAGACAGAGGTTACTGTCGCTTTGATACCAAATGTAAGTTTAAAAATGAACGAACTTAACGATCTAACCATTCTCAACGTCAAAGATTTAGATCTAGTGCAGAATTGAGTAATCAAACATACCTCCGGCCATTCTCGTTTACAAGCCTTTGGTTTTGGTTCTTCTAAGCCTAAAAACCTCTCTACAAATGGTGTTTCACAGAATAATCGAGATAGTGGCTTAGGGACCCAAAACCGTATATACATCTCCTTTATTTTCTCTAACCATCAGAGAGAAAGGGACGTGGAAAGTGGGTAGTTATACACATGTCATTTTCTGTATTTATTAAACTACTTAAAAGAGATAATTTATTCAACACCTCCACCTTGACATGAATTCTATGAAGAACATCCATTGCTCTTGCTCGTCAGCACAGCCCAAAAACGAATTTAAAATCTTGAATTCTGACAATCACCACCTTGAAACAAAATTTGTTGCAAAGAACCAATCTTCAAATCTTTCTCTTCGACATAGGCCTCTGATGGACCACCTCATCAACTGATTCTTATCAAGTTTAAAAACATTTAAATCACAATGATGTCATCTTCAAATCCCACAGTGTCATATAAATCTTGGCGAGCATATCTCTCATCTTGACCTGCATATCAAATCTGCTTTTCAAACCCTTTGTAATTCTACTATCGTTATTCTGATTTGAATTTCAATTGAAAATAATGACCAATATGGAGATATTCTCGCGATTCAAAATCTGCCTCAAATCATCAAATTTAATCTCCTAAAAAAACCTTTCAAATATCCTAAGAATTTTCCACAATTTATATCTTTGGCAATAATCCAATTTGCAAATGACACTCTCACGGTAGCCCTAATCGAAACAGCTTGACAACAAAAATATAGAACACTGATGCAAATCTATGGCGATTGACAATGAAAAGAAAACCCTCTGATAAGATGAATGGCAATGGGATTTCCCTCTTTTTTTTCTTTTCTTTTACCCCAAAACTATAATTTTTTTAAAAATTATGAAAACCTTGTTTGATGCGAAATGACTGGAGAGAATTAATGTTTCGAAAAACTTTGAAGCTCGGAATCTATACTTTCTCTCCCAACCAGTCTTTGACACCACTTGTTCATATAAATCTTGCTCTGAAACCACTTGTTAGAAGTCGAACGATAATCAAAAAAAGAAAGTGATAAAGCTCTTTCTTTTACCCCAAAACTATAATTTTTTTAAAAATTATGAAAACCTTGTTTGATGCGAAATGACTGGAGAGAATTAATGTTTCGAAAAACTTTGAAGCTCGGAATCTATACTTTCTCTCCCAACCAGTCTTTGACACCACTTGTTCATATAAATCTTGCTCTGAAACCACTTGTTAGAAGTCGAACGATAATCAAAAAAAGAAAGTGATAAAGCCAAATATATTTTGTGAAATGATCAACAAAGATGACATAGTACTTTAATTCCATAACAAAGTGTATAAGAAAGATACTCACATAAAAAATAACTTCAAGAGGAGAAAAGGAACAATAGATTAGACTGAAAGAAGTAACTTGTGAATTTTATTGGATTGGCAAGAGTTAGAGTTGAACTTTAATTAGAAGGAATTAGATACTTCTAATTGGGACTTGTATACAATATGTTTTTATATAGATAAGGATGGATGACCTGATCTATAATGCCACTAAGAAGAGTTACTTTTTTTGTAAGAAAATACCAAAAGAGCATATGAATGAGGAGAAGAACCTTGGCACTTAAAACACACCATTAGTGGTTTGTCCCTAGAGAAGGATTGACTCCATGCAAAGATCCTTCACAAGAAATGAGGGGGGTAAGAATTAAACTGAAGTGTTATTAGTTTTGCAAAATTAAGAATTGAAAATTGTATATTTTTGCAATGAAGGAATATAAAGAACATTATTTAAGGAAAAATTATGTGAGGATGAATGAAGAGATTTGGAACTAGTGTGGCTGATAGAAAGACTTGTTCCATTGCCAGTAACAATGTCATCAAAGCCTTTGTAGGGCGTGTGAATGGGGAGATTGCTCAGATAGGTGGTAACATGATGAGAGCGACCACTATCAAGTAGCTATCCAGAAGCATCTAATGTAGTGACAACATTAACTTATGGTTGCAATGATATCTGTGGAGGAGGTTGCGGTGATTGAAGATGCAGTTAGATGTTCGAATTATGAGACATTGTAGAACACTATATCCTTGAATGTGACAATATTGACATTGACCTAGATAGGGCTTTGGTGATCATCGATTACCACAACTATTTCCACCTCAGTTATTAAAAGACAATGGTGAGGGAGATCAGGTGTCTAGTGTTGCCATTGAGATTGATTTTTTGAGTTTCCTTGATTATTGCATGAACTGATTGGACTAGCATTTATCAGAAACGATGATAAAGTTGCGATAGATGTAGATAAAGAGAGCTCCTTGTTAATCAATTTTTCATGAAATTCATCAAATGAGTTTGGCGTATCTCGACTATTTTATAGCATCCCCAAATAGACTTGTAATAATCGTTGAACTATGCATCATAGGAGGTTTTACTTGTGCGATGAGAGTGGATGTGAGAGTTTCGACCTGAGCACCCAGAATAATTTATCTTGACGTACCCATGATTGATAGTCTGGATTGGGGTCGTTCATATTATTGATTAAGATGGTGGTAGTTGATGCTAGATTAGGGCGCCCACCAACAAATTGATGGAGATCATAGACAACCAAGATTGTTTTCGATTTGGAGTTTCCAAGAGAGATAATTGTGAGAGGTGAGTTTGATTGAGTTGTGAATACGCAAGATCCTGAGAGGCTTGGTAAGGTCATCTGAATTAGAAATAGTAATTTTTCCTAAGCCATATTAGTGGATTCCAATGGTTAGAATTGCAAGATCGTGAAAGATTAAAATTGCAACGTCCTCTCTATTGAATCATAATCCCTATATATAGATACACTAGCAGTATGATCAAATAAGAAAATCAACTAAATATGGATACTATCCTAATTGTAGTAAGGAAGTAATTGTAAGAAAGAAGTATCCTAATAATGAAAATAAATTAAGGAGATTCTATGAGACTAATTAACATTAAATGAGAATAAGATCATAAGTAAAATCTTTATATTTCAGGAGAAGTATCCTTGAACTTGAATATTTTCTTTATCAATTTTCTTGATCTTGGATTTTTTCTTTATCATCCATACCAATCTATTGCCCCTATGAATGGTCGATGGTTTATAGAAAGGGCCATTTTCTTGCTACTAGAGTTTCGTCCTTTCCAAAATTTCGATCTTTCAAAGATATGCAACCTCTGTGAAGAATAATACTGCAGGTTTGAAAAACTTTAATCAACTTGTTGCCTAAATTTTTGTCGACCAGTTAGATTTTTATTTTACGTCAGTGACTCTGAATCTTAAGGCCTCAAGGACGAACAATGAGTCTCCTTGATGAATAGTTAGTCACTTTTTGACACTAATATCTTTGAGTTCAAAGATTTAATTTTTGGATGCATTTTCAATAAAAATTCACATTACGAGTTTGGATAATAGAATATCCTTGAATTTTGAATTGCTTAAGTTTGATAATTGGAGTTTATCAATTATTTGCAAGAATAATTGGATTTTTGGGTAAAATTCTGGGAGCAGCTGCAATTTTCAAAAGAGGTGATGGCGTTGAATAGCTCTACACCCTGAGATTGTTAAAAGTAATGCATCCAACAAGCAAATGTCATTATCATTTCATTTTAGTAAATAACATAAGATTGTTTATTATTATTATAATAATTTTATGCCTACTTCCTATTTGCTTAGTAAAACTCATAGAAAATTTCATGTTTATTTTTGCTAACTTTACATGAACACATACATTATATATGTGCGAAATATAATGAGTGTCATATTGTGTAACACCCAAAAAATTTCGGTAACGCATGTATACCTTAGATTAGATAGTTAGAGTAATTATTTTAGGGGACATTTTTCGACATATTCTAAACGTCGTTTTAAAAACGGGAATGGTTTGCAAAGTAACGCACCGAGTCGGGACGGGTTCGGGGCGTTACATATTGACCTGAGGGGGGATTAGTTTTTCTAAACCATTCTTGTTTACAATTTTAATAGTTTGTATCCCAAATTAATTTATTTGATCTATTAACAATATTTGCTAAGTCAAATATTTTTTTTTTTTTTTTTTTTTTTTTTTTTTTTTTTTTTTTTTTTTTTTTTTTTTTTTTTTTTTTTTTTTTTTTTTTTTTTTTTTTTTTTTTTTTTTTTTTTTTTTTTTTTTTTTTTTTTTTTTTTTTTTTTTTTTTTTTTTTTTTTTTTTTTTTTTTTTTTTTTTTTTTTTTTTTTTTTTTTTTTTTTTTTTTTTTTTTTTTTTTTTTTTTTTTTTTTTTTTTTTTTTTTTTTTTTTTTTTTTTTTTTTTTTTTTTTTTTTTTTTTTTTTTTTTTTTTTTTTTTTTTTTTTTTTTTTTTTTTTTTTTTTTTTTTTTTTTTTTTTTTTTTTTTTTTTTTTTTTTTTTTTTTTTTTTTTTTTTTTTTTTTTTTTTTTTTTTTTTTTTTTTTTTTTTTTTTTTTTTTTTTTTTTTTTTTTTTTTTTTTTTTTTTTTTTTTTTTTTTTTTTTTTTTTTTTTTTTTTTTTTTTTTTTTTTTTTTTTTTTTTTTTTTTTTTTTTTTTTTTTTTTTTTTTTTTTTTTTTTTTTTTTTTTTTTTTTTTTTTTTTTTTTTTTTTTTTTTTTTTTTTTTTTTTTTTTTTTTTTTTTTTTTTTTTTTTTTTTTTTTTTTTTTTTTTTTTTTTTTTTTTTTTTTTTTTTTTTTTTTTTTTTTTTTTTTTTTTTTTTTTTTTTTTTTTTTTTTTTTTTTTTTTTTTTTTTTTTTTTTTTTTTTTTTTTTTTTTTTTTTTTTTTTTTTTTTTTTTTTTTTTTTTTTTTTTTTTTTTTTTTTTTTTTTTTTTTTTTTTTTTTTTTTTTTTTTTTTTTTTTTTTTTTTTTTTTTTTTTTTTTTTTTTTTTTTTTTTTTTTTTTTTTTTTTTTTTTTTTTTTTTTTTTTTTTTTTTTTTTTTTTTTTTTTTTTTTTTTTTTTTTTTTTTTTTTTTTTTTTTTTTTTTTTTTTTTTTTTTTTTTTTTTTTTTTTTTTTTTTTTTTTTTTTTTTTTTTTTTTTTTTTTTTTTTTTTTTTTTTTTTTTTTTTTTTTTTTTTTTTTTTTTTTTTTTTTTTTTTTTTTTTTTTTTTTTTTTTTTTTTTTTTTTTTTTTTTTTTTTTTTTTTTTTTTTTTTTTTTTTTTTTTTTTTTTTTTTTTTTTTTTTTTTTTTTTTTTTTTTTTTTTTTTTTTTTTTTTTTTTTTTTTTTTTTTTTTTTTTTTTTTTTTTTTTTTTTTTTTTTTTTTTTTTTTTTTTTTTTTTTTTTTTTTTTTTTTTTTTTTTTTTTTTTTTTTTTTTTTTTTTTTTTTTTTTTTTTTTTTTTTTTTTTTTTTTTTTTTTTTTTTTTTTTTTTTTTTTTTTTTTTTTTTTTTTTTTTTTTTTTTTTTTTTTTTTTTTTTTTTTTTTTTTTTTTTTTTTTTTTTTTTTTTTTTTTTTTTTTTTTTTTTTTTTTTTTTTTTTTTTTTTTTTTTTTTTTTTTTTTTTTTTTTTTTTTTTTTTTTTTTTTTTTTTTTTTTTTTTTTTTTTTTTTTTTTTTTTTTATCTCGTCCTCACCTATATCAAGGTCACCTACACCATACGGATATACTATGAGATAAAAATCTCAGTAAGCTCTTGTAAATGTAAATGCATGCTGTGCATATGAATTCATAAATCATGTATCATTTTCTTTACTTTACTTTACTCTGTGGGTGCCACCGAGATCCTAACCCCCTAACTGGAGAGAGCACATCCAGCGGTCGGACTACTCTTTCCAGCTAGAGGAGGGGGGTACACGCTTACAACACGTACAGCCGTGCCTGAGCCCCATCTCGTATGACCTATAAACTGTAAACTGTATGAGTACGTGTTAAATGCGGTATTGTGACAGACCCCTGCGTGTCTACACAATAGATCAATAGCCTCCCTCCGGGCCTCATTGCCATTTTTTTCTTTAAAACATAGTGCAAAAATTCATTTTCATGCTCTTATAAAACACGTGATGCGTGAACAGTTCAATATGAGTACGTGTTAAATGCGGTATTGTGACAGACCCCTGCGTGTCTACACAATAGATCAATAGCCCCCCTCCGGGCCGCATTGCCATTTTTTTCTTTAAAACATCGTGCGAAAATTCATTTTCATGCTCTTATAAAACACGTGATGCGTGAACAGTTCAATATGACACAAAGTAAACATACATGATTCATACCATCGAGACAATAAAAGCAATTAAAGACATAACCTATAAAGAACTAATCCTAACTACCCAACCAGAACAATTTAAACATACACGTCACCAAATTTCCTCGAGAAGACCTCGATGTACGGTGTAGACCAATCGGTCAAGCAAGTCACAAGAACTTACCTCGTGTCCGTTGCAGCTCAAGCTCCGTCCACGAGCGTTGTTCACCTAAGCAATTTCACCATTTGTCGTTAAAATAAGCTTACACAATAAAATATCCAAATTAACAAAACCTTAAATAAAGAAATTTCCTAAAGCTTTAATCCAACTCATTGAGCTATTTCATCGAGCTATACACGCTCGGCACCTCAAATCCTAAATTACGAGTTTTTCCCTAAATCTCGAATTTTCACAAAATCTATCATTCGTCCTAAATCAATTAAATTCGTCCAATAACATTCAATACGTTCACTATATCCTTAATTACGGCAAACCTATCGATTTCGAACCCTAAATCGGATTTCTAACATAAACCCTAACGAAAACCCCAACGCTAAATTTCGTGGAAATTGAAAACTAACGTTCCGAAATCATAGATTCGTACCTAGGGTTGCGAGAGGAGGAGAAAACACGGAGAAAATGAGACGATCGGAGCACGAATCGGAGGTCGGCGTGGAGGAACCGTCGAATGGCAGAGAGGGGAAGCTGAGAGGAAAAGGGAGAAATGCTCTCTGGAGAACGATTTTCAGAAATGAAAATCGTTCAAGGCATTTGTCTTTTTAATAAATTTAATTGCTTAATGACCGTTTTGCCTTTTGCACTTAATTCTTTTTGTTTCGTCCTTCGTTTCGTTAATCGGCTAACTATTCGGTTTCTCCAAATTTTCTTACTTTGCCAATAAATCCAGCTTATTACTTGGGTTCTATTAAAACTGTCCGTTTGCAAAACGGACCCCGTTTACTATTTTTACTAAAACATTCTTTGTATTACGAGAAACATAATTACTCGAAATTCAGCGTTACTACTCTGAAAATTCTTGTAATTTCCTTACAATTTCTATTAATCGTTAGGATTGTAATAAAGCTCTCCGCTTGCAAAACGGACTCATTTTGACATATTTACCAAAAATGCCCTGATATATTAAAATAATAATATCTCGTAAAGCCGGGTATTACAGAGAGTACACACTAATTGACCAAGCATCCATGTGAATCTTCAATTTGAATTTCTTGTCTATGAGCATGACTTCTGCAAGATCCTTTGGTTGTTTGTAGGGTTGTCTACATCTATCTCTGGACTATTACAAATTGAACTTTGATAAACATGGCGTTGAGATTGGAAATCCACAAGTTTCTCTTGCCATCTGCTAAGAATGTCCTCTCTATAGGTCTGGGCATCCACAACGGGTGTCTACGGTTAAAATAGATCTTGTGATTGGGTATTTGCGAAATCTTCTATTTTGCACATGCCCTTGGACCGGCTTCTACTTCTCATCTCAAGGCAAACACACTCTCTATACTAGACTTTTTTTAACCATTTTTTTTTATCCCACATGTAAATTTAAATTATTTCTGCACAAAGTCGAGTAAACACATTAGAAATTCTAAATACTCATTTACTAGGGTATTTTCAATAAGAATATAAACATAAATAATGATATTCATCAATGCAATTATCATTAATTTAGAATTGGAATTTTATTAATTATAACAATCATAGAAACAATTAAATTTAATACATATTAAGATAACAATTTCTTTTTTTCAATGATGACTACATATATTTTAAGTTAAAAGTTTTAAGTGTATACACATCAACAAGTTTAATTACTCCCCTTTAACATATGCCAATAATAATGATGCTATAATCTTTGTCTCCCTTTATTAACTCTCTCCCCTTTGACATATTACATAGAACAATGAGACAAATTTTCCTTTGTTTCTCTCTCTACCCCTTAGTCATTCAAAAAGAATTCATGTATCAATAACAATAACCAAGTTCAAATATGCATAATTATTATCGAGCATATAAAACAAGATAAATAAATGACAAACATCAAAACAAGAACAATTCCTAAAGAAAACATAAATATAGAGAGTTCAAACATTTCCATCAAATCTTTTTCAGGAAAAGCCAAATGACACCTAATTGAATTTTTAATGTTAGTAAAGGTCCTCTTGTCTAAAATTTTTGTAAATATATCGGCTAATTAATTTTTGGAATCGACAAACGCAAGAGCTACATCTCCTTTTTTAATGTGATCTCGAATAAAATGGAACCAAACCTCTATGTGTTTGGTACGAGAGTGTTGGATGTGATTTTTGAAAATATTAATGGCACTAGTGTTATAACATCCCGTTGGAGTTTTCTCATAAATTTGGTCATCATTTTTCAATGTTTGCTTCATTCAAAGTACTTGAACAAAACAACTTCCAACAACTATATTTTCACTTTTGACTGTAGAAAGAAGAACCATAGAATTTTGCTTCTTAGAAAATTAAGACACTAAGAATTATTCAAGAAGTGACATGTTCCACTTGTGCTTTTCATGTGAACTATATTTTTGGCATAATCAGAGTCGATGTATCCTAGCAAATCAAAAGAATTTTTTTTAGGACATCATAATCCTAAATCATAAGTCCAACGAAGATATTTAAATATTCTTTTTACCACATTCAGATGGGACTCCTTTGGAAAAATTTGGAATCTAGCGCACAAGTAACTGCTAAAAAGAATATATGGCCTACTGGTCGTTAAGTAAAGTAAAGATTCAATTGTACTTATATACCTCTTTATGTGTACATATTTTCCACTTTTATCTTTGTCTAATTTGGTGGAAGTGCTTATATGAAGATGAGATGATTTAGAACTATCAATTCCAAATCTTTTAAGTAACTCTTTAACATATTTTTTTTATTTAAAAAAAAAATCTATCTTTTGATTGTTTAATTTGAAAACCAAGAATGTATTTTATCTCATTCATCATACTCATTTCAAATTGAAGAGACACAGAGCTTAAAAAGTTGTAAAATCAACCAGAATTATTCCTGTGTATTGTGTAAAGCATGCGTACACGATATTGATCATGTCTCTTTTAGATTTAGAATGTAAAAATATATTTTTTGTTATTCCCATATTATATCAATATAAAACTAACTAACAATATATTTTTGTTTTCATGTTTTCAAAATCGTTCTTAATGGTACACGAAATTGTCACACGTCGCGGTGTTAAAAAGTATGGGAGGGAAGTAAGAGAGTAGAAAAGTAGTTATTCGGAATAACAATTTTATTTGGCCAAAGTTTGAAAAAATTAAAATAAATATTCTAAATCTGATTTTTACTTGATTAAAGTTAAATTATAACTTTATTCCTGTTATTTTATTGACATTACATTGAGATAGACTTTCCAATGCAGCTTTTTGATTTCTAGCACCAATAACTAACAAAGAAAAATAAGATTGGGAGGTAAGAGAGTAGAAAGGCAAGGAAGAAATAGTTTATTCCCAACTTTAGTTGCCAAATTTAAAACATTCTAAATATTATGTATGTGTTAATTAAAATTAAAGTTGAATTGGTTCCCCTATTGAAAGAGCTAAGCAAACAACATATCAAATCAATCGTACACCAATAAAGCCAAGCAACTTTAACGTGTTTTTGATTAAACATATTCTTCTTCTTTAATTTGATTTAAACGTTATTTGTGTTCTCATTGGCTGTAACTTGGTCTTCGCAAGTAAGAAGATTTTGTTTTTGTAATTTATTGGACAATCCGATTTAATTTCTAATCACCTCCATCACTCCAAATTTAGATTTTAATGGTTATATGATATATTTTAGCCTTAAATTTAACTAAAAAGCCGCATGATAGTTTTTAAGTCACATCATTTATTTGCGACAAGAAAATACTTGGTTAAAGTACCATAGCTGAAATCCATTCGTTATTTTTAAATATTTAATTAATTTATTTTAAAATGACCCAAAACAATAATCAATTCACTCAAACTACATATTTTGGCTATATAAATAAATGATATTGATAAAAAAAACAAAAAAACAAAAGTTGTCACGTGACTTTAACTCCTAATGTTGAAACAACAAAAATGTATCGGATTTGGTAACGTACGGTGAACACATTGAATTATGTTTTTGAACAAATTAAATCATAACGTATTGGTTGTGACTAATTTAACTCATGCTGTTAATTTTTTTCTTAAACCATCTATGTGTAATACACATGTGGTGTAATTTTTTTTCTAAAAAAAAATCCTTCAATACGACTCTCTCTAAGTTACACCGGCATATGAAGCTCTCAAGTAAATCATCGTTTGTCAGCAATTCGCTCTTCAATTACATTTGCATCAACTCTATGAAACAACAAGTGATGAAGGATGTAGTTCCCTTGAAGAACTTGAGTTGAGTGAATCAAATTCTACTATTATTTGTTTTTGTTTTCCATAATTTTAACATTTTTCTTTGCTTCAGATTTGTCTTGAACAGTTGACAAATTAGTTTTGGTTCATCTTTTTTGGCATGCTTGAGTTTCTATCCTCTTTCATTTCCTCCATTTTCCTTCTAAGAAACAAAAAAGAACATACGTTTAAACAAACAATAGAGATCAAATTGATCACAACCGTTACTTTAATATCTAATGTGTTCAAAAACATAATTCGAAACATCCATTGTACATTACCCTCTACAATATTGTCTAAATTGCTTTTTACTCAAAATTAAAGTCGCAATGGATAAGTTAAAACAGAGCATAAGAGCTAAAAACATATTTTACCTATTTATCTTAATCATGTAATCTAATGAGTTAGACTTGGCATAACTTTGAGTTAATTAATCCATATCTATTAATGATTAATATTTGACTTGGTATCAACAACTTACTAAGCATAATTTAAGGAAAGAAATGGAAAACAACGTTTTCAATTTGACAACAACGTTTTTGAGATTGCTGTCTGCAGAGACGTAATCAATTAGAAGTTGAACTGATTGAAGATCTACCTTCCACGTTGAATCCAATGTTTTTCATTTAAAATACATTATGCCTATTACTTTTTGTCATAAACTGATTATCAAGGGAATTAATTATTAAAATTCAATATTTATGAAAAGAACAAAAAGATAGAGTACTGGTTAATATAAACGACAAATTAGCCCCCCACGTTTATTTATTGCTTCTTTCCATTTGGCCTCCTCTCATTAAAAGTATAAATTATTATTTAAAAATGTTTTAAAATCAAAATTGAGTGATCATTTCCAACACAACCTTTTGAAAAGGAGGTTCATCCATTCTTTCTGTTGCTTTGTGCAGATCGTTTGACCAATGAATTATTGTATCTTTCATCGTTTGATTCGATCCAATGTCCATCCTCGTTAGCTTGACATGATATTTGTGGCCAAATTTTTATAAGAACGTTTAGAGGTGTGGAGCATCACTTGGCCAAGCTAGCTAAGCATCCAAATTAATGGAGTTTGTTTATTGTCAAGTGAAATCAACTAATCTCAATTGTAAGGTCTTAATTCTTATTATGGGTTACTTTTTTTAAGTTGATAAAATTTAATAATCTAAAACAAATCTGGCTTTTGAAAAAGTAATATAATAATAATAATAACCACACTTTGTAGGGACTGATTGCTGAACCAAGCAGTAATTTCAAATTGTTTCTTACTTTCTTTTCATGAATTAAGAGTTTTCAGACAGGAAGACAAGTCTTGAGTTTATTTAGTTTTGGGAGATCTGGGTTTCCTTTTTTTACGAGGCGATTTGGAGTAAACACATTTTGGTGAATTTCTACCTCAAGTTTACTCGATCTTTGTGAATTGGAAAATCATTTTCGTTCGCGTAAAACCCACCTGAATTTCGTTGTCTTCCTTCATCATCTTTCCCTTTTTTCGATTTTAAAACATCTATGCGCTGTGTTTTTTCCATCGAGTTCAGCAGATTCAAGTATCGACCCGATCACTGTTGATTCAATTCTGAATAATGCCCAAAATAGTGCTGAAAGCAGGAAGTAGACCTCCATGGGTCGGTTTGGCAGCGGCTGTTTGGGTGGAATTTGGGGCTGGAAGTGCCTACAACTTCCCACTCTATTCTCCTCTTCTTAAATCTGTACTGGGTTATGATCAGCAGCAGGTGACGATCCTCGGAGTGGCTAATGATGTTGGGGAGAGCGTGGGTTTGCTTCCTGGAATTGCCTGCAATAAGTTTCCGCCATGGGCGGTGCTTTTGGTCGGTCTCTTGTTCTGTTTCGTGGGCTATGGTGTTATTTGGCTTGCTGTTAGCAAGACTGTCTCCAGTATTCCTTATTGGCTGGTAAGCGACCTTAGAAACTCTCTTTTCTACTTTTCTCTCTCTAGTTGATGACTTTTTTGGATTGCTTTTGCAATTGATTATCTGAATAGTTGGTGGATCTTTTGTTTTCCCCCTGCAGCTGAAAATTGTGTTATTCCATTGGTGTGGTTAATGATATTACTTAATAGATCTTGTTTTCTTAATGCATTTAGTTGTGAGGATTAGCTGACTCAATTAGTTTTAGGTCCTCCCTTCTTTTCTTCTGTAAGATTAGCCAGAAATTAGTTCCTTCAGCGTCGGAAAGTTTTCACTTTGTTTTATTTTGCCAACTGGTTCAAATCTCGAGTTTTTCTTCATTTTTTCCATTACCCTTTTGATTGCATTTGTAAATTCACTTCTCATTATGTCTGCATATTTTGATCCATCTTTCTGATTTTTTATGGCAATTATCCGATAGATTTAAACCAATGCCCAAATTTCCTTTTTGCATTGCTTTTTTTCATATGAAATGCACTAAATTAGCAACAAAAAACGACAGGATGAACATTATGTATTATTCATTCCTCTCATTAGACTTCTACCCAATGATGTTTTCTACTTTATAATTGCTTTGCCAGCTATGGATCACCCTTTGTATTGCCACAAACAGCAATGCCTGGTTTGGGACGGCCGTGCTCGTCACCAACATGAGGAATTTTCCTCTTAGTCGCGGCACTGTTGCCGGGATTCTTAAAGGTTACGTCGGGATTAGTGCTGCAATTTACACTGTCATTTTCAATATGGTGCTTAAAGAGTCTGCACTTCATCTTCTGTTGTTTCTCACTATCGGGATTCCAATTTTATGCTTGGCCATGATGTACTTTGTTCGCCCTTGTACTCCTGCTTCTGGAGAAGACTCTTCTGAGCATGTCCATTTTCTTTTCACTCAAGCTGCTAGTGTTTTGGTCGCTATCTTTGTTCTTGCCTCTACCGTTGTTTATGACACAATCTCTTTAAATGACGCCATTTCTTACACTTTAGTCGTGATAATGGTTATTTTGATGATGGCTCCACTCACGATTCCTGTTAAAATGACGTTGTTTCCGAAGAGACCAGTAGAGAGAGTGGATTCTTCAGATCCCCTCATTCATGGAGAAGAGGATTCAACCCAAAATAATCCGTTATTGGTGCCATCTTCATCGGCCACTGTGCTTGGGAGTTTTCAAGAGGAGGATGACGATTCGGATGTCCAAACACTTCTTGCGGTGGGAGAGGGGGCCGTGAAAAAGAAGAGGAGGCCCAAAAGAGGAGAAGATTTCAATTTTCGTCAGGTTATCGTTAAAGCCGATTTTTGGCTACTTTGGTTTGTATACCTTCTCGGTGTTGGTTCGGGTGTGACTGTCCTCAATAACCTGTCTCAAATTGGGGTTGCGTTAGGCGTAGATAACACCACATTGCTTTTGGCTCTCTTCAGTTTCTGCAATTTTGTCGGTCGACTTGGCTCCGGTGCCGTTTCTGAACACTTTGTCAGGTTTTAACTCATTCTTACTTAATTTTAATTATAGTTAGTTTCTTGATCTTATAAAAATTGTAGACTCCATATTATCTTTGGTTATTGGATGAAAGATTATCTGTAAATTCAGGTCAAGAATGCTTCCTCGGCCGGTGTGGATGATATGCTCTCTAATAATCATGATTGTAGCTTTCCTTCTCTATGCATCTGCCCTCTCTGGTACTCTCTTTATTTCCACTGCGCTGCTCGGTATCTGTTATGGTGTTCTATATTCTACAACGGTCCCAACCGTATCCGAACTTTTTGGGCTCAAACATTTCGGAGTAATATACAATTGTGTGCAACTTGGCAATCCAATTGGTGCGTTGATTTTCTCGGCTATACTTGCTGGATCCGTGTATGACGATCAAGCTGCTAAGCAAGGATCAACCACTTGCATTGGAGCGGAATGCTTCAGGTTGACATTCCTGATTCTTGCCGGAGTTTGTGGATTAGGTACGATCTTAAGTGTGATTCTGACGCTTAGAATAAGGCCAGTCTATCAAATGCTATACTCTGGTGGATCTTTCCGGCTGCCTCAAACTTCCGGCCACTGATGCTTGGAGGTAATATTTTGTAGCTTTCATTGAAACAAAGTCAGTTTTGAGTCCAAATCTTTGCCCCGGACTTGTCTGCGATGGTAGCGATTCTTTTGTTATGATCGAAGAGGAAAACGGTGGCGTATACTTTGTATACGTGGGAGAGATGTTTTAGATTTTCTGATAAAATATTATCTATTCCAGCTTCTAAATTCTTATGATTCATAAACAGATATTGATCATGTTTTGTTTATCAATTTTGGTTTTCATCAGTTTTTGATATTGGGTTTACAATTCAGTAAACTAAATTCTATAAATCCAAAGACAGTATTCATCGTGTCAGAATCGTCAAGATAAAATAGTTGCAAAACGTACATGAATTCATGAAATCACTTTGTTTGTTATTTTTCGTAAACCGTTGTTCAATTCGGGATCGAGGAGTTTGATCATCTAAGCAGAACGGTTTTGAATTTATATACAGTGACTTAGAGTAAATTTGACACATGACCAAACTTAAACTTCACCACTGTATCTACGCATTGAGTTTATTACTTTAATTAAATGCTAAAACTTAGATTTATTTAATCGCTTAATAGAGTTTGACTTTATAATAATTATATAATCCCACTGAACAATTGTTAAATAACTGCAAACACTGATTGCATGAAGATTCTTCTATTATGTTTCGTGGTAACGTAGACTTTGATGATCTTAGTTTATAAATTCTAAGTTTATAGGTCTATCTCTGCTCTGGGCACTCTCGAAAATCTAACTAGACATATATCTAGACGACAATTCAAATATCAGTTCAAAACTGTCCTTTGGGAGAGACATACAGAGACAAAGACAATACTGCAATTCTATTAAAAAATAAAAATGACAATAATTTAGAGAGAGAGAGAGTAATTAGCGGATCATGTCGTTCAACTCCAGTTGTAGTTAACAGTCATTCAGGCAAGAGAGAGACAGAGAGAGATTAGACCAATTCTACTAAAATGTGTAGATAGTAAGCAGGCACACAGAAGAAGAGACGATCTAAGCTACAACAAATCTATGGGGAAAGACAAAAAATTAGCATCTTTTACCCCAAATCAATAAAACAAACAAAACCCAGAAAAATAAAACAGACAAACATCAAAATAGAGAGAGACGATGATGATGATTCATGTCGGCCTCAAATCCTGAAACAAAGTATCCCACCTCACCTCTTTCTCCTCCACACCACTCAACCAGTACCCATCATCACCTCCATCTCCGCTCACATCATAATCAACAGGATCCAAAAAGCTATCCACCATAGCCCACCGCGCCGCCGCTGGACTTCCATTGGTAAGCAGCAACCTCTCCTGAGGAGCCACCGCCATCGTTCTATTCCTCTTCAACCTCGCTCCTCTCCATCTGGCCCCATGACTCGCCCTCGGCACCACCACTAGAGCCTTCTCCTGATCGTGCCGAGCCCAGGTCCGGCGAACATACTGAGCCAAGCACTTCTTCGCCTTCCCAAACGCAACCAGCAACCTGGCTATGGACCGAAGACTGGAAACCCTTTCCTTTCTTGCTAGCTTGAGGATCTCTAGCCTGTGTTTGGCTACGGAAACGCCCATGCTTTGGAGAAACTCGTGGTTGAAGAAGATTATGTCTTCTTCTTCAAGGTCGTTCTGGTCAAAGACTAGGCCGTATTCGTAAACCAGAGAAGGGTCCAGCCCCGTTTCCGATAACCAAGAGAACCAATCCATTTCTTTGAGTGATCTATCTCTGAAAATCAGTGCTATATGTAAACACAGTAGAAGAAAAAGTGGAACAGGGGGAATGAAAAAGACGAGTAAAGAAAGAAGAAGATCAGTGTCGGGAATTGGACATTAATTTAGGCACGCAAAGGGGACGGAGTAACGCTAGACTTATACTCATATTGATATAAATGAGAATGCAATCTTAATTGTTTTGAATTCTTTTGAGAAACGAGTAAAGCGAAAAAGACTTCCCTTCAATCACGGGTAGGCAAAGGAGGGTGAGTTTGGAGGCACTTTCTTAATTCTAATAAAATAATTTTTAATAATGTAATTAAATAATAAATTTTATTTTAATTTACTTTTGGTTATCTCCTCACTATTAAAATTGAAATGGATATATTTCTTTATATATTTTTTACATTAAAATCGAAATAGAAAGTAGAAGATGCGAGTTAAAGTGACGTTGAATTTCCCAATGACTGCCCATTATTCCCTTCTACCCTTTATAGACTTCCTTTTCTTGTTGTTCTCAGAGGGTTAATTAGTCTTTGACAACAGATGACTAATCACCTTATACCAATTAGTACACTATTATTGAACTCTAGAGAGAGAGAGAGATATGTCCATGTGAGAATGAATTATTCTGTTATGGGTTTTTATTTGGATTTTTTGACAAAAACAAAAACCTAGTTGTTTGAAACTGACATTTGGTTCAGCAGTGAAGTCGGAAGTTGATTCTTGAATGAATTACTTGATCTAATTAACACGGTTTCTGCTAGACCCAAATTTCAATGTTTATTATTTCTTCATCCATAACACTGTAACGGGCTCGGCTAGACTCGTTTAATTTTGGTTGGCGAGCCGATTAGGATTGAAAAATATATCTTTCGCCATCTGGAATTGGGAATAAACTATTCTTTTTCTATGATTTAATGTTGAGGTGAATTCTCCTACAGAATCTGGAATTGGGAATAAACTGTTCTTTTTCTACGATTTACTGTTGAGGTGAATTCTCCTACAGAAAATTTCCTCGTTGATTCATTTTTGTAACATATGAAATTTCTGGGAATAAATTTATATGCCCTAAATAAAATTGAATTAGTGAAAACCTTAATTAGAATTTAAAATTTAAAAAATATCAGCAAGTTAATAAAAATAATAATAAGGGTAAAATGTAATTTGGCCCTTACATTTTGGTGAAAAAGACAATTTACATCGTAAACTTGGGTAAAATGCAATTTGGCCCCCACATTATGGTGAAAATGGCAATTTGCACTGTAAACTCTGATAGTTGGCAAAAACAACCTTAATGTATTGATAATGGGCAATTCACCCCCCACCGTGCCATTTTTCGTTAAAATGGCACGGTTTCGTCACGTGTCATATTTTTCTACCCGAAATGCTCATGCCTGGAGTCAGAACTGGACCGGATTGGTTCGCCTAAATTTTAAAAACTAATAAGATTTCTGCAAAATCTGACTTCGACGAAGCCTCGCACTCTTGACCCTCAGCTCGCCTCTCTCTCGTCTCGCTCTCTCGCACTGCTCACTCGCCTCTCTCTCGCGAGTTGCCCCACCTGCACTGCCAGTCGACCTTCAACAATTTAAGCAAACAAAATAAACATGATTAAAATCACCAACCAACAATAAAAAACACAGTAGGAACATGCTGCAGTTCTGCCAACAAATTTAGGCGAACAGCCTAAACAAGGACAGAAAATGGACTTCAACAAATTCTATAAAAAAATCACAATAGACTAAACAAGGACAGAAAATAGACTTCAGCAAATTGCATCAATATTTAGCCAACACAACGAGATTTTACAAACAACCAAATTTGAACTAGATATGCAGCAATTGAGAAATACGATTAAAATCAAAATCAAAGTAAATTTTATCTAAAAAAAGAAGTAGCGATCCAAAACATGGGGGAACTTCACATTGGTACTTACACAGGCAATGGAGACAGGAGAAAGGAGCGAAAGTGAAAATCGAGAAGTGCAAGGACAGGGGGAATAGTTCTAGGGTTTGAAGGTGGGTATAGGGAGCGAGAGGGGACGAAGACTGGCGGTGCAGGCAGGGCGACTGGCGAGAGAGAGAACAGCGAGCAGTGCGAGAGAGCGAGGCGAGAGAGAGGCGAGCTGAGGGTCGAGAGAGCGAGGCTTCGTCGAAGTCAGTTTTGCAAAAATATAATTAGTTTTTAAAATTTAGGTGAACCGGTCTGGTTCTGACTCCAGGCAAGGGCATTTCGGATAGAAAAATACGACATGTAAAAAAACGTGTCATTTTAATATAAAATTAAACGGTAGTGGGTGAATTGTCCATTATCAATACATTAAAGTTGTTTTTGCCCATTATCTAAGTTTACGGTGTAACTTGTCATTTTCACCATAATATGGGGGCCAAAGTACAGTTTACCTGATGAGCTCCGACCTGCAAATAGGACTCAAGAACTCGAAGAAGATCGTTAGCTCCGGGTGACACAAATCTGAGAAAACC
Organism: Begonia masoniana; assembly: GCA_022432975.1. Taxonomy (NCBI): domain Eukaryota; kingdom Viridiplantae; phylum Streptophyta; class Magnoliopsida; order Cucurbitales; family Begoniaceae; genus Begonia; species Begonia masoniana. The sequence goes on from CM039514.1 coordinate 19,165,770, forward strand.
GAGAGTGAAAAATGTAAAAGAAATATCAAACGTGTTCGAAATTTAATAAAATTTTAGGTGAATCTTGTGAAGTGAGTGAGGTGTGTGCTGGTGAAAATCGTGGTCCATATTCGTTAAGATGAAGGATTTATATAATGTTTTTCGAGAATCGGCCGGTGAGTGCTTCAATGGAGCTTCCGGCAAGAGTTTCTTCCAAGGAAGATAACTCGATCCAAGGAATCGGTTAAGGCCACTCCTTGCTGTTTTCCGCTCTCAAAAGAGTGGAGAAGGAGGTGGCAAAATCCACTCCAACTAGCTACCAAGCTAGAAGAATGGTTCGGGGGCGCAACCCCTCGGTTGTTGTCAACCGAGCTTACCTTGGAAGCTCTTTGCTCCAAGCTTCTTCTTCTATTGAGAGAGAAATCCGTGGGTGCTCATAAATCAACCAAAAAAGTTACAAACACCAATGCCATGAATATATAGACCTAATGGTGGGCTTGGGCTTGGGCTTGGGCTTTGGCTTGGGCATGTCTTCAACTTCAATGGGCCAAACCAAGCCACCAACTAATCCTATCATTCATCTAATCCTAACATCCATATAATCCTAACATGCATCTAATCCCAGCATGCATCTAATAAAGTTTAAACAAGAAGGCCAACGTTTGCCAATAAGTTTGAAATTTCAAAAAAGCAACAAATATTAAAGCTCGGGAAGACAAATTCCCATGTGAGCATTAAAGGGCCTTTAGTCTTTCCACATGAGGAGATGCTTCGGTTGGTCAACGTCTCCACCTTTAATCTCCCACTTCAAGTCATCCACGGTGTCCTCCAAGTCTTCACACGAACCATGACCTACAAAAGAGACAAGTGTGTTAGTCAAATTGTGAACTCGGGTCTGGGATCGTGTAATGGGCCTACGGGGCACATCATCACCCGAGTTTACGGTGTAAAGTGTCATTTTCACCATAATGTGATGACCAAATTGCACTTTACTCTAATAATAATAAAAATAATAAAAAACAAAGCCTACATGTAACACCTAACCCTAACCCACTCCAATCTTTTTCTCGCAACTCTTTTCTCTCTCCTATGCCGATGGTGAAACAAAGGAAAAACCCATATTTTAGAAAACCTCCATTTCCTTTCTACGAAACAACAAGATTTCTCTCAATTCACTTCAACCTTTACTTGTGAAAATTTGCGAGCAACCTTTAGCAACATGATTTTGACAAAAAAAAAAATGAGTTTTGCTTCTGTACGTATATTTTCTATTCCGAAGGCCCTTATTATTAGGTCTAATTTCATCTTTGGTGCTAAAGAAAATGTTGAGCGCTGAGGAGGAGAGTTGCAGCGCAAGAAATCAGGTGTAGAAGAAAATACCTGGTTCGATTTCGAGCTCCGACACGAACCGGCCCTAAACCCAACCCAAAAATCAGTTCAGATTATCCATAACGAATTTAGTGAACCAGAACCGGTCTAGGTGAACCAAACTTGCTTCAGTCGATCTGAACCCGACCGAAACAGCTTTGAAAAATGCTTTTCTTTACTCCAAAACGATATGAACAGGTCCAAGATCAACCACTTAGACTTGGAATTAATTGGATAAAAATTCTATCCTCGATTCTATGAATTCTAACATGGAAAGTGAAACTTTAAGAGAAAAACCTAATGATTTCACTTTGATCGTTGATCTTAACTTTCCTCTAGGTGAGAAAGGAATTCTCAATCTTTTTGCAACTCTTAGAAACTGACTTTTGGAATTAAGGTAAGTAAATACCTTTAGCCGTAGACCCTATATTACAAAACATAGTGTAAAAACTCTATTTTGATTATATTTCTATTTTATTATTTGGAACTTGTTTTCTTTTATAGATATTCTTTTCATACAGCTTGTGTAATGATTTAAACCGTCAATAATGTATTATGGATATTTGTTATGGATGGAAATTATAGAAGTTGTATTGAAGAAATGGTAAAAAGTCTTAGGAATTGGTAAAAATAAAATTGTTTTGTTGGAACATACTTAATTGTAAGTGTAATAACTTTTGTTCTGATAATTGGATTACTATGAAATTTTGCAGTCTTAAACTAGACATGTAGAGGAAAAGAATGCCTTTAGAATAAAAGAATTTGGATGTATGTAGCAAAAATTATTTACTTTTTGATCTGATTAATGTTGTTTACATTTTTAAACTGCACTGTTTTGGTAAATGACTTTAAACTACGTCTTAGAGTGAGAATTTGAAGAAAGTTAAAGAAGGAAAAATATTTCTAACATCTTAGAGTATGTGGCCATGTAATTAATTGAACAACCAATAAGATGCTGACAGCTGTCACTCTAGGATTAGTGACTAATAATGTCATTAAGGTGTAATTAGTGGGTAATTAAGATTAACTAATTCTGATTTGTTAAGTTAATCTTGATGATTAGCTTATAACTAAAAATGAGTTATTTTAATCTAAGCATGATTAAAAGATAATTAAGCATGGTAATTTTGTAATAAACCATGCAAAGAAAGATAAAATAGTATATTTTTATAGATAAATTGGACAAAAGGGTAATTTTGTCCTTAGACCTCTCTAGAAACTTGTTTAAGGGCTGAAGATCAACAATATTTGGCGCAAAACCAGAGAGGGGAGAAGAAAGAAAATGAGAAAGAAGAAAGAAAAAGAGGAGAAGAAAAAGAGAGAAAAAATTAGAGTTTGAACTTGCTCCTCAAAGAAAAGTTGTTCAGCTTGAGGAGACAATTCTAAATGACTAAAAATCAGTTCTTTAAGGTAGAAATTTCATGGGAAAGGAGGAACCTTCAATAGATAAGTAAATCCTATATTAGAATATTTAATTTAACTTTATTACATTGTTTAAGTGGAGATAGATTTAAATTGTCCTTGGTGCTAGTTAGACTTAGAATTTTGATTGGCGATTGAAGTGATTAAATGGATATTGTTTTGATATGAAATGAATGGTGTTTTATGAAAATTTATGTTTTCAAATTTTATTGTGATGTTAAAAAGGAATGGTTTGAAAACATTGTTTTAAATCAATGTGATATGCTGGTTTTCAAAATGATTTGCATGGGTGAGTTGCATGGTTTTAAATTTGCATGGCATTGACTTTAAAAAATATATTAAAACATACATTTAAGGAAAAGAGGAAGTTGACAATCTTTGCAACAGATAAACCCAATAGTTGGACATGCCTATTCGTGTGCTGTGTGTCCTTAACACATTTTATAAAACCTCAAGAGGAAGCAATGCATAGGGTCCTATAGCCCTGCCAAAGAAAGCCCAGGAACGTGTAGGATTGTGTGATGGTTATACATGTTAGGATTAGAGTGTGTTGCATTTTTAACAAAAAAACATTTTGTTGTTAAAAGATGCATTGGAGTTTTCTTGAAAATATGGTTTTAGTCATGCAAAGTTCATTCTATTTGCATTGAATTTATTTGATGAAAATGATTTCAAACAATGGTTGAGTGATTTCAAAAGATTAATTTCGAATATACATAATTTTATAACATTTGTATGGCTTTTAGACGAACATGATTTTTATGATTTTTAAAGAATCATTGTAGTGGAAGTTGGAGATTAGCCCTATATGGTGTTAATAAAGTTTGGATTAGTTATTCTATGTGTTAGATTTATTTACTGGGCAAAAAGCTCATTATGTGAATAATCTATTTTTTTAAGATACCAAGAACGTTCATCGGGAGGAAAAAGAAAATGCAATATAAAAGTTGCAAAGTGTAACACCCGAAACTTTGTACATTTTGTCCTAGTAAATATATGAGGAATTACTTTAAACGATTGACGAAAATAATAAAGGATGAGATGAAAATTGGTAGAAGATATTTAAAGTTATGGTTTCAATAAGTTTATTGATTTGGAAGAAAAAGGAAAGAAAAGTAAAGAGAAAATGAAGAACAAAAAGGGGCAATTGATTTAAAGTGGAAAAGTCAAAATTTAAAAGTAAAATTTTGGTGCAATGTGGAGCAATTCACGTGAGAATGAGGAAGAAATGAAGAGTGCAAACTACATGTAGTGTGACCAAACTACATGAAGAAAAGTGAGGAGAAAAGGGTAATTTGATAAAGTTATAATTTAACTTTTATTACATTGTTTAAGTGGAGATAGATTTAAATTGTCCTTGGTGCTAGTTAGACTTAGAATTTTGATTGGCGATTGAAGTGATTAAATGGATATTGTTTTGCTATGAAATGAATGGTGTTTTATGAAAATTTATGTTTTCAAATTTTATTGTGATGTTAAAAAGGAATGGTTTGAAAACATTGTTTTAAATCAATGTGTATGCTGTTTTCAAAATGATTTGCATGGGTGAGTTGCATGGTTTTAATTTGCATGGCATTGACTTTAAAAAATATATTAAAACATACATTAAGGAAAAGAGGAAGTTGGCAATCTTTGCAACAGATAAACCCAATAGTTGGACATGCCTATTCGTGTGTGTGTGTCCTTAACACATTTTATAAACCTCAAGAGGAAGCAATGCATAGGGTCCTATAGCCCTGCCAAAGAAAGCCCCGGGAACGTGTAGGATTGTGTGATGGTTATACATGTTAGGATTAGAGTGTGTTGCATTTTTAACAAAAAAACATTTTGTTGTTAAAAGATGCATTGGAGTTTTCTTGAAAATATGGTTTTAGTCATGCAAAGTTCATTCTATTTGCATTGAATTTATTTGATGAAAATGATTTCAAACAATGGTTGAGTGATTTCAAAAGATTGATTTCGAATATACATAATTTTATAACATTTGTATGGCTTTTAGACGAACATGATTTTTATGATTTTTAAAGAATCATTGTAGTGGAAGTTGGAGATTAGCCCTATATGGTGTTAATAAAGTTTGGATTAGTTATTCTATGTGTTAGATTTATTTACTGGGCAAAAAGCTCATTATGTGAATAATCTATTTTTTTAAGATACCAAGAACGTTCATCGGGAGGAAAAAGAAAATGCAATATAAAAGTTGCAAAGTGTAACACCCGGAAACTTTGTACATTTTGTCCTAGTAAATATATGAGGAATTACTTTAAACGATTGACGAAAATAATAAAGGATGAGATGAAAATTGGTAGAAGATATTTAAAGTTATGGTTTCAATAAGTTTATTGATTTGGAAGAAAAAGGAAAGAAAAGTAAAAGAGAAAATGAAGAACAAAAAGGGGCAATTGATTTAAAGTGGAAAAGTCAAAAATTTAAAAGTAAAATTTTGGTGCAATGTGGAGCAATTCACGTGAGAGAGGAGGAAGAAAATGAAGAGTGCAAACTACATGTAGTGTGACCAAACTACATGAAGAAAAGGTGAGGAGAAAAGGGTAATTTGATAAAGTTATAAGTTAACTTTTAAAAAGGGTTTAAACCCTTCTGCTTCCCACGATTCCCCTTTGCATTCTTCCATTTCCAGCCAGCACTCCCAAGCCCTAGCTCCCATTTGGTGAAGATTTAATGTAAGTTTGGATTTTTGGTTCATTGTTACTCAATTTTTGGTGTTTATGAGTGATAAACTTGAGTTTGTTGAAGTTTGATTGGAGTGGGTTTCAAAACCCTAACACCTATGAATTTTCTTTCAAAAATGGATTGTTTGATGAATTAAATGTGTTTAAATGACATTTTAAGGATTGGTATTGGATTGTAGTAAGAAATGGTGCCTTAGTTTACAAAAAAGGAGAAATTGGTTTTGAAAATGTCAAAAACAGAGCAGCTCGGGTTTTTGAAATTCTGCTCTATATTCTGAATTTTATTTGCTGTATGATTTGCACCATTAGAAAGAGGACTCTTAGAGGAGTCCATAAGACTTGAGATCACTCAATTCCGAGTTATATCGAGAAAGTTATGAGCATTCGAAGTTGGACAAAAAATTTAAGTGTGAAAATATGAAAATTTACTTGTGTGTGTTAAGTGTTTAATTTTGATTTATTGTTAGGTTATTTGCGATTGGCAAAAGAAAATCTGAGGACTTTCAAGCTAAATTGCAAGGGACCCGAGGTAAGTTCACATGATTTGTTTGGTCGATTCGGCCTACACCACATGAAACTGTCGTTATTAAGGCTATTGATGATTTTATTGCTTTAGCGTAGGTTGGATGGGTAGTTAGGATATTTATGATTATATAATGTCTTTTCTAAGTTTTATGCATTATTTTTATGTTTTCTTTATATTTAATGCATCAGACTTGCCCATGCATCATATTTTCTGAAAAAGCATGAAAATGAAATTTTGCATACGTTTTCATGAAAAGAAATGACTAATGAAAAGATATGAATGCATGTAATCCCGGTCATGTCGGGGTGGGGTTCAGACATGGCTGTTCTGAGAGGAGGAGCATGTTTTCCCCCCAGTAGATGGAAAGGGCTATCTAACCGCTAGATATGCCCTCTCCATCTGGTGAGAGTAAACCCCTAATAACACCTCCCGTTATGTAACTAAAGAATGAAAATGAATACATGATTTTATGAACTGCATATGCATAGCATGCATTCTCATTTCCGTTGATTTACTGAGCCTTTAGCTCATAGATGTCTCTGTTGTGTAGGTGACATAGAAGATCAAGGTGAGGATTTAGTACCTCGACTTGATGAGTGACGCGGTTGATGGATGATGATACTGGTGGTGTGCTTGGGACTGTCGGAGCGAAATCGACTCGTGGGTGATGTATTTGTATTTTGGGGTGATGTGTTGGTATTTTGGGGTGATGTATGAGTATTTTGTGTATGTATAGGCTTTTGGGTGGTGATTAGGCATATACATGTAAGTTAGAAACTTGTAAAGTATTTTAAAACGTTTTCAATGTTTTGATAGAAAAGTTAGGAATTTAGTGGAAAGTTTTATGTTTATGCTTAATGGATAGTTTGGACAGGTGATTTTTGGTTTGATGATAAGTATAGGGTTATGCTGCCCGATTTTATGCACGAATGTTTTTCGTTGGTAATGTTTAATATCTAAAATAATGTCGCTCGAGAAAAATGAATAAAGTTGAAGTCGGAAAGTAGAAAAAAAAATTATACGATAAAAGACAAGTCATGTGGGGACCCGCAAGGGTCGCCACAAGTTATGGTATCAGAGCACCCAGGTTTGAAAATCGGTTCTGTAGACTGCCCGATAGCACAAGCCACTACACGGTCATGCTTCCTCAACTGTATGTGCGTTTATGAGTTTTTGTATTTTCTTAGATTTATTTTGTTTATAATCTTGTATAGGATTCAAAAATTTGGACAGAGACAGAAATGAGAGGGACAACACCATCGAAAGATTTACTTTTCAAGCAATAAAAAGGGCCAACAAGACTCTTGTTTCTTATTCTATGATGGCCTGGGAGAAGTTTAAAGACGGATGCTCAGTGCATTTGGCTAGTATGATTGATACTCGGATTCTTGGCGAGGTGAAGTTAAATGATGTTCCGGTTGTCCAAGAGTTTTCGGAAGCTTTTCTCGACAATCTTCCTGGTTTGCCTCTTGAACGAGAAATTGAGTTTGTTATTGATGTATATCTAGGAGTTGAGCCTGTGTCAAAGAATCCGTATATACTGGCGCCTACGAAATTGAAAGAGCTAAAATCTCAGCTTTAGGAGTTGGTTAGTAAAGGTTTTGCACGACCTAGTTTTTCTCCATGGGGTGCTCCTGTTCTGTTTGTGAAGAAAAAGAATGGGACACTCCGAATGTGTATCGATTACAGAGAATTGAACAAGCTAACGATTAAGAATAAGTATCCACTGCCTCAGATAGATGACCTATTTGATCAACATCAAGGTACCCGAGTTTTCTCAAAGATCGACCTACGCACTATCAACTGAAAGTTAGAGCTGAAGATGTTCCGAAGTCTGCATTTCGCACTAGATATGGGCATTACGAGTTTCTGGTAATGTCCTTTGGGCTTACAAATGCTCTGCAGCCTTCATAGATCTGATGAACTGCATTTTCAGGGAATATTTGAACAAATTTGTCATTGTCTTTATCGATAACATCTTGGTCTATTCACGGACAGAAGATGATCATATGAAGCACTTGAGGATTGTTCTATCAACTTTGAGGCAACACAAGTTGTACGCAAAGCTTTCAAAATGTGAATTTTGGCTGGACCGAGTAAATTTTCTAGGGCACGTTGTTTCAAAAGACGGAATTTCTGTTGATCCAACCAAGATATAAGCTGTCAGAGACTGGCAACAACCGAGAGATGTTAGAGAAGTTGTAACACCCGGGATTTTTTTTAAAGGAAAAATTAGAGAGAAAATAAAAGAATAATAAAATAGTTGTTTTAATTAATTTAAAAAGAAAAGTGAATAAATTTGGTTGAATTAAAGCCGGGTATGGGGTGAGAGTTAATTATAGAAATTTAACGGTTGATTGTATAAGAGGAGATGTAATTTGTATTAATGTTTAATAGGATAGATAATTATTATAATTATAATTATAATTATAATTATAATAATAATAATTATTATTATTAATTAAAACACAGAATGGCCGAAGCCATTCTGTTGTTCTTGCTCGAGCGCTCGAGCGCCAAAGACCGAACGGCGAAGGAGAGACGCGAGCGACGATCGACGGCCGGTTCACCATCGATTTTCGATGTTCTTCGGCCAGACGACGGCGACGAGCGAGTTCAGGTTGTCTCCATGCACGAACCGAACGGTAAGCCCTATTTTTTTACCCTGTTTCGGTTCTATTCATGGCCGAGGGTGACGAGCTTGATTAAGCTCCGATCACCGGCCATTTTTGGGCAGTCTTGGCCTGAGATTGCCAGACTTTAGGCTGGCAATAATTGCCTGGCCGTGATGGGTTCTGTTTGGGCGAAGGGCAACAAGCCCTATTCGGGCAATTCGAGTTTTGTGGTGTGTAGCCTCGGAATTTTGGTTAGTTTATGCTAATTGAGGGTGTGGGTGGTTGATTAGTGAGGAAATGAGAGAGTTTTGATAAAAAACCAGAAAAGGGAATTTTCCGATTAAGGGGGCAGATTCGGGTTTTCTGATATTTGACCTAGCTACGGTTGTTTGTTTTAAAATTCATTTTGGAAGGTTAAAATAGGTTATTAGAGGAGTACGTAGCCGCTGGAATCATTCGATTCCGATATCCGACGCGAAAGTTATGCATGTTTGAAGTTTTGGGTCGATTTTTACCGAACCCAAATTAGTGGCCCGTTTAGTTAGGTTTTAGTTGGATTAGGCTAGAAATAGTAGTTTGAGAGTAATTGGTGAATATAGGTTTGATTTTAATGAAGTTTGAATATTTGTCGTAGGTCGAGCCTTAGGTGGACAGGTAACCGAGTATCCTCAGCGAGCTTGGACGCCAGGTAAGTAGAGGATGTTTGTATTTTACCTTCGGGCCCACACCATGGAACGGTAGGGAATTGTTTGTTTGCTTTGTTTGGTTGTTTATTTTATTTGGGGTTTGAGTATTGATTTGTTTGGTTGTTTATTTCATTTGGGGTTTGAGTATTGCCTGGACATGCATCATTGTTTTTAAACTACGAAACGAATGAGTTTTGAGCATGGCTTGAATAGTGAGCTTGAAACGTAAGGGGTGGTGTGAGTATGAAACGTAACTAAGAAAGAATAAAGTTGAGTAGAGTCGCCAGGTTATGCAAGATGCCGGGGAGGCACTTGTAATATGCCGGGGAGGCATTTTGCCGGGGAGGCAGTAAGTTGGGACTCTACTCGAGATATAAAGTTGAAAATACATAAGTGTCGTGGGAGGAGATTGTGTGCTGCCGTCTAATGGGGGGGACCCGGGTGTGAGCTGGCCAATCTTGCTCCGTGGGTCAAGGCGTGGCCGTCCAATGAGCGGAGAGCTCGGATGTGTGCTTACTTGATTCATGTATGATCGACATGGGAGGAGATTGTGTGCTGCCGTCCAAAGGGGGGACCCGGGCGTGAGCAGGCTGATCTTGCTCCGTGGGTCAAGGCATGGCCGTCCAATGAGCTAGGAGATCGGATGTGTGCCTACTTGATTCACGTGTGAAAGTGGAAAGATTAAATAAAACGAAAATGAAATGAAAACAATAGAGTGAGTAGAGATTTCATGTGTTAGGGCGGTGTGGGTGCATCGTGCATGTTTACATTTCTTTTCCCTACTTGCTAAGCATTAGACTTATGTTTTGTGTTCTATGGTGTAGGTGACGAGATTTACTCAGGTGAGGTGGATGAGACAGCCCAGGACTAGGCAGCAGTTGGTGATGCATGCAGTATGCCGGTGCGGGCTATTGTCGGGGCGCTTCGACCATGGTCTTCGGGGAATGTAGGGCTTTGTAGTTTGGTAGTTTATTGTTGATGTTTGTGACAGTTATGGTATAACTATTTATATTTGTTGTATATAGTCATAGTTAAGGGTGATGTGTCGCCCTATACTGTGGACTTTCTTCACTTAAGGATGTTAGTATTATAGTTTTTCTCTTTACTGCTATTTGGAGATTTAGTATGCTGGATGGTTGAGTGGATATTTGAGTAAAAGTATTTGGATCTGGTTGAGAACTTATTTAGTTGCAGGTACCTAGCATTTTGGAGGCGCCATTTTCAGGCGTTACTTTACCGAAATTTTCGGGAAGGACGCCGTGGTGCTTAAAGGTTAGGATTAAGGGAAATTAGTAAGTCTAGGCAGCTAGGTATGCCATAAGAGAGATTCGGGAGACTTAGTTTTACATTCCGCTGTGTCAGTTTTATTTTATGTTTTAACGTGGGATTGGTTAGCAAAGTAGCGCACTGAGCCAGGGTGGGTTCGGGGGCGTTACAAGATGGTATCAGAGCATAAATGGTCAAGTCGTTCAAAGGATTACCCGACAATGCCGGCCGCCATGCAATGTGCTTCACCGACTGTAAGTATTTCTATATTTTTTGTTAGTTTATATCTAAGATTAGATTGGTTTAACCTCTGTTCGTTTTATGATTGTAGTAGACTAAAAAATTTCGAGTGTACCAAGACAACTTTGGTGGATCCCTTAAGCCACTTCATAGACGTAGTAAATCGATAGTTCGAATAGCTAGGACTTTTATTGGAGAAAGTGAAACAGATATTAGAGAATCTTAGGATGAGAGTAAGTCTAATACCCTAAGAATGTGGGAAAAAGGGTAGAGTCGATCCGAGTTAAATTTAGTGATAGTCGTTAAGAAAGGTATGAGTTATATCTTAGTGTTAAAATGATGCGAACATGTTGGGTTGAATGTAAGGCGCTATATCTTAGTGTTAACCTAGGTGTTTGTAAGAATGGTACGCCTAGGATTGTTACCCTTAAGGATAAGATTAAAATATATAGCAATTTGACCCTAGTTAGCAAACCCTTGGGAGTACGAGAAAGTATTAGGATAAGATGAACTAGATAGAAGTTTGAAATTGAGAATGAAATTATTTGGAGACACCTTAGACCGTCGTAATGCCATTACTATGAAATTATGAGGTTAGAATGAGAGGTTAGAATGATTAGAAATTTAAATGCCTTGATTAAGTAGAGCCTCTTGGATTAAGATGATGTTCGGAGATTTAGAATAATGTACGCGATGTTAAGAGGTATGATAAATCAGCGAGAGGGAGTACCATTGTAGAAATGTAACAGGTAGGAAACTGAACAAGTAGGAAGAGCAAAATAGAGTATATTTAATTATTAAAAACTTTGGAGAGAATTCCGAGAGAAATTCGATATATGTATTAGTATTGAGAAGAACTTGGGAAAGATTTAGTAGTGTACGAATTTGGTGACTAGTTTATGCTGGAGTTGATAAGCGTAGGATGTAAGTTAGAACTCGAGTACTTCTAGATAAATTTAGAGATTAATGAATAAGAAGGAAAGAAAGGACTCACATAGAGATTTTATGAGTAAACTCAGAGGAAGGTTAGAATCTGAGGTCTATACCTTAAGTATCTAGTAGTGTATGATTTGAGGAATGATAGAGTTTCAAATGAGAGGAACGGGAACTTGCACGAAAAGTATTTGAGTGACTTAAGGATAATGTTAAGTTAGAAAGTTCTAAGGTTCGACTCGTATGTAACGAAGTCGAAGCTGTTGATGTCGTAACTAGATTAGGCGAGAGTTGGTAAGCTTAAGAGTTGGCGAACTTAAGAGTGAGATGCGAATGAGAACTCGAGTATTAGTAGAGGATGAATAAGAAAATAGAGGTTGAGAGATGTAAGCTAGAAAAACGAGTAGATTAAATTCTAGATGTTCGGCGGACATATAAAAGAAAGAAGTGATAAGATTAGTTAACTATGAGAGAGAGTTTGGATAAGAGAGTTAGCCATTAGAAATTGTGTATTCCATGTAAAGCTGAAAAACTTAGAGGATTATTAGAGGGAATGGATATCAAGATCCTCGTTAGAATTTAAACGGTTATGTTGCGATGAGTGAATGATGGAATATATGGTTAGTGTGTTTAGAATTTTGGAAATCCAGGAAATGTCAGTACTGTAACGACCCTTACCCGTATCCTAATTTTACCGTATAAAAATTTTCTTTTCTCTTTTTCTTTTATCCTAAGTAATCTTAATGACTTAAATTCTGAATTTATAATCATTTAAATCACTTAAAGAAATATATGAAAACAGTTGATAACATTTAAAACTTAAAAGCAGCAAAATGCATAAAGGTATGAAGTCCATAATTCCTCTCGGGTTTCTTCAATGTGAACAGTGACATAAGACTGTGTTTCCTCTCGGGTTTCTTCAATGTGAACAGTGACAGAAGACTGTGCGGACGTTGAAAAGACAGAGGCTTCGTGGACATTTAAAAAGACAAAGGCTTCGTGGACATTTAAAGACTGAAGGCATCGTGGACGACGAAGCTAGAAGGCATCGTGGACGTCGAAACCCGCGTCTGTGGTCAATGGAGACCGTGGACAATAAAGACAGAAGGCTTCGTGGACGACGAAGCCAGAAGACATCGTGGACGTCGAAGCCAGAAGGCTCTGTGTGTAACGACCCCGGCCAGGAGCCGTCACGTATTCATAATCTTTCATTAATCGTTCGCTTGACTTTTACTATTATTACATCTTCTCTAACTCTCGACAGACATTCACATTTGCATAATACATATTTTTTTTTTTTTTTTTAAACTGGAAACAGAGACGTAGAACCATCAAGGAAGACGAATCCTCTCGTGCACGATTTCCTACACCTCGTCGGCTCAAACTCTCACAGAGTCGAGCGACTAGGCTCGGTCATCGGTTTCTTGACAAAATTCAGGCAAGGAAGGAATGCCCTCAACTCTCTTAACATAATTCTACTCGGGTTTGCATGGGTTGCATATGTTGACAATCCACAGGAATTTCATCGTCCGGTCATCACGTGCATTGCGCGTGACTCGCTTAACACTGCCTAAAAGGAGACATCTTCCAGTGGGCACGTGGGCCTCGCGTGCTCAATTAAAACATCATCCGGTGACATCCACCGGTCACTAGTCGACAAGATAACATTCACAACTTCCGGTGACGTCAGCCAACATCCACCGGTCGCTAAACGACAAAACACATTCTGCATCTACCGGTGACGTCAGCCGGAAGACTAAACCATCAAACTACTATCATTCGGCATCTGCCGATGACGTCAGCCGGAAGACTAAATCATCAAACTACTATCTTTCAGCATCTGCCGATGACGTCAGCCGGAAGACTAAATCATCAAACTACTATCTTTCGGCATCTGCCGATGACGTCAGCCGGAAGACTAAACCATCAAACTACTATCTTTCGGCATCTGCCGATGACGTCAGCCGGAAGACTACCTCATCCAGCTTCCATCTTACGGTAGAAAACACTAAATCATCAAATGACACCTTCCAACAGAAAGAACCACAACTCATTCAGAATGCATATAGCGGAAGACTTAAGCTACAGATCATTTATAAATCTATATAATCATTCCCTGACTCAGTGATCAACTAGACAGTCTCAAGGCTCATGATCAACTAGACAGTCTCAAGGCTCAACATTATAAAATAATCTCATCCTACTTAAACTACCATATCCTTTATTATACTGAAACAAAAGAGCATTAACCAGGGGTCATAAATCGCCTTTCCAGTCCTGCACTGTCATTTTGAGCTTCCTCCAGCAACCAGCCTTAAGCATCCTCTTTGAACAAAGTATCCTCACCTGAACCTTCTTCACCTACACCATAAGGTTCAACTATAAGCCTAATGCTTAGTAAGGAATGCATGCTGACAGATATACATGAGTGCACAAATTAAAGAACACAAGTTCATAAACGTTTCTTCATTCATGTTCATTTTCATTATTTACATGGCATGTATTAAGGCAGGAAACGAGGGAGGAAGGCAGGGGTACATAGTCATTTACCTATCGCGGCAATCATAGTAACGACTTGCTCGGCCTCCACCAGTGGGAGAATTCGCGAGCCATACATGTCATCAACTCGGCCTCCACCAGGGGAGAATTCGCGAGCCATACATATCATCAGCTCGGCCTCCACCAGGGGGAGAATCCGCGAGCTATACTTGTCATGGTCTCTTTTCCCCGTCCTGCACTTAATCATGATTACATTTACTTTTCATGTTCTTAACTCAGTCATAGACGTGGACTCAATACATAAACATGAAGTTCACAGAGAGAAATCATACCATAAGGACAAGCAAAACATCCTGTAACTTAACATCTTCTTACACAATTTCTTCATATCATGGCAATAACTAGTCATAGTCAACAGACAGACATCTCAATGATTTCCTAATACCCTTGCGGTGTAGGGCCCTAGTGGCCGGAAATCTTAATACATTCACTTATCTGGTTTCCTTAGCAATCCGAGCTTCTTCCCTTTAAACTTCTTCACCTAAACATGTACATTACAGTAGTTAAAACAAAGGTCCTAATAGTTCTATTCATAAATCGTCCTAGGACTCTAATAGCTAAGGTTACTCCGAATCCTCTGTTTGACACACTGCAGTCTGAAATCTGAACTAGGTGGACAGGTTTTACCATTGATTAAATCCGAGTTGGTTACTTTGAAATGTTCAGAATCGATTTGGGATGACATTTCTACTCTCAGACTTAAAAGGGTCTTAAACTACTCGGCCACTGCTAAGAAAATTCCGAACTCAAATGCCGAGCTGAAAGCAGAACATTAATCACTAATCAATGACTACATTGTCCATTTCATACCTCGGGTGCGGATTTGCAGAGAAAAGCAGGCTGAAACCAGCCGTCAGCAAGGGAAGATTCTGGTAGCCGAGAGCAAAAGCTTGGGAGAGAAGGAATCGCCGAGAGGGGATGTCGGCTACAGTGGTAATAAAATGAGGTTTAAGGTTTCCATTTTCTATTTATACTCAACCCATCAATCTTAATTACAAAACTGCCACCCAACCTAGTTTTACTCTACTTGTAATAAATTTGTCTTAACCTTAAATTTAAATCATAAAGGTTAAATAAGAGGGTGACAATGAAAATGGTCAGAGAATCACCTGGCCGAAATGTCGGGTGTTACATCCACCCCTCCTTAAACAAAATTTTCGTCCTCGAAAATTGCTCAAGTAAATAACTCTGGATAATTGTCCAACATCTCCTGCTGTCTTTCCCATGTGACTTCTTCAATGCCGTGATTCGTCCATAAAACTTTCACCAATGGAATCTCCTTGTTTCTCAAAGTCTTGATTGTATATTCCAAAATCTGTATTGGTTTCTCCTCATACTCCAGTGTCGGCTCTAAACTAATATCTAATGGCTGGATGACTTGCATTGGATCACGCATGCACTTCCTTAACATTGACACATGGAAGACATTATGAACTTTATCCAATGATGGAGGCAGTTGCAGTCTGTAAGCTGTACTCCCGACTTTTGCCAAGACAGGGAAGGGTCCAATAAATCTCGGATTAAGTTTTCCTTTCTTGCCAAATCTTAAGACTCCCTTAAATGGTGACACCTTTAAGAATACTTCATCTCCTACTGCAAACTCGAGTTCCCTCCTCCTTTGATCTGCATAACACTTCTATCGGCTTTGTGCAGTCATCATTCTTTTTCGAATAGTGGCAATCTTATCTGACATTTGCTGCAGAATATCGGGTCCAATAAGTTTTGTTTCGCCAACCTCGTCCCAGTAAAGAGGTGACCTACATTTCCTACGGTACAGTGCTTCATAGGGTGCCATACCAATGGTGGACTGATAACTGTTATTGTAGGAGAACTCAACTAGCGGTAAATGTCTACTCGAAGTTGTCTGAAAGTCAAGTACACATGCTCTCAACATATCTTCGAGTATTTGAATAGTCCTTTCTGATTGGCCATCGGTCTGTGGGTGAAAAGCCGTGCTGAAAGATAACTTTGTACCTAATGTGCCTTGCAAACCCTTCCTGAATCGAGAGGTAAACCTGGGGTCACGGTCAGAAACAATGGATACCGGGATTCCATGCAACCTAATAATTTCCTGAACATAGAGATCAGCAAATTGGTCCATCGTATAGGTGGTCCTCACAGGTAAGAAATGGGCTGATTTTGTCATCCTATCAACCACAACCCAAATACAATCATGCCCTTTTGTCGTCTTAGGTAGTCCTACTACGAAATCCATAGCTATGTGTTCCCACTTCCATTCGGGAATAGGCAACGGCTGAAGAGTACCTCCTGGACGTTGGTGCTCTTTCAATGTTGTCAAAACTACTCTTAAATGTTCTGCATGGTCAGCTTCAGTCTGTGAGTATATCAGGATATCGTCTATAAACACAATTACAAATTTGTCCAAGTACCCCCGAAAAACTCGATTCATTAAGTCCATAAAGGCTGCAGGGGCATTTGTCAATCCAAACGACATGACCAAGAATTCATAGTGTCCATAGCGGGTTCTGAAGGCTGTCTTTGGTATATCTTCTTCTTTAACCTTCAGTTGGTAGTAACCCGAACGTAAATCTATCTTTGAAAATACCTTAGCTCCTTGCAATTGGTCAAACAAATCATCAATCCTAGGTAAGGGGTACCTATTCTTGATTGTCAACTTATTTAGTTCCCTGTAGTCTATGCACATTCTAAGAGAACCATCTTTCTTCCTTACAAATAAGACTGGTGCACCCCAAGGAGAACTGCTGGGGCGAATAAATCCCTTGTCAACCAATTCCTGCAGTTGGACCTTCAATTCTTTCAACTCAACATGTGCCATACGGTA
Source organism: Begonia masoniana (assembly GCA_022432975.1). Lineage (NCBI taxonomy): Eukaryota > Viridiplantae > Streptophyta > Magnoliopsida > Cucurbitales > Begoniaceae > Begonia > Begonia masoniana. Next base: position 19,182,857 of record CM039514.1, read on the forward strand.
AGGATTCTTAGATACAGGTGATGCCTCGGGGTATGTATCAATTACAAATTCTATTTCCCTATCAGATGGTATACCCGGTAAGTCATCCAAGAATGCCTCGGGAAACTCTCGGACTATAGGAATATCTTGTAGCTCAATTTTATTCTTCACCCGATCATCTATTACACTAGCCAGGTAGCTCTCACAACCACTTCTCAGCATTCGGTAAATTTCTAGTGAGGATATAATTGGTATCTTACTTATTTTAGGAATAGCTTGGAAGGAATAATGATTACCATTTGGGGGTCTAAAATCAACTATTCCGGATCTACAACTTATTGTGGCATGATGCCTAAATAACCAATCCATCCCTAATATCACTTCATACCCTTTTATGTCAATAACAATTAGTTCCGCATAGAGGTTCCTATCCCCTAGGGACACAACGTCACCAATAACAATCTGTTCTGAATGTAGGGACTTCCCTGATGGTAACATAACACTATATGACCTTTCAGCTGGTAAAGATCCTATGTTATGATTGTATACAAACAAGGTTGATATAAACGAGTGTGTGGCCCCTGTATCTATGAGTGTATAAGCAGCAAAACCACAGATCATGATAGTACCTGATATGACTGTATGCTGAACAGCTCCCTCATCTTCCATCAACGCATACACTCTGGGTACAACTCTTGCACGATTCGGGTCTGGTGGCATGGGGCAGTCTCTGACTAAGTGTCCGGTCTTATCACACCTGAAACAGCGGCCAGAAAGCAACTTGCACTCACCAGGGTGGTTCTTCTGACATGTAGGGCATAGAGGTGCCAGAGGTCTCTTTCCCTTTCCCTGGTCACCATTCAGGTTGAGGGGCCTCTTTATTCCCTGCTGTTGTTGCTGTGGTCCCTTGTTCTGTCGCGGCTGCCAACCTTTGTTCTGACGTGGTGGCGGTGGAATGTCCTTCATGAGTTTCTTTGGCTGCTCGCGCTGTGCATATGCTGTCATTTCTGCCTCTTCCAGCTCCAAGGCCTTAGCCGTCACTTCACCATAAGGTACATTATGTATCCCAGCAGTCTTCACTTTCATGTACAGACTTGGCTTCAGTCCTTGAACAAACTGATAAATCTTGTCTTCCTCATCCTCAATCATACGGGGAGCAAACCGTGATAAGGCATCAAATTCGCATATGTAATCCGTCACAGAGCCAGTTTGTCGAAGATTCATGAACTCCTTCTTCTTGTTGGCCCGTACAGTCCTATTAAAGTACTTGTCAAAGAAAGCAGTCTTGAACATCCCCCAGGTCATAGCTTCGGCATTAGCGGTGTTCTGGATCGAGTCCCACCAATGCCTTGCACTTAACTCCAAATGAAAGACAGCATAGGTGACCTTATCCCCTTCATCAACCTTTGCATACTTAAACATGTCTTCTATCTTTCGAATCCACTCCTCAGCATGAATAGGATCTGAAACATACCCATTAAACACCGGGGGTCGAAGCCGGTGAAAGCATTCACCCCCATGATCATGAGTTGCGTTAGTACTGGAGTTGCCTTGTTCTTCTCTAGCTGTCATCAGTCATTCTATCTGGTGAGATTGGCGCATGACTAACTCAGTCAATTGAGCAATAGCATTGCAATCCTCATTGGTCTCCCTCTGTTGACCTCTAACCATCTTGGGATTCCTAGACAAATCATTACAGGCATAACTTAAATTAATGACATACATGAAATCATAAATACTTACAGTTGCTGGGGTGTGCTCAAGTGACAGTCAGTGCTGGAAGGCAGTCTACAGAATCGGTTTTAGAACCTGGTTTTGCTCTGATACCATAATTGTAACGACCCCGGCCAGGAGCCGTCACGTATTCATAATCTTTCATTAATCGTTCGCTTGACTTTTACTGTTATTACATCTTCTCTAACTCTCGACAGACATTCACATTTGCATAATACATATATTTTTTTTTTTTAAACTGGAAACAGAGACGTAGAACCATCAAGGAAGACGAATCCTCTCGTGCACGATTTCCTACACCTCGTCGGCTCAAACTCTCACAGAGTCGAGCGACTAAGCTCGGTCATCGGTTTCTTGACAAAATTCAGGCAAGGAAGGAATGCCCTCAACTCTCTTAACATAATTCTACTCGGGTTTGCATGGGTTGCATATGTTGACAATCCACAGGAATTTCATCGTCCGGTCATCACGTGCATTGCGCGTGACTCGCTTAACACTGCCTAAAAGGAGACATCTTCCGGTGGGCACGTGGGCCTCGCGTGCTCAATTAAAACATCATCCGGTGACATCCACCGGTCACTAGTCGACAAGATAACATTCACAACTTCTGGTGACGTCAGCCAACATCCACCGGTCGCTAAACGACAAAACACATTCTGCATCTACCGGTGACGTCAGCCGGAAGACTAAACCATCAAACTACTATCATTCGGCATCGGAAGACTAAATCATCAAACTACTATCTTTCAGCATCTGCCGATGACGTCAGCCGGAAGACTAAATCATCAAACTACTATCTTTCGGCATCTGCCGATGACGTCAGCCGGAGACTAAACCATCAAACTACTATCTTTCGGCATCTGCCGATGACGTCAGCCGGAAGACTACCTCATCCAGCTTCCATCTTACGGTAGAAAACACTAAATCATCAAATGACACCTTCCAACAGAAAGAACCACAACTCATTCAGAATGCATATAGCGGAAGACTTAAGCTACAGATCATTTATAAATCTATATAATCATTCCCTGACTCAGTGATCAACTAGACAGTCTCAAGGCTCATGATCAACTAGACAGTCTCAAGGCTCAACATTATAAAATAATCTCATCCTACTTAAACTACCATATCTTTTATTATACTGAAACAAAAGAGCATTAACCAGGGGTCATAAATCGCCTTTCCAGTCCTGCACTGTCATTTTGAGCTTCCTCCAGCAACCAGCCTTAAGCATCCTCTTTGAACAAAGTATCCTCACCTGAACCTTCTTCACCTACACCATAAGGTTCAACTATAAGCCTAATGCTTAGTAAGGAATGCATGCTGACAGATATACATGAGTGCACAAATTAAAGAACACAAGTTCATAAACCTTTCTTCATTCATGTTCATTTTCATTATTTACATGGCATGTATTAAGGCAGGAAACGAGGGAGGAAGGCAGGGGTACATAGTCATTTACCTATCGCGGCAATTATAGTAACGACTTGCTCGGCCTCCACCAGTGGGAGAATTCGCGAGCCATACATGTCATCAACTCGGCCTCCACCAGGGGAGAATTCGCGAGCCATACATATCATCAGCTCGGCCTCCACGCCACCAGGGGAGAATCCGCGAGCTATACTTGTCATGGTCTCTTTTCCCCGTCCTGCACTTAATCATGATTACATTTACTTTTCATGTTCTTAACTCAGTCATAGACGTGGACTCAATACATAAACATGAAGTTCACAGAGAGAAATCATACCATAAGGACAAGCAAAACATCCTGTAACTTAACATCTTCTTACACAATTTCTTCATATCATGGCAATAACTAGTCATAGTCAACAGACAGACATCTCAATGATTTCCTAATACCCTTGCGGTGTAGGGCCCTAGTGGCCGGAAATCTTAATACTTTCACTTACCTGGTTTCCTTAGCAATCCGAGCTTCTTCCCTTTAAACTTCTTCACCTAAAACATGTACATTACAGTAGTTAAAACAAAGGTCCTAATAGTTCTATTCATAAATCGTCCTAGGACTCTAATAGCTAAGGTTACTCCGAATCCTCTGTTTGACACACTGCAGTCTGAAATCTGAACTAGGTGGACAGGTTTTACCATTGATTAAATCCGAGTTGGTTACTTTGAAATGTTCAGAATCGATTTGGGATGACATTTCTACTCTCAGACTTAAAAGGGTCTTAAACTACTCGGCCACTGCTAAGAAAATTCCGAACTCAAATGCCGAGCTGAAAGCAGAACATTAATCACTAATCAATGACTACATTGTCCATTTCATACCTCGGGTGCGGATTTGCAGAGAAAAGCAGGCTGAAACCAGCCGTCAGCAAGGGAAGATTCTGGTAGCCGAGAGCAAAAGCTTGGGAGAGAAGGAATCGCCGAGAGGGGATGTCGGCTACAGTGGTAATAAAATGAGGTTTAAGGTTTCCATTTTCTATTTATACTCAACCAATCAATCTTAATTACAAAACTGCTACCCAACCTAGTTTTACTCTACTTGTAATAAATTTGTCTTAACCTTAAATTTAAATCATAAAGGTTAAATAAGAGGGTGACAATGAAAATGGTCAGAGAATCACCTGGCCGAAATGTCGGGTGTTACACTGTGGACGGTGAAGCTAGCGTCTGTGGTCAATGGAGACCGTGGACAATAAAGACTGAAGACTTCGTGGACGACGAAGCCAAAAGGCATCATGGACGATGTTTCACAAAACACTTACCAAATTCATAAAATTTCCTGAAGACAGAATGGACTACTGTAATATCCGGCTTGTACGGAATTTTAGATTATAATATATATCGGCATTTTCTATAAATATGTCAAATCAAACTCATTTTACAAAAAGGAAGCGCCATTATGATCTAATTATTAATTGGAATTTTAGGGAATTTACGGGAATTTTCGGAGTAATAACGCTATATTCCAAGTAATTAAGTTTCTCGTAATGCAAAGGACGTTTCAGTAAAAATAGTAAACGTGGTCCGATTTGCAAACGGACAGTTTTAATAAATCTCAAATAAGGAGATTTGGTGGAACCGAATAGCTAGTTAATTAACGAAACGAAGGACGAAATAAATAGAAAATCAAAGGAAGGGCAAAATGGTAAAATGCAAAGTCAATATTAAATTTAAAAACAAAACTCTTCTTCTTCTCCACGCCATTTCTCCTCTTCCGCGACTTCTCCTTTCCCTCCGGCGATCAACGGCGATTCTCTTCTTATGGCGCTCGTTCTTCCTCCGACGACCTCCAATCCTTCACGTTTTCTTCTCCTCTCGCAACCCTAGGTAAGATTCTATGCTTTTGGAGCGTTATAGTTCAGTTTTCACGAAGTTTAACGTTTAGGGTTTCGTATAGATTTTTGTTAAAACGTGATTTAGGGTTCATAATCGATAGGTTAGCCGTAGTTTTGAATTTAATGAGCGTATTGAACGTTATTGGATAAAGTTAATTGATTTTGGACGAATGTTAGAATTTGAGAATTTTCGGGTTTTAGGGAAAAACTCGTAAATTGTAGTTTCGAAGTATCGATCGTAAATTGTTCATCGATATGCTTCGAATAATTAAGTTAGAAGTTTTAAGAAAATTCTTTAGTTAAGGTTTTGTCAATTTGGACGTTTAAAAGCTTTAATTAGTTTTAACGTCGATATTGTGTTTTGCCTCAAACAAACAACGCTCGTGGACGGAGCTTGAGCTGCAGCGGACACGAGGTAAGTTCTCGTGACTTACTCTGGCCGATTGGCCTACACCGTACTTCGATGTCACGTCGAGGATCTTAATGGATTGTTTGTTTTAAATTGCTTTGGTTGGGTAGTTAGGTTTAAACGTTTTGTAGGTTATTTTCTTTACAGTCTTGATGGTACGCATGCTTGTTTGTTTACATTTATATTGAACTGTTCATGCATCACGTATTTTAACTAAGCATGAAAATGAATTTCCGCACGATGTTTTCAGAAAACCAATGTGGCCCAGAAATTGGGGGCTCAGATCTATTGTGTGGGTCGATTAAGGGCCTGACACAGTACCACATACACTGTAACGTAATTAATGAACGTAATCTGTTATCTAGTCACGCGAGGTGGGGCTCAGGCACGGCTGTACGTGTTGTAAGCGTGTACCCCCCTCCTCTAACCGCACGGGGTAGTCCGACCGCTGGATGGGCCCCCTCCGGTTAGGGGGATGAGATCTCGGTGATATAATGTCTGCGACGCTCTGTATGTGTGCATGATTTCTGAACTCCATATGCACTGCACGCATCTGCATTTACGTAGGATTTACTGAGATTTTTTATCTCATAGTGTGTCTGTATGGTGTAGGTGATATCGAAGCAGGTGAGGACGATGTTCCTCCGCCCGATGTACCGGATGGTTGAAGAAGCACAGTTGCGGTGGTGTGCATGAGCAGTCGTCGCGTATGTTGACCCGTGGGGATAACGGTTAGGTATTTTGAGGGTTATTGGGTGAACTGGGCTTATTATGAATTATTGTATAGTTGGAAATATCTTAGGTTGTCTGGCTTGGATAGTGGATAGGTTTATGTTTTGGATTTTTAAATTTTTGAAAATATATTATGTAAATGTTTGGTATTAGGAAAAAGTTCAGTTTTTAAACCGAACCACGCAGTTTATTTTTATGAAAATAGGCTATGCTTTGAATGTGTTTTGAGTCATGGTTTTGAAATGTGTTTCAAGTCGTTAAATGAGGGATTGGTGAAGTGTTAATTGTACGCAGGGAGAAAGGGTTTATTATGTTGAATTTGGTTTGCAGAGGAATGATCGAAGAGAGAAAAGAATGGAAGGAAGAAAGAAGGGGGTGGCGAGCTCTCTGGGAAGTGATTCCAGAGGGGTTGCTGAACGATCGCCAGGGAGGGCGATCGTTCGCCCCCTTGTTTGTCAACTTCTCTGGATTTTCCAGAGAAGTTGCCGAGCGATCGCCATAGGGGCGATCGCTTGGCGAAAATGATCGCCCATGGGGCGAACGTTCGCCCTTGGTGAGGGGCGAACATTCGCCCCTCTTGTTTTTAAGTCAGGCGATCGATCGCCTGTTTTGGGCGATCGATCGCCCCTTCCTTTTTGGGCGACTTTTCCATTTCTGCCCCTGTTTTCGTCTGTTTTTGTTGGCCGATAGTTTTAATTAGTTTTTAATGGTTTTAAATAAATGTTTTAAGTTTAAATTAAATTGTTTTTTTTAAGTCGTTTTAAATGAGTTATGAACCAGATTTCGATTTTGATTTAGAATTCGGTTTAGTTTCCGCTTAAAGTCCGCCTAGAGTTTATTTAAAGTATAGGGATAAAACAAAAAAAATAGTACGGGAAATTGGGTACAGTATCGGGGTTGTGATAGTTATGGTATCAGAGCCCCCGGGTTTTAAAAACGGTTCTTTAGACTGCTCGACTGCACATGCCACTACGCGAACGTTCTTCCTCAACTGTAAGTATGTTCTATTTCATTTCTTTGTTTTTGTTTCTTAGGATTATCTGTTTGATTTTATAGGTTTTATACAATATGGTTCGAGGAAAAGATCCAAGAGATGACGCATTTGATCAACTTACGGAATTGTTGGACCGTCAGTCTCAACATATGGATCGACAGTCACAACAAATTGAGAGTCTAGTAAATCGAGAGAACCAGAGGGCACAGGATCTGGTAGTTCCAAGTAATCAGGGTATGCAAAGGTTCCAAAGCCTACGGCCTCCCGTATTCGACGGCCAATCATCGGATCCGACACGTGCCGAGGAGTGGATCCGGGTGATGGAGGATATGTTAGGTTATGCCAAGGTAGGGAACGGGAGCAAGGTGGCTTACGCCACCTTTCACTTGGCATTGGATGCCCGTTTCTGGTGGGACTCGATTAAGTCGACGACGGATGTATCAGTTATGACTTGGGATCGGTTCAGGTTCTTATTTTTTGATAAATATTTCAGCCGCACAGTGAGAGTGGCCAAGAGGAACGAGTTTATGCAGCTGAAGCAGACTAGTTCGGTTGCTGATTATATTCGGAAGTTCGAGGCATTATCCAGATTTGCACCTCGTCTTGTTAGCGATAATGAGGAGAAGGTGCACCAGTTTATGGAGGGACTTAATCCGGAGATTCGGATGCACGTTGTTGTCTCAGGTATTATTGATGCGCCCTATTCTGACATCACAGCTAGAGCTCTGGATATCGAGGCTGCCAGAGCCACTTGTGTTAGACCGAGGGAGCTAGCAAAGGGCTTCTTCCGAGAGATACGACCTCAGTCGCAGAACCGAGGTTGGCAGCCTAGAGCGCAGCCCCAGCAACAGCAGAGGGGTTTGAAGAGGCCTCTTGAAAGAGGTAACGATCGGGGCAAAGGGAAGCAAGTGCAGGGGACTTCTCAGATACCGTGGTGTCCCATATGCCAGCGAGAGCATAGTGGCGAGTGCCGGGTTGGCACTAACAGATGTTACAAATGTGGTGAAATCGGCCATTACGTCAGAGATTGCCCAAAGCCAGGCCGAGACCAGTTGAGTGGAGATCAGAGGAGAGTCATCCCTAGGATTTTCGCCTTCATAAAGCCTGGTGATGTTGATGATGAGGATCAGCCTGCCGTGATAGCAGGTACTATATTGATTATGGGCGTAGCCGTTTTTACTTTGATGGATACAGGAGCTACGCACTCCTTCATATCTACTGCTTGCATGTCTAGACTGAGGTTAGTGCCAGAGTTGGCAGAGTGCGAGTATAGCGTGATGCTGCCCTCAGGAGAGCGTATGCAGTCAAGTTAGGTTATTCAGGGGAATATTGTTTCAGTTGGGAACGATACCCTCTATGCTCGCCTTATTGTTTTAGGCATAGAGCATTATGATCTTATCTTGGGAATGGACTTGTTGTCACAGCATTTTGCCACCATCGATTGTCGATCCGGGATTGTCACCTTTCGACCCCTGGGTAAAGCCGAGTTTTCTTATCAGGCGATGAACAGATTGAGTAGCTCACCTATTTCTTATTCCATGATGGTCAACGAGCAGTTTAAAGGTCAGTGCTCTATCTATTTGGCCTCTGTATTTGATGTTCAGTTGCTCAGCGAAATAAAGCCGAGCGACATTCCTATAGTCAGAGAGTTCTCTGGTATATTCCTCGATGATCTTCCCGGGTTACCGCCAGACCGGGAGATCGAATTCACTATTGATGTCTATCCAAACTCCGCGCCGAGGTTTAAGAACCCGTATCGGTTGGCCCCAGCTGAGTTGAGAGAACTGAGGACTCAGCTTGACGAGTTGTTAGAGAAGGGTTTTATTCGACCCAGTGTTTCACCCTGGGGTGCACCCGTTGTGTTTGTTAAGAAGAAAGACGGGACCCTCAGGATGTGCATCGATTACAGAAAACTGAATAAACTTACGGTGAAGAATAAGTATCCACTGTCCCGGATCGATGACTTGTTTGATCAGTTGCAAGGTGCCCGAGTATTTTCGAGAATTGATCTATGCTCGGGTTACAATCAGTTGAAGGTCCGGAAGGATGATATACCGAAAACGGCATTCCGAACGAGGTATGGGCATTACGAGTTCCTTGTCATGTCTTTTGGACTTACTAATGCCCCTGCAGCGTTTATGGATTTGATGAACCGTGTCTTCAAAGAGTATCTGGACAAGTTCGTGGTGGTTTTCATAGACGGCATTCTGATCTACTCTAAGACGAAGGAAGAACACGAGGAGCATCTGAGGATTGTTCTGAGGACCCTATGTCAGCACCGGTTGTATCCGAAGTTCTCCAAATGCGAATTTTGGTTGGATCAGATCAGTTTTCTTGGCCATGTCATATCGCAGGATGGAGTTTCTGTTGATCCGAGCAAAGTTCAGGTGGTCAGAGATTGGCCACAGCCGAAGAACGTACGTGAGGTGCGTGGATTTCTCGGATTAGCTGGCTATTATCGAAAGTTTATAGAGGGGTTATTGAAGATCGCACTTCCTCTTTCACGGTTGACTCGGAAGAACGAGAGATACATATGGTCGGCTGCTTGTGATGATAGTGTTACGGAGTTAAAGCAGAGACTGACCACCGCTCCAGTGTTGGCGCTACCTGTTGAAGGAGACAAGTTCAGTATTTATTGCGACGCATCTGGAGTTGGACTCGGTTGTGTGTTGATGCAGGAGGGTAGAGTTGTTGCTTATGCTTCTCGGCAGTTAAAGCCATACGAGCAGAATTACCCTACGCACGACCTTGAGTTAGAAGCTGTGGTCTTCGCACTGAAGATATGGAGACATTATTTATATGGGCAGCAGTGCGAGATATTTTCTGACCACAAGAGCTTGAAGTATTTATTTACGCAGAAGGAGCTGAATATGCGTCAGAGAAGGTGGCTTGAGTTCGTCAAAGATTACGATTTCGATATCAAGTACCACCCAGGAAAGGCGAACAAGGTAGCTGATGCTTTGAGTAGAGTGCCTTCTGCGAGTCAGCCTTCATTAGCAGCGATGTCAGTTATGCTGCGGTCTGAGATTGAGAGGTTCGATGTTGAGATAGTGGCAGGTTTGTCCAGTATGCTCACCAACATTTCTCTCAGGCCGACTATTCTGGATCGGATACGTGAGGCTCAGCAAAATGATACGGAGTGTGAGGAGCTTCGATCCAGCATGACGTTGGGAGACTCGTCAGATTTTCATTTAACAAAGGATGGTATTCTGAAGTTCAGGCATAGGTGGTACGTGCCTAACGACGAGGATCTGAAGAAGGATATATTGGCCGAGGCACATTCTTCGGCGTATTCTGTGCACCCGGGAAGTACTAAGATGTACCGGGACTTAAAGCAACATTTCTGGTGGCCGAATATGAAACGGGAGGTTGCCAAGTACGTTGAGACCTGTTTAGTGTGTCAACAGGTGAAAGCAGAGCACCAGAGACCGGCTGGAACATTATTGCCACTGCCGATTCGGAGTGGAAGTGGGAGCAGATCTCCATGGATTTTGTTGTGGGGCTCCCGAGGACGACGAAAGGCCGTGATGGTGTTTGGGTGATCGTGGACCGATTGACAAAGTCGGCCCACTTCTTATCTGTGAGGATGACATCTTCTATGGATCAGCTCACCGAGCTTTATGTACAGGAGATTGTCAGACTGCATGGAGTACCAGTTTCGATTGTCTCAAATAGAGATCCGAGATTCACATCGAAGTTCTGGAAGAGTCTGCACAAAGCTATGGGGACTCAACTTAATTTCAGCACAACATTTCATCCTCAGACTGATGGTCAGACAGAGAGGACGAATCAGATTTTGGAGGATATGCTTAGAGCATGTGTGCTGGAGTTTCAGGGATCGTGGAGTAGGTATTTGCCACTGATCGAGTTCTCCTATAACAACAGCTTCCAGGCTACCATTGGCATGGCTCCGTACGAAGCCTTGTATGGTCGAAAGTGTAGATCTCCACTATATTGGGACGAGGTTGGCGAGGCCAGCATCGTTGGTCCTGAGATCCTACAGCAAACGGCAGAGAAGATTGCCGTTATTCGACAGCGTATTGAGGTAGCTCAGAGCAGACAAAAGAGCTATGCTGACACGAGACGGAGAGAGCTGGAGTTCGAGAAAGGTGACGAAGTTTATCTTAAAGTTTCTCTGTTCAAAGGCGTTGCGAGGTTTGGAAGGAGTGGTAAGTTAAACCCTCGATATGTGGGCCCCTTTCCAATTCTGAAGCGGATCGGGAAATTGGCGTACAGACTACAGCTTTCGGCTTCTATGGAGGGTATCCACGATGTATTCCACGTGTCTATGCTTCGGAGATGTCTACGAAATCCATCACATGCCGTGGAAGCTACAGAGATTGAGATACAGCCTACCTTGACGTATGAGGAGAGGACGGTGCGTATTTTGGAGTCTTCCATCAAGGTATTACGCAACAAGGAGATTCTGCTGGTCAAAGTTTTGTGGTGGAACCACGAGGTGGAGGAAGCTATGTGGGAGCAACAGTAGGATATGATGACTAAATATCCTTATTTGTTTGTGTGATTTAATTTTGTAGACAAAATTCTAAATAAGGTGGGTGGAATGTAATATCCGGTTTGTACGGAATTTTAGATTATAATATATATCGGCATTTTCTATAAAAATGTCAAATCAAACTCGTTTTACAAAAAGGAAGTGCCATTATGATCCTAATTATTAATTGGAATTTTAGGGAATTTACGGGAATTTTTGGAGTAATAACGATATATTCCAAGTAATTAAGTTTCTCGTAATGCAAAGGACGTTTCAGTAAAAATAGTAAATGTGGTCCGATTTGCGAACAGACAGTTTTAATAAATCTCAAATAATGAGTTGGACTTATTGGTGAAATAAGGAGATTTGGTGGAATCGAATAGCTAGTTAATTAATGAAACGAAGGACGAAATAAATAGAAAATCAAAGGAAGGGCAAAATGGTAAAATGCAAAGTCAATATTAAATTTAAAAACAAAACTCTTCTTCTTCTCCACGCCATTTCTCCTCTTCCGCAACTTCTCATTTCCCTCCGGCGATCAACGACGATTCTCTTCCTCCGGCACTCGTTCTTCCTCCAACGACCTCCAATCCTTCACGTTTTCTTCTCCTCTCGCAACCCTAGGTAAGATTCTATGCTTTTGGAGCGTTATAGTTTAGTTTTCACGAAGTTTAACGTTTAGGGTTTCGTATAGATTTTTGTTAAAACGTGATTTAGGGTTCGTAATCGATAGGTTAGCCGTAGTTTTGAATTTAATGAGCGTATTGAACGTTATTGGACAAAGTTAATTGATTTTGGACGAATGTTAGAATTTGAGAATTTTCGGGTTTTAGGGAAAAACTCGTAAATTGTAGTTTCGAAGTATCGATCGTAAATTGTTCATCGATATGCTTCGAATAATTAAGTTAGAAGTTTTAAAAAAATTCTTTAGTTAAGGTTTTGTCAATTTGGACGTTTAGAAGCTTAAATTAGTTTTAACGTCGATATTGTGTTTTGCCTCAAACAAACAACGCTCGTGGACGGAGCTTGAGCTGCAGCGGACACGAGGTAAGTTCTCGTGACTTACTCTGGCCGATTGGCCTACACCGTACTTCGATGTCGCATCGAGGATCTTAATGGATTGTTTGTTTTAAATTGCTTTCGTTGGATAGTTAGGTTTAAACGTTTTGTAGGTTATTTCCTTTACAGTGTTGATGGTACGCATGCTTGTTTGTTTACATTTATATTGAACTGTTCATGCATCACGTATTTTAACTAAGCATGAAAATGAATTTTCGCACGATGTTTTCAGAAAACCAATGTGGCCCAGAAATTGGGGGCTCAGATATATTGTGTGGGTCGATTAAGGGCCTGACACAGTACCACACACACTGTAACGTAATTAATGAACGTAATCTGTTATCTGGTCACGCGAGGTGGGGCTCAGGCACGGCTGTACGTGTTGTAAGCGTGTACCCCCCTCCTCTAACCGCACGGGGTAGTCCGACCGCTGGATGGGCCCCCTCCAGTTAGGGGGATAAGATCTCGGTGATATACTGTCTGCGACGCTCTGTATGTATGCATGATTTCTGAACTCCATATGCACTGCACGCATCTGCATTTACGTAGGATTTACTGAGATTTTTTATCTCATAGTGTGTCTGTATGGTGTAGGTGATATCGAAGCAGGTGAGGACGATGTTCCTCCACCCGATGTACAGGATGGTTGAAGAAGCACGGTTGCGGTGGTGTGCATGAGCAGTCGTCGCGTATGTTGACCCGTGGGGATAACGGTTAGGTATTTTGAGGGTTTTTGGGTGAACTGGGCTTATTATGAATTATTGTATAGTTGGAAATATCTTAGGTTGTCTGGCTTGGATAGTGGATAGGTTTATGTTATGGATTTTTAAATGTTTGAAAATATATTATGTAAATGTTTGGTATTAGGGAAAAGTTTAGTTTTTAAACCGAACCACGCAGTTTATTTTTATGAAAATAGGCTATGCTTTGAATGTGTTTTGAGTCATGGTTTTGAAATGTGTTTCGAGTCGTTAAACGAGGGATTGGTGAAGTGTTAATTGTACGCAGGGAGAAAGGGTTTATTATGTTGAATTTGGTTTGCAGAGGAAGGATCAAAGAGAGAAAAGAAGGGAAGGAAGAAAGAAGGCGGGGCGAGCTCTCTTGGAAGTGATTCTAGAGGGGTTGCCGAACGATCGCCAGGGAGGGCGATCGTTCGCCCCCCTGTTTGTCAACTTCTCTAGATTTTCCAGAGAAGTTGCCGAGCGATCGCCATAGGGGCGATCGCTTGGCGAAAATGATCGCCCATGGGGCGAACGTTCGCCCTTGGTGAGGGGCGAACATTCGCCCCTCTTGTTTTTAAGTCAGGCGATCGATCGCCTGTTTTGGGCGATCGATCGCCCCTTCCTTTTTGGGCGACTTTTCCGTTTCTGCCCCTGTTTTCGTCTGTTTTTGTTGGCCGATAGTTTTAATTAGTTTTTAATGGTTTTAAATAAATGTTTTAAGTTTAAATTAAATTGTTTTTTTTAAGTCGTTTTAAATGAGTTATGAACCAGATTTCGATTTTGATTTAGAATTCGGTTTAGTTTCCACTTAAAGTCCGCCTAGAGTTTATTTAAAGTAAAAAAAAAAAAAATAGTACGGGAAATTGGGTACAGTGTCGGGGTTGTGACAACTACTACCGTGGACGACATCCATAAACTTATAAAATTCTGACTACTTAACAGATTTCCAGAGAGCTTAACTTCCTCTCTGGAATTCGCTTCTTCCTTAACATTTACAGAAACACCAGAAATCCTCAAAACATTTACTCACTTCCTCAACCACCAAATGGATCAACCTGAAACATATCCTATTTCTTCCACAAACACCACCCCAAAACCGACTCGAGACATAATTAAAACAAAACACGTTTCCACAAAAACAAACCGCTTGGATAGCTCTAAAACTCGAGCGTATTCCTGCCCAACCTAAAACATCTCTAAACACTTCTATATAGATTTCAATAAAAGTTTAACAAAACGTTTTATAAAAACAGGTTTACCAAAACATCAAAATATCAAAATATAAACCTATCAACTATCCAGAACCAAACACCCTAAAATATTTCTATACAACCATCAGCCCGACAATTCCCAAAAAGCCCTCAAAACACCTAACCATGAGTCCCACGGGTCAAAATGTGCCTCGACTGTGCTAGCACACTCCCGCAATCATCCTCTGTCAACCGCATCACTCTTCAGGTGGAGGGATCTCGTCCTCACCTATGTCCTGATCACCTACACCATACAGACACACTATGAGCTAAAGGCTCAGTAAGTTTCGTAAATGCAATGCATGCTGTGCGTATGAGTTTCAGAAATCATGCAACATTTTCTTATCATTACATCGCAGACATATTGTCACCGAGATATCAGCCCGCTAAAAGGAAAGGATTCATCCCGCGGTTGGACAACCCTTTCTATCTAGTGGAGGGGGGTTACATGCTCACACAAACAACAGCCATGCCTGAACCCCACCTCGCGTGACCAGATAACAGATTACGTAGATTCATTTAGTTCAGGTGATGTGGTATTGTGACAGACCCCTTTGTGCCTACACAATAGATCAATAGCCCCCTTTCAGGCCACATCTCTTTTCATGAAAACATCGTGCGGAAGTTCATTTTCTATGCTCTTTTAAAAAAAACCATGATGCATGAACACATGCATAACATAACATTCAACATATATACCATCAAGACAATAAAAACATAATCTATATTCTACATATATACCATCAAGACAATAAAAAAGGTATAACCTATAAAAGAACTAATCTTAACTACCCAACTAAAGCATATAAACAAACAATTCATCAATGATCCTCGACGCGACATCGACGTACGGTGTAGGCCAATCGGCCCTAGTAAGTCACGAGAACTTACCTCGTGTCTGTTGCAGCTCAAGCTCCGTCCACAAGCGTTGTTCACCTAAGCAATTTCACCAAATTGTCGTTAAAACGAGCTTAAACAATTTAATGCCCAAACTAACAAAATCATTAACTAAGAAATTTCTCGTAGAGCTATAACTCAACTAATTGAGGCGTTTCAACAACCAATTCGCGCTCGATACCACGAAACATCCATTTACGAGCTTTCCCCAAAATCCCCAATTTCTCAAATTTTAACACTTCTCACAATTCGATCTAACTTCATCCAATAACTTTCAATACGCCCTTTATATCCATAAACACGACATACCTATCAATTTCGAACTCTAAATCACGTTTTTAACAGAAACCCTAAACGAACCCTAACCGTCAAACTCCGTGAAAATCAAAATACAACGTTTCAAAAACATAGAATCATACCTAGGGTTGCGAGAGGAGGAAGAAATGTGAAGGATCAAAACGATCGGAGAGCTCGATCGGACGTCGGAGAGGAGAACGCCGTGAGGAGAAGGAAATCGCCGGCGAAGGAGGGAGAGAAGAGAGAAGAGAGATCGTGACTTGCTGGAGAAGAAGAAGAAGACAAATGGTTTTTAATAAAAATTTACTTGGTAAATTACCATTTCATCCTTCCTTTGTTTTCTATTTGTTTCGTTAATTAACTAACGATTCGTTTTCTCCAAATTTCCTCATTTCACCAATAATTTCAACTTATTATTTGGGATTTATCAAAACTGTCCGTTCGTAAATCAAACCTCGTTTACTATTTTTACTAAAACATCCTTTATATTACGAGAAACGTAATTCTCGTAAAATTAACGTTAAACTCCTAAAATTCCCGAAATTTTCTCAAAATCCTTATTAATTATTAGGATCATAATAACGCTTTCTTTTTTAAAAATGGACTTGTTTTGACATATCTATAAAAATGCCATTATATTACCTATTTACAAAATTCTCGTAAATCCGGGTGTTACATTCCATCCACCTTATTTAAAATTTTGTCCTCAAAATTTGATTATACAAACAACTCGGGATACCTAGTCATCATATCTTGCTACCGCTCCCAAGTTGCTTCTTCTACCTCGTGGTTCCGCCATAGGACTTTAACTAGCGGAATCTCTTTGTTGCGCAACACTTTGATTGAAGACTCCAAAATGCGTACCGGCTTTTCCTCGTAAGTCAAGGTAGGCTGTACCTCGATCTCTGTTGCCTCCACTATATGCGATGGATCTCGCAAACATTTTCGAAACATAGATACGTGAAACACATCGTGGATACCCCCCATAGAAGCCAGAAGCTCCAATCTGTACGTCTTCTTCCCAATCTTCTTCAAAATAGGAAAGGGCCCCACATAACGAGGGTTTAACTTGCCCCTCCTTCCAAATCTCATAACGCCCTTAAACGGAGAAACTTTAAGATAAACCTCATCTTCTTCATCAAACTCTAGCTCTCTTTGTCTCGTATCAGCATAGCTCTTCTGTCTGCCTTGAGCTATTTCAATGCGATGTCTGATAACGGCAATCTTCTCTGCCGTTTGCTGTAGAATCTCGGGACCAACATCACTGGCTTCACCAACCTCGTCCCAATACAGTGGAGATCTACACTTTCGCCCATACAAAGTCTCGTACGGAGCCATACCATTGGTAGCTTGGAAGCTGTTGTTGTAAGAGAACTCGATTAGTGGCAAATACCTGCTCCACGATCCCTGAAATTCTAGCACACAAGCCCTAAGCATATCCTCCAGAATCTGATTCGTCCTCTCAGTCTGTCCATCAGTCTGAGGATGAAATGCCGTGCTTAAATTAAGCTGAGTGTAACGACCCCGTTTCCCAGCACGATATTGTCCGCTCTGGGGATTGGGCCGCAGCCCAATATCCTCCCCTCACGGCTTTGTTTGGCGAGAACTTCCCGGAAGGTCACCCAACCTGGAATTGCTCTCGCCGAAACACTTTTAACTTCGGAGTTCTTATGGGATCCGTCGCCAATCGTGCTCCAAAACGCGTCTTGCTATGTTGGGAGGGTCTCTTTAGATATGTTTCATTTCCACATACTTCCCCAAGCGATGTGGGATTGTGACGACTTCCTCTTTATGACCTGTCACCTTCCGGTTTGCCCGCGCGGACGTACCGCCATCCGGGTTCCGATTCGTGCAGCCATCGTACCATACATGCACATTCCGGTCATCACAATCACCCACTCTCGGGGGCCCAACGTCCTCGTTGGCCACATTTCCGGTTGGGTACAGGCTCTGATACCATTTGTAACGACCCCGTTTCCCAGCAAGATATTGTCCGCTCTGGGGATTGGGCCGCAGCCCAATATCCTCCCCTCACGGCTTTGTTTGGCGAGAACTTCCCGGAAGGTCACCCAACCTGGAATTGCTCTCGCCGAAGCACTTTTAACTTCGGAGTTCTTATGGGATCCGTCGCCAATCGTGCTCTAAAACGCGTCTTGCTATGTTGGAAGGGTCTCTTTACATATGTTTCATTTCCACATACTTCCCCAAGCGATGTGGGATTGTGACGACCCCCTCTTTACGACCTGTCACCTTCCGGTTCGCCCGCGCGGATGTACCGCTATCCGGGTTCCGGTTCGTGCAGCCATCGTACCATACATGCACATTCGGGTCATCACACTGAGTCCCCATAGCTTTGTGCAAACTCTTCCCGAACTTCGATGTAAATCTCGGATCTCTGTCTGAGACAATCGAAATTGGCACACCGTGCAGTCTGACAATCTCCTGCACATACAGCTCGGCTAGCTGATCCATCGAAGAAGTCAACTTCACAGGCAAGAAGTGAGCCGATTTTGTCAATCGATCCACAATCACCCAGATGCCATCATGGCCCTTCATCGTCCTCGTGAGCCCCACAATAAAATTCATGGAGATCTGCTCTTATTTCCACTCCGGAATAGGCAGTGGCTGTAGTGTTCCGGCCGGCCTCTGGTGTTCTGTCTTAACCTGTTGACAAACTAAACAGGTTTCAACATATTTTGCAACTTCCCTCTTCATGTTCGGCCACCAAAATGTTGTTTTAAATCCCGGTACATCTTGGTACTCCCCGGGTGCACAGAATAAGCTGAAGAATGTGCTTCGGCCAACATCTCCTTCTTCAATTCTTCGTCGTTAGGCACGTACCATCTACGCCTGAACTTTAGAATACCATCGTCCGACAAATTAAATTCAGACACGTCTCCAGATGTCAAGCTCAATCGAAGCTCCTAACACTCCATATCTTCCTGCTGAGCTTCACGTATCTTATCCAGAATGGTTGGCCTGAGAGAAATGTTAGTGAGCATACTGGACAATTCTGCCACTATCTCCACATCGAACCTCTCAATCTCAGCCCGAAGTGTAACCGACATAGCTGCAAGTGAGGGCTGACTCGCAGAAGGCATTCGACTCAGAGCATCAGCGACCTTGTTCGCCTTTCCTGGGTGGTACTTGATATCGAAATCATAGTCTTTTACGAACTCTAGCCATCTTCTTTGTCGCATATTAAGCTCCTTCTGCGTAAATAAATACTTCAAGCTCTTGTGGTCAGAAAATATCTCGCATTGCTGCCCATATAAATAATGTCTCCATATTTTCAGTGCGAAGACCATGGCTGCTAACTCCAGATCATGCGTAGGATAATTCTGCTCGTACGGCTTCAATTGCCGAGAAGCATACACAATAACCCTTCCTTCCTGCATCAGCACGCATCCGAGTCCAACTCCAGACGCATCGTAATATATACTGAATCTCATACCTTCGACAGGTAGCGTAAGAACTGGAGCTGTGGTCAACTTCTGCTTCAACTCCATAAAACTGTCGTCGCAAGCAGCCGACCATATAAACTTCTCATTCTTCCGAGTCAAGCGTG
Organism: Begonia masoniana; assembly: GCA_022432975.1. Lineage (NCBI taxonomy): Eukaryota > Viridiplantae > Streptophyta > Magnoliopsida > Cucurbitales > Begoniaceae > Begonia > Begonia masoniana. The sequence goes on from CM039514.1 coordinate 19,202,292, forward strand.
AGAGGGGAACTGCAATCTTCGAAAATCCCTCTATCAACTTCCGATAGTAGCCAGCCAATTCAAGAAATCCACGTACTTCACGCACGTTCTTAGGCTGTGGTCAATCTCTAACCACCTGAATCTTGCTCGGATCTACAGAAACTCCTTCTTCTGATATAATATGGCCAAGAAAACTGACCCTGTCCAGCCAAAACTCGCACTTAGAGAACTTCGGATACAACCGATGCTGGCATAAAATCCTCAGAACTATCCTCAAGTGCGCCTCGTGCTCTTCCTTCTTCTTTGAATAGATTAAGATGTCGTCGATGAAGACAACAACAAACTGGTTCAAGTACTCCTTGAAGACTCGGTTCATCAAATCCATAAACGCTGCAGGGGCATTAGTAAGTCCAAATGACATAAAGAGGAACTCATAATGCCCGTACCTCGTTCGGAATGCCGTCTTCTGAATGTCTTCCTTTCGTACCTTCAACTGATAGTAACCCGAGCGTAGGTCAATCCTGGAAACACTCGGGCACCCTGTAGTTGATCAAATAAATTATCGATCCGCGGCAGTGGATACTTATTCTTCACCGTAAGCTTATTCAGCTCTTTGTAATCCATGCACATCCTGAGGGTCCCGTCTTTCTTCTTGACGAATAGAACGGGCGCACCCTAAGACGAAAAACTGGGTCGGATGAACCCTTTGTCTAGCAACTCCTCCAACTGAGATTTCAACTCTTTCAACTCAGCAGGCGCCAATCTATATGCATTCTTTGACACTGGCGCCGAACTAGGGTAAACATCAATTACAAATTCAATCTCTCGGTCTTGTGGTAAACCAGGGAGATCATCAAGGAAGATCTAAAAGAATTCTCTGACGATTGGAATGTCACCCGACTTTAATTCACTGAGTAACTGAGTATCAAATACTGTGGCCAAATAAATAGAGCACTCACCTTTAAATTGCTCGTTAACCTTCATATAATAGGAAATAGGCGATCTGTTCAATCAGGTTCATCGCCTGATAAGAAAACTCTGCTTTACCCGGGGGTCGAAAGGTCACAATCCCGGATAGACAATCAATGATGGTGGTGAAATGCTGTGAAAGCCAGTCCATCCCTAAGATAAGATCGTACCGCTCTATACTCATAACTATTAAACGAGCATAAAGGGTACTATCCCCCACTGAGATGACATTGCCCTGGAGAATACGTTCTGACTGCATAAGCTCTCCTGAAGGCAGCATCACTCTATACTCGACCCCAGCTAACTCAGACTCTAATCCTAATCTAATCATGCATGCAGTCGATATGAAGGAGTGCATAGCTCCCGTATCCATCAAAGTAAAAACAGTTGTGCCTATAATCAGAATAGTACCTACTATCACAGAGGGCTGAGCCTCGTCGTCGACATCGCCAGGCTCTATAAATGAGAAGATCCTCGGCATAATCCTCCTCTGATCACTACCTGACTGATCTCGGCATAATCCTCCTATGATCAAGACTATATGTGGGAATATTAGACAATTTTATTGGAAGAGAGTTAGTTTAGACCTAAGCATTTGGAAAGGTTTAGTAATGACTGTAGTAGAAGTTAGGTAAACTGAGGGTAGTGGTTATAATTATGAGAATTCTGATAGTACTTGAAGAATGAGGAATATATTTAAATAGTAAGAGTTTTGAGTATGAGGGTTGTGAGTAAGAGAGTTATGTTGGAAAATAACTAATAAATGTCATGATTATTTGGGGGAAATGAGTGTAAGAAATAGAAGTGATAAGTTAGGAGTGAGATGGTAGAGTAGAAAGAAAGTTAAAACTTATGGATTTAGGGTAAGATGTTTATGTACTGAGTTCTTAGTATTACGGTATTAAGATGTTTATGTCAGTGTTGATGAAAATTGGAGTAGAGAAGTTAGAGTTGGAATTAAGTTGGAAAAGTTTGAAAGTATAAGTGATAATTGATTTAATTGAAGTTAATGGAAGCATAAATACTTAAGCTATAAGGAGCAAAGTTAAGAAAATGAAAACTTTGGGAGAAGTAGAAAAGTGTAGTGAAGTCAATAATTGTAGGGATTATTGAGCGCTGTGGTGTATAGTTTGGGGTGTATAGTTTAGAATGACCCAATTTAAAATCGTAGAGAGTTGCCAATTTGGAGTGAATGAAAACTCAGTTAGTACTTCGAGTGTATAGTGAATTAATTTAGGTAGTGAAAATTCGAAATATGCGAATGATGTTAGAATGAGGAATAGGGGTAAGATGCGATAGTAAGATCGAAGGGAATTTGAAATCTAGAACTAAGGGTAAGAAGTTTACTCTGTAGGTTCTAGTGTTACGCTATTGAGATGGCTTTGGAGGTTTGAGATTGTTTGATGGATACGTGTTTGAATTAGAAAAGGAAGTGACTAGGTGAACTTAGTTAGGAAGATTTAGGGCTGTGGATTACACGATAGGTATTTCATCCAAACGATGTTCACTAATAGGATTTAAGTTGAGAGTCTTCAAGGGGTTGAAGACAATGGGCATTAAAGATATGTTGTACACCATTTAGAGTATTGTGTGAAGAGTTAGGAACGAGTTAGTCTTGATCTAAGAATTTATAGAGGTTAGTAAAACTTGAGGTAAGAATTGTACTCATTAGTATCTTAGGATTTCTCGATTGTGGTAGCATAGAGAGTCGTAGTGGTTGGTGCGTGTTTAGTAGACACAGAAGTAGAAAGTGAGGAATTAGATGAACTTAGCTAGAGAAAAAGATCTAGTTGAAGAGGTTGAGGTTACAGATTAAATGACAGTTAGTTAAGTGTAAGTATTCGGGTTAGAGCGTACAGAGTTAGTTTGAGGCATGTAGTACCCGATAGGTGAGTAAGAGTATTGGGTAGGTGAGATGAGATGAGTACATTGAGAAATAACAAGGCCACAAATTTTGAGGGCAAAATTTTTGTAAGGATGGTGGATTGTAACACCCGGGATTTTTTTTAAAGGAAAAATTAGAGAGAAAATAAAAGAATAATAAAATAGTTGTTTTAATTAATTTAAAAAGAAAAGTGAATAAATTTGGTTGAATTAAAGCAGGGTATGGGGTGAGAGTTAATTATAGAAATTTAACGGTTGATTGTATGGGAGGAGATGTAATTAGTATTAATGCTTAATAGGATAGATAATTATTATAATAATAATAATTATTATTATTATTATTATTATTATTATTATTATTATTATTATTATTAATTAAAACAACAGAATGGTCGAAGCCATTCTATTGTTCTTGCTCGAGCGCTCGAGCGCCGAAGACCGAACGGCGAAGGAGAGATGCGAGCGGCGATCGACGGCCGGTTCACCGCCAATTTTCGATGTTCTCCGGCCAGACGACGGCGACAAGCGAGTTCGGCTTGTCTCCACGCACGAACCGAATGGTAAGCCCTATTTTTTCGCCCTGTTTCGGTTCTATTCATGGCCGAGGATGACGAACTTGATTAAGCTCCGATCACCGGCCATTTTTGGGTGGTCTTGGCCTAAGATTGCCGGACTTTAGGCTGGCAATAATTGCCTGGACGTGATGGGTTCTGTTTGGGCGAAGGGTAGCAAGCACTATTCGGGCAATTCGAGTTTTGTGGTGTGTAGCCTCGGAATTTTGGTTAGTTTATGCTAATTGAGGGTGTGGGTGGTTGATTGGTTGGTGAGGAAATGAGAGAGTTTTGATAAAAAACCAGAAAAGGGAATTTTCCGGTTAAGGGGCAGATTCGGGTTTTATGATATTTGACCTAGGTACGGTTGTTTGTTTTAAAATTCCTTTTGGTAGGTTAAAAAGGTTATTAGAGGAGTACGTAGCCACTGGAATCGTTCGATTCCGATATCCGACGCGAAAGTTTTGCATGTTTGAAGTTTTGAGTCGGTTTTTACCGAACCCAAATTAGTGGCCCATTTAGTTAGGTTTTAGTTGGATTAGGCTAGAAATAGTAGTTTGAGAGTAATTGGTGAATATAGGTTTGATTTTAATGAAGTTTGAATATTTGTCGTAGGTCGAGTCGTAGGTGGACAGGTAACCGAATATCCTCAGCGAGTTAGGACGCCAGGTAAGTAGAGGATGTTTGTGTTTTGCCTTCGGGCCTACACCATGGAACGGTAGGGAATTGTTTGTTTGCTTTGTTTGGTTGTTGTTTGGTTGTTTATTTTATTTGGGGTTTGAGTATTGCTTTGTTTGGTTGTTTATTTCATTTAGCGTTTGAGTATTGCCTGGACATGCATCATTGTTTTTAAACTACGAAACGAATGAGTTTTGAGCATGGTTTGAATAGTGAGCTTGAAACGTAAGGGGTGCTGTGAGTATGAAACGTAACAAAGAAAGAATAAAGTTGAGTAGAGTCACTAGGTTATGCAAGATGCCGGGGAGGCACTTGTATATGCTTGGGAGGCATTTTGCCGGGGAGGCAGTGAGTTGGGACTCTACTCGAGATATAAAGTTGAAAATACGTAAGTGTCGTGGGAGGAGATTGTGTGCTGCCGTCCAATGGGGGGGACCCGGGCGTGAGCTGGCCGATCTTGCTCTGTGGGTTAAGGCGTGGCCGTCCAATGAGCGGGGAGCTCGGATGTGTGCCGACTTGATTCATGTATGATCAACATGGGAGGATATTGTGTGCTGCCGTCCAAAGGGGGGGACCCAGGCATGAGCTGGCCGATCTTGCTCCGTGGGTCAAGGCGTGGCCGTCCAATGAGCGGGGAGCTCGGATGTGTGCCTACTTGATTCATGTATGATCGACATGGGAGAAGATTGTGTGCTGCCGTCCAAAGGGGGGGACCCAGGTGTGAGCTGGCCGATCTTGCTCCGTGGGTCAAGGCGTGGCCGTCCAATGAGCGTGGAGCTCGGATGTGTGCCTACTTGATTAAAATTTCAGCAGCCAGATCGGTTTTTGATTTTCTGGCGCTAACTGAGTTAGATATTTGACAAATAGACTCTACCATGTTAAACTAGACATTGTAAGGATTCTATAACATTTTGAATTATTGAATTCGGATATGTGTACGATTTATGGTGAATTTTTGAAGTTGGACAAAAAGTAATGATTTAAAAACAGAGCAGTTTCGGTTTTAGTTTTTCTGCCAACATATGTGTATGGCTTTTGATAAATGAGTTTCACCATTAGAAAGTAGACATTCTAAGGAGTCCATAGCAACTTGAATCACTCGATTTCGTTAAGAATTGATTTAGTTATGAATTTTTGAAGTTGTTGTGTAAAAACTGGAGAATTTCCGCGGTCAGTTCGGTTTTTGGTCTTTCGGTCACAATTCTGTTTTATTTTGGATAAAGGGTTGATTCCATGTTAAAATAGACATAATAAGGTTTCCAAAACATGTTGAATCATTGAAATCGGATAAGAATAGGAGAAGTTATGAATTTTCAAAGTTTGAGTAAAATAGTAAAGTGAAATTTCGGCAGGCCACTGTTCCGAGGCATTTTGACCATCCTTCTGATTTTATCTCGCAAAACTGTTTTTGTGGGTTAAATTAGATACTCTAAGAAAGCCGTGGCCTTTGGAATCAAGCCGTTTCGACATTTGTAGATGAAGTTATAATGTTTTCGAAATTGGTTCATGTTTTGAGCTAGAATAGAGTTTAGGAGATTTTCTTTAGCTAGGAGTTTGTAATTTTCTAAACTCGATAGTTTAGAATTGATTTAAATGACAAATGTTGTGCTTTGCCTTAGGTGAACCACGCTCGTGGACGGAGCTCGATGTGCAACGGACGCGAGGTAAGTTCTCGTGATCTTCTCTGGCCGATTGGCCTACACCGTACGTCAATGTCGTCTCGAGGAATTTTGGTGACGTTTTGTTTAAATGCTTTGGTTGGGTAGTTAGGATAGGTTGCTTTTATAAGTTATGATTTATCGTCTTGATGGTACACATGTGGTTGTTTATTTATAATATGAATTGCTCGTGCATCACGGTTTTAAATTATGCATAGAAAATGAATTTCGGCACTATGTTAACATGTAAAGTGATGTGGCCTGAAAGGGGGCTATTGATCTATTGTGAAGGCCAAAAGGGGTCTGTCACAATACCACATCGTGATGTGGCCTGAAAGGGGGCTATTGATCTATTGTGAAGGCCGAGAAAGGGGTCTGTCACAATACCACATCGCCCAAATCGAAATGCACTTTGTTTTCATGTAACGTGATGTGGCCCGAAAGGGGGCTATTGATCTATTGTGAGGGCCAAAAGGGGTCTGTCACAATACCACATAGTGATGTGGCCTGAAAGAGGGCTATTGATCTATTGTGAAGGCCGAGAAAGGGGTCTGTCACAATACCACATCATCCAAAATGCTTTCTGAAACTCATACGCACAGTATGCATCTGTATTTACGAGACTTGCTGAGATTTTTATCTCATAGGTGTCTGTATGGTGTAGGTGATCCCAATACAGGTGACTACGAGATCCCTCCACCCGAGGAATGATCAGTTGAAGAAGGATGGCCCATGGGAGTGCGCTGGCAGTCGGAGCGTGATTTTGACCCGTGGGGACGTACATAGGTATTTAGATTATTTTGGATAGAAATTGTTAGAACATTATACGATGTTGGGATCTGGATAGGTAATAGAAAGTATTTCTGGAAATTGAATGTGTTTTGTAAGGTTTACTGATTTCAAAAACAGGAGGATATGTTAAACTTTTAAACAGAACCACGCGGTTCGTTTTTAAGAAATTTTATTATATTTTAAATGAGTTTTAAGTCGGTTTTTGGGCGATTGGTATAGTGGGGATTGTATACGAGGAGTAGAGTGATTGTATTGTTATGAAAAGTGTTAAAAGAAGTGATGAATGTATGAGGTAGAAAAGGGAATTGTGAAGTGTGTTTTTTTTAGGTGTTGTATGTGTATGCAGGAAATCACGATCGATCGTGATTTGACCACGATCGATCGTGATCTGCAGAAAAGAGGAAAAAGGGCTATCACGATAGATCGATCGGATTTGACCACGATCGATCGTGATCTGGGAAAATTTCTTATTGAATTCCAGAGGCAGCCCGATCGATCGGGCACACTACCGCGATCGATCGGGATCAGTTCAGCGCCACGATCGATCGTGATTGCAGGAAAAATGTTTAAATTTCATTTTTATTTTTAGCTGATCACGATCGATCGTGATATGACCACGATCGATCGTGATTGCAGAAAAATGTTAAAAACTTAATTTTTATAAATTGTTTTATTAAGTTCCTATTAATGATTTTAAATGGTTTTCAATTCTCTGAACGATCTGAACGATTTAAATTTCCGCTCAAACGATACATTGTTAAAAAAAAATTTGTACGAAAAATTAGGGTACGAGTAAGGGTCGTTACAGAACGTGGACGACTGCATCTTTTTTTCAAACGTGGACGACTGCGTCTTTCTTTTGAGCGTGGACGACAGAGTCTTTCCTTTGAGCGTGGACGACAGCGTCTTTCCTTGGAACGTGCACGACTGCGTCTTTCCTTTGAGCGTGGATGACTACGTCTTTCCTTTGAGCGTGGACGACTGCATCTTTCCTTTGAGTGTGGATGACATCGTCTTTCTTTTAAGCGTGGACGACTTCGTTAGTCTTTCGCGTGGACAACTGAGACCTTGGACGTTTACGTCTTTCTCTGTTTTCTTTTCACGTGGACGATTGACTTCGGCATGACTGTGGACAATTGATTCTGACTGAAGTCACCTGACATTCACGTGATACTTTGGACGATTGAATTTGACTATCTTTGGACGATTGATTTCCACAAACTATTAACACTTAGCCAAAATTCGTCAGAAACCATAATACCTTTTTTAAGGGCATTTCCAGATAACTACTATTTATATCACAGTTCAATTATGCAATCCATGTATTTCAAATTAGTTCACCAATATTATGTTAATCATAATAATCCAGATTAAACATAATCATCAAAAATATAGTTACTTAAACGCATTTAAACTAACAATCTCCCCCTTTTTGATGATGACAAATATATATGATGATTAACAATTTTCTCCCCCATAAAATAAGTATCAGTATGATAGTAACTTTTCTAACTCCCTCATACTCTTTGCATGCAACCAAAATAAACTTCATTCTGTATGATACACATATTTATCTCCCCCTTTGACATTATCAAAAATAATCACACAAGGAGGAATGACATTCAGCACAGTACAGTTAGGGATTTTGAGCCCTTTCGAAGGAATATATATCCTCTAGTTTTATCGTCCAAAGTAAAATGTCTATCTTTATCGTCCATGGTCAACGTCCATAGTGACCACATTTTCACAGAGAATGAAATTGAGGAGATCGTCCATTGTCAATGTCCATTGTCAAAGTCCATTGAGACAATGTCCATTGTCAAAGACCAAACATTTCAGAGACGAAAAATACATGGAGATCGTCCATTTCTAAATTGAACAAACTTCTTATGGGCAAATTTACTCCAACAGAGAAGTGAACCTCAACTTTTATCCAACTTAATAAGACCTAATCTTATTCTAATATTACTAAAGGTTTTCTCATCCAGAGGCTTGGTAAATATATCTGCCAATTGATCTACAGAATTGACAAATTCTAAGGAAATATCCTCTTTTTGAACATGATCTCTAATAAAATGATATCTAACCTCAATGTGCTTGGTTCTAGAATGCTGTATGGGATTTTTGGAAATATTAATTGCACTGGTGTTGTCACACTGAATGGGAATCCTATCATAGAAAAGGTTATAGTCTTCCAGAGTTTGCTTCATTCAAAGCATTTGAGCACTACAACTACCAGCAACAATATATTCACTCTCGGCAGTTGAAAGTGCTATAGAAGTCTGTTTCTTATAATACCAGGACACAAGAGATTCTCCTAGGAACTGACAGGTTCCACTAGTGCGTTTTCTATTAATCAGACTTCCTGCATAGTCTGAATCTGAATATCCAATTAAATCAAATGAAGTACCCTTCGGGTACCATAAACCTAAGTCAAAAGTCCCACTTAGATATTTGACAATCCTTTTGACAGCAGCCAAGTGAGATTCCTTAGGGGAAGCTTGAAACTTAGCACATAAGCACACACTAAATAGGATATCTGGCCTGCTAGCCATTAGGTATAACAGAGAACCAATCATACCTCAATACTTCTTAATATCCACACTTATCTCATTTTCATCCTTGTCCAATTTTGTAGTTGTGCTCATGGGAGTTCTAAAGGACTTAGAGGAATCTAACCCAATTAACATAACCTAACGAAATCACGAGGCTACACACAGTAAACACTCGAAATGCCCAAACAGGGCTTGCCATTTTTAGCCCAATTAGAGCTCTTCATGGTCAAGTGACCATAGTCGGTCCAAGGGTTGGCAAACCCACGCCGAAAGCAGCCAATTTCGACCGGTGATCAGAGCTCAAATCGGCTCGTCACCCTCGGCCACGAATAGAACCAAAAAAGGGCAAAAAAAAAATGGACTTACCGTTCGGTCAGGCACGCGAAGACGACCGGAAATGGCAGCCCTGGAATCGCCGACGTTTTCTTGCCGAAAAATGTCAGAAATCGCCGGTGAATGGCGCCGAACATCACTCGTGTCTCCTCTCCCTCCGTTCGGGTCTTCGGTGCTCGGTGCTCGAACGACAGAATGGCTTCGAGCCATTCTGTTGTTCCTTTAAAAAAAAATAATAATAAATATATTTCTTATTAAAACATTGATAAAAATGACATTTACCATTTTGCCCTCCCATATTTTCGGCCATTTCAAATTTAGTTAAATCTCGTTCTAAAATTATAATTTTTCGTAAATTGACCCTCACCATGTACCCGGCTTACGTTCACCACTGGGAATACCCGAACATAATTTAATAAACCGTTTAGTTCAACCAAATTTATTCACTTTTAATTACTTTACCTTTTTATTATTACTTTTCCTTGTTTTTGCTATTTCTTTTCAATTAATTAAAACAACTATTTCATTAAACAAACACTTTATCCTTTTATTTTCACTCCAATTCTTCCTTTCTAATTTAGATAATTCTAAGATCCATAACACACTTAAATCGAAAGCAATAAACATTGAGGAAAAATTCTCGGGTGTTACTGTAACGGCCCCAGTAGGGCCGAGACCAAACCACGACTCTTTCAGACTTGTCCATATATCCTTACTATTTCTATTTAAGTTATAACCCTTTATATTTTTTTTTTTAAAAAAACATAACTTGGCTCAAGACGTCACATGCGATTCATTAAACATCGCTCAGCAATGAAATACATTACACATCTGCCGGCGAGCAGTGCAAAATGCTTCAGCCGATGAGCAGGAACTTCAACTCTTAACTGCATCTACCGATAAATAAATAAACCCATATCTGCCGATCATAAAACGACAGAACTCAATACTTATTCACTTGCTCCTGTCGGTCGCTAAACGGCAAGCACAGAGTTCGCTTCTGCCAGTAGTGAAAATCTTCATCATCCGGTCATTACGTGCATCTCACGTGACTCATTAGACACCACTCGATCACTAAACGACAACACATCATTATCATCCGGTATTTGAGACACACTACATCAACCGATCGCTAGACGACAAAACAACACTTATATCATCCGATATTTGAAATACCTTACATCTACCGATCGCTAGACGACAAAACAACACTTATATCATCCGATATTTGAAATACCTTACATCTACCGATCGCTAGACGACAAAACAACATTTATATCATCCGATATTTGAAATACCTTACATCTACCGATCGCTAGACGACAAACAACACTTATATCATCCGATATTTGAAATACCTTACATCTACCGATCGCTAGACGACAAACAACACTTATTTCATCCGATATTTGAAATACCTTACATCTACCGATCGCTAGACGACAAACAACACTTATATCATCCGATATTTGAAATACCTTACATCTACCGATCGCTAGACGACAAACAACACTTATATCATCCGATATTTGAAATACCTTACATCTACCGATCGCTAGACGACAAACAACACTTATATCATCCGATATTTGAAATACCTTACATCTACCGATCGCTAGACGACAAAACAACACTTATATCATCCGATATTTGAAATACCTTACATCTACCGATCGCTAGACGACAAAACAACACTTATATCATCCGATATTTGAAATACCTTACATCTACCGATCGCTAGACGACAAAACAACACTTATATCATCCGATATTTGAAATACCTTACATCTACCGATCGCTAGACGACAAAACAACACTTATATCATCCGATATTTGAAATACCTTACATCTACCGATCGCTAGACGACAAAACACACTTATATCATCCGATATTTGAAATACCTTACATCTACCGATCGCTAGACGACAAAACACACTTATATCATCCGATATTTGAAATACCTTACATCTACCGATCGCTAGACGACAAAACACACTTATATCATCCGATATTTGAAATACCTTACATCTACCGATCGCTAGACGACAAAACACACTTATATCATCCGATATTTGAAATACCTTACATCTACCGATCGCTAGACGACAAAACACACTTATATCATCCGATATTTGAAATACCTTACATCTACCGATCGCTAGACGACAAAACACACTTATATCATCCGATATTTGAAATACCTTACATCTACCGATCGCTAGACGACAAAACACACTTATATCATCCGATATTTGAAATACCTTACATCTACCGATCGCTAGACGACAAAACAACACTTATTTCATCCGATATTTGAAATACCTTACATCTACCGATCGCTAGACGACAAAACACACTTATATCATCCGATATTTGAAATACCTTACATCTACCGATCGCTAGACGACAAAACACACTTATATCATCCGATATTTGAAATACCTTACATCTACCACCAACAAAAAACACCACAACTCTCATAGATTTCAACTTGGTTAGACATAAATTTAAACGAATAAAATCACAGACTCATTCAGGATATGTGAAGTGGAAGACTTAATAAGCAGATCCTTCTATAAACTTAAATCATTCCTCGAACTCAGAGATCAAATAGACAACTCCCAAAATCCCAATGTTATAAAAAGGAATCTCATCCTACACAGACTTCAGTCTTTCATAAAACACGACAATCATCAAGCAACTTCAACCAACAGAAAAACACCCCGACTCTCATAGATTTCAACTTGGTAGGCATTAAACTTTAAACGAATAAAATCACAGACTTCATTCAGGATATGTGAAGCGAGAAAGCTTAATAAGCAGATCCTTCTATAAGCTTACATCATTACTCGAACTCAGAGATCAAATAGACAAAATCCCAACATCTCAATGTTATAAAAAGGAATCTCATCTACACAGACTTCAGTCTTTCATAAACCTACTGACTTAATGTGAGCATAACTGCTGGTCAATATCGCCTGCCAGCTACAAATCTTCACCCTGAGCACCTTCCAGCAACCGAGCTTAAACATCCTCATTAACTTTGAGAACCTCACCTGAAAACTCGTCACCTACATCATGAGGTTTAAACTATAAGCCTACTGCTGGTAAGGAATGCAAACTAACATGTATTCATGAATGTACAGTTGAGAAAACATGTTCTTGATCATTATCATTCTTGTTTCTGTTCATCGTTTTCATCATATGGATTAAGGAAGGATTTGTACTGTAAAAGGGGGGTTGACAGTGATTTTGATCATATTCCCTTACGGGTCGTTTTCATGGTCCCTCTTTGGACTGTGGCATACGTCAACCCGCCCCCAACCCTCACTTAATCATGTTGTATGAAATCGTTTCATATTCATTTTCATACCTTGTTCATGGGGAAAACATGCTCATAAATCATTTTCATATGCTTGAGGAGTAAATCATGATGCATGACATGAATGTTCTTAAATCATCAGACTATGGAAATTATCATACTAGACAGTTGACTTCATGGACTCTAACAGAACATCACATAACATAGTTCTCAAACATCCGTAAATCATCCAAGTACAAACCATCTTACTAACTTAAAATAAATATCAACATAAGTAACAGACAATAGCTAAAATAACTTCTAATCATCGTATCAGTTTCTACTTAGCATTCTTATGATGTAGGGCCCTAATAGCCAAGAATCCTACACATTCACTTACCTGGATTCCTTAGCAGTGTTGTCCTTACTTGAAATCTTTCCCACCTAAAGCATTTCACATTACAAAGTTAAAACAGGTCCTAAATGTTCTAAAATCGAGGCTAGAAAACCTTAGCTAAATGTCATCCTAGAATCTAACATAGCCGGATTCAACCTAGAAACTGAATGCAGTCGGTTTTCCTTAATGTCCAGAATCGAATCGGAAAAAATGCCATTACTAAACTCAGATTAAAATGTTCCTATTATTCCTCTGCCATTAAAGAATCTGAAGTCCCGAGTTCTAGCTGAAAACAGAGTTCAAAGTAGTTAACCGGTAACTACATTGCTTAAGTCTTACCTAAAAGCGTGGATAGTCGGGTGGAAACTAAAGGATCGATCGCCGACGAGGGAGTCGCTGGTAGGGAGAGAGCTCGGAAGGGTAAGAAGTCGCAGAATGGAAATGTCGGCTACAGTGGGGTTTTAGCGAGGTTTAACGATTTCCATTTTCAATTTATATTACATAAACTCCTCTTTAATTACAATTCTGCCACCACACAAATAGAAATCTAATAAGATTTGGCATTTAATTTAAATTAAAAGTACGATAATAAAGATGACAGTTAATTCCGTTAAGAGAGTCACCTGGCCAAAATTGTCGAGTGTTACATCCACCCCTCCTTAACAAAATGTTCGTCCCCGAAAATTGATCAAACGAAGAGTTCTGGATATTTGTCCAACATGTCTTGTTGTCTCTCCCATGTGGCTTCTTCAATGCCATGATTTGTCCACACGACCTTAACCAATGGAATTTCTTTATTCCGTAGGGTCTTAACTGTAGATTCCATAATTCGAACAGGTTTCTCTTCATACATTAATGTTGGCTCGATTTCAATATCCACTGGCTTAACAACTTGCGTAGGATCCCGTATGCATTTCCTTAGCATTGACACATGAAAGACATTATGAACCTTTTCCAGCGATAGGGGCAATTGTAATTTATAAGCTGTACTACCAATCCTCTCTAAGACAGGGAATGGTCCAATGAATCGTGGATTGAGCTTTCCCTTCTTACCAAATCTCAGTACTCCCTTAAATGGTGAAATCTTTAGAAAAACTTCATCTCCAACAGAGAACACCAGATCTCTCCTCCTTTGGTCTGCATAACTTTTCTGTCGGCTTTGTGCAGTAATCATTCTTTTCCTGATAATGGTAATCTTGTCTGACATCTGTTGCAAGATCTCGGGACCTAGGAGTTTTGCTTCACCGACCTCATCCCAGTACAAAGGTGATCTACACTTCCTGTCATACAGTGCCTCATAAGGTGTCATACCAATGATGGACTGGTAGCTATTATTGTAGGAGAATTCTACCAAGGGTAAGTATCGACTCCAAGATGTCTGGAAATCCAGCACACACGCTCTCAACATATCTTCTAGTATCTGAATTGTCCTCTCAGATTGACCATCGGTTTGAGGGTGAAAAGCAGTGCTGAAAGACAATTTTGTTCCTAATGTGCCTTGCAAACTTTGCCAAAATCTTAAGGTGAATCTAGGATCACGATCGGAGACAATAGACAAAGGGATCCCATGCAGTCTGATAATTTCCTGAATGTACAGGTTAGCAAATTGTTCCATTGTAAAAGTCATTCTTACTTATATAAAGTGTGCTGATTTTGTCATTCTGTCAACCACAACCCAAATACTATCAAGTCCCTTGATTGTCTTTGGTAATCCTACCACAAAATCCATGGCAATGTTCTCCCACTTCCATTCAGGGATCGGTAAGGGTTGAAGAGTACCTCCTGGGCGTTGGTGTTCTACTTTAACTTGTTGGCATACAAGACATGACTCCACATACTTGGCAACATCTCTCTTCATATTTGGCCACCAATAATGTAACCTTAAATCCCGATACATCTTGGTGTTACCAGGGTGTACAGAGAAAGAAGATGAGTGAGCCTCAACCAAGATCAACTCACGCAACTCCTTGTCACTTGGAATGTACCATCGATTCCTAAATTTCAAAATACCATCGCTGGAGAGACAGAATTCAGAGGAGGCATCTTTTAACTTACTCATCGTACTATTGTTCTCCTTTGAATCCTTCTGTTGTGCCTCTTTGATCTTGTCCAAAATAGTTGGTCGAATGGTTAAATCAGCCAGTAAGGTTGACAACTCAGGAACTATTTCCAACTCGAATTTCTGAACTTCCTTCCATAATGGTACAGACATGGTTGATACCGTGGGCTGCATTGTCTTTGACATTCTACTTAAAGCATCGACTACAGCGTTGGCCTTTCCCGGGTGGTACTTAATTTCAAAGTCATAATCTTTAACAAATTCCAACCAACGTCTTTGTCTCATGTTTAATTCCTTTTGGGTGAAAAGGTACTTCAGGCTTTTATGGTCAGAAAACACCTCACACTGTTGACCATATAAATAGTGTCTCCAAATCTTTAATGCAAAAACAACTGCGGCTAACTCTAAATCGTGAGTGGGGTAATTCTGTTCATAACTCTTCAGCTGCCTAGAGGCATACGCCACGACCTTTCCTTCTTGCATCAAAACACACCCCAGTCCAACTTTGGATGCATCACAGTAAACACTAAACTTTCCTTCTTCGGTTGGTATAGTCAGTAGCGGGACTGTCGTCAACTTCAGCTTGAGTGTCTGGAAGCCATCTTCATAAGCTTCAGTCCAAGAGTACTTGGTGTCCTTCTTTGTTAAATTAGTTAAAAGTTTAGCTATCATAGAGAATCTCTTAATGAACTTTCTATAATAACCTGCCAGACCAAGGAAACTACGGACTTCACTGACATTCTTTGGCTGTGGCCAGTCCTTAACAGCCTGAATCTTAGTTGGATCTACTGATATGCCCTCAGCAGAAATGACATGACCTAAAAAGTTGACCTTATCCAACCAGAACTCACACTTAGACAACTTGGCATAAAGTTGTTGCTGTTTTAATGTCGTCAAAACTATTCTTAGATGTTCTGCATGGTCAGTCTCAGTACGTGAGTATATAAGGATGTCATCTATAAACACAATTACAAACTTGTCCAAGTACTCACGAAACACTCGATTCATCAGGTCCATAAAAGCTGCAGGTGCATTGGTTAACCCAAACGACATTACAAGGAATTCATAATGTCCATAACGGGTCCTGAAGGCTGTCATAGGTATATCGCGCTCCTTAACTTTCAATTGGTAGTAGCCCGAACGTAAGTCAATCTTTGAAAATACTTTAGCTCCTTGTAATTGGTCAAACAGGTCATCAATCCGGGGCAAGGGGTACTTGTTCTTAATTGTCAACTTGTTTAGCTCTTTGTAGTCAATACACATTCTAAGAGAATCATCTTTCTTCTTAACGAATAGGACAGGTGCACCCCAAGGAGAACTACTAGGGCGTATAAATCCCTTGTCTACTTGTCACGACCCTTACCCGTATCCTAGTAAATTTTTTTTTTATATACGTACAAACTCTACGTCTGACTTTCGTGCGGAAATAAAACTTTTAAAGTCGGAATTGAAAATTATTAACAGTGTATGAAAACTACCTTGAAATCTATTCAAAATAAACTTAAACCAACAATTAATCAATTAAGTAATAAAAGAAAACAATTAATTTAAAACATTTTTTTTTATATAAAGGTTCGGCCAAAAAGGCAGAACAAGTGGCGATTGCTCCTCGCGAGCAATCGCCCTTCGGCGATTGCTTTCACCATGGCGATTGCCATCCTGGTGATCGCCTGTTGAGAAGGGGCAAATGATCGCCATGCCATGGCGATCATTCGCCATACTCTCTGGAATTTTCCAGAGAGCACAGCTCCCTTATTCCTTCTTCTTTCTTCTTTTCTCCTTTCTTCCTTCTACGCTCTGCACTCCACATTCTAACACAAAAACACTCAACAACAAAACATAACACTCATCAACCTCTTCTCCTTTCTCACTACTTCTTCACCCAAATCTTTACATACCTCCATAAAATACCCTCCAAACATAACATTTTACTCGAATACTCAAAACCGACAATTCAAGTTAAACATACTCAAATTTTTATAAAAACGAACCGCGTGGTTCCGTTTAAAAGTGTAACATTTTCCTTCCTGTTTGAAAAACATCAAAAACACTACAAAATACAATATATTATCTGTTCAGTCATTAAACATCCTAAACGTATCAAAATCTACAATAAATCTATCTAATCCATGATTATCCTAAACATTACCAAAACTCTCAAAAATCATCTAACCATGAGTCCATCCAGCCTAGCCAAAACACGCTCCGCCGCCCCGAGCTCCGCCCATCGACCGACTACGCTTGGTCATCATAATGAGGTTCCTCACCTTCGATCTCGTCACCTACATCATACGATAAATACATTAAGCCTAATGCTTAGTAAGGAGTGTGCCAAACATAACATTATATATATGCATGACATTTGTAAAACAGTTTCGTTTCATTTAGATAAACCATTTTCTTGCCCCGTGAGAATCATGACTTGCCCCGTGAGAAACACATGACTTGCCCCGTGAGAAATACATGACTTGTCCCGTGAGAAACATAAAACTTGCCCCGTGAGAAACATACAACTTGCCCCATGAGAAACATGCATCATTCGGAATTCATGATCGTTCGTTAATTCGATATTTCAAAAAACGTGCTCATAAATAGTTCGTATGCACTTTAATAAAACATGATGCATGAGAAATGACATACGTAGAAACGCCTATCGAACGACCACTAACAAATCACTAAGGCATTACTTAAGCTACCTGTCTTTCCACCAACCCTAAAACTGCCTAACTTCATCACAACAAACATTATCAACATCGTTACGACGTAGGGCCTTAGGGGCCGGAAACCTAACACTCACTTACCTAGCGTCCTAGATATGCCGAGCACCGTCCTTTGAGCTTGGGTTACCTAGGGCATTTAATAACATATCATTAATATCAACTTTCAAACATCAAATCTAAACAAATCGACGTCTCGAGCTAGGACAAATTCTTCTAAAAACTCTAATTCATTTCATTCGGGCATTTCCTCGAGCACTTGGTGCTCACTAATTTCAAAACTCTATTAATGGTGTCCAACTATATCTCCAACAACCTAAACTCAACATTTAACATCAACCAACACCATTAATCTACTCCAACAACCTCAATAATCACTAATACATCATCAATGAGTAATAAATAAACAACCCTATTGATTTCTAACAAAATCCCTAAATTTCTTCACAAACCCTAATTCAAAATAAACCATAAAACCACAAATAAACTTGTCTAGAGTGTAGAACTTACCTAGAGGATTGATTTGTTGAAGAAACTTGAAGGAAAAACGCCAAGAACGGAGGAGTTGATCGATCGATGGAGGATTGGCGATGGAAGAGGGAAAGAAATTGCCAAAGGGGAGAAGGGAATCGCGTAGGGAAGAAGAAATGAGGGAGTAAAGAGAGAGAAAACCATTTTTAGTTAAAATATTTGACTTTCTAAATTACCTAATTGCCCTTAGTTAATTTCTTAACTTAAATCATTATTTCGTCTATCGGTTTAACTTCTCCGTAATTTCCTTATTCCTCCAAATATTTCTATTTATTCTTAGGGCTCTAACGAAACTTCCCGTTGGCCATTCGGACTTAATTTATTATTTCTACGAATTATCACTCTATATTTTAAAATTCTGAACTTATGGCTCAAAATCCTTAAAACGAAATTTCCGGGTGTTACACTACTAGTTCCTGTAATTTGACTTTTAATTCCTTTAATTCAACAGGTGTCATACGGTAAGGGTTCTTAGATACAGGTAATGCCTCGGGATATGTATCAATCACAAACTCTATTTCTCTATCAGGCGATAATCCTGGCAAATCATCCAAGAATGCTTCAGGGAACTGTCGGACTATAGGAATGTCTTGTACTTTTACTTTATCCGTCACCCGAACATCAACTGCACTAGCTAGATAACTCTCACAGCCACCTTTCAATAACTGTTGAGTCTTTAGAGAGGATATAATTGGTATTTTACTTATTTTTGGGATAGCTTGGAATGTATACCGATCTCCATTCAGGGGTCGGAACTCAACTAATCCAGACCTACAACTTATCGTGACATGGTGTCTGAATAACCAATCCATCCCTAGTATAACTTCATACCCCTTCATGTCAATTACAATCAGCTCTACATATAACTTCTTATCTCCTAAGGACACAATGTCACCCTTCACTATCTGTTCAGAATGTAAGGATTTCCCTGACTGTAACATGACACTATATGGCCTATCAGCTGGTAAGTATCCTAACTTATTCTTATAGACAAACAGGGTTGCTATAAATGAGTGGGTGGCCCCCGTGTCTATAAGTGTGTAAGCAGAAATACCACAGATCATAATTGTACTTGTTATGACCGTATGCTGCACAGCATCTTTGTCCTCCATCATAGCAAAGACTCTGGGTGCTATTCTTGCTCGATTGGGGTCTGGTGGCATGGGACAGTCTCTGACTACATGTCCGAAATTGTCACATCTGTAGCAACGGCCAGAGTGTAGCTTGCACTCGCCATGGTGGTTCTTCTGGCAGTTGGAGCATAGAGGGGCTAATGGTTGTTTTCCTTTTCCTTGATCATCATTTGGATTGAAGGGTCTCTTTATACCTTGCTGTTGTTGTTGTGGTCCTCTGTTCTGTTACGGTTGCCATCCTTTGTTCTGACGTGGCGGCGGCTGAGCCTCCTTAATGAACTTTCTTGGCTGTTCACGCTGTGCATATGTCGTTATCTCGGCTTCTTCTAGTTCCAAGGCCTTAGCCGTCACTTCACCATATGGTATATCATGTATTCCAGCAGTCTTTACTCTCATATACAAACTCGGCTTCAATCCTTGAACGAACTGGTGGATCTTGTCCTCATCATCCTCGACCAATCGGGGAGCAAACCGTGATAAAGCCTCAAACCTACATATGTAATCCGCCACAGAGCCAGTTTGACGCAAATTCATGAACTCCTTCTTCTTGCTGGCCCGAACGGTCCTATTGAAATATTTATCAAAGAAAGCAGTCTTAAACATTTCCCAGGTCATAGCTCCTGCATTAATGGTGCTCTGGATTGAGTCCCACCAATGCCTTGCACTCAGTTCCAAATGAAAATAGCATAAGTGACCCTATCTCCTTCATCGACCTTGGCGTACTTGAACATGTCCTCCATTTTCCGAATCCACTCCTCAGCATAAACAGGATCCAAAACTTGGCCATTAAATGTTGGGGGTCTAAGTCTATGGAAGCGTTCGCCACCATGATCATGGTTTGCATTAGAACTAGAGTTCCCATGCTCCTCCCTGGTGGTCATAAGCTGCTCGATTTGGCGTGATTGGCGTATAACCAACTCCGTTAGCTGAGCAATAGTAGTACTATCCACATTGTCTTCTCTATGTTGTCCCCTCACCATTTTGGGATTCCTAAGAAAATAATCATAACATATCTTAACTTAATGACATTACTAAAATCATAAACACTTACAGTTGTTGGAGTGTACTCAGGTGGCAATCTGTGCTGGGAGGCAGTCTGCAGAATCGATTTTAGAACCCGGTTTTGCTTTGATACCATAATTGTAACGACCCCAGTAGGGCCGAGACCAAACCATGACTCTTTCAGACTTGTCCATATATCCTTACTATTTCTATTTAAGTTATAACCCTTTATATTTTTTTTTAAAAAAAAAACATAACTTGGCTCAAGACGTCACATGCGATTCATTAAACATCGCTCAGCAATGAAATACATTACACATCTGCCGGCGAGCAGTGCAAAATGCTTCAGCCGATGAGCAGGAACTTCAACTCTTAACTGCATCTACCAATAAAGAAATAAACTCATATCTACCGACCATAAAACGACAGAACTCAATACTTATTCACTTGCTCCTGCCGGTCGCTAAACGGCAAGCACAGAGTTCGCTTCTGCCGGTAGTGAAAATCTTCATCATCCGGTCATCACGTGCATCTCACGTGACTCATTAGACACCACCCGATCACTAAACGACAAACACATCAATTATATCATCCGGTATTTGAAACACACTACATCTACCGATCGCTAGACGACAAAACAACATTTATATCATCCGGTATTTGAGACACACTACATCAACCGATCGCTAGACGACAAAACAACACTTATATCATCCGATATTTGAAATACCTTACATCTACCGATCGCTAGACGACAAAACAACACTTATATCATCCGATATTTGAAATACCTTACATCTACCGATCGCTAGACGACAAAACAACATTTATATCATCCAGTATTTGAGACACACTACATCAACCGATCGCTAGACGACAAAACAACACTTATTTCATCTGATATTTGAAATACCTTACATCTACCGATCGCTAGACGACAAAACAACACTTATATCATCCGATATTTGAAATACCTTACATCTACCGATCGCTAGACGACAAAACAACATTTATATCATCCGGTGAGTAAACACTCGACATCATCTGATGACGTCAGCCTGTAGACTCAATCGTTCAACTTCTATCATTAGACACCCGCCGATGCGTCAGCCGGATGATACACTCATCCGACTCCTATCACTCAGTAGTAAAACACGACAATCATCAAGCAACTTCAACCAACAGAAAAACACCCCGACTCTCATAGATTTCAACTTGGTAGGCATAAACTTTAAACGAATAAAATCACAGACTCATTCAGGATATGTGAAGCGGAAGACTTAATTAAGCAGATCATTCTATAAGCTTAAATCATTACTCGAACTCAGAGATCAAATAGACAAATCCCAACATCTCAATGTTATAAAAAGGAATCTCATCCTACACAGACTTCAGTCTTTCATAAACCTTACTGACTTAATGTGAGCATAACTGCTGGTCAATATCGCCTGCCAGCTACAAATCTCCACCCTGAGCACCTTCCAGCAACCGAGCTTAAACATCCTCATTAACTTTGAGAACCTCACCTGAAAACTCGTCACCTACATCATGAGGTTTAAACTATAAGCCTAATGCTTAGTAAGGAATGCAAACTAACATGTATTCATGAATGTACAGTTGAGAAAAACATGTTCTTGATCATATATCATTCTTGTTTCTGTTCATCGTTTTCATCATATGGATTAAGGGAGGATTTGTGCCGTAAAAGGGGGGTTGATAGTGATTTTGATCATATTCCCTTTCGGGTCATTTTCATGGTCCCTCTTTGGATTGTGGCATGTGTCAACCTGCCCCCAACCCTCACTTAATCATGTTGTATGAGATCGTTTTCATATTCATTTTCATACCTTGTTCATGGGGAAAACATGCTCATAAATCATTTTCATATGCTTGAGGAGTAAATCATGATGCATGACATGAATGTTCTTAAATCATCAGACTATGAAAATTATCATACTAGACAGTTGACTTCATGGACTCTACAGAACATCACATAACATAGTTCTCAAACATCCGTAAATCATCCAAGTACAAACCATCTTACTAACTTAAAATAAACATCAACATAAGTAACAGACAATAGCTAAAATAACTTCTAATCATCGTATCAGTTTCTACTTAGCATCCTTATGATGTTGGGCCCTAATGGCCGGGAATCCTACATATTCACTTACCTGGATTCCTTAGTAGTGTTGTCCTTACTTGAAATCTTTCCCACCTAAAGCATTTCACATTACAAAGTTAAAACAGGTCCTAAATGTGACGACCCCAACCCGATCAGGGCCGCCACGGACTTGCTGTGACATAACCATTACCTAAGCCCTCGTATTTTCTCCTAAACTTTTTCATTTTTACTTAACACTTTAAAATAAAAACTAAATTAGACAATTGACCCACCTCTAACGACCTTTAGGGTCTAACTTTGACTTAAACATTTTTAGCGTAAACATTTTGACTTTTAAAACATTTAGAACTAGACTAAAACCATTATTAACTTAAAACAATTAACACTAATATAACCTATACTCAAGAAAACAAACTGCGTGGATCGCTCTAAAAATCGAGCGTATCCTTACCTGTTTTAAAAACGACCAAACAATTAAAAATACCCAAACAGTTCCAGTATATTCTCCAAAAATAAAGACTTCACATCTTAGACATTCCACTACCACATCATACATATCAAAGACTCTACTTTCATACGTTTTTCTATCAAATCATCCGATCCACATACTTAAACACTTTCATTCTCTTCCTAAATCAAAACAAATTAAGTCCTAAAACAAACATCGAGCATAAGCATTAAATTTCCTAAAACATCACCAATGACATACATTAACAAATCATTCAAAATAGTACTACTTCAAACCTATATCCACTATAAAATTTCCTGAATATTAAACTTAAATATACACCCTAAAATCCATCACCTTTCTAACCACAAAACTAACTCACATCCATTCAACATACATCATTCAAGCCATCGGATCATCAAGCCAAAACACACCCCGTCGCCACGAGCACCACCCATCGACCACCTTTTCCTTGTCATCATGAGGAACTCTCACCTTCACACCTGTCACCTACATCATACAATAACTACATTAAGCCTAATGCTTAGTAAGGAGCGTGCTAAACATGACATTTCATATATATGCATGACTTTTATAAAACATTTTCGTTTCATTTCTTTTAAACTGTTTTCTTGCCCCGTAGTACATTCATGACTTGCCCTGTAGTACATTCATGACTTTCCCTGTAGTACATTCATGACTTGCCCTGTAGTACATTCATCATTCATCATTCATCATTCATCATTAATCATTCATCATTCATCATTCATCATTCATCATTCATTGTCGTTCTTTACTTTCAACATTTTCATAAAATATGCTTGTAAATAGTTCGTATGCACTTTAGAAAACATGATGCATGAGAAGACATACACGTAAGGAAAACCTATCACATGAGCACTAACATACACGTAAGGAAAACCTATCACATACGCACTACAACATAACTAAGGCACTACTTAACTATCACTCTTTCCTTAACTACCCGTCTTCCACCAATCTCTACAATCACTCTCATCGAAACAATCAACATTATCAACATTGTACGACGTAGGGCCTTAGTCGCCGGAAAGCCTAACGCTCACTTACCTGGCGTCCGTAAAAAGCCGAGCACCGTCCAAAAGTCGTCTCCACCTAAAGCATTTCATAGCACGTCATTAGTATTCATCCATTTCAAAACTAAACGAAATCCCGAGCTAAGACAATTTCTTCAAAAACTCTAACTCATTTCGTTCGGGCATAACTAAACTCTTATTCTCGTGAAAACATCTCAAATTACTATTTCTAGCCTAATCCAACTAAAACCTAATTAAATGGGCCACTAATTTGGGTTTGATAAAAACCGACCTAAAACTTCGAACGCGCGTAACTTTCGCGTCGGTGGTCGGAATCGAACGATTCCAACGGCCACGTGCTCTTCTAATAACCTATTTTAATCTGCCAAAATGAATTTTAAAACAAATGACCGGAGCTAGGTCAAAAATCACAAAACCCGAAACTGCCCTTTACCCGGAAAATCCCCCTTTTTGATTTTTCATCAAATTCCATCAATTTCTTCACCAATCAATCACATATACCCTTAATTAGAATAATCTAACCTAAAATCGAAGTTCCAAAGCACAAACCCGAATTGCCCTAATTCGGGCATTCACTGAATTTCGCCCAAATCGGGCTCACCACTGCTAATCGACCAAAGCCGGACCAAGGGTCGGCAAACCCTCGCCGGAGGCGACCAAAAACGGCCGGCGATCGGAGCTCAATCGAGCCCGTCACGCACAACCCTAAACCGAACCGAAACAGAGGAGAAAAGCCGAGCATACCGTCGGTTCGTGCGCGAGGATGGCCGGAAACCGCACTCCCAGGAGTCGCCGACATTTTCTGGCCGGAAAATGTCGAGGCTGGACGTCGGCGTTCGTCGGAGGAGGGCCGCGCTTCTCTTCTCCCCTGCGCGCTTCGCTGCTCGGCGTCGGGCTCGAACAAACAACAGAAATCGTTTCTGTTGTTTGTTTTGTTTTTATTATAATTATAATAATAATAATAATAATAATAATAATTATAATTACAATAAACTACAACTATTTCTTTAATTAGTCTATCGATTCAGTCTCTTTGCAATTTCCTTATTTCTCCAAATATTCCAATTTAATCTTAGAGTTCTAACAAAACTCACCGTTTCCAAAACGGACTTATTTTACTATTTTTACGAATTAATATTCTAAAAGGTTAAAACGGGAACTCTAGCATTACTCTTCCCGATTTGGGTTTCTAAAATTTCACTTATTCTTCTACAAATTCCCGTAAATTTCTAGGGTCCTAATAAAACTATCCGCTCGCAAAACGGACCTAATTTACTTATTTACCAAAATAGCCTTGGAGCGGAAACCCGAAAAACTCGGGTGTTACATCCTTCCCTCCTTAATTGGAATTTTGTCCCCAAAATTATTGCTTGGTTAAACTTCTAATTACTCACCCTCACATTATTTACTTAACCATGCTCGCAATACCGTTCACAACACTCCTATGGTCTTACCCACCCCTCGGGTATCAGTGGTTTCCTATATTCCAAAAGCTTTAAATTCCTTTAAATACTCACTTCGTAACTCAATCGCTTATACATCCATCGACTTCAACTTAACCCTTCGTCGCCTAGACCTTCAAATTTCATTTAACTTAACTCCAACTCTAGTTTGTCCCTCAAGCTAAATTCATTCAATTTCTAACTCTTCAAATTCGTGACAACAATTCGTACCTAATCACTTCAAACCCTTAAGCTTCTTCAATTCTGTAACACTAAGGACCTGATACTTAGATCTCTCATCCTAATCCTCTGTTTCGAACTCTTCTTTACACTGTTATCTCTTTTCCAAATTATCAATCTCATTTCTAAACCTACTTACCTTGGGCAATCGTAGCATGTCCTTAGCTACTCTAATGTCACTCCTGTATACAGGGCGGTAATTACTAAATCTATTTCTTTATGCTTTTACAGTATCCACTAGGTCTCTATAATTTATTTCCACTACGCTCGTTTTGTCCAACTTTTATCTCGGTCGTCATTAATCACTAACATCATCAATTACTAACAAATTCTTAAGTCTAAACCATCTTTACATTATTCACTCAATGTCTTAAATGGTGCATAAACACTTCGACATAACTTACGAGTCGAATCTTTCCTAGACCAACAGGTTTATCTTCACTTCTAGGTCCACTTGCACAATCTCCGTGCAACTTTCTATCCCTTCGTCCTTTTTAACTTACATCGCATAGTTCCTATTTTTCTCATTCAAAATTTCCTATATTTTCCCAATTAGCACATACTAGATTCTAGTGAATTAAACCTCAACTTTCAACCTTCCCTTCTTATCTAACTATCCTCTTCTTCCTATCTCTTAACTTTACAATATCGATTTCATCCTTCCTCCAAAAATTAGGTCCTAAACATTCTTCTAAATTCTTTTACAACATCTCATCCCTACAATCTTCTTGTTTGCGAACTTGTTGTATGTAATTTAACACCTCCCTTCCAAAATTCTTGCCTTCCTAAATCACCAAGAATGATTTCAACTTCAATGCTAAACTTTCACATTACATCATCTAACATCTCTATCTTAACGTCTTCTTTAAATAAATTTAAAAGAAATGTACCTGTGACTACGGCATACTGCCCTATACTTATTCCTAATATCCCACAAGGACTTCTTCAAAGTTACTAACTAGCCTACTATCTTCCATTCCTTCTAGTCAGGTTCTAAATATTCTATTTGTCTTCTTCATAATAATTTGTCTAACAACTTTCTTGTTAGCAAATTTGTTGTAGGTAAACCTACAACTTTAATCTAAACCTTCTAAAGTTCTTAAAACTTATCCTTCTATTTTTCCCAAAACTTAGAAGTATCCATTACCCTTAATGGAACGAAGCATATCATAGCTCGTACCACAAGCCCTATCAATTCTCAAGTCTCCAGGCAAATATCTAAGTGATCAAGTTCACTTCCTTAAATTCTCACATGAATCGGTCTTCTCTTAATCCCTTATGGCCAAGCTTTCTAATTCACCTAACTTGATCTCATTCCCCGGATTTCCTCAATTACTACTTAGGTGCTAAACTTTGACTGGCCTACGGCTTTAACCACTTATTGAGTAATGACGATTTCTACATCCTCAAAGTTCTAAACTTTTCCAGTTTCACGCTCTATCGTTCGATCATTCATACGCACTTCGAGTTCCACTTAATTGGTCACCACCTAAACTCTCGAGTCCATTCTTTTCCCAACAATCCGGAAATGACTCTTCATTACGATCTACCTCTCGGGTCCTTTAAACATTAAGGTTCTTACTTCCATCTTGGAGGTAAGTCACAGGTTACGGTGTTTAACCCGAACTGCATCAATTTTTTTTTTGACTTACTACTTATCTCTTATCTCTTTTTTTTTTTTTTTCAAAAGTTCGAAGTCAACTATTCGTTACTTTTCCTAATTGGTACTCACTCTGTCGAACAACACGTACTCATGACTTAACGCGTCTATTACTTATATACCGCTCTTAGCTTAACTAAGTTTTCTCCCTTATCGCTTTGGTCGTAAACCTCACGCATCAAAGAGAGAAACAAATCTCTCCTTTATTGACTAACCTTCTAAGGTGTTACTTATCTCTTAGCAACCGTCTAATTCTTGTAACTTGAGTCCCACCTCACATAAGATTTCCTATTTTATAACGTCTCTAATTTGTTAACCTTCCAACTCCGCCTCCACATCTTTATTCTCTTCACTGATATTTACTAAGTCAAATGCTTCTATTCGACAATTCACCTAAGCTAGACTTTTGGTTATTACCTTCATTTATATACTTAGAGGGTTTCGTCAAACCGTTAGATCTCCTAAGTTGTATCCCTCCAACGGTAATAAATTCTAAGTATGTGCACACTTGCACAATTATCCCAGGTTATCCACTTCAATACGTAACTTTCTCTATTCACTATCCTCCTTCCATATAATATACAAAAGTTACGTTTTAAACCCCTACTCTAATTACACTTCTTCTCCAACGCTTCTTATCTTATTAATCGTCACTATATGAATATATCTGGAATAACCGATGGTTGAGTGGTTCCTTCCTCCTCGATCAAGGTATACATCCTCGGAGGACAACACGGTGGTATCTTATTCGGTCCTAGACAATCTCTGGCCTTGTGCCCCACCTTGTCACACCGAAAACATCGACCAGAATGCAACTTGCACTCCCACCAGATGACACATCGCATAAGAAACCTTATCTACCTCCTTCACCTCAATAATGTCAAACAATCTTTCCATTGTTCGAACCTACACCTCGGCCTGTATCGGATCTATAGCACATCCATCAAATATCGGAGGTCGAACTGCCTAGTTCGTTCACTACCCTAGTTCCATGAAGTACTATCTTGCCTATTACCATTTCCATCTCGGTTGAGTAAGATCTCTATTTGTTCTGACCATTGGTGCACTATGTCCATAAGCTGACTAATGGATTTCTCCTCGAGTTTTCTAGGTGCTTTCGGCATTTTCTTGTTCCTAGACACATTAAGAAACACATACAAAATAAACAATTTAGAATCATACATAAACTTAAACACTTACAGTCGATGGAGAGTCCTCGTGCGGCGGTGTGTTTTTGGCAGACATATCACAGAACTCGCTTTTAAAACTCCGTCTCTCTGATACCATAAACTGTGACGACCCCAACCCGATCAGGGCCGCCACGGACTTGCCGTGACATAACCATTACCTAAGCCCTCGTATTTTCTCCTAAACTTTTTCATTTTTACTTAACACTTTAAAATAAAAACTAAATTAGACAATTGACCCACCTCTAACGACCTTTAGGGTCTAACTTTGACTTAAACATTTTTAGCGTAAACATTTTGACTTTTAAAACATTTAGAACTAGACTAAAACCATTATTAACTTAAAACAATTAACACTTAAAGTAAGATCAATTAAAACAAAACACTAATATAACCTATACTCAAGAAAACAAACTGCGTGGATCGCTCTAAAAATCGAGCGTATCCTTACCTGTTTTAAAAACGACCAAACAATTAAAAATACCCAAACAGTTCGAGTATATTCTCCAAAATAAAGACTTCACATCTTAGACATTCCACTACCACATCATACATATCAAAGACTCTACTTTCATACGTTTTTCTATCAAATCATCCGATCCACATACTTAAACACTTTCATTCTCTTCCTAAATCAAAACAAATCAAGTCCTAAAACAAACATCGAGCATAAGCATTAAATTTCCTAAAACATCACCAATGACATACATTAACAAATCATTCAAAATAGTACTACTTCAAACCTATATCCACTATAAAATTTCCTGAATATTAAACTTAAATATACACCCTAAAATCCATCACCTTTCTAACCACAAAACTAACTCACATCCATTCAACATACATCATTCAAGCCATCGGATCATCAAGCCAAAACACACCCCGTCGCCACGAGCACCACCCATCGACCACCTTTTCCTTGTCATCATGAGGAACTCTCACCTTCACACCTGTCACCTACATCATACAATAACTACATTAAGCCTAATGCTTAGTAAGGAGCGTGCTAAACATGACATTTCATATATATGCATGACTTTTATAAAACATTTTCGTTTCATTTCTTTTAAACTGTTTTCTTGCCCCGTAGTACATTCATGACTTGCCCTGTAGTACATTCATGACTTGCCCTGTAGTACATTCATGACTTGCCCTGTAGTACATTCATCATTCATCATTCATCATTCATCATTAATCATTCATCATTCATCATTCATCATTCATCATTCATTGTCGTTCTTTACTTTCAACATTTTCATAAAATATGCTTGTAAATAGTTCGTATGCACTTTAGAAAACATGATGCATGAGAAGACATACACGTAAGGAAAACCTATCACATGAGCACTAACATACACGTAAGGAAAACCTATCACATACGCACTACAACATAACTAAGGCACTACTTAACTATCACTCTTTCCTTAACTACCCGTCTTCCACCAATCTCTACAATCACTCTCATCGAAACAATCAACATTATCAACATTGTACGACGTAGGGCCTTAGTGGCCGGAAAGCCTAACGCTCACTTACCTGGCGTCCGTAGAAAGCCGAGCACCATCCAAAAGTCGTCTCCACCTAAAGCATTTCATAGCACGTCATTAGTATTCATCCATTTCAAAACTAAACGAAATCCCGAGCTAAGACAATTTCTTCAAAAACTCTAACTCATTTCGTTCGGGCATAACTAAACTCTTATTCTCGTGAAAACATCTCAAATTACTATTTCTAGCCTAATCCAACTAAAACCTAATTAAATGGGCCACTAATTTGGGTTTGATAAAAACCGACCTAAAACTTCGAACGCGCGTAACTTTCGCGTCGGTGGTCGGAATCGAACGATTCCAACGGCCACGTGCTCTTCTAATAACCTATTTTAATCTGCCAAAATGAATTTTAAAAAAAATGACCGGAGCTAGGTCAAAAATCACAAAACCCGGAACTGCCCTTTACCCGAAAAATCCCCCTTTTTGATTTTTCATCAAATTCCATCAATTTCTTCACCAATCAATCACATATACCCTTAATTAGAATAATCTAACCTAAAATCGAAGTTCCAAAGCACAAACCCGAATTGCCCTAATTCGGGCATTCACTGAATTTCGCCCAAATCGGGCTCACCACTGCTAATCGACCAAAGCCGGACCAAGGGTCGGCAAACCCTCGCCGGAGGCGACCAAAAACGGCCGGCGATCGGAGCTCAATCGAGCCCGTCACGCACAACCCTAAACCAAACCGAAACAGAGGAGAAAAGCCGAGCATACCGTCGGTTCGTGCGTGAGGATGGCCGAAAACCGCACTCCCAGGAGTCGCCGACATTTCCTGGCCGGAAAATGTCGAGGCTGGACGTCGGCGTTCGTCGGAGGAGGGCCGCGCTTCTCTTCTCCCCTGCGCGCTTCGCTGCTCGGCGTCGGGCTCGAACAAACAACAGAAATCGTTTCTGTTGTTTGTTTTGTTTTTATTATAATTATAATAATAATTATAATTACAATATACTACAACTATTTCTTTAATTAGTCTATCGATTCAGTCTCTTTGCAATTTCCTTATTTCTCCAAATATTCCAATTTAATCTTAGAGTTCTAACAAAATTCACCGTTTCCAAAACGGACTTATTTTACTATTTTTACGAATTAATATTCTAAAAGGTTAAAACGGGAACTCTAGCATTACTCTTCTCGATTTGGGTTTCTAAAATTTCACTTATTCTTCTACAAATTCCCGTAAATTTCTAGGGTCCTAATAAAACTATCCGCTCGCAAAACGGACCTAATTTACTTATTTACCAAAATAGCCTTGGAGCGGAAACCCGAAAAACTCGGGTGTTACACTAAATGTTCTAAAATCGAGGCTAGAAAACCTTAGCTAAATGTCATCCTATAATCTAACATAGCCGGATTCAACCTAGAAACTGAATGCAGGCGATTTTCCTTAATGTCCATAATCGAATCGAAAAAAATGCCATTACTAAACTCAGATTAAAATGTTCCTATTATTTCTCTGCCATTAAAGAATCTGAAGTCCCGAGTTCTAGCTGAAAACAGAGTTCAAAGTAGTTAACCGGTAACTACATTGCTTAAGTCTTACCTAAAAGCGTGGATAGTCGGGTGGAAACTGAAGGACCGATCGCCGACGAGGGAGTCGCTGGCAGGGAGAGAGCTCGGAAGGGTAAGAAGTCGCAGAATGGAAATGTCGGCTACAGTGGGGTTTTAGCGAGGTTTAACGATTTCTATTTTCAATTTATATTACATAAATTCCTCCTTAATTACAATCTTGCCACCACACAAATAGAAATCTAATAAGCTTTGGCATTTAATTTAAATTAAAAGTACGACAATAAAGGTGACAGTTAATTCCGTTAAGAGAGTCACCTGGCCAAAATTGTCGGGTGTTACAGTTACAATCCACCCTCCTTACAAAAATTTTGTCCTCAAAATTTTTGGGATAGTTAATTCTCAGCTTACTTACTCTAACACTATCCTCCTAACTTTGTGGGTTGCCACACAGAATCTCAACTATCTATACTACAGCCTAATCATTTATTGGTGATAATTTCTACATCTCCAAGTTTCGACTTCAATTAAATCAATTATCACCTATACTTCCAAACTTTTCCAACTTAATTCTAACTCTAACTTTTCTTCTAAGTAAGTTCATTTAGTTACTTATTTGTCTAATCCAATGTTCAACAAATACTTATCTAACAAACTCAATTCTTCAAATCTACCTCAATACCGTAACACCAAGAACACAATAATAACCATCTTACCCTAAATCCTCAAATTTCAATTCTCTTATACTCTCCTAACTTATCGCTCCCACCTCTCACACCTATTTACCTCGAACAATCACAATATTCCATTAATCACCCTAACACTATCCATGTATTTCAAGCTCTCACTCCATGTATTTCAAGCTCTCACTACTTAAATTTATTAACTATCCTTTCAAAGTATATTATAATTTCTCAAAATTATGATCACTAAACTCAATTTATCCAACTACTACTTCAGTCATCACCAAACACTCTCAAATTATTAGGTTTAAACTAACTCTTTCCCAACTTAACACTCGACACCCTAAATGATGTTTACGCACTTCATTTCGACCCCAAAATTTCAAATTAAAACTTCCATAATTCTCCTAAATTAACCCTACTCTAAGTTCCCTCGTATAATCTTCGTGTCCTTCCTATCTAATATCCTCCATTAGAATTTACTAATCTCCTCATTTATCTCTTTCCTATGTCTTTAAAAATCTAGAATGTAATCTAGCCACTTATCTTTCCTTACATCACACAGTTTCTATTCCCTTGTCCTTACTCCAATAGTACTGGTATTCTAATTTGCGTCTCACTCTTTAGCTCATCACCTATTAAGCTTATCGATTCTAGCCTAAGCTATTCACCAAATCACCGGTTTCAACTTCGTTACCTACGGGTCGAACCTTCGAAACTTTCTAACTTAACATTATCCCTAAGTCACTCAAACGCTTTTCGTGCAAGTTCTCGTTCCTCTTATTCGAAATTCTCTAATTCCTCAGATCATACACTACTAATTACTTAAAGTCCAGACCTCAAATTATAACCGTCCTCTTTCTATAGTATACGACTTCTAATTTCTTCCCAAGTTTCTTAACTCTAATATAAATATCAAATTTCCCTCAGGATTCTTTTCAAAATTTACTAACTAATCTACTCTTTTAGTCTTCCAACGGTTTAAATGTTCCCCTAACTCTCATTACAACATGTCGCCCAACAACCTCCTGGTTTGCAAACTTATTGTAACACGCTTAATACCCTTAATCCCTTAACCCCAATATCCTACCGGTTACCATTCTATGATAGATACTCACTTTCGATATTTCTTATGCGTTACTCTAAACCTCATAACATCCTTTTCATTCCAGAGGCTATATTTTTTTTCTTTAATTAATCCAGGCATCTAAGTTTCTAAGTTATTCCAAACATTTATACTTTCGCCTCCAGAATCCTAGGTCGAGTAACACCACAAACACGGCACGTCCACTCCTTATGACAACTTTAATGCTCCTATACCGTGCCGGTTGAAATCTTTTTACGCATCCACGTTCGCCCTTGAATGAGTAATCCACTAAGATAGTACCTATTTCCTAAGGTCCAACCATTTTTCCTAACCTAAGTATCATCTTGCATCTTCTTTGATCCTTTAATACCTCAATATTTATTGGTTTCCCAAATCTAAGTAAATCTCTAAATTTTCATCCCTGAAATTGAGTACAACGACACCCCTACATGATCTCTACTAATATATCATATTCTAATGTTACCTTTCCATGGCTCATTATTCACTCCACAACTAATTCTCATTGCCACATTCACGACTCTTACTCTCAATAATTCTACTCTCGAGCATTCATCGAGAATTGTCAACTCTCTATGACTCTAGTTTGGGTCATTCTAACTATACCTCTTATCACTCAATAGTCCCTACCATTGTTAACCTTACTTAATTTGACAATCAATCAAACTTACAACTTCCTCTAACTTAGGCTAGGCTCCCCTCTTGGTTTTTCTTACATAAAGTTCATTAGAATTTTCCCCCACCGAATACCGATTATTGTCTCAAATTCTCAAAATCCCCTTAACAATTTACTCAAACTAGACACTCGAATACAATCTACATTTAAATACTTCTAACTCTACATAATTCTAAAATATACCACTTTTACATCTACACACATCCTCATAAACATAGTAATGGCATTACGACGGTCTAAGGTGTCTTCCAATAATTTCGTTCTCAATTTCAAACTTCTATCTGGTTCATCGCATCCTAGTACTTCCTAGTACTCCCAAGGGTTTGCTAACTAGGCCCTAAGTCTATCTATTCCAATCTTATCTCACATAAGATGTAACTCTCTAAGGGAAACAAATCCTATGTGTATCATCATTACAATCACCCTAGGTTACAATCACCCTAGGTTACAATCACCCTAGGTTACTATCCCAGCTCCCTCATTCTAAGGTCTGTCTCGCCCTGCATTCAACCCATGTCTTCACCCATTTAATACTAGGACACAACTCACACCTTTCCTTAACGACTATCACTTCTACTCAGGCTAATGTTTACACTTAACTCGGGTCGACCATACCTCTTTTTCTCACATCCTTAGGTTATCAGTCTTACATTCCCATCCTAAGATTCTCTAATCTCTCTATGCTCAATTCTACAGATGTTATCTTGTCCGTTTTGCTTTTCAAATAAATTCCTAGCTATTCGAACTATCAGTTCACTACGTCTATAAGTTGGCTCATGAGATCCACCGAGGTTGTCTCGGTACTCTCGATATTTTTGTTCTAATCCTGAACAAGGCTAAACAATCTAATCTCAGCTAACTAACTAAAGGTAAAGAAATACTTACAGTTGGTGAAGCACGTTGCACGGCAGCCGGCATTGTCAGGTAATCCTTTGAACGACTCGACCACTTTGCTCTGATACCATCTTCTAATGCCCCCGAACCCACCCTGGCTCGGTGCGCTACTTTGCTAACCAATCCCGCGTTTAAAACATAATTTAAAATAATTTTTGTTAAAATCTCGACTCCAAAAAATATTAGTAAAAACGTGGAAATAAATGAACTCGACGTTTCTTGTTATAAAAAAACGGGCAGCGTAACGACTAAAATTTCTAAAACCAAATCCTGAAAAAATCAAACATTTATAAACACGTTCAGAGAAATCCCAAAACAGTTCTCAAATCACACTTATCAAATCAAACCCAACAGAACGATCAATACTTCAAACCTACAAAATAACTAAAATCCAAGAAAAACCCAAATGTTCATAAAGCACGTTCAAAGAGATTTCAAAACAATTCACCACCACATTTACAAAATCGAACCAACAAAAACAGTCAAACCCTCCAAACATCCAGAATAGATAGAAAACTATACAAAATCCCAAAGTACCGAACCAAACACACCCCCGAAGATCCTGGTCGAGGCGCCCCGACGACTGCCTGCACCGGCGTGCTCCATGAATCTCCGACTGCCCCTAATCCTTGGTTCCCTCATCAAGCTCACCTGGATAAATCTCGTCACCTACACCATAGAACACAAAAAGTAAGCCTAATGCTTAGTAAGTAGGGAATAATGAATGCAACAAACACACGATGCAACCAATCCCATCAAATGCAGTTTCTAACTCTCAGTTGCTCATTTGTCATTCGTTGCTTTAATCATTTCATAAGCCGTGTGGATCGGGTAAGCTCACATCCTATAATCGTACAGGACGGCCATTCCCAGAACCACCATTACGTATTTTAGCCGGTCATCCTTCATTCGTTGCTTTAATCATTTCATAAGTCGTGTGGATCGGCTAAGCTCACATCCTATAATCGTACAGGACGGCCATTCCCAGAACCACCAGAGCAAGACCAGATAGCACTCATCCCATAACCGTCTAGGATGGCTATACATAATCTCCCTCGTCGATCGTAGAATCCTATAACCGTCTAGGAATTCATACTCACGACATTTACGTATTTTAGCCGGTCATCTTTCATAGAGGTCCCTCCGGTGTGCTACACTCCAGCACGTAATCCCGACAAGGCACACTAATCAAGATTTCATATTTTAGCCGGTCATCTTTCATAGAGGTCCCTCTGGGGTGCTACACTCCAGCACGTAATCCCAACAAGGCACACTAATCAAGATGCATTTCTCAATTTACTTTATCTAATTACATTTCACACTCACAATCAAACCATGCAACCACTCGTATCTAGCGTAGCGTACTGTAACTCACGATGCATGTTTCAAAGATATGCAACACAACACGAAACAAAACAACACAACACAACACAACACAAAACAAAACAACCAACCATTAAACCCTACCGTTCTATGGTGTAGGCCCGAAGGCAACGAAAAGGATTCCTCTACTTACTTGGCGTCCTAGCTCGTTGAGAATACTCGGTTCCCTATCCACTTACGGCACGACCTACGATAAATATTCAAACTTCATTAAAATCAAGCTTACATTCACCAATTTACTCTCAAACTACCATTTCTAGCCTAAGCCAACTAAAACCTAACTAAACGGCCCACTAATTTGGGTTCAGTAAAAACCGACCCGAAACTTCGAATGCCCGTAATTTTCATGTCGGTTATCGGAATCGAACGATTCCAACGGCCACGTACTCCTCTAATAACCTAGTTTAACCTGCCAAAAGAAAATTTAAAACAAACGGTCATAGTTAGGTCAAAATCCCCAAAAACAGAACCGGTTTTTACCCTAAAATATCCAAAATTTTCACTTCAATCCTATTCTACCGATTTCTTCACCAATCGATCACCCAAATATCCAATTAACATAACCTAACGAAATCACGAGGCTACACGTAGCAAACACTCGAAATGCCCAAACAGGGCTTGCCGTTTTTTGCCCAATTAGAGCTCTTCATGGCCAAGCGACCATAGCCGGTCCAAGGGTTGGCAAACCCACGCCGAAAGCAGCCAATTTCGGCCAGTGATCGGAGCTCAAACCAGCTCGTCACCCTCGGCCACGAATAGAATTGAAATAGGGCAAAAAAAATGGACTTACCGTTCGGTCAGGCGCAGAAAGACAGCCGGAAATGGTAGCCTTGGAATCGCCGACGTTGTCTGGCCAGAAAACGTCGAAAATTACCGGTGAACGATGCCGAACATCACTCGCATCACCACCCCCTCCGTTCGGGTCTTCGGTGCTCGGTGCTCGAACGACAGAATGGCTTCGAGCCATTCTGTTGTTCCTTTAAAAAATAATAATAATAAAACTATTTCTTATTAAAACATTAATAAAAATGACATTTACCATTTTGCCCTCCCGTATTTTTGGCCATTTCAAATTTCGTTAAATCTTGTTCTTAAATTATAACTTTTCGTAAATTGACCATCACCCCGTACCCGGCTTAAGTTCACCACTGGGAATACCCGAACATAATTTAATAAACCGTTTAGTTCAACCAAATTTATTCGCTTTTAATTACTTTACCTTTTTATTATTACTTTTCCTTCTTTTTGCTATTTCTTTTCAATTAATTAAAACAACTATTTCATTAAACAACCACTTTATCCTTTTATTTTCTCTCCAATTCTTCCTTTCTAATTTAGATAATTCTAAGATCCATAATTTACTTAAATCTAAATCAATAAAGATTGAGGAAAAATTCTCGGGTGTTACAATAAAGTTGTGGATCTATGTTGTTTTTGAATAGCTGCTGTTAAAATTTACAAGTTCTTTTAGTAGGCAGAGTTGTACATTTGTTTAGAGTGTTACTGTTCACTGGTGGATGTTGTCTATCGGTGGATGTAGAGTATTACTGTTCACCGGTGGATGTGTCTAGCGGGATGGTGATTTTTTCGTTTTGTGATCGGTGGATGTGAGTAATAGATTTTTTCGTTTTGTGATCGGTGGATGTGAGTAATAGATTTTTTCGTTTTGTGATCGGTGGATGTGAGTAATAGATTTTTTCGTTTTGTGATCGGTGGATGTGAGTAATAGATTTTTTCGTTTTGTGATCGGTGGATGTGAGTAATAGATTTTTTCGTTTTGTGATCGGTGGATGTGAGTAATAGATTTTTTCGTTTTGTGATCGGTGGATGTGAGTAATAGATTTTTTCGTTTTGTGATCGGTGGATGTGAGTAATAGATTTTGTCGTTTTGTGATCGGTGGATGTGAGTAATAGATTTTTTCGTTTTGTGATCGGTGGATGTGAGTAATAGATTTTTTCGTTTTGTGATCGGTGGATGTGAGTAATAGATTTTTTCGTTTTGTGATCGGTGGATGTGAGTAATAGATTTTTTCGTTTTGTGATCGGTGGATGTGAGTAATAGATTTTTTCGTTTTGTGATCGGTGGATGTGAGTAATAGATTTTTTCGTTTTGTGATCGGTGGATGTGAGTAATAGATTTTTTCGTTTTGTGATCGGTGGATGTGAGTAATAGATTTTTTCGTTTTGTGATCGGTGGATGTGAGTAATAGATTTTTTCGTTTTGTGATCGGTGGATGTGAGTAATAGATTTTGTCGTTTTGTGATCGGTGGATGTGAGTAATAGATTTTGTCGTTTTGTGATCGGTGGATGTGAGTAATAGATTTTTTCGTTTTGTGATCGGTGGATGTGAGTAATAGATTTTTTCGTTTTGTGATCGGTGGATGTGAGTAATAGATTTTTTCGTTTTGTGATCGGTGGATGTGAGTAATAGATTTTTTCGTTTTGTGATCGGTGGATGTGAGTAATAGATTTTTTCGTTTTGTGATCGGTGGATGTGAGTAATAGATTTTTTCGTTTTGTGATCGGTGGATGTGAGTAATAGATTTTTTCGTTTTGTGATCGGTGGATGTGAGTAATAGATTTTTTCGTTTTGTGATCGGTGGATGTGAGTAAT
The DNA here is from genome assembly GCA_022432975.1 of Begonia masoniana. Taxonomy (NCBI): domain Eukaryota; kingdom Viridiplantae; phylum Streptophyta; class Magnoliopsida; order Cucurbitales; family Begoniaceae; genus Begonia; species Begonia masoniana. The sequence goes on from CM039514.1 coordinate 19,241,422, forward strand.
AGATTTTTTCGTTTTGTGATCGGTGGATGTGAGTAATAGATTTTTTCGTTTTGTGATCGGTGGATGTGAGTAATAGATTTTTTCGTTTTGTGATCGGTGGATGTGAGTAATAGATTTTTTCGTTTTGTGATCGGTGGATGTGAGTAATAGATTTTGTCGTTTTGTGATCGGTGGATGTGAGTAATAGATTTTTTCGTTTTGTGATCGGTGGATGTGAGTAATAGATTTTTTCGTTTTGTGATCGGTGGATGTGAGTAATAGATTTTGTCGTTTTGTGATCGGTGGATGTGAGTAATAGATTTTGTCGTTTTGTGATCGGTGGATGTGAGTAATAGATTTTTTCGTTTTGTGATCGGTGGATGTGAGTAATAGATTTTGTCGTTTTGTGATCGGTGGATGTGAGTAATAGATTTTTTCGTTTTGTGATCGGTGGATGTGAGTAATAGATTTTTTCGTTTTGTGATCGGTGGATGTGAGTAATAGATTTTTTCGTTTTGTGATCGGTGGATGTGAGTAATAGATTTTTTCGTTTTGTGATCGGTGGATGTGAGTAATAGATTTTTTCGTTTTGTGATCGGTGGATGTGAGTAATAGATTTTTTCGTTTTGTGATCGGTGGATGTGAGTAATAGATTTTTTCGTTTTGTGATCGGTGGATGTGAGTAATAGATTTTTTCGTTTTGTGATCGGTGGATGTGAGTAATAGATTTTTTCGTTTTGTGATCGGTGGATGTGAGTAATAGATTTTTTCGTTTTGTGATCGGTGGATGTGAGTAATAGATTTTTTCGTTTTGTGATCGGTGGATGTGAGTAATAGATTTTTTCGTTTTGTGATCGGTGGATGTGAGTAATAGATTTTGTCGTTTTGTGATCGGTGGATGTGAGTAATAGATTTTTTCGTTTTGTGATCGGTGGATGTGAGTAATAGATTTTGTCGTTTTGTGATCGGTGGATGTGAGTAATAGATCTTTTCTCACAAGTTCTTGTCATGGATACGTCTTACCAGAACTTTTAAACCCATTCATTAATTGTTAGTGAAATCGAGGTAAACATAGATGAAAAAGACTCATCCTTTTCCATCGAAAAAAGTTTCATACTCATGTACACGCATCCTTAGTTTACTTCTCCTTAACTTGGTTTGTTCCCTCATGAGTATATCTCTAATAAGTGTCATATTTTCTGGGCACTAATTCACAACTTGTACTCTATTAATTTATCTATGTTTAGAAGTACAGTCACAAGGTGTTTTATTACCTTAACATTCAGGCTCAAATTCTTTTTATCTAAATCAGTTAGTTCATGTGAAGCTTTAGGAGTACTAACATCATTCTCAGTTTTTACAGCTATGTATGGACCATTCTCTATAATATTCCACAGTTCATAATCTATAGCCTGAACAAATATTCTCCTCCTAGACTTCTAATAAACATAATCATTACCATCAAAGAACGGAGGTCTAGTGGTAGACTAACCTTCTACATGTGTAGAGTTTGTGTTGCATGCCATTTTAACTATATCACAGTGTATATCTAATTCACAAGTATGACAATATTTAACCTCGCTCTGATACCAATTGTAGGATCGTGATTGTCTAAGAGGGGGGGTGAATTAGAAATTACTTGCCCTAATTAATTTTATGCAATATAAATTAGATTTATATGTTCTTCTCTCTTTATATGAGATTAAGCAAATAATTGCAGACAAGAAGACAAGTCAAAGCAAGAGAGAGAGAGAGAGAGAAAAATCCAGAGTTTTTAACGTGGTTCGGCCAATCCTGCCTACGTCCACGCTCCAAGGCTTTCCCTTGAAGATTCCTTTCTCCTCTCGAGAAAACCAGATCAAACTTCACGGGCGTCGATCTAGTGCCTTTTACACTTTGATTGATCTTCACGGGCGTCAATCACAGCCTTACAAGTTTTTCAAGATAGAAGTATTGAGCACAAATGCTACACTCTCTCAAAGAGATAAATCTTAAGTTCTAGGGTAGAGAGAGAGGTATACAGACTTTTTGCTAAAAAGCTCGTAGGAGTATTTTGTTACTGTTCAATCGATTGGCAAAAAGTTGTTCTCCTGAGCTTTATTCTTTCTTTTATACTCTGTCTGTAATTTGCCTTTCATCCAGAGAGGTCCTTGTCGCCGTACGAAAATATGACCGTTGGAGAGCTTTCGTACACAGAAAAATAGCCGTTTGAATTCTGGAGTCGCTATCGCTCGCGGTCTTTAAAGTCTAGTTGATTGAGTCTGTTTTGACTTTGAACGACTGCGTCTCTCATTGGCGTGGATGACTGCGTCTGCTATTGGCGTGGACGACAGTGTCTTTCCTTTGAACGTGGACGATTGCGTCTTTCTTTTGAACGTGGACGACTGCGTCTTTCTTTTGAGAGTGGACGACAGAGTCTTTCCTTTGAGCGTGGACGACTGCGTCTTTCTTTTTAGCGTGGACAACTGCGTCTTTCCTTTGAGTGTGGACGACAGCGTCTTTCTTTTAAGCGTGGATGACTTCGTCAGTTTTTCGCGTAGACAACTGAGACCTTGAACGTTTACGTCTTTCTCTGTTTTCTTTTCACGTGGACGATTGACTTCAGCATGACTGTGGACAATTGATTCTGACTGAAGTCACATGACATTCACGTGATACTTTGGACGATTGAATTTGACTATCTTTGGACGATTGATTTCCACAAACTATTAACACTTAGCCAAAATTCATCAGAAAACATAATACCCTTTTTAAGGGCATTTCCAGATAACTACTATTTATATCAAAGTTCAATTATGCAATCCATGTATTTCAAATTAGTTCACCAATATCATGTTAATCATAATAATCCAGATTAAACATAATCATTAAAAATATAGTTACTTAAACGCATTTAAGCTAACAATTATAACTTCTGGCATCAATGAAGGCATTCACAATGTGTTTCAAGTGTCTATGCTCAGGAAGTGTATACGAGATCCATATCATGTTGTAGAGCCAATAGAGGTTGAAGTTCAACCTACGCTGACATACGAGGAGAAACCAGTGCGGATTCTAGAATCTTCGATTAAAGTACTACGCAACAAGGAAATCCCACTGGTGAAGGTTTTATGGCAGAATCATGGTGCGGAAGAAGCCACGTGGGAAAGACAACAGGATATGATGAATAGATATCCTAAACTTTTTGGTTAATCAAATTTTGGGGACAAAATTTTGTCTAAGGAGGGTGAAATGTAACACCCAGAAACTTTGTACATTTTGTCCTAGTAAATATATGAGGAATTACTTTAAACGATTGACAAAAATAATAAAGAAAGAGATGAAAATTGGTAGAAGATATTTAAAGTTATGGTTTCAATAAGAAGAAGTTTATTGATTTGAAGAAAAAAAGAAAGAAAAGTAAAAGAGAAAATGAAGAACAAAAAGGGGCAATTGATTTAAAGTTGAAAAGTCAAAAATTTAAAAGTAAAATTTTGGTGCAATGAGCAGCAATTCACATCAGAGAGGAGAAAGAAAATGAAGAGTGCAAACTACATGTAGTGTGACCAAACTACATGAAGAAAATGTGAGGAGAAAAGGGTAATTTGATAAAGTTAAAAGTTAACTTTTAAAAAGGGTTTAAACCCTTCTTCTTCCCATGATTCCCCTCTGCATTCTTTCATTTCCAGCCAGCACTCCCAAGCCCTAGCTCCCATTTGGTGAAGATTTAAGGTAAGTTTGAATTTTTGGTTCATTGTTACTCAATTTTTTGTGTTTATGAGTGATAAACTTGAGTTTGTTGAAGTTTTATTGGAGTGGGTTTCAAAACCCTAACACCTACGAATTTTCTTTCAAAAATGGGTTGTTTGATGAATTAAATGTGTTTAAATGACATTTTAAGTATTGGTATTGGATTGTATTAAGAAATGGTGCCTTAGTTTAAAAAAAAAGAGAAATGGGTTTTGAAAATGTCAAAAACAGAGCAGCTCGAATTTTTGGAACTCTGTTCTATATTCTGAATTTTATTTGCTGTATGATTAGCACCATTAGAAAGAGGACTCTTAGAGAAGTCCAGGACTTGGAATCACTCAATTCCGAGTTATATCGAGAAAGTTATGAGCGTTCGAAGTTGGACAAAAAATTTAAGTGTGAAAATCCAAAAATTTACTTGTGTGTGTTAAGTGTTTAATTTTGATTTATTGTTAGGTTATTTGTGATTGGCAAAAGAAAAGCTGAGGACTTTCAAGCTAAATCGCAAGGGACCCGAGGTAAATCCACATGATTTGCTTGGCCGATTCGGCCTACACCACATGAAACTGTTGTTATTAAGGATATTGATGATTTTATTGCTTTAGCGTAGGTTGGATGAGTAGTTAGGATGTTTATGATTATAGAATGTCTTTTCTAAGTTTTATGTATTGTTTTTATGTTTTCTTTATGTTTAATGCATCGTACCTACCCATGCATCATATTTTCTAAAAAAGCATGAAAATGAAATTTTGCATACATTTTCATGAAAAGAAATGACTAATGAAAGTATATGAATGCATGTAATTCCAGTCATGTCGGGATGGGGTTCAGACATGGCTGTTCTGAGGGAGGAGCGTGTTTTCCCTCCGGTAGATAGAAAGGGCTATCTAACTACGAGATGTGCCCTCTCCATCTGGTGAGAGTAAACCCCCGGTGACACCTCCCGTTATGTAACTAAAGAATGAAAATGAATGAATGATTTTACGAACTGTATATGCATAGCATGCATTCTCATTTACGTTGATTTATTGAGCCTTTAGCTCATAGATATCTCTGTGGTGTAGGTGACATAGAAGATCAAGGTGTGGATTTAGTACCTCGACCTGACGAGTGACGCGGTTGATGGAGGATGACGTTGGTGGTGTGCTTGGGACTGTCAGAGCGAAATCGACCCATGGGTGATGTATTGGTATTTTGGGGTGATGTGTTGGTATTTTGGGGTGATTTATGAGTATTTTGGGTATGTATAGACTTTTGGGTAGTGATTAGGCATATAGATGTAAGTTAGAAACTTGTAAAGTATTTTAAAACGTTTTTAATGTTTTGATAGAAAGGTTAGGAATTTAGTGGAAAGTTTTATGTTTATGCTTAATGGATGGTTTGGACAGGTATTTTTTGTTTGATGATAAGTATAGAGTTATGCTACCTAGTTTTATGTACGAATGTTTTTCGCTGCTAATGTTTAATATCCTAAATAATGTCGCTCGAGAAAAATGAATAAAGTTAAAGTCGGAAAGTAGAAAAAAAAATTTATACGATAAAAGACATGTCATGTGGGGACCCGCGAGGGTCGCCACAGCAAAATGGCATAGGTGAACTATCATGGTAAATGATGTTTTTGTTTGGGTGGGATGTTTGGTCTTTTTTTGTATAAATCTTTTGGAAATGTCACATGTAGTGACCTACTTTTATAGTAGCTTCAGTATTAGTACTCTGATTTTCATGTAAATTTTCTATGTATAAAATGTATGTTGTTTTATATATTTTATGTTTTAAATGCTCTTATGAAATAATAATAAAAATGATTTTAAACGGAGCATCCTAATTTAGGATACCAAGTTGAAGAAGTATGTTCCATTAACTTGTAACGATCTATGCATGTGAGATGTGAGGCCAATGAGATCATCCCTTCGACATTCGACTTCTTCCCACTTTGGGAATCCTCCAACCCCTTGGGATCCGATTGGTGGAATCTAGTCCTGACAGGTTGGGTGTTCTTTGATCTATGATACATGTTGTGGTGATTTTGTGTTAGATATAACTGTTGTTAAATTAATGAAAAGTCGTGATAAAATTTGTGATGGTATGGACACGTGAAAAATATTAAATTGGTCGGTTACCTTAGATGAGAAAGCTACTAGGGCCCAAAAGCAGTAATGACGTCGTGGGTCAGCGAGTAACCTACTGGGCAAAGGAACGCGACTGGTTGGATTGTCTTAGATATGAAAAATACTGAGGCCCAGAAATGGTAGTGAGGCCGTGAGTCGGCGTGTGGTGTACAAATCGAAGGATTTCAAGAGTATGTGATTGTGGTTAATTATTGAAACAAAATTAATAAATAGAATTGATAATCTGTTTTCTCTCAGGGTGTATTGATTTTACTTACTGAGTTATCTCACTGTTAACTTTGTGATGTAGATGAATTTTTTAATGAAGATGAATTAGAGCTTATCGAGAATTTTCCAAATGTCGGCGAGCATACAGACAATGATATTGAAGAGAATTTAGTGGAAGATTAATTAAATAAGTTTGATTGAATAGTTGTTTTTAATTCTATTTAATAATACTTTGGGATTTCATTTAGTTTATTAAGCATGTTAATAAGTGAATAATGGTCGAAACTGATTAATAGAATATGGTTTAATTATTGTTGGAGACTGTTATTTATGATTTGAAATTTGGATTTTCTTACTAGTTATATGACTCGTTGTTTGAGATATACATATTATGACAGATTGAGTTTAAAAGAAATTAATTTGATGACTGATAGTGATTATTAATAACAAATGAGGTATGAAATTTAATGTTGAATTTATCGCTTCCACAAAGTTTGATTTCTAATTTGAATTGATTAGGGTTTCTAAAAGATTCAATTATGTTTTACTTGGGATTTGATTTGAGAAAAAATTTCAAGTTTTTAATTTGGAGCTAAATTTTAGGTAGGTCATTACAAATTTGTTTGGCAACTTGGAACTCTGTCTCTTCTAATTTGAGTGTTTTTTTTGACATAATCTTTGCATACAGTACATCTTGAGAATCATAAATTTGGACACCTCTATATATTCTCATCTTCAAACTTTGCACAAATTGGTACACTTTAAGCTCATTGGTAGCCACCAAATTTGCTGTGAATCGTGACAATACTTCCAACTTCCCCAAATAATCACAAAAGGATCCCATCTGGTGAAGCTGAACACCAATTTTTTGTGTCCTTGAAGTGTGGCTAAAATGTTTATCATAGAAAATTTCCTTGAATTTCCCTCATATCACTATCTTCACATCGTCAGTGTCTTAATTAAGTCCCACCGGAACCTTGCATCCTAAATCAGTAGATACATCGCATAAGGAACCTTTTCTTTTTTCTCAATCTTTGCATATTTGAATATATCTTCTAATGCTCAGACTCATTCTTCAGCTTTGGTTGGGTCAGAAGAACCTCCATTAAAGCTCGGTGGTTTAAACCGATGGAATTTTTCTCAACTAGCTTCTACATGAATAGTTGAAAGTTGTTCCCTTTTCCTCCCTCTCCATAAGCCTTTCTAAATATTTAAGATGATGTTCTAAGAGTTTAGATTATTGTCCAATGGTGTCATCTCTAGCATTCATATTTCTCCTAGCTTCTCTTACCATAACATTTCAAGTAATCCTAATACAATCAAATAAAAATAATAATTCAATAGCAAAACTTATTACCAAACAAATATAGTTACAGTTAAGGAAACATTCTCATGATTAGCTAGCATTTTTAGGCAGTCAAACGAAATGATTTTGACATTGTTTTGGCTATGTTACCATAATTGAAACGCTCATAGAGTAAACATTTCATTTTACTTATTTATATCAAAACAAAAACAAGTCTTTTAAAAAACATAAACCATGGAATACTTTCGAAGAATCCAATTTAAAACTTAATATAAAGAAAAACAAACGATTGATAAAGCATTCTTGATTAAAATAAACTTAACGAAATTGTAATTTAAAAGCGAAATCCCTTTTTCGTGAAAACGTGGTCAATCTCGCACCAACAATGTTGTAAGCTCACCCATGAGAGCAGCTCTTCAACTACATCTTTTATTCGTTTCTATCACATCTTGTATGTCAACATTATCCTCACCTACATCACAAAGTTCATCTATGAGTTTAACGCTTAGTAAGAGATGCATAATTAATTTGAACATGATATGCAATTCGTAAAAACATATATTTTATTTTCATACTTCATTTTTTCTTTACTTTATAGCTCAATCGTTGGGGGTAATTCAGTCTAAGGAGAGGAGTGGACACCATTTGCTGCACCTCATACGGGACAACTAACTCAAATCCGACCCCACAACAACTATTTACTTATATTCCTACAGTCTTTCAGTCATCCAATCTTTCTTAATGAAAACACTTTCGTAATGTATGAGTCATACATATAATCATACTAAAAAAAACATAATATGAGTCTAGCCTATTTCATATTCTAGTCATATAACCATGATACATCATGTTATTCTATCATCAATAAAGTTATTACTACAAAGTTATAGGTCAATAGCACATCATTGAACCATTATGGATTCGATAATAAAACACAACAATTTATCCTAACACATTCTCAAATCATCATTAAATTCATTATTCTGCTATCGTCAAAAGTCTATAATATAACATATCCCAAATCAATATTATCATATGTACCACAATTAAACAAATCCTCGATCAATATTAATCACAAATACGATATTAAAATATAACAATTATCCTGGCACCCTGTGATGCAAGTCAGAAGGCCAAATACATAGAACGTCACTTATATCGAAGTCTTAGCACAATAACGGTCGCTTATGACGATTAACATTCACTTTAGATCAATCTAACTATAAAGATTCTCGCATATTAACGTATTCTAGTAGAAAAAATTGAACATCTAACTAATAGAAAGTTGGACATAAAAGCACCTACTGGTAAACATTAAAAGCGAATTTGAAACCCTAAATGATCATTTCATACTCTTTTATTCAAGCGCATATTCAATTGAGGATTGTTTACTATAAAATTTTGGCATTGATTTGGCTTACCTTGCTAAAACTTGAGAGAAGCTGGAAGACGACTTGTGGTTTTAGGACGGAATAATACGTTATGGTTAGGGTTTTTCGTTTAAATGTATACTTTTTACGTGGCACAGTCGATTACTAATCGACACGAGATTCTTCAAACATCGCCTCCAATCGATCGCAACTCAAACTGGTTAACCGCAAAATTGTAAACGTCATCTCCTTCGTTCGATTGACCACTATTGTTTCTTTGCTCGATCGCTCTATTATTCGCACAAAACTATATTCTTTGTTTACTTAATGAATTTACAACAGATCACATATATAACCCTCATGACAACAAATTATCTACAAAAACTTTAATAATAGCAATATAAAACATAAATATGTCTATGCAAATAAAGCTACAACTTACCAAAGTTGATATGCCAAGGAAGATCATTACCCGATCTCAAACGAAGGCAACAAAAGGAACGCAAATTTTATCTAACATGACTGATGATTTTGCAGGTGCAAGCATATCTAACATCAAGAAGTCCGAACCCTCTTCACTTGATAAGGAGAAGCCGGTTTATTTAATCTCATGGAAGATCGTTTCAACCGAACCAACAATTTCAGGGCTAAAAGACTCAATCAGAAGGGGGGGTTTGTCCCTTTTTTAGTATTATTATTTGTAATTGAACCACATTTTTATTTATTTTTGAACCAAACCATCAGAATAGATGCAATATCTGTGGCTGAACCATAGTGGGGTTACGTTGCATGGGGTGCATGCAAAATTGGAGGCGATTTCATAACCATTGGATTTTGTGCAGATGGCACCTTTTGAAGATGGAGACTCTCTCTCTCTCTCTCTCTCTCTCTCTCTCTCTCTCTCTCTCTCTCTCTCCATTATTTCTTCTAAATCCTATTCTGAATTTGGTACAAGGACTCTTTAGTTTTGTACGCAAAGACTGGTTGATGTTTAATGAAATTTTGTTGAAGTTATCTTCATCACAGAAAACCGAAGTTCTCCGTTCACTTGGTGTTCTTCGTCGGCGTTAGGGTTCGGATACTTTTCTAAACAATAACGTCGTTCATTGTTATTGGGTTTGTAAGTTCTCCAACTACTCTTATTGCCATCTCTTTTTTCCATCCTCCTCGAGTTTGGAAGTCCACAAAATGGTGGAAACTTACTTCGCCCAAACTGAAGTATTCGACCGAACGGTGAATCTCTCTTTTTGCGACTACCCCCTTAGTAGCCTCAAAACTAGTTCGTCCCTTTCAATTCTTTCTTGTCATCGTTCTTATTTGTTATTCTTGGAGTTGTATCTTCAACGAACGTAAGTGTAACGACCCCATTTCCCAGCAAGATATTGTCCGCTCTGGGGATTGGGCCGTAGCCCAATATCCTCCCCTCACGGTTTTGTTTGGCGAGAACTTCCCAGAAGATCACCCAACTTGGAATTGCTCTCGCCGAAGCACTTTTAACTTCGAAGTTCTTATGGGATCCGTTGTCAATCGTGCTCCAAAACGCGTCTTGCTATGTTGGGAGGGTCTCTTTACATATGTTTCATTTCCACATACTTCCCCAAGCGATGTGGGATTGTGACGACCCCCCTTTTTACGACCTGTCACCTTCTGATTCGCCCGCGCGGAAGTACAGCCATCCGGGTTCCGGTTCATGCAGCCATCATACCCATACGTGCATATACGGGTCATCACAATCACCCTCCCTCGGGGGCCCAACGTCCTCATTGGCCACATTTTCGGTTGGGTACAGGCTCTGATACCATTTGTAACGACCTCTTATCCCAACAAGATATTGTCCGTTATGGGGATTGGGTCGTAGCCCAATATCCTCCCCTCACGGCTTTGTTTGGCGAGAACTTCCAGGTTGGGTGACCTTCCGGGAAGTTCTCGCCAAACAATGTCGTGAGGGGAGGATATTGGGCTACGGCCCAATCCCCAGAGCGGACAATATCTTGCTGGGATAAGGGGTCGTTACTGTAGCACCCGGTTCTATTGAACCGAATTTAACTAACCATTTATAATGTGAGGATTTGGGAGAAAATGATGATTAGGTTAATAAATAACTATGCAAGGGCAAAAGAGTAATTAGCATTTTGAAAAGTGGAAAATGTATTTAAGGAAGGGTTTAATGAGGTTTAGCCGCCACTATTCCCTCATTTCTCCTTTCTCGGTATTCAGCTCAGGCTCAGCAGAACTCCAGGCGATTCTCCTTACCGATCCTCATTCCTCAACTAGGTAAGTTTTCCTTTCGTTCACTTGAGATTTCAGTGGTTAGATAGCAGAGGGAGCGCAATGTGTGTGTGTTATGTCGATATTGTGAATGAATGGAGTTCGGGATTTAGTACTGAGCTGAGAGTGTATGATGACCAGAACTTCCAAACTAGCTCCTTAGGTTTCTGAGTGATGTAGGATACAGTTAGTGGTAATCTAATCGGTATTCTGCTTATGAAACTAGGTGGGCAAGGCTTCCAGAGTAGTTGAAAACGAGTGATTTCCAAGAGATCAGGTAAGTAATGTTTGCTTGTGCCTTCGGGCCTACATCACAAAACGTTAGGTTTGTATTTACTTGGATGTGTTTGTATGTCATGCATCATGTTTTCAAAATGTATACGAAAATGAATTTGAATACATATTGGTATGGAGAGGATTGAATGTGATGAAACAGCAAAGTGAATCAGACTTACTGTTAAGGGAATTAATCCGCCCTTTAATGAGACAGTGGATATAAATATACTTTGGAAGAGCTGATCCAACTTCCAATTTCACAGGGGGATCTGAACATGTGAATTAGATTTACTGTTAAGGGAAATAATCCGCCCCTTAATGAGTCAGTGGATATATACTTTGGGAGAGTTGATCCAACTCCCAATTTCACAGGGGGATCTGAATCAGAAACGATGAATGAGCAACTGAGATGAGAAAGTAGAAACTGCATGATTAGGAGTTTATGTTTCAGTAATTCATTTCATTTTGCATTACTTACTTAGCATTAGGCTAATAGATGAGTTTTGTGATGTAGGTGAAGAAGTGACAGCAGGTGTGTTTACTGAGTTCACTGAGGACTAGTCGGGTTGGAGGAGTGCACCTATTCAATGTTCTGGCAGCTGATGGGGCGGTTTAATTGATGTCTGTCAGTGTGGAGGAATAGTAGTTAAAGATTCAGTCTGAGTATGTTGAGTTTTCATGACAGAATTGATTTCAAAGTTTTGAACATGTTTTGAGTTTTCCTTCCTGATAACCGTATCTTGTTGGGTCTAGATGTTAGTACTTGCTGAATTTTGAGTAATGCAATGGTTGAATCGTTTTTGAATGATTTCAGTAGAGTAAGTAAATCCTTTTCTGTAGTTGGAGTAGTGTTTTATAACGAGGAGTTGAGGAAATGTTGTTTTGTTCTCTATCGGTAGATGATGTCTATCGGTAGATGTTGAGTCATGGTTAAGTTGTCTATCGGAAGATGTTGTGTAGGTTTTTGTCGTCTAGCGATCGGCAGATGTTGGATGAAGGAATCATCCGGCTGACGTCATCGGTAGGTGTCGCGCGTTTGTCTATCGGAAGATGGAAATCTGCCGGCAGATGAATTTGTGTTGACTTCATCGGCAGATGAAGTTGTGTATGAAGTTATGTTGACTTCATCGGCAGATGAAGTTATGTTGACTTCATCGGCAGATGGTGTTGCGTTGACGTCATCGGCAGATGGTAATGCGTTGTTTGTGCACGTCATCGGTAGAAGCCTTTTTGTTTTCATTTTTTTGCTCCTTCCGTTGGCTTTGCTCATCGGCAGATACGTTGGATTTCCGCGATTTCTCCTAGTATTCCACAATTTTAAACTTTAATTCCAAACTACCGATTGTCTCTTAACATTTCAAACCATGATTTATAATTTTGTTTTACTACATTGCTGTTTAGAATTATTTCCGCTGCAAGTTTTAAATATTTTAAATTTTTAGAAAAAGTCAAATTTTGACTGTCGAGCGAAATTTCTTTTTTAAATTTAGCATCAAGTCGTCATGGTTCGGTTCAGTGTTATGGGTAGCAAACCGGGTTCAGATGACTCGGGGCGTTACAGTTACAGTAAGTTCTCTGTTCATGCTCGAAGTAGTCATTAACTGCAGAGATAGAAATATATACTGGTTGGGGTGATCTTGGCTCGAACCAAGATTACCGAAATTGTGCTTGTGGATCCTTTTCTTGCAAATTAATATCCGATTGTTTGTTCGAGCTTATCAAAAGTTCTCGAATGTTACAGACTCACCCCAACAAACATTCTTTTTAGATACTTTGGGGAATTTTCAGCAGCCAACGCAGTCCCACTCGGGTTTCATTTATTTAAATATTTCTATATTGAGAATTCATTTTTGGTGAGATACGACACATTCATTAGTTATTTTCCTTTTTAGTTGACTATTTTGTTATTTCGTTTTTCGCACTATTTATATTGGACTTTAACGTTGCACTATATTGACGTAATGGTTTATCCCAGTTTTATCGGGCCCACTTTTAATTTTACATAAGATTTCTAATATAGTATTAAAAGATTAACTTTAAGAGTTTGGTGGTTTAGTTCTAGTATATGTCAAGTTATTTTCTATTATGTCTCGGGTCCCTTTTATAAGTATATTTGTGATTATTTATCATAAAGTTCATGATGTTAATCTAAAGATTGTAATGAGTATCACTTTTTTTATTAAGTAATTTATTGTTTCAAATTTATTACTTTAGATTAAGCTAATCAATTATCCAAAAGTATCTAACTTTGAATTAGTACTCAAATTTAGAAATAAATAAATAAAGACCTTTTCAAAAATAAATATATTTAGATAAAGCTTCAAGTATTGCGAATAACGTTGTAGTCTCAATTTAATCATTGTTTTTCAAAAGGTATTAAATAAAATGTAAATATCAAATTGTCCCTGAAATATGGGAGTCTACGTCCATATCTAATTTCGTCAATTAAAACTATATAATTTGACCCTTTATAAAATGATACACCATTAAATTTTCCGTTAAAAAAAAAAAACAATGTGCGCCGTTGAAATGACACTTTGAAGGTCGGCGCTTTCTCAGAGACGGCGGGCGAGACAACTTCTCAGGAATTCTCGCTTCTTTCGCAGTCGGCGTGGTAGGTAACCCTTCTTCATCTCCGTCATCCCTCTCTTCTCTGATCACTTTTGTGTTTATCGGCTTCAATGAAGATCTCGCTGAGATTCCGGTGATTACCCATTTTTTCCCTTCTGCTTCCAACCCAAAACCAACTGAAATTTCATAGAAACTCCCATATTCCAAATCCGAACAAAGACAAAACCTTTTGGAACAGGATAGCAAAAGTAAAGTAGGCTTCTTCTTTTCTAAGGAACATAAACAGGGGAAGAAGAAGGGAAGAAAATCAGATTGAGAAAGAAAAAGGGTCTTGCTCGAAAGAACAGGTGACTGAGGCGGCTTGAAGGGAGAGAGAGTAGAGATAGGAGGGAAAGGAAAAATCAAAGGAGGTTTTGAATAAAAAGTGAAGGTCCGGCCACTTCTAATCTCTCTTAAATCTGCAATTTTTTCAGTTTAGTTCATCTAAGATTCTCTGCCCTTGTGTTGCGCAGGCAATGTTAGCCACTCCAAATGCAGAACCAGTTTATGGGTCTGAAGCAGACGGAGAAAACTTAATCGACACGACAGAAGTAAATATCAGGCTGCCATTATTGGTCTACGTTTCGACGTAATCATCCGCAAACACTCCCATATTTTATGGGATAAATTGATATTTATACTTAAATAAAATAAAAAATAAAACTTAGTAGATAACTGTTAGACTAGATTTTGACTAATTTTTCTAAGTCTAATTAAACTTGTTATGAAGTTTAAAGGGGAACCGAACAATCAAAATGTCCAATTGAGCTGGAAAAAACATACCTAAGAGGTACAAATACATGATCAAGTGCAGTTCCATCAGTCACACGTTGCCCGACTCATAGCACTCAGTTTATCCGATGCAATTCGGTTCCAACCTTAGGAAAACCAAGAGTAGTAGAATCCAAAGTTGTTGACTATATGGTAGTAGAAATGAAACCCTAGTTTTGACTATGATTGAAAATGCACAATCGAGTCTTAAAAATATAGTTAGAGTGGGATTTGTGTTTGATTCGATTTAGTCCATAGTCCTACGACTACGTTGGTTGGGCCTGGCTCAGTCTTCCGACCCAACGCTGTATGGGAGAGGATGGACTATGGAGAGCTTTCATCACTTAGTACTGGGCCTAACTTGTTCATTGCCAGCCCATCAATTTAAACTCCAAACTCCTCCGCTGTGTTCTTTAATTCTCATATTACTCCTTTGCCGATTTCTAGTTTTTCTCTTTTCTTTCCTCTTTGAACAAAAAGAGAGATGATTAAGCTTTGTAAATGATAACATAAAGGAAAGTCAATTACAAAAACAAAAACATTTAAGTAAAATTAAAAATAATTAAACTAATTTAGAAAGTGATTTTGAAAATTAAAAAATAAAAAAACCAGAAAAGAGAGATTAATAAGAAGGTTATCAATTGAATGTGATTGGACAACTTAGTATTAAAATAGTAAATTTACAAAATAAAAAAAAAATAAAAAAAAAAAACGACAAGTTCTATTTAATGAAGCATTCATTCATCTACGTGTCCATCCCATATTATTCCACCACCATTTTCCGCGTCACGTGTGCTCTAAAACAGGCAATTTAAGAAGCAGACTGGGGAGCGTGGGTAAGAGCGCGTGGATCGGGGAAACAGACATTTCTGTCCTCTCAAAAGAAAAAGGAGGATGCGAAATTGCTCCGTCTTTTACTTTTTAAAAATAAAAAATAAAAAGACACCACTCGCTCACTGAACACTGTGTGCCACGCGGGGTTCCTGTCACCCTCACTCTCTCTCTCCCTCTTTCTCATAATCTCAGTTTATCGTTTCGTTACTTCAAAATATCGTGGGGCCCACATTTTTTTTGGGAATTGGAGTTGCTGACAAAACTTAGAATATTTGAAGTAATACCCATCCATCATCACATTTATGTGTCATTCTCGGTCTACGACTCAATATTATAGTAAAAATAAATTAATACATTTTTTTATTTCATAAATTAAACTATAATTAGGAGGTAATTACTAACCTACACCCACAACACTAGGGTTGTCTCTCTCTCTCTTGGTGATCTTCTATTTGCTTAAATGGATTATCAAATAGTTTCCACCACTACTCATCTGGATTCCTTCCTCAAAATAATCTCTAAAATGATGTTTCCACGAGAAAACTACGAGAAAAGAATCTTGCATAGTTAAATCGATTCAGGTATAAACATTGTAAGAAAAATTACATGACAAGTACGTTTTCGCACTTTACATGTCAGTTTGTTGTTCAATGTTACAGTCACATTATATTATGAAAAACATATAACTTTATTTCGTAGATGAACTGATTGTATATATTATTTATTATATATGTTTACGTAATGTTGTGAAAGCATATCAATTAATTTTGGTAGAATTATAAATTCTTGACTAATAGATAGATTAGCATAGATCAAAAATTGGATCATAATATCATATTTCATTTGTAGTTTGCTTTTTTGTGTTCTGTTTCTTATCAAGATCCTCCAGCAAGCTGGTAAAAGTTTTCATCTCTAAAAATTGAAGATTTTTGAAAGATAGAGTTAACAGAATTTCTAATGATAGAGTTCTATTTGATATTGAGTCAAACTTAAGATTTCCGTAGTAAAAAATAGGATAATTGTCGATTTTAACCTTGTATTATACACTTTATTTCGGTTATCCCCATGTACTTAAAAAACTGGCAAACCAAACCCTGTACTTTGATTCTGTTATCAGTTTTGACATTCCTTTAAACTCTCATTTAAAACATGTGGAAAAAATTTCAAATAAATCAAATATCGTTTGGTATTTTTTAAAAAATTAATTTATAAATTAAAGAAGAAACTGAGATTAATTTTAAAAAAATATCAAAATATATTGGATTTTTTTTTAAAAACATTTCACATGTTCACCACATTATGGGTAGATAATAGAAAACATTTTGTGATTTTCTAAAACTTGTATGATTTATTATAATATTTTTATAAAATACTAAAATAAAATTACAATAAATCGTACATGTGTTAAAATATCACGAAAGTTTTCAGATTATCTTCTCATTAAGTAGTGAACATGTGATAAAAATTTCAAATGAATCCAATATCATTTGGTAATTTTTTAAATGGGGGTTTAACGAAATTGTTGATGGACGGTCAAAACTGATAACAAAATTAAAGTACAGGGTTTGGTTTGTCGGTATTTTAAGTACAGGAGCCAACTGAAATAAAGTGCATAGTACAGGATTAAAATTGATAATTATCCTAAAAAATAAGAATATCAACTTTAGTATTCTAAAAAATTTAGGATTCATATTGCTAATTACATTAATTAATAATGATTTTAGAAGTGTGTATCCTAATATAAGAGGTCTAAATCTTCTAACCCATTATCAACCTCCACTAATGGTGTAATTTTTCTCACTTTAAGATTGATTGATAGGATTATGAACGAGAAATATTATGTAACACCCGAGTTAACGGCCAGGTAATTTTTTTAACTGTATTAACGGTCATAAATATTTAATCTTCGTAGTTTAGGATTTATGCCAAGCTTAATTAATTACATGTGGATCTAAACTAGGTTGAGTGACAAAGTTGTAATAATGGAGGATTGAGGCCAGTATTTAAAGAAAAAGGAAAGGATTCAAACCTCATTTAAACCACTGTAGCCGACACCACCCTTTCCGGCGATTTCTTCTCTCGCAAGTCCTTACTCTCTGCTATCAGCAAACTCTCCTCGACGGCCAGTTTACTCCGCCACCACTCGACTACTCTGCGCCTGAGGTATGCATTAGACATGTGGCTATCTGTTAGTTTATTAGCTCTGTTTTCAGCTCTGTATTGAAGTTTTGGATTCTTCAATGGCCGAGTATTGATAAGAACATTTTGAAACCCGAGATTGGTAATGTCATTCCGAATCGATTCTGGATATTTAAAACAACCAACCCTGAGTTATCATTACCGAATCTGTCTGTTTTGATTTTGGGATTTCGGGTTACATTGAGTATTAAACTAAGAACTCGGGAAGGACTCTTAGCTATTAGATCTTAGGATAACTCGATATTAGAACTATTAGGATTTTGTTTTAACTACTGCAATGTAAATGTTTAGGTGAAGAAGTTTGAAGAGAAAGGAGCTCAAGTGCTAAGGAGACCAGGTAAGTGAATGTATTAAGATTTCCGGCTAATAGAGCCCTACATCGTGGGAGTACTAGGTTGAGATGTCTAATGTTTACCTTATGATTATGAGCTTGTCTGCACTTGAAGGACTTATGTATGTTGCAAGTTATACCATGTGATGACCTGTTAGTGAATGTGAAGTTGTCTGCTCTGGTATGATCCTTGTCATAGTTTGATGAGTTAAAAGCTCTCATGTTCATGCATCATGAATGTTTCTCAAGCATAAGAAAATGTTTTAACGCATGTTTTCCATGAACAAGATATGTATGTATATATGTATATGTATAAGATTTATGCAACGTGGATTAAGTGAGGGTTGGGGGCGGTTCGGCGTATGTCACAGTCCAAAGAAGGACATATGAATACGACCCGCAGTAGGGAACAAGATCAAACTCACTGTCGAACCCCCTTTACCGGCACAAATCCTCTCTTGATCCACACAACCTATACAAAGAATATGAACAAAGACCATGAATGATGAATATGATCAATGACTATGAATGATGAATATGATCAATGACCATGAATGATGAATATGATCAATGACTATGAATGATGAATATGATCAATGACTATGAATGATGAATATGATCCATGACTGTGAATGATGATTACGAGCAAAGACTTGAACAAGAAAAAGACTTTATGAGCACGTGATTTTCCCAAATTATACATTCATGCATCCATGTAGTGTTGCATTCCTTACTAAGCATTAGGCTTATAGTTTAAACCTTATGATGTAGGTGACGAGTTTCCAGGTGAGGAACTCAAGGTTAATGAAGATGTCTAAGCTTGGTTGCTGGAGGATGCTCAGTGTGACAGTGAAGGCTGGATAGGCGATCAAGTTCTCTAGTTACACCCATAGTAAGTCAGAGAAGTTTATGATAAACAGATGACTAAGTATAATAGAGTTTCCATATAACAATGAGATTTGGATTTTGAATGGTTTGACTTCAGAGTCTGTTAGCGATTTTAAGGATTATTGAATGGTCTGTTTTGCTTAAGCCTTCCGCTATGTGTGTCTTGTATGGGATATGGTTTCTACTCATTAGGGTTTATAATTTCTAGGTTAAGATTTGGGTGAGTTGTAGTATTTTCTGTTGGATGAGTTGTTTGATGGTTATAGTGTTTTTACTGCCGTAAGATAGAAGCGGATGAGGCATTCATCGGATGACGTCATCGGCAGATGTAGTGTTTAAGCCATCGGATGATGAAAGTGTTATTTTTGTCATCTAGCGACTCGGCAGACTAGTAGTGTTTAAGCCATCGGATGATGAAAGTGTTATTTGTCGTCTAGCGATCGGCAGATGTAGTGTTTAAGCCATCGGATGATGAAAGTGCTATTTTGTCGTCTAGCGATCGGCAAATGTAGAGTGTTTAGCCATCGGATGATGAAGTGCTATTTTGTCGTCTAGCGATCGGCAGATGTAGAGTGTTTAGCCATCGGATGATGAAAGTGTTATTTTGTCGTCTAGCGATCGGCAGATGTAGAGTGTTTAGCCATCGAACGATGTGAGGGTTTTCTTGTCGTTTAGTGACCGGGTCATGTTTCAATTATGCACGTGGGGAGCACATGTCCATCGGATGATGTTTCCCTGTTACACTGGAAGATGAAATATGTTTCCTAGTCGGATGATGTAAATGATAATCTGTCGTTTAGTGATCGGATGATATAGAGCTTGTAAGCTATCGGAAGATGTCTTAGATGAACACGTGAATTTCACATATCTATCGGTAGATATTTTAATTAGTCACACGAGATGCACGTGATCGTCGGTCGATGCGAGTATTCGCATCTGCCGATAGGTGTTTAAATGAGTCATGTGGGGTGCACGTGCTATCCGGAAGACACAATGTCTATCGGTTGATGCATGCAGACCCATGCAACTTGTACGTCGATTGGAAGCATGTACGAGGGACTAATTTTCCATCTATTAAGTTGAAGCCTTTAAGCCTGTTAGGTATACTGTTATTAAAAAAAACAGAGAAGGAGAAAAGAGTTCAAATATGAATTAAAGTTTCATGTAAAGTCAAGAATTTCGTGGCGATCCTCCCCGGGTCGTTACACATTATTTATGATATTAGATGCCTCTTTCCATTAAAGAATATTTCTACTGTAAGTGATGTTAGAGCTAAACTTTTGTTTTGTCTATATTCTCGAGAACTCAAAATCAACGGTAATGATCTTTTTTGATAAGAATATTTTTCTTGCATACAAATTGTGACAGTATGACCTGTGAAAGCAAGAATGACTTAAAATTCTTTTATTTGTGAAAGACCAACTCATATCAGTGGAGGTGTATAATCTCACGTCATTTGGAAGAGTGAAAAATAAATAGTTTATAAGAAGAATTTTTCTCCATATCTAACACATTGTTTTTTAAGCTTATCCCAAGAATAAAATTGTACGAGTTTCGGTTCAAAAGAACAATAATGTATTAAGAGGACTGAGAATTTCATAAAGGTATTAGAGCTAAAATCCAACCAAAAGTGTGGCCGACAGAGACGTCACCCCCCAAGAGGAGAGATTGTGACAGCTTACCTTGTGAAGGCAATGATGACCTAAGATTTTATTGTTTATGAGAGATCAACTCATACTAGTTGGAGTGCACAATACCACATCGATTAGGAGAGTGGAAAATGAATAGTTTATAATAAGAGTTTTATTTTCTACTTAATACAATATATTTTTTGACTAATTTCAAGAACAAAATCGTGCAGATTTATATCCAAGACGTACAATATTGTATTATAATGAGTGGAAACTCTACACAAGCACATTAACAAAAGTGTTTGAACGTTTAATAATGTGTTTGTGTAATGGAGTAATAAGAGATCTCGGTGGAGAATAAGTTGACAATAAAAAGAGAAAGAGAAAGATAAAGTTAAAGAAAGTCTAGTCTACCTTTTGGTTTCAATTATTATTAAATAAACAAGAATATCTTCTTTTTTCGTAATAAACTTTATCGATTCAGAAATGGCGTTTACCGAATAAATAATAAATAATTAATATATTCTCTAATGCAAAAAGAATTAGACGTGGAAGAAGGGTTGCATGATAATGTGAATAAGAAAGAAAAAGTTGGTATGCGTCTACCTCAAAGTGGACCTGACTATTGTCACAATAATTTTTGAGACATGTCACATCATTCATTCACAAATAAAACTAAACTTTTATATATATATATATGATAGAGATTGGCAATGTGACATACATATGTTCAGACAAGAGGAAAAGATTAAAACAAAATGATACGAAAAAGTGACATATACTCGAATATTGTCAAATTTAATTTATTATAAGTTTATATTACCGAATATGTTACTCTTATAGTTGTACTATATATAATTCACGGTTACATTCTATAATAGGCATTTGTAAAGATGTGGTACCAAGGAAAACTAACATTAGATATGGGGGTAATTTTGTAATTTACTAAAATTTTATGATAGAAATATCATTTGTAAGAACTATAAAGTAACCAATTAGTATTGTGAGATTAATTAAAATATGAGTTGATATGCACACAACTTAGGTAACATTGCAAATACTACTTTACACTCTTTAAAATGACAAAGGTAGTCATCATACTCCTATTGTTAGCAACATAAAAATAACAAAGACCTATAAACTGTATTGCTTTATGTTTAATCCCAAGACATTATTTCATATTAAGACTATCATAAAAGTTAACATATCCAAATTCATTGTAGATATTCTCTTGCAATTCAGGTTTATTGTGCTTCTTCTTATAAATGTATTCTTGCAAGATGATGGACATTTGAAATTGTTGAGAATCAAACGCTAACAATTGGAAAAAGAAAAATAAACACGAAAGAAACAAAGACACCAAAATTTAATGAAAAATCTTTAAGGAAAAAACCACAGACAAAGATGTAACGACCCCAGAGGGATCGTCACATAATCCGTATCTTTCTTAATCATTTAATTCTTATTACTCACACTTTATTCATTATTAGCAATATATATATTTTTTTGAAACATAACTTAGCTCAAGATGTCATGCGCGATTCACTAGGCATCGCTCAGCAAAGAAATACATTACACATCTGCCGCGGGCAGTGCAATGTGTATCAGCTGATGAAGAGAAACTTAAACCTTAGACTGCATCTACCGATGGAAGAATAAACCACATCTACCGGTCACTAGACGACAAAACAATGTTTATATCATCCGGTAACTTAAATGCATTTCATCTGCCGGTCGCTAGACGACAAAACTATACTTACATCTTTCGATAGCTTAAACACTCTATATCTACCGGTCACTGGACAATGAAATATCACTTACATCATCCGGTAACTTAAATGCACTACATCTGCCGGTCGCTAGACGACAAAACTATACTTACATCTTCCGATAGCTTAAACACTCTACATCTACCGGTCACTGGACAATGAAATATCACTTACATCATCCGGTAACTTAAATGCACTACATCTGCCGGTCGCTAGACGACAAAACTATACTTACATCTTCCGATAGCTTAAACACTCTACACCTACCGGTCACTGGACAATGAAATATCACTTACATCATCCGATAGACACATCCTTCACTGACTTCAACCTTCAATGGCATAACATTCATACTAATGAAAATCAGTAATTCATCCAGAATTCATATAGCGGAAGACTTAAGCAAACAGACCATCCAACTATCCTTAAAATCATTTCCAGATTCAGTGATCAATAGACAACTTCAACAGAGGACTCAATGTTAGAAAGAAATAGACTCGTCCTACTTAATCTATTATATTCATTATCATAACTAAAACCATAAGAAAAACATTAACCAGGGGTCTCATTTGCCATCCAGCCACAGAAATTGCACTCTGATCACCTTCCAGCAACCAAGCTCAGACATCTTCATAAACTTTAGGATCCTCACCTGAAATCTCGTCACCTACATCATAAGGTTTAAACTATAAGCCTAATGCTTAGTAAGGAATGCAATACTAACAAGTATGCATGAATGCTCATTTGAGAAACAAATGCTCATGAATCTTTTCTTATTCGTAATTATACACAAAATCTCCATTCTTATTCATCAATCATATTCATCATTTATATTCATCATTCGTATTCATCATTCGTATTCATCATTCGTATTCATCATTCGTATTCATCAATCATATTCCCCGTTCATGTTGTGTGGATTAAGAGAGGATTTGTGCCGGTAAAGGGGGTTGACAGTGAGAGTGTACATAATCCCTTGCGGGTCGTAATCATGGTCCTTCCTTTTGGACAGTGACATACGTCAAACCGCCCCCAACCCTCACTTAATTCACGTTGCATAAGATTTACTTCATTATCTTACTTTATTCGTGAGAAAAACATGCTCTTAAAATATTTTCATATGCATAAAATAGTCATGATGCATGTACATGGAAATTCTTAAATCATCAAGCTACAGAACAGAGCACTATCCAACATGGAATCTTACCATTGAGCTAATCATCAACATAAATGCTAGTCAGTAACATAAGGAACTACTAATCATCGTATGAGTTTCTACCTAGCATCCTTTGATGTAGGGTCCTAAAGACCGAGAAACCTATACATTCACTTACCTGGTCTCCTTAGCAATTTGAGCTCCTTTCTCTTCAAACTTCTTCACCTAAAACATTTACATTGCAGTAATTAAAACAAAACCCTATTAGTTCTAACCACGAGTCATCCTATGATCTAATAGCTAAAGTCACTCCCGAATCCTTAGTATAGTTCTCTATGCAGTTTGAAATCCAAAACCCAAAACAGACAGATTCAATTAGCGATAACTCAGGGTTGGTAGTTTAATGTCCAAAATCGATTCGGAATGACATTACCACTTTCAGATTTTAAAATATCCTTACTAATACTCGGCCATTGAAGAATCCAGAACCTCAACACATAGCTGAAAACAGAGCTTAACGACTAAAAAAAATAGCTACATTGCCAAACTCGTACTTCGAGCACAAAGTAGCCGAGAAGCAGCAAGGAAACGATCGTCAAAGGAGGGATTTTCTGCTGACAGAGAGCAAGAGCTCGGGAGGAAAAGTCGCCGAGAGTAAGAGATGACGGCTGCAGTGGTTTAAATGAGGTTTGAATCCTTTCCATTTTCTTTAAATACTGGTCTCAATCCTCCATTATTACAACTTTGCCACACAACCTAGTTTAAATCCACATGTAATTAATTAGGCTTGGCATAAAACTCTAAACCGTGAAGATTGAATATTCATGACCGTAAATACAGTTAGGAAGTCCCTGGTTGAAGTTGTCGGGTGTTACAGAAGATAAATTCACTAATAAGAAATCAAGACACAACACGTATCACAGAGTTTTACGACTCAATTATCAATATATAGAAAAAAAAAACTCTAATATTAATATACAGGTTTGACCCGATTTAAGTAGAATTCGAATCACACCAAACTCTAATAAAAATAAAAGTCAAGAAGATATTGATAAAACAAGGACCGTAACCCTCCTTAATTATTAGTTATTCATAGTACTTATTCTTGTCTATTTTAAAGTGAGATGACTACATTCTTATTTCTACACATTTAGGCTAGTTCGAACTTATCTATGTTACTTTATATAGTCAAAATCCAAGAATAAATTGCATTTAACCAATTTTAACGGACTTTCATTATGATAGCTATATAATAGGTTGCAATCTCTGACAATCCAAAATTGGACCAACAATTTAATAAATTATATTTGACAATCTCTTGTTTGAACTATATATATTTCATGATTGTCATATACTATAATATTGATCTCGTGATATCCAAAATTGTTAATATTAACACGTGTATATACTAACAATCTCATCTATCGATTATATTAATATAAGATCAAAACAATTATCACATTGATCATAAGTTAATCTTAGTAATATATATTGATATAAATATAAATAAAATATGAATGTGTAGTATGAATGTAATATGGTAACAAAACATCTATTTTGATCCAAATTTATTTCTTAAAAGGATCAACTTTAAACTTAAAAATTAGAGTAAACCATAAAATCATAATTTTGTTCTATATAATAATCTTGATTGCATATATTTATAAACATAAATCACACAAATACAAACTCCCATTAAGACAAAATGTATTCTAAAAAAATAATGGTCTTTAAAGACCTTGGGTGGTATTTTCTGAGTGAGTTTGTTATCAAGGAGTCTGTCTCAACACTTTTAATAATGAAGAGGTTGATGTCTACAAGCATAGGCTTCGAAGAGCTCCTATTACTATTAAGAAAACATAGAGCTAATTTTGTGGCATAACATCCTTAGCTATCTTTGAATTCCTTCAACAATTCATACTCCTGTGACAAGACTCCTTAGCCATAAAACCTCATATGACACCTTTTTAACATGCTAAAATTTTTGCCACCATAGTAGAAGAAGTTACAAGGGATTGTTTAATATGTTTCCAGAAAATATATCTTCAACTAATAGATAGATGTTGCTCAATGTCTATATTTGACTATTTTGGCATCCAGCAAAATTAGAATCACAATACTCTATGATTTTCAACTAATTTTATTTATGATATGTGAGCATATAATACTTTTGTTCTTTGTAGGTATCTTAATACCCCTTTAATTACTTTGCAATGATCCAATTTAGAATTGTTCAAATATCTACCTAACATTTTGACTTTACATAAGACTTTTCACAAGTGATGTATGAGGAATCTTTACCATTTTCTTTATCTCGAAGTCATTTTTTGCATTGACTTTCATTTGTTTTACCTCATTTAGCCACAACTTTATTTTTTGATTTACATTCATGCATGTCACCTTTTGAGAATCTTCCTGGTATAATTCTTTGATCTAAAAAACTACAAAAAAGACGTAACTAAGATCATTCATCATAAATTTCTTTGATAAGAATCTCTTGATTTTGAGCAACAAGCTCATATCATTACTAGCAAGCAGTACATTATTAATGTAAAGCTAGAAAAATATAACTACTCTCACAGAACTTATGCTATACACAATATCAATAAATTCACCTTAAAATTAAAAGTGATGACTGTCATGATCCGAAGGCGGGCCTAACAGAACGCTGGGTTAGGCAACTCGATCCTCGAAGAGGACCCGATCATCCTGCCCGAGGTTTGGGTTCGCAGTGAAAGACTTGAACATTAATCAAAAGATAAAATTCACACAGTGAATACAAATACAATAGTGTAATAAAATAAAAAAAAAACAATTCAATAATGTATAAATATGCAAATCTCAACCGTTAATCTTATACTGACCAAAATATAGATAAGTCTTCACAAGAATTCAAATAAGCACTCAACAAAGAAAACAAAAATAAGGAAACAACTCTTAAGCTCCAACTACTCACTGCTGTTGTTATTTCCTGGAAGGGAGAGAGTCGTTGGGGTGAGTGACTAACTCAGTATAAATGTTATATGAAATGCATGTAAAACTGATTTTACATTTTCTTTTAAAACATGATGAGTTAGCAAAAATAGTTTTCGAAACATTGTTCTATGAAAGCTCATTTTCACATTTTTAAGGAAAACAGACTCCACGAGAGCCACCGATGAGACATTAATTTAAACATTGTCGAATACATAGACGACTATACAAAAATATGCTCTCATCATACTTTTCAAATAAAAATCACCTTAGTGAAAAATGATGGTCACTCAAGAACCCCTCCACATAAACACAAAAAGGTAGCGACCGACTTCTAGCAACACCTCATGAGCCAGAAAGAAGAATCAAGCATTGTGTGATTCGAAGATCCAGCCTCGTTACCTAGGTTGTCGGTCAACACTGGTCATCTACGAAGCAACTCGTATAAACGATAATAAACAAATAATAATACCCTAATCAGGTTTAGGGATTCGAAACCCAAGTAGCGTGTCATCACCGCCCTATTATCTATTTCGTAACGTGCAAACATGACAACCTTTAAGTAACATAAGGTGTATGAGAATGTCCTCCTAATACTTTGACATCGAGATCGTCCAAAGTATCACGAGGATCTAATATCTATCACAACAATAATAAAATCATGCATCAATAGTAAACGTGTAAATCATACATATATAGACGTAAAAGACTGATATGCTGGCGGCAGGCCCTGTGAGGTTTTCATGGGTGATAACTCACAAAATAAGATTTTCATAAAAATCATGCAATGTAGTGCAAATAATATAAAACTCCTACCTTTACGTCGAGCGCTATTTCTTCCAACTGGAGGCGCAACCTCAAGAGCTGACTCGAAGTCCTTAAAATTGTCTGAGCCTAAAACAAAACAAGGTTAGGAAAATCTCAATCATTGCTAAGGGAAGACACAAGGAAATGTTGTATACCGGGACTAGGAACCTATTCCAGAACACTATAAACAGTTGCAAACTGTGCAGTCGACACTTTAAACCATCGATCGACACTTCTTACCTCTCAGGTTGACCCTAGCTAGACACTTCCTTCAAGCGGTCGACACTTCATAGCTCTTAAGTTAAATCATTAAATGGCTTAGCAGTTGACACTTCATCCTATCGATCGTCACTTTACAGCTCTCGGGTTCTAACTCAAAATGAACTGGCAGTCATGTACGCCCTCGAACCCACCCTGACTCGGTGCGCTACTTTGCTCACTCATACAACCCATTAAACTAAGATTTAATAAATTTTCGATAAAATTTTGATTTAAAAACATTTGTAAAATACGTACAACATGCACCGAAAAGAGTCGGGTTAAACATATCCAAAAAAAAACATTAAAAAAAAACAATGGGGCAGTGTTTTAGTCAACATTTGAAAAAAAAAACGATCGACATATATCACGGCTTAACAGCCTCAGGGGTTAACGCCCCTATAGTCTGGTCAACTCTTATAATCGGTCGACATCTCTTATAATCGATTCACCACACCAATTTCGACCGATTTTGCACGACTCAGTTGATATCAACAGGGGTCGATATCGCCAAAGGCCGATATCGCCAGGGCCGATATCGCCAGGGGTCGATATCGCTAGGGGACGACATCACCAACTTCGATCGATTTCAACACTAATCGGTCGACGTCACCACTCCAACTTCGACTGATTTCGCACAAATCAGTCAATATCTCCACACCAACTTCGACCAATTTTCCCTTTTCACCCTACCATTTCACCCAAAACATCCTCTAACCCTCTCTTCCACTATTTTCAACCCCTTGACACTTTAAAACCCCGAAAATACGACCCAAAAATACAAGCGGAAACATAAAAACTCTTGAAAACAAACACTTTTCTTTATAAAAACTCAAACAGCATAATGTTTAATTTTTCTAAAAACCAAAACTTTGAAAATAAATGTTTACAACAAATCCCAACAAACAACCAAAAGATTTATAAGTTTCCTAACTTATATACAATCCAAAATATACCAATCTCTCCCACCTCTCAGCAACCCATGGTCGAGACGCCCCAACATATACCTGCACCGGCATGCGCTGTGCGTCGCCGACTGCTCCCTAGTCCTAGCCTCCATCATCTAGCTCACCTGTAAATACGTTGTCACCTACACCACAGAACACAAAACGTAAGCCTAATGCTTAGTAAGTAGGGAATAATGAATGCCAAAAACACAATGCACACTCCACCCCTAACACATGCAGTTTCTACTCGCTCTGTTGTTCTCGTTTTGGTTTCATTTCCTTAATAATTCATAGAGCCTCTCGCAAGTGCTAACCTAGCACCCTAACACGACTGGGCTGCTCCAATATAGTCTCTCGCAGGTGTCACCCTAACACGACGGGGTGGACTCCAATAGAGTCCCTTGCGGATGCCACCCTAATTCGACGGGGCGACTCTAACTCTATTGTTCTCGTTTCGTTTTCTTTTCATAAATATTTCATAGAGCCCCTCGCAAGTGCTAACTTAGCACTCTAACGCAACTGAGCGGCTCCAATAGAGTCTCTCATAGGTGTCACCCTAACGCAACTGGGTGACTCCCATAGTGATCACATTTGCGTTTCATGCTAAAACTCGTATTTTCGTAGTTCAAAACCATGATGCATGTCAATACGATGCTCAAACACAAAATAAAACAAACAACCAAACAATCAAACAAATCTCTACCGTTCCATGGTGTAGGTGTAACGCCCAGAAATTTCAATCATGGTTTTGAGTTTTAGAATAGTAAATTAAATCCGATTGGCGAACGGGAAGTTTTGTTAGAATCTTAAGAATAAATGAGAATATTTGTAGAAATAAGAAATGTTGGGAGAAATCAAATCGATAGACGAAATTATGAACGAAACAAATGATTTAACTAAGGGCATTTAAGTAAGTTATTAAGTAAAATTTAGAATAAAAACTAGAAAATTTCCCCCTTAGTCTTTCACTTTCTCTCTTCCCCATCACGAAACCCCCCCTCTGGCGAAGAGCCATTCCTCCCCTCTACATTTTCTATTCCTCTGATCGTTCTCCTCCGATTCCGGCGATTTTCTTCACTGTCTTCTTCCCCAAATAGCTACTCTAGGTAAGTTCTATACATTGGATATATCTAGTAGTTGTAATAGAGCTGATTTTGGTTTAGGGTTACGTGAAAAATTTCTAGATTGTGAGAAATCGATAGGATAGCGATTGTATTGCCCATTGACGATGCTTTGGTGGATATTTGGATAAGTAGAAGGAACTAATGATGTGTTATGAACATGCCTTAGGTAACCCAAGTTCTCAAAGGACGGTGCTCGGCATAGCTAAGAGGCCAGGTAAGTGGGTGTTAGGTTTCTGGCCCTTAAGGCCCTACATTGTATCGATGTTAAGTTTTATGTGTTTCGATGATGTTTTCTGATTGTGGGGCTGAAACGAGTCGGGTAGCTTAGGTTGTTGGTTAGTAACCGTGTGTTAGGTTTGTTTTACAAGTTAAGTGTGTTTAAACACATTCATAAATTGTTTTGATGGTATGTTATGATCAGATCTTCATGCATCAAGTCTTCTCAAAAGAAAAACACACAGAATATTTTACATGCATGATTTCAAGTAAACGATGTAAAGTATGTGATGATGAGTAAGGTTTGAGGATGAGTAGGGCCCAGGGCACTTGTAAATGGCAACTCATGGCAAGACAATTACACCCAAATGGTAACTCAGGGCAAGTGCGGTCTACGGGGTAAACGGGGTGGTGACTGGGGCTACTCATGCCTAAACTTACTCTTATATGTTAAGTAAATTAAAGAAATGAACATGTTTTGATAAACCATGCATTGTTATTACTCATGGATAGTGCACCTCCTTACTGAGCTTTAGGCTTAATGTGATTATCGTATGATGTAGGTGACGAGCACGAAGGTGAGGAACCTCCTCCCGATGATCATGTGTAGATAGTCGGTGGTTGGGGCTCGTGGCGACGGGGCGTGTTTTGGCTGGGTTGGATTGACCGTGGACGTGCTCCGAGTGTTTTGTAGTAGTAAGGTGTGAAAATGATTGATTTTCTTTGGATGCGATGAAATTTTAGGAATTACAGAAAAGTCTGATATTTTGAAATTGTATAGTAGATTTAGACTTGGAGTTATGTCATTTTGAATGATTTTATAAAAGTATTTGTTTGGTGATGGTTTAGGAAAATTTCATGTTTACTTTTGGTGATGATTCTGTGAGTTATGTGAGATGGTATTGGACGATTTTAGGTTTTCTTACTGTAAGGATTAGTTTGGTTTTTAGAACGATCCATGCAGTCTATCTCTGTGAGATAGACGTGTTCAGTAGAAGTTATCGTCCACTGTCACGTGGGGTTTAAGAGGGTCACGTGGATAATGAGTCTGCGTGGATGAGTAAGTTAAGTAGTCTGCGTGTACGAGTAAGTTAAGTAGTCTGTGTGGACGATAAGTCACGTAGACGAAGTAGTCTGCGTGGACGAATAAGTTAAGTAGTCTGCGTGGACGAATAAGTTAAGTAGTCTGTGTGGACGATAAGTCACGTAGATGAATGAATCTGCGTGGACGAGTAAGTTAAGTAGTCTACGTGGACGAATAAGTTAAGTAGTCTGTGTGGACGATAGGTCACGTAGATGAATGAGTCTGCGTGGACGAGTAAGTTAAGTAGTCTGTGCGGACGAGTACGTTAAGTAGTCTATGTGGACGATAAGTCACGTGGACGAAGTAGTCTGCGTGGACGAGTAAGTTAAGTAGTCTGTGTGGACGATAAGTCACGTAGACGAAGTAGTCTGCGTGGACGAGTAAGTTAAGTAGTCTGCGTGGACGAGTAAGTTAAGTAGTCTGCGTGGACGAATAAGTTAAGTAGTCTGCGTGGACGAGTAAGTTAAGTAGTCTGCGTGGACGAATAAGTTAAGTAGTCTGCGTGGACGAGTAAGTTAAGTAGTCTGCGTGGACGAGTAAGTTAAGTAGTCTGCGTGGACGAATAAGTTAAGTAGTCTGCGTGGACGAATAAGTTAAGTAGTCTGCGTGGACGAGTAAGTTAAGTAGTCTGCGTGGACGAATAAGTTAAGTAGTCTGCGTGGACGAATAAGTTAAGTAGTCTGCGTGGACGAATAAGTTAAGTAGTCTGCGTGGACGAATAAGTTAAGTAGTCTGCGTGGACGAATAAGTTAAGTAGTCTGCGTGGACGAGTAAGTTAAGTAGTCTGCGTGGACGAGTAAGTTAAGTAGTCTGCGTGGACGAGTAAGTTAAGTAGTCTGCGTGGACGAATAAGTTAAGTAGTCTGCGTGGACGAGTAAGTTAAGTAGTCTGCGTGGACGAGTAAGTTAAGTAGTCTGCGTGGACGAGTAAGTTAAGTAGTCTGCGTGGACGAGTAAGTTAAGTAGTCTGCGTGGACGAATAAGTTAAGTAGTCTGCGTGGACGAATAAGTTAAGTAGTCTGCGTGGACGAATAAGTTAAGTAGTCTGCGTGGACGAATAAGTTAAGTAGTCTGCGTGGACGAATAAGTTAAGTAGTCTGCGTGGACGAATAAGTTAAGTAGTCTGCGTGGACGAGTAAGTTAAGTAGTCTGCGTGGACGAATAAGTTAAGTAGTCTGCGTGGACGAATAAGTTAAGTAGTCTGCGTGGACGAATAAGTTAAGTAGTCTGCGTGGACGAATAAGTTAAGTAGTCTGCGTGGACGAATAAGTTAAGTAGTCTGCGTGGACGAATAAGTTAAGTAGTCTGTGTGGACGATAAGTCACGTAGACGAAGTAGTCTGCGTGGACGAATAAGTTAAGTAGTCTGCGTGGACGAATAAGTTAAGTAGTCTGCGTGGACGAATAAGTTAAGTAGTCTGCGTGGACGAATAAGTTAAGTAGTCTGTGTGGACGATAAGTCACGTAGACGAAGTAGTCTGCGTGGACGAATAAGTTAAGTAGTCTGCGTGGACGAATAAGTTAAGTAGTCTGCGTGGACGAATAAGTTAAGTAGTCTGCGTGGACGAATAAGTTAAGTAGTCTGCGTGGACGAATAAGTTAAGTAGTCTGCGTGGACGAATAAGTTAAGTAGTCTGTGTGGACGATAAGTCACGTAGACGAAGTAGTCTGCGTGGACGAATAAGTTAAGTAGTCTGCGTGGACGAATAAGTTAAGTAGTCTGCGTGGACGAATAAGTTAAGTAGTCTGCGTGGACGAATAAGTTAAGTAGTCTGCGTGGACGAATAAGTTAAGTAGTCTGCGTGGACGAATAAGTTAAGTAGTCTGCGTGGACGAATAAGTTAAGTAGTCTGCGTGGACGAATAAGTTAAGTAGTCTGCGTGGACGAATAAGTTAAGTAGTCTGCGTGGACGAGTAAGTTAAGTAGTCTGCGTGGACGAGTAAGTTAAGTAGTCTGCGTGGACGAGTAAGTTAAGTAGTCTGCGTGGACGAATAAGTTAAGTAGTCTGTGTGGACGATAAGTCACGTAGACGAAGTAGTCTGCGTGGACGAATAAGTTAAGTAGTCTGCGTGGACGAATAAGTTAAGTAGTCTGTGTGGACGATAAGTCACGTAGACGAAGTAGTCTGCGTGGACGAGTAAGTTAAGTAGTCTGCGTGGATAATATAATATATCTATATATATATATATATATATATATATATATATATGGGAAAAGGTAAGGGAGAACTTCTCATAAGAAATGTAGAGGTCTTATGTTAAGTCTACGTCACGGCAACTCCGTGGCGGCCCTGGCCGGGTTGGGGTCGTTACAGTAGGCCCGAAGGCAAAACACACACACTCCACTACTTACTTGGATACTCCGTACGTGTTCGTATTTACTCGCTCGGTTGATCCACTCGTTCACTCGTTAACCTAACAATTTAATAAAACCACTTAGTAACTGTCTAGGAATTCTAAAGAATGCCTAGACTAAATCTAACAACAACTTAACCAATTTTGAAAGCATAATTCCCAAAAACCCGATTTTCCCTCATTTTCAATGTCCAAATTTCAATCGGCCATAACTTACTCGTTCTTTATCGGATTTCAATGATCTATCCCATTCCGTAAACCTCTACATGTCTACTTTCCATTGAATTAAACCATTTTACCAACTAAACAACATGGCCAATTGAATTCAGCAGAAACAAAACCGGCGACATCAAGTACAAAACCCGGTTTTTCACCACCTTCACCACTTCTGTAATCTAACTACCTAAACAACCTAAACCAACATATCCTAAGTTTAAACAACCAAAATAACAAGAAAAACCAACAAGGAAAGAGGATTTTCGGAGCTTCACCATTAGGGTTTCCAAACTCTTCCAAAACTCAACCAAAAACTCATCAAAACACCAAGAATCATTACCTATATGCATACAACATAAAACCCACTCAAAACTAACCTTGATTCCTTGCTAAAATTGAAGAAAAGAAAGAGAGAGAGCTCCTTCCATGGCTGCAAATTCGTGGGAGAGAAAGGGGTGGAAGACAAAGGGTTTTGCTCTTTTTCCCTTCACTTAGCCCAATTTAAAAAACCCACTTTACTTTTTCCAACTTAACCACATAAAATTTACATTTTATAAATCACCCCCACCTTACTCTTTTCTCTCCCTCACGTGAACATCCTCTCCTTTCACTCACTCTTGTTATTCTTCATTTTTCTTTACCATTAATTCAACCAATATTAACCCTAAGCTACATCAAACCTAGGGTTTTCTCACCAACTTTTATTTTCTAACTCTTTTACTTAGCATACCCCTAAGATTAACGTTAAACTCTCATGACATAACCTAATTGAAGGCTACGTACGTTAAAGGAAAATCTCGGGTGTTACAATCTATCCTCTTTAAAAAAATTTTGTCATCAAAATTTGGGGCTTAGTTATTCCTCAACTTACTTACTCCAACTTTATCCTCTTAACTTTTGGGTTGCCACGCTAAATCTCAACTACTTCTACGGCCTTAATCATTTATCAGGTAGTGATAATTCCTACATCTCCAAAGTTTTGACTTTACCGAGCTCTGCACTTTATAGCTCGAATACTCATACGTCCATTGACTTCAACTTAAGCACTCATCACTTATACTCTCAAACTCCTAGGTCTAAACAAACTCGTTCCTAACTATACACTCAATACCCAAATTGGTGTATACCCACTTCGACTTCGACCTCACAAATTTTGAATTGAAACTTTATAACCCTCCATAATTAGCCTTACTTCTAAGTTCACTCTTATAATCTCCGTGTGAACTCTCTTCCTTTCTTATCCGATATCCTCTAAATTCCTCAACTTCACACGGAATACCAAGTACTTAGTGACTAACTTTCTACTTAACCTTATTTCTAATACACTCGAACGTTTGTTGTGCGAGTTCCCTTTTTATGTAATACTACTTCTAATCTCTTTCCCAAGTTTCTCAACACTAATACAATTATCCAATTTCACTCGGGATTCTCTCTGAAATTTACTACTAATCTCTACTCTCTTTTGCTTTTTCAACTCAGGTTCTAAATATTCTCCTAACTCTCTTTACAACAAGTTGTCCAACAACCTCATTGTTTGCAAACTTGTTGTAGCTCACTTAACACCATTAATCTCAATCTCCTACCTGTTACTTTTCTACGATAGATACTCACTCTCGATGATTCACTATTTCTCCTAACATCGCGTACATTACTCTAAACCTCATAACATCCTCTAAAATACTACGATAATAACTACTTCTCATACCCTTAAATACAGTCCATATCTATATGTACATGAATCTAAATATCCTACATTTTGCTATCTCCTTAAATTCACGTAAACGTATTGATGGTATCTCGACGGTATAGGGTATCTCCCGATAATTTTGTGTTTAACCTCGAACTTCTCTCTGACTCATCGTAATCCTAGCACTTCAAGGGTTTACTAACTAGGGCCCAATTTCTATCTATTTCAATTTTATCTCTCCTAAAATGTATTTCTCTAAGGTAACAAAATTCTAGGTATTACAATCCTTATCATTTGGCTCAATCATGGCAAAGATCCTTATTGTCGCTTTAGCTGGTCCTTTCTTTGCTACGAGGCAGTCTGTGGCTACATGACCTGGTTGGTTGCACTTAAAACATCTAGTGACTCTTGGCTTCGTACAATCTCTGGAAATATGGTCAGTTTCGAAACAATTGTAGCATTTGCCTGCATACTGACCACACTCTTCATGATGGACTTTCAAGCACTTAGGACATTGCGGATACCCTCTCCTTTTCAATTGTTGCGACTTCTTTCCTCCTCTCTGATCATTCAAATTTTCTCCCGGCCTTTTAGTCCCCTGAAGCTGTGAGGAAGATCCACCTCTGCTCATCTATGGCGTAATCTCCTTGAACACCCTTCTGGGAGCTTCTGCCGGTTTAACACACTTCTCATCTGCCTCCTTCACCCCTATTGCCTTCGCCACAACGTTTATATAGGATACCCCCACAATCCCTGATATCTTCACGCCCTTATATATTTCTGGCTTCAAGCCCTGCACAAATTGAAGCACTTTGTCTTCCTCCTTGCTTATCATGTCGCTTGTAAATCGTGAAAGAGATTCAAACTGCCTGCTTCAGCTATAAGAACTCCATTCTCTTAGCAGCTTGAACCGTTGGGTTGTAGTACTTGTCGTAGAATAATTACTTAAATTCCTTCCAAGTCAGACCTTGAACACCTGTGGTAGCCTCCACCGTTTCCCACCAGCTCTGAGCATCGTTGGCCAAGTGGAAGGTCGCACATGTCACTTTGTTTCATTCCTCCACATTGGCGTACTTAAACATATTCTCAATAGTATAAATCCACCTCTCCGCAGCTGTGGATCCGTTAACTAGCCTTCAAACGTCGGAAGCTTCTAACCTTCTGAATCTCTCCCCCCTAAAACCTGCTCCAAGGTTTCCTTGTCCTCCTTGATTCAATAGCGCCCCCAACAGTTGAGACTGTATATTAATTAACTCTCTGAGCTGCCTATTTGAATCCTCAAGTTCCTCTCTTGACTGTCCTGGATTTCTCGGCATCTTGGTTCTATTCCTAGGCAAGGTTAAAACAATCTAATCTTAGTTGTAAACTAACTAAAATTAAAAGAAATACTTACAGTCGGTGAAGCACATTGCATGGTGGCCGGCATTGTCAGGTAATCCTTTGAACGACTTGATCATTTTGCTCTGATACCAACTTGTAACGCCCCCGAACCAACCCTGGCTCGGTGCGCTACTTTGCTCACTCATACAACCCATTAAACTAATATTTAATAAATTTTTGATAAAATTTCGACTCGATTTTTTTTTGGATTTTTCGAAAACTTAAAAATGTTTGGAAATGTAACACTCGGTTTTACGGGATTTTATTATTCCACAATATAATGGCATTTTTATAAATATGTCAAATTAAGTCTGTTTTACGAACGGAAAGCTTTAGTAGAGCCCTAGCAATAAATTGGAATTATTGGTGAAATATGGAAATTTGGAGGAACCGGATCGATGGATCAATTAACGAGATGAGAGGAGGATTAATAAAATAAAAAATAAAAATGAGGGGTAAATTGGTAATTTGACAAGTTAATTTTAGTTGAATAAACAAAACTCTTCTTCTTTCCCAACACTTCACGTGAATTCCTCTCTGCAAACCCTCCAGGCGACATTTCTCTCCTCCCTCCGTTCCACTTCAAACGCCGACCAAAGCTCCTCCTCCAGCGATCGATTCTTCATGTTTTCTTCTCCAATCGACATTCTAGGTAAGCTTCTAACATTTGGATGATTTAATTTTCAGTTTAGGGCTAGGAAACGGTTAAAGCTTTAGTTAGGGTTTTGTTAAAAATGTGGAATAAGGTTTGAAATCGATAGGTTTACCGTGATTATGACTCTAATAGGCGTATTTATGGTTATTGGTGAAAGTTAGTTGGTTTAATAAGGGTTGTTGAAGTTTTTGGTGGTTGGAGGTTTTAAAAACTCCATTAATGGAGGTTTATGGATTCACGAGCATGAATTGCTCGATGAAATGTCTCATCGAGTTAAATTAGAATTTTAGGGAGATTTCCCTTAGATAGGAGTTTCGCTAGTCTTCGAAATTTGATGTTCTAGGCCCGATTTTAATTATGGTTTTTATGAATTTGTTTAGGTGAACAACTCTCGTGGACGAAGCTCGGTGTGCTACGGACGCGAGGTAAGTCTTCGTGACTTGTTTGGCAGATCGGCCTACACCATAGGAGAGTTAATTGTTTGAGGATATTGGTGAAACGATTGTTAGTGTAGGTTGGATGGGTAGTCTAGGATAATTGTTATGTTAGAACGTTTTTTATTAGGTTCTATGTATTGTTATGTTTTTCTTACTTTTATTGTACAACTCCATGTTCATGCATCATGTTTTACAAGCTAGCACGAAAAATGAATTTCAGCATACATTTTCATGAAAAGAAACGACTAAATAAATATATGAATGTATGTAATTACGGTCATGTCGGGGTGGGGTACAGACATGGTTATCCCGAGAGGAGTATGTTTTCCCCCCGGTAGATGGAAAGGGCTATCTAACCGCCAGATGTGCCCTCTCCATCTGGTGAGAGTAAACCCCCGGTGACGCCCATGCTATGTAACTAAAGAATGAAAATGAATGCATGATTTTATGAACCGCATACACATGGCACGCATTTGCATTTACGAGGATTTATTGAGCCCCTTTAGCTCATAGAATGTCTTTATGGTATAGGTGACTGTAATACAGGTGAGGATGACATCCCTCCATCCGATGTATGAGCAGGTTGAAGAAGAATGCCCGTGGGAGTGCACTGGTGTAGTCGGTGCTATTTTGACCCGTGGGAGACGACGTAAAGGTATTTTAGGTTATAGATGGATAGAAATTGTATAGATAGTGTATTTTGATGGATTAGCCTAGAAAGTTATGATGAAAATGGTTTATGGATAATTTGTGAACGAGAGTATAGAAAGTCTAAGTGATAGTTTTTATTTTGAAGTGTTACTGGACTGCTTGGTGACTTAAGTTTCACAGGGGATTTGTTCAGTTTTCAAACGGATCCATGCAGTTTATTTTTATGAAATTCAGCTACATTTTTACGTTTCGAGTAGTTTTTGGAAGATTGAGGAAATGGTGAAGTGTGCAAGGCGTGGAGGAAAAAAAAAGGAGGGAGGGGGCAGCTCTCTGGAATTCGGATTCCAAAGAGCTAGCCGATCGATCACCAGAAGAGGGGCGATCGATTGCTAGACTCCCTGATTTTCCAGAGACTTTCCTATCGTTCGCCTGAAAAAAGGGCGAACGACGGCTCTTGCAGGCTACACTCTGGAAGAAATTCCAGAGCAGCAGCCGATCGATCGCCAGAAGAGGGGCGATCGATCTGCTGTTGAAGGACCTATCGATCGGCTGTCAAGTGGCCGATCGATCGCCCCTTTGTTTTCTTGTTTCGGTCATGTTTGCCCCCGGCTTTTGCACTGCATTTTCCCTCTGATTAATACATGGTTTTATTTGAAGGATTTTTAAATAAATTCAACAATCCAAAACTTCGATTTAGAGGCTTAGAAGTTAGAATTTTATGAGTGTTACAAAAAGAAAAATTTATACGGAAATTGCGAGGTATAGGATTAGAGGATGTTACAGGAAAACATTCGTAAAATACGTACAACATGCATCGGAAAGAGTCGGGTTAAACATATCCGAAAAAAAACATTAAAAAAAACAATAGGGCAGTGTTTTAGTCGACATTTGGAAAAAAATGGTCGACATATATCACGGCTTAACAGCCTCAGGGGTTAACGCCCCGTTAGTCTGGTCAACTTTTATAATCAGTCGACATCTCTTATAATCGATTCGCCACACCAATTTTGACCGATTTTGCACGACTCAATTGATATCAATAGGGTCGATATCGCCAGGGGTCGACATCGCCAGGGGTCGACATCGCTAAGGGACGACATCACCAACTTCGACCGATTTCAACACTAATCGGTCGACGTCACCACACCAACTTCGACTAATTTCGCACAAATCAGTCGATATCTCCACACCAACTTCGACCGATTTCCCTTTTCACCCTACCATTTAACCCAAAATATCCTCTAACCCTCTTCCACTATTTTCTACCCCTTGACACTTTAAAACCCCGAAAATACGACCCGAAAAGGCAAGCGGAAACATAAAAACTCATGACAACAAACACCTTTCTTTATAAAAACTCAAACAACATAATGTTTAATTTTTCTAAAAATCAAAACCCTGAAAATAAATGTTTACAACAAATCCCAACAAACAACCAAAAGATTTATAAGTTTCTTAACTTATATACAATCCAAAATATTCCAATCTCTTCAACCTCCCAGCAACCCATGGTCGAGACGCCCCAACATATACCTGCACCGGCATGCGCTGTGCGTCGCCGACTGCTCCTAGTCCTGGCCTCCATCATCTAGCTCACCTGCAAATACGTTGTCACCTACACCACAGAACACAAAACGTAAGTCTAATGCTTAGTAAGTAGGGAATAATGAATGCCAAAAACACAATGCACACTCCACCCCTAACACATGCAGTTTCTACTCGCTCTGTTGTTCTCGTTTTGGTTTCATTTCCTTAATAATTAATAGAGCCCCTCGCAAGTGCTAACCTAGCACCCTAACGTGACTGGGCGACTCCAATAGAGTCCCTTGCGGAATGTCACCCTAACGCGACGGGGCGACTCCAATAGAGTCCCTTGCGGATGCCACCCTAACGCGACGGGGCGACTCTAACTCTATTGTTCTCATTTCGTTTTCTTTTCATAAATCTTTCATAAAGCCCCTCGCAAGTGCTAACTTAGCACCCTAACGCGACTGGGCGGCTCCAATAGAGCTCGCAGGTGTCACCCTAACGCGACTGGGTGACTCCCATAGCGATCACATTTGCGTTTCATGCTAAAACTCGTATTTTCGTAATTCAAAACCATGATGCATGTCAATACAATGCTCAAACACAATCATCCATAAACTTTTAAAGAGGACAATCAATGGAATTAAATCTCAAATGAGTCTCACCCTGAAAGCATAGTAAGGATGCACACAGATATTGGAGTCGAACCTCCATGTCCATCCAAAAGCTGGAAAAACAAATTGTTTAGAGATCTAAATTTTCTCTGATGCTTGCAAGTTCTCCTTGTAAATATAAGTGATATGATCAGGTAGGAGAGGAATGACTAGGAATCCTCCATGGAAGCATCATGGCCCTTAATTGTCCACTCAAGCTAAGTGATAGGTGTTGTAGAAAATGAGGCACCATGATCGGTCTTGAAGATCTACACACCTTGAACCTCCAAATTCCCATACGAGGTAAAGTGTGTCGATTGTAGACATCCATTGACCTTACTTGATTAATTATCTCATTATCCTCAAAAATCATTGAGGTTGAATAAAAGGAATTTCACACAATTGTTGATAACAGTTCAATATGCAAACCCGAGACTAAATCTTCTCCTAATTCTCTGTATGTAGATTTTATCTTCTCCCGGTTATCTCAATGTAGATTTTCTCCACTTGTACATAAGTATATGATAAATAAATTGTGCTCGTATGTTTAAATCATATTATTTCTACTTGAAGTAAACTCTAATATTTGAATCTTTGTAGATGTAAATGCTAAATATTGATTGGCATTGATTTTTTTGGCAATTTGCTATTAAGAAAGTTTGCACTTTATTCCATAATCAATGAACTTATATTTGGTAGGTTGTTTCTTGAAGATCAAGAAATTATCTATTATCTTTGGAAGGTTGATTTGAAGTTTGTGATTTCTGTTAAGCTAGATTATGGCGTGATACGAGATCACAACAACTATGGGATTCGTTTCTAATTCGTTGCTCGGACTTTCCATTTGTGTTATAGCCAGTGTCACAGATTCAGATTTTGTGGGATTCGCGATCAGTTTAGGATAAAATATTTTAGATGAAAAATGAGACATATTTGATGAGCATTATATTATGCGTTCTTCCTTCATAGTTTGTGTGCGGATTGTTCATTCTTATCACAATTACTTGTGCCGCAAGCAGTTATTCATTCCTCGCTCACGCCTTTATGAAGTGAGTGAGTCATTATTCATTCAGTCTGTAAGAGACTGTATACACTCTTTGTTTGGTTAGATTTCTTTGTTTTCTAAGTGTGTTGGCTGAATCGCATCCGAAGACAACGTTCAGTGTTACAACGGTGTAAAAAGTACATTCCTAGTGATCTTCATTAAAGCTCAGTCTCGAGAGGAGGCTACCTAGAACTCGTGAAGAGTTCTGATCGTGGGCAAGGGGATCTTGCCATACACGAATTCTGGGAAGAGTCATCATCAACAAGAAGATCTTATCATGTTTTAGATTCTAGGAGGGATCGATCTAAGACGTGGGGAGCTCAAAAAAATAGATTCACTAGGAAGTTAGGAAGAGGCGATGACAAAGAAAATAGAGAGTCTTGGTTTGTGTTAGACCGGGTGTCTTGTAACTTTGTAAACTCTGTGAATTATTTTTATATCTAGGCGTAGCCCCGCAGATGTAGGCAATTGCTGAACTGTGTTACCAACCTCCTGTCTCCTTTCTTTTCGCATTTTTATATTGTCCATTATCGCTTTCATTTTCGGTGTCTCACCAAGTGTTCCAACCCACTAGGACACCACATATCTAACCTTGATCTTTCATTTGGTATCAAAGCAGGTCGTTTCTATTTCTTAAGTGGGATCCACAGGATTTGATTTTGGTTTTGGTGCAATGGACTCTATGAAGGAAGGAGGTTCAACAATGCGTCCACATTTGTTAGATGGCAGCAATATACTTATTGGAAGGCCAGAATGAAAGTTTTCATCAAAGCTATCGATGAGAAGGCTTGGAAATCTATTCTGACAAGATGAGATCCTCTGTTGGTTACTGATGAAGATGGTGTCATATTTCCTAAGCCTGAAGAAAGTTGGTCTGTTACTGAAGATGCATCGGCAAACAGTAATTCAAAGGCTCTTAATGCTATTTTCAATAGTGTTGACCCTATTCAGTTTAGATTTATGTCCACATGTGAGTCAACCAAAAATACATGGGAAATCCTTTAGATCACTTATGAAGGAACGTCGTCTGTGAAGTTATCAAAGATGCAGATGCTAACTACAAGATTTGAGAGTCTAAAAATACATGAAGATGAGAGCATTATCGAGTTCAATGCAAAACTAAGTGACATCGTAAATAAGGCGTTTTCTCTTGGTGAAATTTTTCCTGAAGAAAAACAGGTAAGGAAAACTCTTCGATCTCTACCTCAACGATTTGCTTATAAAGTCACTGCTATTGAAGAGGCCAAAGATGTCTTCAAAATGAAGCTTGAAGAACTGATGGGATCTCTTAGAACATTTGAGATAAATATAGGAGTGGACACCGAAGCAAAGAAGGTGAAAGGAGTGGCTCTAAAAGCAGAAATACAGAAGTTAAATGATCATGATGAAGATGATTTTGAGGAATCTCTAGCACTGTTATCTAAGAATTTTAGTAGAGTTATGAAGAGATTTGGCAGAAATAATCGAGGTGTCAAAAACATCAAGAATGGTTCTTCAAGCAATAAGAAATATAGGGAAAAAATCATGCTTCTGATCAACCCTTTAAGAGCAGAGGAATTCAGAGTATAGAATGTGATGGCTTTGAGCATATTCAGACAGAATGTGCTAATACTTTGAAGAAGAAAAACTCCCTCAACTCAACTTTGAGTGAGGATGAGTCGGAAATAGAAGATGAATTCTAAACAACCATGTGGCTCTTATTGCTAAAAATGAACACATAAATAATGGAACGAACTTGTTAGAGTGAATCAGCATCTACGCTTTCAGATTGGAGTCTTGAGAGATGAGAAGATCAATCTTAAAAACTCTGTTGCAGAATTGGAAACCAAACTGAGAACTAGTTTGGATGAAGTGAAGAGTCTATCCAATGAGCTAAATCACATGAAAAAAAATGTCAAAATGTTACATTCGGGTTCCTCAAAGCAAGATGATATTCTAAAGACCAGGAAACCCAGTGGTGATCATTCTAGGCTGGGTTACAAAGAAAAAAGCTCGGTGTCACAGACAGTGTCAGTAAAGGTTGGTGATTACAAAGGGAAGCAAGTTGTGATGAGTACTGAAAGAATTGAGAAGAAGTCAAATCCTCATAAATCTTATCCTACTCCCAGTGGTAAAGGTAAC
Organism: Begonia masoniana; assembly: GCA_022432975.1. Taxonomy (NCBI): domain Eukaryota; kingdom Viridiplantae; phylum Streptophyta; class Magnoliopsida; order Cucurbitales; family Begoniaceae; genus Begonia; species Begonia masoniana. Next base: position 19,285,009 of record CM039514.1, read on the forward strand.
AGATTTATTTATGTTTGTCAATATTGCAATTGTCATGGTCATATTTGCCCTAGATGTTTTACCTATCTTGCTAAATTAAGACAAGGTACTGCTAGAAATTTTTACTCTCGCAAAATTCCTCAACAAAAATGGGTGAAGAGGTCCAACTTGAAATGCAATGTCACACATATTTCTCTCAAGGCAACTACAACTTATGCATGGTACTTTGATAGCGAGTGCTCTAGACACATAACAAGTGAAGAGAAGTTTTTGAAAAATATTTTATCCTGTGGTATGGGAAAAGTGACATTTGGCAACGGTGTTACAGCTCGAGTCATTGGAAAGGGAACGCTAGATGTCCCAGGACTACCAAAGTTGAATAATGTACTTCTGGTGAATGGTTTAAAGGCAAATTTAATTAGTATTAGTTAGTTGTGCTACCAAGATTTGAAAGTGCATTTCACTCATGGAAAGTGTGTGGTGTCCGATCAAGATGACGAGTGCATTATAGAAGGAGTGAGATCTTCTGACAATTGTTAACTCATTTCCTCCTCGTCTACCTGTTTTCGCTCAAGCATGGTGGCATCAAAAGTTGGGACATGTCAATGTTAGGATGCTGCAGAAGACTATTTCCAAGGGAGTGGTCAGTGGGATTCCCATAATGAATTTGATGAAGACAGAGTGTGTGGATCATGTAAAATTAGGAAGCAAACTAAGGTGTCATACCAAAAGTCTCAGACACCAGCAACTACTCGTGTGTTTGAGCTGCTCCACGTAGATATAATAGGTCCAATGCCTCTAGAAAGTATTGGAGGAAAACGGTGTGCTTATGTAACTGTTGATGATTTCTCACGATATACATGGGTAGAGTTTCTTAGAGAAAAGTCCGACACTTTCGAAGCCTTCAAATCCTTATGCATTCGGCTCCAACGTGAGAAGGATTCTGTCCTCATGAGATTATTCGCATCCGTAGTGACCATGGGAGAGAGTTTGAAAATTTAGAATTCTCGGAATTCTGTAATCAACTTAGAATAGTTCACGAATTCTCTGCATCTAAAACTCCTCAGCAAAATGGAGTCGTTAAGAGAAAGAATCGAACTATAGCAGAGATGTCTCGCATAATGTTACACGAGAGAAATGTTCCACAGAGATTCTGTGCTGAAGCTATGAACACTGCATGCTACACCATAAATTGGGTGTATCTTCGTGGAGGAACTACAATAACACCCTATGAGATGTGGAAAGGTAAAACTCTAAATCTTAACTATTTTCGTTTGTTTGATAGTACGTGCTTTGTGTTGAATGATAGAGAACATGGGGGGAAGCTAGATCTCAAAAGTGATGAAGCTATTTTCTTAAGCTATGCCACCAATAGTCATGTCTATTGAGTCTACATCAAAAGGACTCGGAATGTCATAGAATCTGTAAATGTTCAAGTGGACGATTCTCTGGAAACAACTGACATTTCTAAAGAAGACGTGACCCAGATCCCAAGTGAAAAAAGCTCCAATGTTCCCACCAGTGTCACAAGTGATGTCTCAGATTAGGTTGCCACAACAGATAAAGTGGAGGAAGCCATCCTGAATACTAGGCAACCATCTACACGTGTCTAGAAGAACCATCCTACAAAAGAAGTTATTGGAGGACTAGATAATAGTATTCGAACCAGAGACAAGCCGAGAGTGAACTATCGTGAAATGATCCAAATGGTGTGTTTTACTTCAACTATCGAGCCTAAAAATGTGAAAGAAGTCTTGCTACATGAATATTGGATTGGTGCTTTGCAAGAGGAACTTGATCAATTCAATCAGAATCAAGTTTGGGACTTAGTGTCGTGTACTCCCGATGTGAATGTCATTGGTACCAAGTGGATATACAAGAACAAGAGCAATGAGCATGGAAACATCACCCGCAACAAGACTCGATCAGTTGCTCAAGGGTACTTACAGATTAAAAGTGTTGATTTTGATAAGACATTTGCGTCGGTTGCTCGTCTTGAGTCCATTCGTCTCTTATTAGCCATTGCTTGTGTGATGCGGTCAAGTTGTATCAAATGGACGTGAAGAGTGTCTTCCTCAATGGTCTTCTTAATGAGGAAGTGTATGTTGCTCAGCCCAAGGGTTTTGAAGACCCTCATCATCCTGTGTACGTCTACAAGTTAAAGAAGGCATTGTACGGGCTCAAGTAAGCCCCTCGAGCATGGTATGAAAGACTCACAGAATACTTATTGTCCCAGGGATATGAGCGAGGGGGAGTAGATAAAACTTTTTTCATTCGTCGTGACCAAGGTCAGCTTTTACTTGCTCAAATTTATGTTGATGATATAGTGTTTGGTTCGATGTCACAGGCAATGGTGGATGAATTCGTTGCTCAAATAACTGGAGAATTTGAGATGTTTATGGTAGGTAAACTCAATTATTTTCTTAGCTCCAAATTCAGCAAAGAAAAGATGGTATCTTCATTTCTCAAAACAAGTATGCCAAGAATTTGTTGAAACGTTTTAAATTGGAGAATGCTCGTCCGAGAAGAACATCGATTGGGACACATGAGAAGCTATCCAAAGATGAGGAGGGGATTTCTGTTGATGTTCAACTATATAAGAGTATGATTGACAGTCTCTTGTATCTAACTACTAGTCGACCGGATATTTGTTACAGCGTGGGTTTATGTGCTCGGTTTTAAGAAAATCTTCGTGAGTCACACCTGGTGTCAGTAAAGCAAATTCTCAAATATATTAGTCAAACAACCGACTATGGGATCTGGTATTCATTCGATGCAAACGCCAACCTAGTTGGTTATTGTGATGCTGACTGGGCTGGAAGTACAGATGATCGTAAAAGTACCTCCGGTGGATGTTTCTATTTAGGAAATAATTTAGTATCTTGGTTCAGCAAGAAGCAAAAATCTATTTCTCTGTCTACTGCCGAGGCAGAATACATTGCAGCTAGTAGTAGTTGTACTCAGCTTTTTTGGATGAAGTAAATGCTGAAAGACTACGATGTTACACAGGATGTCATGATACTCTATTGCAACAACTTTAGTGTTATCAATATTTCCAAGAATCCGGTTCAGCATTCTCCAACCAAGTATATTGATATCTGACATCATTTCATTCAATCTCTAGTGGAAGACAAAATTATTACTTTGGAACACATGGTGACAGAAAAGTAAATTGCCGACATCTTCACCAAGGCTTTAGATGGTGTAAGATTTGAAGAACTGAGGTCTACTCTAGGTCTCTGTGTCATGTGAAGAAATATTTCTGGTTGTAAGTTTTTTGTTTTCATAAAATAAAATAAAAATTAATTAATTATTATTTTCGCCACTTGTTTTAGGTGATTTCTTTTATTAGCTAATATTTTTATCTTGGTCTACAACATCTTGTATGATACGAAAATTTCGGTTGACTTTATGGAAAAGGGAGATTTTTTTAATTTAAAGAAATATTTATGGGATTATATCAAATTCCAAATGAGATTTCATGGTTTATTTCCATAAAACGCAAACAGTTATTTTCGTCTCTTTCCGTCATTCAAGGGTTTATGGATTTCTCATCTTCTTCTTCTCAAAATTAGGGATTTTTTATTCCTTCTTCTTCCATGGCTATTATTGAAGAAATTATTGAAGAAGTTTCCGTGGGTAATGTTTCTGAACCGAATATTGGAAGCGATTCAAATCAAGAGCCCCCAATATCAGAGATGTCACCTGCAGAGTTCTCAACTCCGATTCTCAAGGACCAATCCATTGTCTTCAAGGATGACTTCTCAAAATCTATTGTGGATGTTGTTCCAATCCAGCAAATTGATCTTTTGGGTGCACGAATGCACTTCAATCGTTCAAGTAGTGATTTTTTCAAGACAAGTGTTGCTCCTCTTAAGGCACCTGATACTTCTAATTTTTCTCGAGCCTCTAAAGGAAAAAGAGCTCGGTCGAAATATTCGTCTGATGAGGCATGGACTAGTGAAGAGGAAATTGAAATTAATTCCTCTGATGAAGATATTCAAGATGTTCAAGTTCAGAAGTCTACTAAGACTCCAAAAGCTAAGCATAGGAAAGTAAATACAAGCCTTGTGTCCAAAAGGGTCACTCGCTCTAAGTTTGGGTCACAGGTGAAGTCAAACGCCAAAACAAGTAAGTCTTCTGTTCACTCTATTAAGGATGATTTTAAATATGAATATCATGCTAACCTCTGGGAAAGAGTTTCAAAGAGGAACATATGGTGTGAGAGGAATATACATGAAGGAGATTTTGTGGAATGTAAAGGTATTGTGAAGCTTCTTAATAGTCTAAATCTGAATATAACTTTTAAGGGATTAAAACCTTTTGTTTGAAAAATTGTTCTAGAATTTTACTGTAATTTGAATTCGGATGTAAAGATCATTAATCATCCAAATTATGGATGTGTGTATATAAAGGGTCATCTGTTTGAATTTTCTCCCACTATGATCAACACACATTTGGGTTGTCATTGGAATAATTATGAAGAGTTTACCCCTGATTTCAGCAAAATTATTGCTGATATTACAGGTGGTGTCATACGGGTATGGCTCTATGGTGAAGATTTCCCTGCATCTCAACTTACTGTGAAATATGTTATCCTGCACAAGATAGTCATGAGAAACTGGCTGCCTACTTCTCACGGGACTGACGTGAACAAATCAATAGCAGTATTATTATTCAAAATCAGGAATTCTATTATGTTTGATATTTGATAGTTTTTCTTTGATCAAATTGTGAAACATGTAGACTGCAAAAAGGAACGATTAGCCCTTCCATTTCCTTATTTAATCTACAATATTTTGTCTTCTCAACAATCTATAATTAGAGAAAAGGAATGTGTTTTTATAGATAAAGAGGAGATAAGGATCATCTATAAACTTCTAACAGGTGATCATATAAATGATCTGGAAGAAGTCTCAGAGGGTGTTCCAACTCCTTTCAATATTTCTGACTCAGCACTGTTATCTCGCTCTATCAAGGTACTTGAGGATGAGCTGAAGTTTTTGAATGATCAGCAAAAATTCATTGAAAAGAGAAAGACAGTGGTTACAAGGTTACTTGATGATCTTGTCGAACAAAGGGCTGCTAATAAAATTACTAATGATGTTTTCGAGAGAAAGAAAGCTGCCAATTTGAAGGAACATGTTAAAGAGGCCGATGTTGCTGAAAAGTCAAATGTTTCTCCTGATGTCATTGAAGATATCACAAAAGTGGCAGAAAATGAAGCTCAAGTCTCTCATAATGAAGAAGAATCTGTCAAAAGAAAAGATGCTAGCGAGCAGTTGCCAACAGCTCCAATCGGGTTGGTTTCTTATGATAATGATTCTACTTAATGATTAATTGTGGTACTTTCTCTAATTTGTAGATAATTATCGATTTTAACTTTATACTATGCACTTTATTTCAGTTAGCCCCCTGTACTAAAAAAACTGGCAAACCAAACCCTGTACTTTAATTATGTTATCAGTTTTGACTTTCTATCAATAATTTCGTTAAACCTTCATTTAAAAAATTATCAAACGATATTGAATTCACTTAAAATTTTTACCACATATTCACTACTTAATGGGAAGATAATCCGAAAATTTCTTGATTTTTTAACACATTTATGATTTATTGTAATTTTATTTTAGTATTTTATAAAAATATTATAATAAATCATACAAGTTCTAGAAAATCACGAAAATATTTTTATTATCTACCCATAATGTGTTGAACATGTGAAAATTTTTTCAAATAAATCAAATATCTTTTGGTATTTTTTTTAAATTAATCTCAATTTCTTCTTTACTTTATAAATTAATTTTTTTTAAAAATACCAAACGATATTTGATTTATTTAAAAAAATTTCCACATGTTCACTCTATCATGTTCGCTCAACCTGGTTCACTCCAACGGCTACCTCCAACAGTATAATTCCTCCAACAGTCATCTGCTTCAACTTCTTTGCCAGAAAGCTCCACCTCTCTTCTCCTGCTTATTTAAGCTTCTCCTCTAGCTTTGTAATGAAGTTTTAGTGAATCAACTATTTGGAAACATAAGACTATTCTTCAATCGTTAGAGTTTCTCCGTGCAGAGAGGTTCTCTCTCGGCTTAGCCGGTTCCAACCACCTGAATGGCTTTGCCCAAGCATTCCTCGAGCTCAAAGTTGCATGAAGGAATCCTTAGTCGTCTTCTGTCAGCTCCCAGCCACTGTGAACACTTCTCCCGCGAAGTTTCATCTGTCTAAAGCGCCAATGGCCTTGGACCAGCTATGGGTCATCGACCCTCATCCCTTCGGCCTCTTCTAAGGACGAAAGCCATGCTTGTAGAGATTTTTCCAACCGCTGGAGTACTTCCCAATCAACGGTGGAGTTCTGTTCTAGAAAGGTGCAGTTGGCAACCTTTTAGCCGGCTATGGCTCCCTCAACGTTCCATCACCTCCACGACGTTTCTTTCAGTCCATCGCAGCCCTCTGAGGAGTTAGCAGACGTGTCCACTTCTCGGTAACCATTTCTTCCCCTTCACCTCCCATGTTCTCTCTTTTCTCTGTTTTGCTGTTAGTGTATGTTTTTGAAGTGTTCATTTGAGCACCGATCGTTGTTTTCATTTTGAGTCTTCCGCTTGCATGTTTCCTCTCTATTTACAGGCACGTAGCTTAACATTTCTCCTTGACCCTCGGATATCAGTTGACTTTGAAAAAGATAGAGAGGTTCATAGAGATGGAATGACTAAGTTGAACACAAAATCTGTGTTTAGGGTTTCAGAAAATTCAATAGAAAGAGGAAAAAATGAAGCCATGTGATTAAAATAGATTTCCAACGCAGACGAGGTTGACTGCTGTTAAACTTTTTTCATCGGTCAACTATGGTTTAAGTGCATGGACCAGCGCGATAGCATCACAGGAATGATTATGAGTAATGGAGGACTATTCTTATTGTTTGATTTGCTACAATTTAAAATAAAGGGTAAAGTGCAATTTGGCCCCTACAACTAGGTGAAATGAGAAATTTACACCATAAACTTGGGTAAAGTGCAATTTGGCCCCTACAACTAGGTTGACGTGCCTCGTAGGCCCGTTACTAGATCACAGACCCGGGCACAAAATTTAACTATTCAATGCTCTAACGACTTGTCTCTTTTTGCAGGTTTCGATTCACTCATGGACTTCACTTGGGAGCCGACTAAGGAGGATGAGGAGAAGCCTTACCATGTCATTCATTGGAGCATTCGCACGGAGCTTGTTGATAGCCCTATGGGAATTTGTCTTCCCGGGCCTTAATTTGTAATTTTTAATTTTTAAAACTCATTGGCATACATTCGCCTTTATTGTAAGGATTTTATAATTGCATTTCATGCATTAGATTGTGTGGTTAGGACTAGATGTATGGTGGTGGATTTGGGTTGGAGGAAGTTCAACAAAATATTCAAAGGAAAAGGCCCTACAATAAATGGAGCCCAATGGAAGCCTTGGCCCAAAGAAGAGCCCACAAAAAATGTATAATTTTGCAAGTACAAAAGTTAGTGGCAACATGGATTGATGATGTGGCAAGATTCCCTCCATTGATCCATTTAGGCATGGCATTCATCTCCTCCCTGGGATGTGTGCTTGTTTGCCTTGATCTTGGCCATCCATCCTTTTTGATCCAAGGGCCCTAATCCACCTAGGACTTCTATAAATGCATGGTATTAGTGATTGTAGACAACTTTTGCTAAATCAATATACTACTATTTCCCTAAATCTCCCAAATTCCTTTGGTGATTTTTCCTTGGTTCTTTGAACCAAGAGGAGTTAGCCTCCATTGCTAGCCTAGCTTGGGTTGCTAGGTTAGCTCTTAATCATTCCCTCATTTTCTCCCTTGGGAGTTGAAACGAGGACGAAAATCCCCGGCCTACGGTGGTCGTTTTCTTCACGAAAAACGTGTATCCGGGAGCTTAAACAGTAAGCTCGCTCCTCGGATCCACCAAGGGTTTTCTTTACTTTTATTGCTATCACTTTTGCACACAAATCACTCTTTACTTTTCAGCTTTTCATTATCCACACACTCACTTTCTATTTTTTTTATCTTTTCTTTATTTCCATTGCTTTACATTTCCTTGTCATTTCTAACATATATTGTCATCTTATTCTCTTTATTTTCTTGTAATTTTGCTTCTCTCTACTAACCTATAATCTAGGCCATCATCTTAACATTTTCCTTCTTTATTTCTTGCCTTTAGTTTAGTATTTTATTTCAATATTCAAATATTGTTCACTAGCACCCAACCGAGCACCAACCTAGCATATTCGTGGGTCGTACACGGGCCCCCTTTCTAGGGGCCCCCGTGTCATAGGTGAAATGGGCAATTTACACCATAAATTTGAATAATAGTCAAGAACAACCTTAATGTATTGATAATGGGCAATATGGCCCCTACCGTCATATTTTCTATCAAAAAATAACATTTTTTCACTTATTCATTTTTTTTTTTCCGAAATGCCCCTCACTGGACCGGACCAGACCGGTTCAGCTAATTCCACTATTATTTATTTATTTTTTTTAAATCATATTTCTCGGAAAAAAAAGAAGACAGATGAATAGTATTAAAAATAAAATAAAAAACCAAAGTACAATTAGTTGAACCGGTCCGGTTCGGTTCGGTCCAGTGAGGGGCATTTCGGGAAAAAAAATGAACAAGTGCAAAATATTACTTTTTGATGGAAAATATGACAGTAGGGGCCATATTGCCCATTATCAATACATTAAGGTTGTTCTTGCCTATTATTCAAGTTTACGGTGTAAATTGCTCATTTCACCTAGTTGTAGGGGCCAAATTGCACATTACCCAAGTTTACGGTGTAAATTGCCTATTTCACCTAGTTGTAGGGGCCAAATTGCACTTTACCCTAAAATAAAACTAGGCTTAGTTTATTAAAACATTATTTTATTAATAATTGGACCAATTTTAGGGAAAATGTTCAATTATACTTTTTGTTCTTATAGTAGAATGGTTGTTTTATTTAATTTCAATTTTAAATTTAAATTATTTTCTTATCATCGAATTTAACATAAAAATTTATGTGACAAGTCTTTTATATACGTCATCTGTCCATATCAGTCGAATGACATAACTGAGGTAAAGTGACTCTTGTTTTAAATCATTTTTAAATGAAATTAGTTAAAAATATTTATCGAACTTAAAAGTAATTAAACTCATTACAATGATTTTATTCTAATTAAATATTTAAGCTAAGTTAGATGAGTGTCATTACTAAAAAACTGTCTCCTAATTTTTTTTTAATTTAATCATGAAAATAAATTTAAAAAAACTATTTTTTTTTAAAAAAAAAACTTAAATTAGGTGAGACTCAAGGGAAAAAAATTATTGTGTAATATTAAGTTGACACTCGACACAACGTTTGTGTGTTACTCCTTCATTGATCATATAATTTGTTATTTTAAATATTTTATTTTTTATCAATGAGTAAATGATAATCAATGACTAGTGAAATTATATAAATCTAAAATTACCTTAAATTAAAATATATTAAAAAAAAAGTTGTGAAAGTTCTATCACCACTTACTTTACATTTGTTCCAATATTTTGGCAGAGCAGTCGAGTCTCGTTCAATATGTCCACGTACGATAAATTCAAAGGTTTCAACTGGAAGAGGACAAAGCTTATTAATTATTAGAACGTGACTCCCAAACTTCAATAATTCTCAGTCTTGATCTTTTTTTTTTTTTTAATTTTTTGTAATTAAGTACACTTTGACTTCCCGTTTTACCCTACAAATCTGTTCTTGTTAGACATGTATTAGTATATAATATTTGAGTATCATTAGCTTTATTCTCTTAAAAAATTTACTAACATGTCAAATGATTATTATTATAATTAATATAAAAAATTATAAAATGTAATTTGTTACATTAATTACACTTTCATTGCATTAATCATTATTTGACACATCAACAAGTTTTTTAAGAGAGTAACCCTAACCTTCTCCATAATATTTTATATCTAATTGTAGACCATTATATAAGCTATAGCTTGATGGAAAATGTCAAAATTAAATATTATTTTATAATTGTAATACTCTTATTATTTATTTAAGCTCCACAATTAATTGATGATCCCATATATGCGACATTTAATTATCTAGCAATGCAATCAAGTTAATAAGCTAAAATAACTTATAGAAAATAATTAAGCACCAGTTTAAGATTGTTTGATTAGGTCATTGTCAAATAATGCTGGTTGAAATGGACATTGTAAAAAAATATTATTTTAAGAAAAATTGAAGGAGACTGATAGGACAGTGTCCTATTCCTGGGAAACGCGTCTTAATTTTGAGCGCATTGAAATCACTGAGATTAGTGCGAATATTAATTATTAAGTGACAAATAATGAAACATTAATCATTTTTCTTGGAGTTGGAAATTATTCCATTTTTATACATTGTCATGGGAACTCTCAATGCGATGGTATTTTGACTGTATAGAACCGACTGAGACCTGTGGGTATAACTAACCCAGGCGGTTTGGGTCGGTTCTTACTCATATAGGATCTGAACATGGTTTCGTATGTATTAGAACCATGTTTTGCAGCTCGGTTCACAATTCTTGGTGTCAAAAACTATGAGCTAAACGGTGGGTTGAAAAATCCAACCCACACCTGACATAAACTTGTTTCAAAACTCGAAAATAACTTAAAATTTGGTTCAAACTCAACCAAAAACAAGATAAATAGGCCCAAAATCCGTGACATCTGTCGTAAGTCGATAGGTAAGATTTAATTTTGGAATCTCACTGCTCAAACTATTCGTACTCGGTTATAAATTTTAAAAACCCTTAGGTCACGGTTCGATTTGGTTTAAGGCAGAACTAGACCAAAACTAAAGAGTTAAATAAGCGGGCTGACACAGCTCCAGTTGAAATTTTTTTTGAACTGTCTTGTTAGGCTTGACTTGCTTAACTCGTTATGATCAGTGAGACAGACTGTTTCAAGATTATTTCAGCTCATTTGTCACTCTTAATTATGAATGATTAGTAATTAAATAGATGTTAACTTAGTTATTAGGGTAAAATGCAAAAAATGGATTGTACTTTAAGGGAGGTGCAAAAAATGGATCGAAGTTTGTTTTCGTGCAAAAAATGGTTCAAAGTATTGAAAATGTGCAAAAAATGGATTTGCGGCAACTGTTGACTCCCCGCGGGAGGTGTTTTGGGAAGAACAGGTTGCCGTTAGAGGGTGAAGACTTCCCGCGGGGGGTCTTCACCCTCTAACGGCAACTCGTTCTCCCCAAGGGGACATTTTAGAGGGTGAAGACTCTCCGCGGGGGGTCTTCACCCTCCAACGGCAACCCGTTCTCCCCAGAAAAAGTCCATTTTTCTATCCATTTTTTTTATTTTATAAATTAATTTAAAACAAATAGCAAACAATATTCAATTTAGTTGAAATTTTTACCACATGTTCACCACATTATTGGAAGATAATCTGGAAAGTTTCGTGATTTTTTGATACTCGTACGATGTATTGTAATTTTATTTATTTATTTTATGTATAATTAATTATACTACTCCATATTATGTATAATTATACTAAGTATAATTATACTATGTATAATTATACTAAGTATAATTATACTATGTATAATTATACTAAGTATAATTAATTTAAATATAATTATACTAAGTATAATTAATTTAAAACAAATAGAAAACGATATTTAATATACTTGAAATGTTTACCACATGTTCGCCACATATGAGAAGATTATGTGAAAAGTTTCGTGATTTTTTAAGACTTGTACGATTTATTATAATTATTTTATAAAATAAATAAATAAAATTACAATACATCGTACGAGTATCAAAAAATTACGAAACTTTCCATATTATCTTCCTATAATGTGGTGAACATGTGGTAAAAATTTCAAGTAAATTGAATATTGTTTGCTATTTGTTTTAAATTAATTTATAAAATAAAAAAATGGATAGAAAAATTGACTTTTTCTGAGGAGAACGGGTTGCCGTTGGAGGGTGAAGACCCCCCGCGGAGAGTTTTCACCCTCCAACGGCAACCCGTTCTCCCCAAAACACCCCCCGCGGGGGGTCAACAGTTGCCGCAAATCCATTTTTTGCACATTTTCAATACTTTGAGCCATTTTTTGCACGAAAACAAACTTCAATCCATTTTTTGCACCTCCCTTAAAGTACAATCCATTTTTTGCATTTTACCTTAGTTATTATGTGTATAATTTACAATAATACAACTATCATTTATATTTCTAGTTGAAATATTATGTGTCCCGTCCTAGATGGTATGGCTAACTAGCTTTTTGGTGATATTATGTTTTCATGCATTTAGTATAAAACATTAATAATAAAATGAACAAAATATGGAGCTACCCCATTTTTTATTTTTACTTTTCAAATATAACAATTTACTTTATAAATTATTATTTCGACAAAATAAATTTAAATTAACCAATGTGATACATATAAAACCTTGTAGCAAATTGACATCAAAATGATGACATGTGCCATACATGTGGCATCAAACTCTCCAAAGAGTGTCCCATGATCTTATCCTATTTTGACTATTCAACGTTTTAAACTAAAATCAATTGTACATTTAAAAATGTAAGATGAATGGATCGTGTAACACTAACAAAGATCATTTGTAGATGCTTCGATCGGTGCATCTAAACATTAACTTTGATAGAATGTTTAATTTGTTTTACATGACACATTCATTGTCCATTCACACCATTTCACATCTTAGTGGTCCATGGATTGTGAGAGTTGGTCTTTGTAAAACATACATCATGTTAGTCAAATATATGAAACTCTAACTCAAAAATTACCAAATTTTCATTTTTAATTCGTTTGGATGCCCGCTTAATAAAATAATAAATAATAAATTGAAGTCAAATTAAGTAGGAGTTGGTGGTCAGAATTTGTCGGTGCCCATGTCTTGGGAATAAAGAATTCTCCTAATAGTATCACAATGTACACGTGGCTTTTGTGGATTAGTTAATAATATTCTGAATACCTCTATGTTTATATGAGAATTGTTAGCTATATTTTTAAAATTATTAATTCTTTAAAAAATAGTTATATTTGATTAATTAAGTATTTAAAATAATTTATCAATCCTTTATCAGGATATTAATGATTAATAAATTATAATATCAATTATTACATAAGTCTATCTTATATGAATTTTCATTAAAAAATAAAAAATATATTGGAATATTATAATAAAAACAAAAAAGGGGAAAGACGAAAGTGACATAGTAAACTTCACTTTCCCAATAAAAACAAAGGGCCCCACCTTCTGACAGCTGACAGCTCACGACACGATCCAGTCCAAGCCTCCGTCTTCTCGCGAAACGAATCTACTCGAGTTTCATTTTCATATTTTTTAATTATTAATTATTTTTTACAAATAATTAGCTAATGTTTATCCCTTTCTCAATTAATAATTCATGAGTTTTTTTTTAATTTAAACACCCGAAGTTTCGGTTTTTTTTTTAAAACTACCAAAGTTTACTATTCATAAAAAAAAACTTTAAAATATCATAAATAAATAATTTGAACGTCGTAGGGGGGTGATGAGGCCGACCTCTCTGGAGAAGACGGTCGGTCCAGTTGGACTGACCGTCTCGTCCTCAATTTTTTTTTTTCAGTTTAGGCAGAGGACAAGGGGTGAGCCAGAACTGACCAGAACCGAGACATTTGGTCCGGTTCTGGTCGGTTTTGTGCCTAAAATAATTAAATTTCAATTTTTCTTTATCCAAACCGAAATTCTCGGTTCGGTTTTCAGTTTTAATGATAGAAAACCTAAAAACCTGAACTGGACCATTTAACTTTAATTTACTAACCCTATTTGTATTTTGTTCTTCTCTGACTCTCTAAGTCTCTCTCTCGCCAATCGCCACTGCCCTACTCCTCTTTCGACACCGGACAGAACAAATGTCTCTCGCCTCTCGCCTCTCGTAGAGTCCTCGACAGTGGATAGTCAATAGTCTCGCTCCCGAAACTTTCTTTTGTGGTAGGTCACTTTCTCGCATTTCTGTGTTTCCGACTGTCCACTGTGGTAGATCTGTTTCCCAAAACTTTATTCTGTTTTTTACGAAGAAACCCAGCAGATTTGCGAGGTTAGAGCCCAGAGTTTGGTTGCTCTGCAATTGCTAGTTTTCTTTTTGTAGTTCTCGGCTTTTTTGTAGTTCTTTTTTTTTGCTCTGCCCTGCAATGTGATTGTGGGATAAATGTTAGCAGCTTCGATGTAGTGTTTGTTTTCTTGGAAAATTGTTTTGAAATCGGTGAACCTTAGATTATGGATTATCTGTTTTGGAAAACAACTTGTAATGAGATGAAACAACGAAACACTAGATTTTTTTTATAAATTATGTGATATTTTGCTAGAAATTGGAAACCATAACCAAATATATTGGTTAAATTTTGATTTTTCTACTTAAGTGTATTGATTTTTTTTACATATTGGTTCAATTTTTTGTCAAAAATTAGAAAAATTTTGAACAAAAAAGGGAGGACCAGAACCGAGACCAGATTTCTGGACCTGTTCCTGAAAAAAAAATTGGTTTATTGGTGCAAAAATTTGAAAATCAAATTTTAGTGGTCCGGTCCTAGTCTCTCCAAAAACCAGACCGAAACGTACCATGTTCACCCTTACAGAGGACGGCCGGTCCAAGGACCAACCGTCTTCTTGTGAGGGAAAAACCTGTGACTTTTGTCTCTGGTTTCGTCCTTTAGAAAGAAGACAGCCGGTCCAGTTGAACCGGCCATCCTCCTCCTCCTAAAATACAAAATTCGTGACTTTTCTTGTTCTGGCGATATTTCTCCACGTTCACCTATTAGGTACGAAGTTTTTTTTTTTAATTTTATCATTTACTTTAGGGATTTAAAAAAAACTCATATATAAGGTGTTAAACTAAAATTAAATTTTTATGTTGTATTTTTTCTTCATTGTATTTTTTATTTGAAATTATCTTAACAGTTTCTATATAAATTCTAAAAATGTGGAAATTTTATTTTACCTTTATTTATTTAAATATTTCTAATATTTTTTTCTATATTAGCGACGACTATTTTCTTGCTTCGGCGATATTTCTCTGCGTTCACTGGCTAGGTACGAAGTTTTTTTCTATTTTATTTTTATTAGATATTTATCTATTATACCATAAATAATTGGATAGCATCTGTTATCGTTTCTCGTATCGCGTATTAAGTAGTGTAATTGTACTATGTAAGTAAGTTCTGTCTAGGAAACGGAGTTTTAAGTGAGACTGTTTGTGACCCCTCCAGCCTTTCCTGGAAAATTACTTGGAAAGCTAATTCTGTCTAGGAGATTGTCCAGTATAGTCTTTCTTGGGAATTATCTTGATCAGTACTCTCCACGTTTTAACCTTTTGATTTAATTACTTTTATAGAATGTCAAATACAATTAATTTGCGACGACCATGAATTTCGATTCAAGTAGAATTATTTATTTTTATTTTATTGATTTAAATATTTATAATATTTTTCTCTATATTAGCAACGACTATGGATTCCGATTCAAGTAAATCGGTTGATTTAGATGAGAGATCAACTAGTGATGCCGAAATAGATTGGTATTCAGAAGACATGCCTACATATGGTGATCTACGATCATTTGATCAAACAGATGCAAATGAAAAAATATGCGCCTATTCGACCTTTAAAATGCTGGACAATGAGCTTCGATCACCGATTGGCTCGGATGACGAGGAGGTGAAAAGTGGACCGGTAAGAGAACAAATCTCAATAGGATAATATCTCACTCTTGTCTTTTACCTCTCTATTTTCCTCTTAGTTCTTTACGTAAGAACTTGATCGGTGGTAAAAATTCAACAAGCCAAACAAAAAAAATCACACATTTAAGCTCAAAGTTTAAACATTTAAGAATGACTAAATCAATAGTAGAATTTTGAATAAATTTAGAAGAAGGCAACAACTCAAAGACTTGAATTCAATGATCTAAATCGATGATGAATAATTTCCGAATGCTAAGAAAAGATGAAGATTTTCGAAAAGAAAACTTTTACTTCCTCTTTTTTTTATTGACCTTTACGACTTTCAAGCAAAGAAGAAAGATTTTTTTTTTGTACTTGCGAATTTCAAGAAGACGTAATCAAAGAAGTAGGAAATATCGATAAAAATCAAATCTTGAATGTTTGTCTATAAGAGAAATCACGAAAAAGACTTTAATTTTTTATTTATTTGACTTTTGATAACTCTTTTTTTTAATATAAGGAAGGAAAAATCAAGAAGAAAGACAAACAAAACGATAAAGATAACTTCTTGAATCAAGGAGCCAGAGTTCTGATACCAAATTATGTAAACCCCGGATATTTTGAAATCTAAGACCCTTCAACAAGTGGAATAGTTCAAAGGAATGCCTTTTCGATTCAACAACAATATAAGGAACTAAGACTCTAATCGAAGAATTTGATGGAATCGTAGTTATCAAAAAAGGAGCTTGACCCGATCCACACATAGGAGCTTGACCCAAACCAAACTTGTTGGTAATAACCAAAGCTATCAAGCGAGATTCTTCAAGCGTGACTTGAAGAAGATCGATGTTCTTCACAAAGAATCAAAGAGAAATCCTCTATAAAAAAAACTTATTTTTAATTCAAACTTGTTTTATTAAATCAAAAGTGTTTTGTCATTAAATATGTTACACATTAAACTTAAATTTAAAAAACACAAAAATAAAGATAAAATAACTAATAAAATCGTAGGATAAAGATCTTTTACATGATCAGATGTCATATCATATTTAAACTCTATTTGAACATGATTTAAATTGATTTGAGTAGATTCGGCTGGATGAGATCCCTCCTACATGATTTGCATGCACTTGCATGTACATAGCATGTGTTTTTTAATTATTGCATATGCACGAGCGTCGCTTCTTCCCTTTTAATTATTACGTGTGCATGTGCACCACATCTTTGCTCCTCGTGATCTTTGAAGGATCTTTGTCATATCTTGCTATAGTCATTGAATTGCTCATATCTTCAATTAGATATTTGCTTTTGAGCTTCGACTTAGCCTCAACTTGAATCACTTCATCAATCAACCCATGTGTATCTTTATCTATTTCCAACCCACGTGAATTTTTATCTCTTTCTAGTTTGCGTGGATCTTTACCCTTCTTTCTCTAATTTATGTACATTTGTGGAGCCCAACTCCATGCCTTATAGCTTTTCTTTTGCCTATTTCGTAGGGATTACTTCCTTGCTTCGAAGCTCATCTTGCTATAGTCATTGAATTGCTCATATCTTCAATTAGATATTTGCTTTTGAGCTTCGAAACTCCATGCCTTAGCTTCGTTTGCCTATTTCGTAGGGATTACTTCCTTGCTTCGAAGCTCATCTTGCTATAGTCATTGAATTGCTCATATCTTCAATTAGATATTTGCTTTTGAGCTTCGACTTAGCCTCAACTTGAATCACTTCATCAATCAACCCATGTGTATCTTTATCTATTTCCAACCCACGTGAATTTTTATCTCTTTCTAGTTTGCGTGGATCTTTACCCTTCTTTCTCTAATTTATGGACATTTGTGGAGCCCAACTCCATGCCTTATAGCTTTTCTTTTGCCTATTTCGTAGGGATTACTTCCTTGCTTTGAAGCTCTTCATTTTCATAGTTTTTTCCTCATTTTGTGATGACTTTTTTTTTTGGATTTTCACGACTAAACCATGCAAAACTTTGTTCGTTGAATCTCCTTTATCTTCTAATAGATCATGGTTCTTAATTTTGAGATTTATCACTCTTCAATTCACATCATAAATAATATTCATATATAAATTATAAGGAAACTAGAAGGATAGTTGGTTGTACTTTATAAAATCTCATTTTCCAATGAGAAAAACGTTAATAAAAAGAATAAGCCATTATTTTTCTCAAATCAATCAATGAGTCTTCCAATAAAAATAAAACATAATAATTTTCATTTAATTATATCGAAAAAATAAAAAGAAAAATATGGTATTTTGAGACGTTGAACTTTAAAGTAAATGAGAAGTGTACATGAATTTTTTTTTTTAGAACATCTAATACATGAAATTTTTCATGTGACCCACACGAGATATTGAGTATGAGCTATTTTGTGGCGGTTGAAACCCTAATTTTGCCTTGTCAATGCTTCGCTTTTGTGAATGTGATTCCAAAATTTTTTTGTTCGAGTGCACAAATGTCGTCAATTAGAAAGCGGGTGCGTGTCTGCATCAAAGGAAGGTTCGTGTTTTAAGGTTTTCAATACTTAATTAATTGTCTACAATTTGCAATTCATGATGATTTAGTACAATTTTTTAGGGGTAATATTATATTTAACTGTTAATTTTATTTTCTTACCTCCTAATGTGACATTTAGTAATTGATACAATTACTATGATATATTACAATTAATTAAAATAAATCATAAATTGCATTAATTGACATGTCATGAGATATAACTAAAAGGTAAAATTAGTTAGTAAACATAGAATTACTCATTTTTGAGATATCAAAAACTTGAAGCTTGATCACGAGGGTCATTGTTTGTTTCACACTTTTATAGTGGAGAAAATTTTGTTTGTTATGGTCATGAGACAGCTAATTGCACAATATTTCTGAACAAATTCTTAATCCTGATTAAGGTTATTTTTCACTTATATGATCATCAAGTATCATTTTTCCCTATATGTCTTATGACATAGTGTTCCGAGTTCGTGAGTGGCTCTTTGTTCATTGCCGTATATATACTACAATAGTGACTTACTTTATTATTTACCACAAATATAATGAACGTTTTCATATTTGTCTTACTGACAGTTCTTGAAACTTTTTTTCGATATCTTTTTACTCTAGTTTTTTGCTACGTAGATTTTCGTAATTCATATTTTTTAAATTCTGGATATGACCGTTAGATCTCTATTTAGTTTAGTCAACTTATCGTAAAATGACTTCTCATTTTAAGTCATAGTTAGAGAGGTTTGTAGCAAAGAATCGAGGATTGAACTTGACATTTATTATTTTTGTTTTGTTTTTGCCTCAATTGATTTTGTTGGTGAGACTGTGTTACTTTGAATTTCTAAATTTGACATTAGGTACTTATTAGATCTAATGTACTTAATTACATCTAATCGAATTATTTTGCTGTAATCAAACTAATACTAATCTAACACATTTCATGAATAAAATGTGATCAATTAACCAACAAACAAAATTACTTGTTACAAATAACATCTTATTGTTGCATCGAAACATAGAAATATTGAGTAATTTGAATAACATTGAACTTTACATTTCAATTTATACTTGTTTGGAATTAGTATTTCATATCATAGTGTATTTTTTATTATTTCACAAACTCCTATATTGTGAACCTTTATTTATTATACTATCTGATGTCACTGTTGGATCTATTGCTTTAGTCTTTATGCCCTTGCTTCTTATCTTATTGACTTCTAAAACTTCGGCTTTAAGTTATTTAGTCTTTCAGTTAAGGGTTGGGAAAAATGATCTTTCTCTGAGCAGGATCTCGTTTCGTCTTTTCGCTCGTGATTGTAACAACTTTTCTAAAAAGTAAATCAATAATAAGATAAATATGGTCTGTGTCGAGAGTGTGACGACCCAAAACCGGACCCGATCGGGATCCGAGAAACGAGCCATCACTCCGGGACATTTACAGAAAACGGGGATAACTATTTTTTTTTTCGACTTTTTAAAACTCACGAACATTTAAAATGGATGACATAAAATAAAATAAATTAAAATAGAAGTAAAATAAATAAACATAGACTGGAAATCATACAGTGGAAAACGTACGGGACATATATATTTTTTTTTTGAACTTTTAAAAATGTAAAATATTTAAAATAGAAGTCATAAATTGGATGACAGAAGTGGAAGACATGAGGTGGATGACTGGGGCGGATGACTGGGGCGGATGACTGAATTAATAATTGGGCGGATGACTAAATTATGAACAGTAACCGGATGACCAAATGTGTGAACAGTAACCGGATGACCAAATGTGTGAACAGTAACCGGATGACCAAATTGTGAACAGTAACCGGATGACTAAAAATGTGAATAGTGACCGGATTTGTTAAAAATGTGAATAGTGACCGGATGACTAAAAATGTGAACAGTGACCGGATTTGTTAAAAATGTGAATAGTGACCGGATGACTAAAAATTTAAAAGACAAAACTGGCAACTTTTAACATGATTACATAAAAACAAAAGTTGTGGAAACAGAATGTATGAAAACATCAAACTTCAGAAAACGATTCAAAACATGATTTTTTGAACATATCGGGAAAAACACGACGGAATTTTAAGGAAAAACAAATTACATGGATGGCTCTAACATGACAGAAACTTAAGAAAAATCACACTACATGGATAGCTCTAAAACCAGAAGCTGTCCATGCACAGACTAACAGAAAATATTCCAAACGAATTCCAGAATACTTCAAAACATAGTTCAACTGTCGAATACAGAGGTTTTAATAAGAGAAAGCTTAACCAACAGAATACCTTACATTATCTATATCCAACAGAATTTCCTACAGAGTTTTCAACAACCAAAAATACAGAATCCTAACATAGTTTAAAAACCAAACGCAGAATTCCAGTAGGGTTTACAGACATAGACTTTACTTTGAATACTTAAACCTCGGGACAGGATTTGTCTGGCTGCAGCAACCATCCCGTGAGCTCCTTCCCCAACTACATCAACTCGTCAGTTTGAGGATCAAGCTCCTCATCTGGAAAATCCATACCTACAACAGGAGTTCAACTATGAGCCTAGAGCTCAATAAGAACATGAAATGCAATGCAGTGATGCATGGACTTTTGAAATACGTGAACATTACATTACTTAACATTGCGTTTCACTGGACAGGAAAGGTATAAATGGGAGAAGGAGCTGGCGCAACAGGATGTACATGCCACTTTCAGGACATAACAGGAGTATTTGACAGGATGCCAGTCCTCGTCCATACTTAACCATACATTTTCTTTACAGGATTTTATCTTACTTACTTCAAAACCGGTGCTGAAAACATTTGCATGATTTTACAGGAAACGTGTATGCATGAATAAGTGAAATGCTTAAACTTAACATTCACAGATGACAGAATGAATACAACAGGAAACAGAATATAACGGAAACACGTTTAACTTAAAACATAACCTAAAACCTATCTACCCGAACCAGACCTAGTACCTCCGAGTTGTAGGGCCTTAAGGGCCAACGTAGATGCATGAACTTACCTGTGGTCTGAAATGCAGTAAGCTTGAACGCACGAGCACCGTGGTTCACGAACCTATAGCATGCATAAACGGACATTAACCCTAAAACATCACGAAACTAGCAAATAAATAAACTAAAACCGTTTTCTATCTAAGATGATTACCTTAGACCGAAAAGCAGGAGGAAAATCAGAGAAGGAAGAAACTCCTTGCGTTGGTTTTCTTCAACCAAAAGAGAGAAGCAGAGAGGGAAATGAGAGAGAGAGAGAGCAGAGAGGGCAATGTCTCACGTAGGAGGAAGAGAAGGAAATGGAATACATGGCTTGTCTTCTTCCACAAGTTTGCCAAGTGTCAATCATCCATTTGACTTCTCCCACCAACCTTAATTTCTTCCTAATTTGCCCTTTCATTGATTTTTAAATAAATCATTATTTAGTTTAATCAATTCGGTCTCACGAATCACCCTCGTTCGATTAAACACATCGACAATCTTATTAAAAACAATCATTGCATTAATATCGGAGAAATTCTGTTTACATATTCGGGGAATAATTTGTTAGGCAAAAATGCCGGGTGTTACATTCCACCCACCTTAACAGAAATTTTGTCCCCAAAATTTGCTTAAGCAAAGAGGTCCGGATATTGGGCTCTAACATCTTCTTGTCTTTCCCATGTGGCTTCCTCCACGTTATGATTGCGCCACAAAACTTTCACTAATGGGACCACCTTGTTGCGCAATACTTTGACTGAGGTATCCAGAATCTGTATGGGCCTTTCTTCATATGTCAGCGTCGGCATTATATCAAAGTCCACATGTTCCACGATCTGAGTTGGATCTCGTACACATTTCCTCAGCATCGACACGTGAAAAACATTGTGTACTCCTTCCATAGACGCAGGTAACTGTAGTCTGTACGCCACGCTTCCCACACGCTTCAAGATGGGAAAAGGGCCAATGAACCTTGGGCTTAGCTTCCCTTTCTTTCCAAACCTCATCACGCCCTTGAAAGGTGACACCTTCAAGAATACTTCATCACCTTCAGCAAACTCTAAATTTCTTCTCCGATGGTCTGCATAGCTCTTCTGTCGACTTTGTGCAGCCTGGATTCTTTGCTTGATCGCCGTTATTACCCCAGACATTTGTTGCAGTATTTCGGGGCCGATAAGCTTGGTTTCTCCGACTTCATCCCAACATAATGGGGATCTACACTTCCTGCCATAAAGTGCTTCATATGGAGCCATACCGATCGTAGCCTGGTAGCTATTGTTGTAAGCAAACTCCACAAGTGGCAGGTATCTACTCCAAGGAGCATGAAATTCCAGCACACACGATCTTAGCATATCCTCCAATGTCTGAATCGTTCTCTCAGATTGTCCATCCGTCTGTGGGTGAAATGCCGTGCTGAAGTCCAATCTAGTGCCCAAGGAGCTTTGCAAACTTTTCCAAAATCTGGAAGTGAATCTGGGATCACGGTCTGAGACGATTGATACAGGAATGCCATGCAGCTTAATAATCTCACTAATATACAGCTCGGCATACTGATCCATGGTGAACGTCGTCTTCACAGGTAGAAAATGGGCCGACTTCGTTAATCTGTCCACTATGACCCAAATGCTATTATGGCCTTTAACTGTTCTTGGCAGACCAACAACGAAGTCCATTGTAACGTTCTCCCATTTCCATTCGGGAATCGGAAGAGGTTGAAGCGTTCCACTTGGTCGTTGATGTTCAGCTTTGACCTGTTGGCATATCATACAAGACTCCACATATTTTGCCACTTCATTCTTCATATTCGGCCACCAGAAGTGAAGTTTCAAATCCTGGTACATCTTCGTGCTTCCAGGATGCACAGAGAAAGGAGATGAGTGGGCTTCCGATAAGATGTGCTTCCGTAGCTCTTCGTCTTTCGGAACATACCATCTGTTTTTGAACCTTAGAACTCCATCTCCCGAATAACTGAAATCGGAAGAAGCCATTGGTACTTTGCTCACCATATCAGCCATCTCTTTTGAATTGGTCTTCTGAGCTTCTTTAATTCGGTCCAGGACGGTGGGTCGTAGCGTCAAATCTGCTAGTATGGCCGATAGCCCAGAAACCATCTCCATATCGAACTTCTGTATCTCCGTCCTCAAAGGCATTGATACGGCCGACATAACTGGTTGCATGGTAGCTGGCATCCTGCTCAGTGCATCAGCTACCACATTAGCTTTACCAGGATGGTATTTGATCTCAACATCGTAATCTTTCACAAATTCTAACCACCGCCTTTGTCTCATATTCAACTCTTTCTGAGTAAAGAGGTACTTCAAACTCTTGTGGTCAGAAAACACCTCACATGACTGTCCATATAGGTGGTGTCTCCATACTTTCAGCGCAAATACAACTGCCGCTAACTCAAGGTCGTGAGTATGGTAGTTTTGTTCATGGTTCTTCAACTGTCTTGATGCGTATGCTACCACTTTACCCTCTTGCATCAATACGCATCCCAGGCCAATCCTTGACGCATCACAGTATACGCTGAATTTGCCATCTTCAACTGACAATACTAACAGAGGAGCAGTGGTTAATTTCTGCTTAAGTGTCTGAAAGCTCTCCTCACATGCTTCAGACCACTTGAACTTGATTTCCTTCCTTGTTAAGCTGGTCATAGGCTTCGCGATCACAGAAAACCCCTTGATGAATTTCCTGTAATAACCAGCTAGCCCGATAAAGCTTCGTACTTCACTTGCATTTCTCGGCCTGGGCCAATCCCTCACAGCCTGAATCTTGGCCGGGTCCACAGATACTCCTTCAGCAGACACCACATGGCCCAAGAAATTAATCTTGTTTAACCAGAACTCACACTTTGACAGCTTGGCATATAATTGATGTTGCTTTAGGATTGACAGTACCATAGCCAAGTGTTTCTCATGCTCAGCCACACTCCTGGAATAAACCAGAATGTCGTCGATGAAAATGATCACAAATTTATCCAAGACATCATGGAATATCCTGTTCATTAGGTCCATAAATGCTGCCGGAGCATTAGTCAACCCGAACGACATCACCAAGAACTCGTAGTGTCCGTACCGGGTTCTGAAGGCAGTCTTTGGAATATCCTCAGCTCTGACCTTCAACTGGTAATAGCCGGAGCGTAAGTCAATCTTAGAAAATACCCGAGCCCCCTGTAGCTGATCGAATAAATCATCGATTCTTGGCAACGGGTACTTATTCCTGATAGTCAACTTGTTTAGCTCACGGTAGTCAATACACATCCGCAGGGACCCATCCTTCTTCTTGACAAACAAGACGGGAGCACCCCACGGAGAGAAGCTAGGGCGCACAAAGCCCTTGTCCACTAACTCCTTGAGCTGAGTCTTCAACTCCTTTAGCTCAATTGGTGCCATGCGGTACGGATTCTTTGACACCGGTTCCGCACCAGGATACACATCGATCTCAAATTCTATCTCACGATCAGGTGGCAATCCCGGTAAGTCATCTAGGAAAACTTCAGGGAAGTTCCGAACCACCGGAATATTTTGAAGTTCCACCTCACCTTGCCTTTGAACATCCACAACGTGGGCCAGAAATCCAATGCACCCTGACTTCATCAGTCGTTGAGCTTTCAAGGAAGATATCACAGGCATACGGTGTTTATTCGGTACTGCCTGATAAGAGAATTCTACTTCATTTGGGCGCTTAAATGACACAAGCCCGGACCTACAGTTGATGGTGGCGTAATGTTTAAACAGCCAGTCCATCCCCAGAATAACATCGTATCCCTTCATCCCAATGACGATGAGATTGGCATGTAACTTCTGGTCTCCCACTGACACTATATCACCCCTTACAACCTGCTCGGAGTGCATAAACTCTCCGGACGGTAGCATAACGCTGTAAGGCTGATCTGACGACGTACTACAAAACTTTTGTCTAACTACAAAGTCCATGGCCACAAACGAATGTGTGGCCCCCGTGTCCCACAAGGTATAAGCAGGCACATTACATACTAATATTGTACCTGTAATTGTTGTGTGCTGATCAGCATTATCGACGTCCTCCATCATTGCAAACACTCTAGGCATAGCACCAACCGGCCTTGTGTCAGGCACCGGACAATTCCGGACTTGATGGCCTTCTTTACCACACCGGAAACATTGACCAGTAAAGAGCCTGCAGTCTCCTGTATGATTCTTCTGGCAACGTGGGCAGACAGGAGGCTGAGGAGCTCCCATAGGTCTCTTCCCTTTGTCTTGGTAAGTAAGGGTCTCATTGGGCCTTTTAATGCCCCTGTTCTGTTGCTGTTGAGGATGTACATTCTGAATCTTTTGTTGTTGTGGTTGAGGAGTATTTCTTATAATTCCTCTCGGTGGTTCTCTCTGTCTCTGGGACTTTATTTCTAAGGCCTCCAGTTGATAAGCCTTGGCCACCACTTTCACATATGGTGCCTCATCAAAACCTCCAGTCGTGATTCCTCGCAGAAGGTCCATCTTTAAACCTTGAATAAACTGGTGCACCTTGTTCTCATCAGTGGCCACCATGTGTGTTGCATATCGGGATAGCGACTCAAATTTCTGAACATACTCGGCCACAGATCCATACTGTCGCAGCCGAGAAAACTCAAGTAACTTCTCCTTTCTCGCTCCTCGGTCAAAGTACTTATCGTAGAAAATCCCCTTGAACCCTTCCCAGCTCAACGCCACTGTAGACGACTGTACTGCATCCCACCAGAATCCAGCACTTTCAGTGAGATGGAACGTGGCACAAGTAACCTTCTTGTTGTCTTCTACTTCTGCATAACTGAACATCTTCTCCATAGTTCGAATCCAGGTTTCAGCACGGGTCGGGTCTGTAGACAACCCATCAAATGAGGGTGGCTGAAGTCGCCGGAATCTGTCTCCACTATTGTCTCGCGGTGCATTATCACGATTGTTATTTTCATGGTTATTGTTTCTGTCGTCTTCTCTAGCCATCATTCGATCAACCATGCGGGATTGTACCCCCACCAGCTCTGTCAATCGGTCTATGGCCCGAGAGCTTTCACTGGATTCTTCCTGATGTCCTCTTACCATTTCTAAGATAGTCCTATAAGAATAACAGAATAACCTAATTTAATAAACAAAACTTTTACAGGAATTTAAACACTTACAGTTGGTGGAGCGATCTCACGTGGCGGGTTGCGCAACCAGACATTTCACAGGATCGGTTTTAAAACCTTATCTCTCTAATACCATAACTGTGACGACCCAAAACCGGACCCGATCGGGATCCGAGAACCGAGCCATCACTCCGGGACATTTACAGAAAACGGGGATAACTATTTTTTTTTTCGACTTTTTAAAACTCACGAACATTTAAAATGGATGACATAAAATAAAATAAATTAAAATAAAAGTAAAATAAATAAACATAGACTGGAAATCATACAGTGGAAGACGTACGGGACATATATATTTTTTTTTTTGAACTTTTAAAAATGTAAAATATTTAAAATAGAAGTCATAAATTGGATGACAGAAGTGGAAGACGTGAGGTGGATGACTGGGGCGGATGATTGGGGCGGATGACTGAATTAATAATTGGGCGGATGACTAAATTATGAACAGTAACCGGATGACCAAATGTGTGAACAGTAACCGGATGACCAAATTGTGAACAGTAACCGGATGACTAAAAATGTGAACAGTGACCGAATTTGTTAAAACTGTGAATAGTGACCGGATGACTAAAAATGTGAACAGTGACCGGATTTGTTAAAAATGTGAATAGTGACCGGATGACTAAAAATTTAAAAGACAAAACTGGCAACTTTTAACATGATTACATAAAAACAAAAGTTGTGGAAACAGAATGTATGAAAACATCAAACTTCAGAAAACGATTCAAAACATGATTTTTTGAACATATCGGGAAAAACACGACGGAATTTTAAGGAAAAACAAATTACATGGATGGCTCTAATATGACAGAAACTTAAGAAAAATCACACTACATGGATAGCTCTAAAACCAGAAGCTGTCCATGCACAGACTAACAGAAAATATTCCAAACGAATTCCAGAATACTTCAAAACATAGTTCAACTGTCGAATACAGAGGTTTTAACAAGAGAAAGCTTAACCAACAGAATACCTTACATTATCTATATCCAACAGAATTTCCTACAGAGTTTTCAACAACCAAAAATACAGAATCCTAACATAGTTTAAAAACCAAACACAGAATTCCAGTAGGGTTTACAGACATAGACTTTACTTTGAATACTTAAACCTCGGGACAGGATTTGTCTGGCTGCAGCAACCATCCCGTGAGCTCCTTCCCCAACTACATCAACTCGTCAGTTTGAGGATCAAGCTCCTCATCTGGAAAATCCATACCTACAACAGAAGTTCAACTATGAGCCTAGAGCTCAATAAGAACATGAAATGCAATGCAGTGATGCATGGACTTTTGAAATACGTGAACATTACATTACTTAACATTGCGTTTCACTGGACAGGAAAGGTATAAATGGGAGAAGGAGCTGGCGCAACAGGATGTACATGCCACTTTCAGGACATAACAGGAGTACTTGACAGGATGCCAGTCCTCGTCCACACTTAACCATACATTTTCTTTACAGGATTTTATCTTACTTACTTCAAAACCGGTGCTGAAAACATTTGCATGATTTTACAGGAAACGTGTATGCATGAATAAGTGAAATGCTTAAACTTAACATTCACAGATGACAGAATGAATACAACAGGAAACAGAATATAACGGAAACACGTTTAACTTAAAACATAATCTAAAACCTATCTACCCGAACCAGACCTAGTACCTCCGAGTTGTAGGGCCTTAAGGGCCAACGTAGATGCATGAACTTACCTGTGGTCCGAAATGCAGTAAGCTTGAACGCACGAGCACCGTGGTTCACGAACCTATAGCATGCATAAACGGACATTAACCCTAAAACATCACGAAACTAGCAAATAAATAAACTAAAATCGTTTTCTATCTAAGATGATTACCTTAGACCGAAAAGCAGGAGGAAAATCAGAGAAGGAAGAAACTCCTTGCGTTGGTTTTCTTCAACCAAAAGAGAGAAGCAGAGAGGGAAATGAGAGAGAGAGAGAGCAGAGAGGGCAATGTCTCACGTAGGAGGAAGAGAAGGAAATGGAATACATGGCTTGTCTTCTTCCACAAGTTTGCCAAGTGTCAATCATCCATTTGACTTCTCCCACCAACCTTAATTTCTTCCTAATTTGCCCTTTCATTGATTTTTAACTAAATCATTATTTAGTTTAATTAATTCGGTCTCACGAATCACCCTCGTTCGATTAAACACATCGACAATCTTATTAAAAACAATCATTGCATTAATATCGGAGAAATTCCGTTTACATATTCGAAGAATAATTTGTTAGGCAAAAATGCCGGGTGTTACAGAGAAAAAGTGACAAATATACTCGATTATCTCAAAGAATATATAGTATCTTATCTAGCCTTATAAAATATTTACTAAAAATATGACATCAATTTTGTCCCAATCTCAAATAAGATTGATTATTTCATTGTAAGATACTTTAGATATAGAAA
Organism: Begonia masoniana; assembly: GCA_022432975.1. Lineage (NCBI taxonomy): Eukaryota > Viridiplantae > Streptophyta > Magnoliopsida > Cucurbitales > Begoniaceae > Begonia > Begonia masoniana. Next base: position 19,313,810 of record CM039514.1, read on the forward strand.
TCATAAATTAATTCAATTTCAAAAGATATTGTTTCTCAAAACAAGCAAAATAACTACATAAGAAAAAGAATTTGCTTCGATAAGGAAGTAAAGTATATCTATGCACGAATTTAATCAATTATTAATTGTATAAATGTTTAAATTATTGGTTGAATTATGATAATTATGTTTAAGCATACATTTACGGTATTAGTTTTTATTTTTTTGTAATTTGATTTATTATTATTTTAATCAACTTATGAACTATTTGTCTATCCTTTAATTGTACTTTTGAAAAATATAACATTAGCATTAATAGAACGCATCTAAGAACAAAAAAAAGAAGAATGCATATCAAGATTTGCTTAAAAAAATCTTCATGAACAAAAAACTACATCATAGAAGAGAAATTTAATACGAAGCCTTGAGCCTTTCAATCTGAGCACTCCACGTCTCCACCCGTAATTCATATCTCCAATCTTTTACCAATAGAATATAATTGTAGCCAATTATTTGATTTTTTTTGTCATTGCCTATCTATTTAAAATTTATAATGTTTTAATTTCATATCAAATAATTCTAGTCCATAGATTAAATTTAAATATTAAATAAAAAATAAAATTAAAAAAAAAAAAAAAAAAAAAAAAAAAACAGAGAGGAGAAATTGTGGAAGCTTAATTTGACGTTGGATCTGTTATGATTTATGCACGGGAACTTGGAAGAACATAAATGGTCCCCACTTGGAAGAAGTGAATGACACACGCCGACAAAGAGAGTGACAGATAAAGAGTGACAACCAGAGTACGGTCTCAAGACTCCCTACTAATTGATGATGCTCGTGGACCCCAACTGACACACACTCCCAATTCACTTATTTTTTAAATCTAAAATATTTTTTAAACTTTACATTAATTTTATAATTGGGTAACAATTCCTTGATGATTTCTAAATTGATTTTGAACTTTGTCGATTTTCTTTCTGATAATTTTGATAAGTGTTATTAAAAATTATAGGAATAGTTAGAATTTAGATTAAAATATATGATTAAATAGAAAATATTATATATATGTGTTAGATTTCACAAATAAATTGACGACAATATCTAAATTGTTAAAAGATGAAATATGGAGATTCAATTTGTCAAAAAAAATTATTTACAGATCTAATCTATAAATGACTTTAGCCCTTACATTACTCTTTACATTGTATAATTTCACCTTATAATATATATTAGAATTATTACTTTATATAATATTAGATTAAATTTAAATATTAAAATAAAAATAAAATTAAAAAAAAAAATCAAAAAAAAAAAAAAAAAACAGAGACGGAGAAATTTGTTTGGGAGACGCTTAATTTGACGTTGGATCTGTTCTGATTGATGCACGGGAACTTGGAAGAACATAATGGTACCCACTTGGCAGGAAGTGAATGACACACCGCCCGACAAAGAGAGTCTGACAGATAAGAGTGGCCACCCAGAGTACGGTTCTCAAGACTCCTCTACTAATTGATCGATGCTCGTGGGACCCCAACTGACACACAACTCCCAATTCACTTATTTTTTAAATCTAAAAATTATTTTTTAAACTTTACATTAATTTTATAATTGGGTAACAATTCCTTGATGATTTCTAAATTGATTTTGAACTTTGTCGATTTTCTTTCTGATAATTTTGATAAGTGTTATTAAAAATTATAGGAATAGTTAGAATTTAGATTAAAATATATGATTAAATAGAAAATATTATATATATGTGTTAGATTTCACAAATAAATTGACGACAATATCTAAATTGTTAAAAGATGAAATATGGAGATTCAATTTGTCAAAAAAAATTATTTACAGATCTAATCTATAAATGACTTTAGCCCTTACATTACTCTTTACATTGTATAATTTCACCTTATAATATTATATTAGAATTATAATTATTATATAAATATTAAAATAATAGATACATAAATAAATGATACAAAATGTCACAAAATAAAAATTAAAAATAAAGTGCAAATGCAACGTTACAACTATTTTTTCCTACTATTAATAAGACTTGAAATAAAGTTTTCTTTTGGTGCACACAAGGTCGTTTACATTTTGGAATATGATATAATGAACACTTTTAAATGTTATATACTTTAGGATACAAAAAATTACTTGTTGCGTGACAAAATTTCATGCATTAATTGGGTTTCACTTGACGCTTAATGCAGTTTTCATTTTGTTACTCTAAACGTGATTTAGATGCTTCTCAATTAATTTTAATTAAAAGTTCAATCCTATTGTTTATTCCAAAGAAGTATCGATAATACTAATCTAATAACAAGGCACAATGTGCATGAGACATTAAAATATGAGTGTGATGTCTACATTCAGTGTTCATAACTGTAGTTTTTATAAAATTTAGGGTTAGTACATTCCTAATTATAATTATTCAAATAGCATATTATATTTCTTATATAACATGGATGCCTCTAGGGTTTACTTTTTCTTCTCTTTTTTTTTTTTTACTTTTTTGAAACTTTTACTAAAACACATTAAATAATGTCACAAGCTTGTTCATGATTTTATTTTGACTTATATATAAAATAAATCATTTTTGAAATTAAAAAAAAAAGCTCAAATTGCTACATTTTATGAATACTAGTGCACAAATGTGCAATATACGTGTGTTTATCATGTGATATACGTGCAGGTCGTCGGACAATGGTTGATGTGTGTTTTTTTTTTTTTTATAAACTAAGTCATATAAAAACATTGTGTACAAAAATTAATCGAGTGTTTTTCAATAAAAAAGAAGTTCAATAAAGAGAATAAAAAATGTGAAACAAATTTGTAAGTATTGAATGAAAAGAAAAAAATAAGATAATTAATTTTACATTATAACGTGTCATATATTTACTAGTAGATTGCTAATGATATTGTATCAATTGATGTGACATTATTTTATGGAAAATTTGGTTCGGACCAAATTTAAAAATCACTAGTTTAATTTAATTAATAGTTGACATTTATAAATGATTTAGATTAAAAAATTTCGAATTGTCTTTTACGATAAATTTATTAGCAAAATTAATGAAAAACATATTTAAAAATAAAAAAGATATTATAAAGATTTTGATGAGAAAATCAAAACTAAAAGAAATCATATCTAGTTGTATAAAACTTAACATTAACCTAAAAAATTGTGAGGTGGATGTGAAGTTGCTCTTGTTCATATATTATTTAAATAAATTAAAATTGAAAAAAGAGTTATGACGTAATAAATAAAAAAAAGAATGATTAAATTGAGAGGAATGACGTAGATGATTGTGTGGTCACAGACAACGACCCAACACCACTCTGACCGCACAGCTTCTTCCAAAATTCATGTTATTTTCTTGGCTCAATCTCAACCGTCCATTTCCCCCACACGATATTCAAACCTCATTATCTCGTATATCACGATAATAACTGAGACGACACATCGTCAAACTATTTCTCATATCGCAATCACAGTCTTCTCCACCAAATCACGTGATTTTACGTCTTCAAATATAATACTTTTCAATACAATTATCATAAAACCTTGGTTCTAAGCTAATGTTTGGAAGGTTATCTTATCTCGTTTGGTTCTTCAATAAAAATCTTACGCAAACTTCGAGGGAGAGCTATTCATTTATTAGTTAAATCAAGTACTTATATACTACGTTAATATTATGTTTTAACCTAATTTATAATACTTTTCGACGATTTGTAGTTTAATTTTAAACTCTGTTGATTTTTTCTCTATCAATTTAGACAAAGTTTGAAATCGAATTATGAATTGTTAAAATGGTTAGAAATCAAATTAAAACATCTAAAGTTAAATAAAAAATATGATATACACATATTAGATTTAATAAAATAAATTGATAACAAAATTTAGATTGCTGATATTTTTCAATGTTGAGATTCAATTGGACAAAAAAACTAGTTGAGGATTTAATCTATTAAAATATAAATTAGAGAAAAGTCAAATTCAAACCTCAAACTATGTAGGCGAGGGACAAAATGAATCATACACTATATTTATGTACAACTAAAACCTAAACTATCCCTATCGAATAAGTCAGTTCTCGCTGTTAGGCGTTATCAAATACAATTGCGGTTGTCCGTGGTTTAAGTGAGGGCGACCGCGCTTCGCACAAGGGCTACCTCCGCTGTAGCCCGTGTTTTAAGTGAGGTAGCCCGCGTGCGAAACCCGATCGCTTATTGGCGACCTAATATAAATCGAAGTCACCCTCGAAAAGGTCACCTGCGACCTAGCTCCATCTGTTTCAAGATCTGAGCGTGGACTCCATTTTCAACATTTTATAATAAAAACTAAATAATTATTCTGAGAGATAAACACTTCTACAAAAATAGTAAACTAGGTTAAGACAAAGGTTAAAGACAAGACAACAAATTCACGTTGATGCTATCATTTAGTTAACATCATTATAATTAGGTTAAACAACCCAATACACCGAAGCTAGGGTAGAAAAAGGCTATCCATGGGTCGAAAAGTGAAGAAGCCATTACAGAAGGATGAACGATGAGCTATGAGATGACGACAATTTAATGATGACAACAATTTTTAAGGATTAATTTTCGAAGGCATTGTAGATGAAGGTTAATCGCAGGAGAGGGAGCTAGGTCGCGCATGGTCTTTCCGAGGAAGACCAAGCATAAAAACGAGGGTGGCCTCACTTAAAACGTAAGGTATCGCAAAGGTTGCCCTCGTGCGAAGCACGATTGCCTTCACTAAAACCGCAAACGACCACGAGTGTATTTAACTGCGCCTAACGACGAAGGCTGATTTGTTTGGTGGAGATAATTTAACATTTTAGTTGTACTTAAACCTAACGTAGGGTTCGTTTTGTCTTTTACTTTATAATTTAAGGTTCAATGAGACTTTTCCCTATAAATTATACTTGACCCTTTTTAAAGATCAAATTTATTTGGCCGAGGTGTATGTAAATTGATGGGTAATCACCGTAATATCGACCTAAGTCTGGGGTAAATGGCCCTGTCAAAAGCTTAGTGTTGGATCATAGAAGTAAAAATTGCTCTCTCAATTAGTTACCTACATTTCTCATGGAGACTCTTCTCTTCACTCAACCGTTAGATCAATCGGGTTAGTTGACCGCAACAATTAAAACAATTGATCATACGGTACTGATCATATCATATATGTGGCTTCCCGCACCCTACAATTTCTTGGGGAATTTCTTTTCCAGAGCTGAATAACAGCTGGCAGCTGCAGATTCCGCGCCGATGAACTAAACAACATGTAGCCGGCTAAGTGGGACGGATAAGTTGTCGAACTTATAAATAAGTTGATTGACGCACTACATCTCGTTTCTACGTCTTCAAGATATATACGTTAATAAGTCGATCTGCTTATCATCTTCTTTATCTGTCTCCTCGTCCCTATAAAAATGACCATTTCTGCAAGGTATTTTCTCTTTTTATATCTTTGAGGAAGAAGCTTGGAGAGAGAAAGTTAAGAGGAGTTTCAGGAGAGAGAAAGCTTATCTGAGCTCTCTTTCTTTGAATTTGTGTTTGTTTTTTTTACTCTAAACCGACCATTTTTCCTCATCGTTTGAGTTTTCATCTAAGGTAATAGCTGCTCTGATCTCTATCTCTCTGTATTCGAGTTTATTGTTCCTTGTTGAATCTCTCTGCCAAATTTTTTGTTTTTTTTTTTTTGGAATCTATTACTTTAAGCTATTAACTTTTTCTGGGTTGGATTTCCTTTTTTTTTTTTTGCCTGGCCTGATTTTATTTTGTTTTCTTCGATTTTCTGAGGGCTAAAGTGGCTTTTTTCTGCTTCTCTGATCTTCAAAATAGAAAACCCTAAATTATTTTTGACTTTTCATCGTCTGGTTTACTTCCTTTCAGGTCGGCCGCTCAGCTATACTTCTTCAAAATTGATTTTTTTTTTTTTCATATTTATATTGGGAATAAGTAAGATAATGATAAAGCTCTGGTTCTGTTCTGAACTTCATGTTATTGATTGTAATTTTTGATTTGTAGCTACTTATGGACTACCATTTATAAATATCTTTGATTTCTTTGACAGATCTAGTGGTCTCTGGAGGAATAAATTTTCACATTTTGGGGTCAAAAAGTGGGGTCGTGATTATGTCGTCCCTCAGTAGGGAGCTGGTGTTTTTAATATTGCAGTTTCTTGATGAGGAGAAATTCAAAGAGACTGTTCATAAGTGAGCATTTAAATGATTTAATATTATTACTATATATTTCATTTAACACGTCTTTTATCTGCAAAACTAGCTGCTAATTTCTTCTCATGAACTATTTTTTATATCTAAATAGGCTAGAACAGGAATCTGGGTTTTTCTTCAATATGAAGTATTTTGAGGACGAAGTGCATAATGGGAATTGGGACGAAGTTGAGAGATATCTCTCTGGTTTTACTAAAGTGGACGATAATCGCTATTCGATGAAAATATTTTTTGAGATAAGGAAGCAGAAGTATCTAGAGGCATTGGACAAGTAAGCTAATTCTAATAAAACATTCTGTTAGTAGATAGTTTTGGTTAGTGTCTGGTTGACAGCTGTAAGTAGAATGTCATTTAAGCAAAAGTGATTATATTTTCTAGGCATGATCGGTCCAAGGCCGTTGATATATTAGTGAAAGATTTAAAAGTTTTCTCCACGTTTAATGAAGAGCTATTCAAGGAAATTACTCAGCTCTTGACGTTGGAGAATTTCAGGTATTTCATAATTCATGATTTTGATGACAATTAAAGCTTTATAGTGTAGTTGTATCAAATAGCTACAAAGTGTCCTTCATAAACAGGGACAATGAACAGTTATCTAAGTATGGAGATACTAAGTCTGCTAGAGCGATTATGCTGGTGGAGCTCAAGAAGCTAATTGAAGCTAATCCGTTGTTTCGTGATAAATTGCAATTTCCCAACCTCAAGAATTCTAGGTTGCGGACTCTCATTAATCAAAGGTAACGACTCTTGTATAACTCTCTAACCTTATATTCTATTACATTTCTTATCTAGTGTATAATCACTTCCACTGGCTATCTATTTGGAGAGTGTAGTTGTTCTCTTTCCTTTATACCCTCGCATATGGTCTGAAGCGTTTCACTAGATATGTATGCCATTCAAAATAGACTCGACATCCTAAGTTATATTCTTTGGTTTCTTTGTGAGTTGGTGTAGATGGAAGATGGTAAAATTCCACTCGTTTGAAATGTTCTTTGATATCTGACCACAATGCTTGGTTTATGATGAACTACTAGAGTTTCATTCATTCCTTCTTCTATTCTATCTTTTACGTTTTACCTGAACGTTGATTGCATTTTGATAGACCTCAGCTGATGAAACAATTGCTTCATAGTGTATCTCTATTGCAAAGTTAATCTCTTCTTTGAAACTTTCATGGTTATACTTGTCATCTGTTTGAAGTTGGAATATTGACGTTTTTTTTTACATAGTTAAACATAGACTACTAAATTTGGAGTGGAAATTGCAGCTTAAATTGGCAGCATCAACTTTGTAAAAACCCTAGACCAAATCCAGATATCAAAACCCTTTTTGTGGATCACTCATGTGGACAACCTAATGGTGCTCGGGCTCCCTCACCTGCAAACAATCCACTCCTTGGATCTTTACCAAAACCTGGAGGTTTTCCTCCTCTCGGTGCTCATGGGGTCAGCCTATGTTGTTTTGCGAATGTTTTATTTCATGCAATCAAAAGATGTTCCTAAAAGTTCTTGGTTGTGTGTTCAGCCTTTTCAGCCTACTCCAGCACCAGTTCCAATGCCTCTTGCAGGTTGGATGTCTAATCCCTCTAATGTAACACACCCTGCAGTTTCTGGTGGTGGTGCAATTGGACTTGGTGGTCCGTCAATTTCTGGTAATGCCTCTTTCAGGCCGATTTAAACTTCAATCTTATTATGGTGGGATGCTAAAGTCTTAATTTGATTATCTTTCAATTCTATGTTTAGCTGCATTAAAGAATCCGCGGACTCCACCTGCTACCCCTTCTGATTATCCATCTGGAGACCCTGATCATGTTTCTAAAAGAGCCAGACCCATGGGAATAACCGATGAGGTACTGTAGTTTAACTGTTTTTTGGTTGGATACAGAATTGGTTATCCTTCTCACTGCATAGTTGTCTGTCTGTTTTTAGGTAAATCTGCCAGTGAATGTGTTGCCAGTTGCTTTTCCGGGGCATGGACATGTTCAAGCTTTTAATGCACATGATGATTTACCGAAGACAGTAATTAGAACGTTGAATCAAGGATCTTCCCCCATGAGCATGGATTTTCATCCAGTTCAACAGACTATACTTCTTGGTTCGTCTTTTAGTTTTTATCTGTTTTGAACCTTTAGATTGCAGTTTTCCTTTGGCATACTTTTTTTCTGTTATTTTCATAATAGTAATGGCATCTGCCTATGAATAATTGTTTTATACCTTGTTTTCTGCTCCAGTTGGTACTAACGTTGGCGACGTAGGATTGTGGGAAGTCGGATCTAGGGAACGGCTTGTTTTAAGGAACTTCAAAGTATGGGATCTTAGTGCATGTTCAATGCCTCTACAGGTTGGCTTTCCTGTTCGCAGATGTGGCTTCAGTGTCATTTTTATTGCTTGGAGTATTGGTTTGAGTAAACTAAATCTATCTTTTATCACTTGGAATTCAGGCTGCCTTGGTTAAAGATCCTGGCGTCTCCGTTAACCGTGTGAGTTGGAGCCCAGACGGTTCCTTATTTGGTAAGTATCAATCTGCAGAAATCACTCATGGTAAATTACCTAACCAAAATGGCTCTTAGGATTGCATTATGTGGTGTTTATTTTTGTATAGGCGTTGCATATTCAAGGCACATTGTACAAATACACTCATACCATGGGGGTGATGATGTACGACAACATCTGGAGGTATATAAACTAATCAAGTACCGTTTCCTGTTTGACTCCATCTTGTTCTGTTGGTTTGTTTTTCTTTATGCTACTGACTAGAAAATGTGTACTCTAGATCGATGCTCATGTTGGTGGAGTAAATGATTTGGCATTTTCCAATCCCAACAAGCAGCTTTGTGTAATAACCTGTGGAGATGACAAGACCATCAAGGTTTGTTAGATTATGATAACAAAGCTTAGTTAACTAAGGAAATGTAGTTCTCACTCAATGGAATTGAACAAAATCATAAGATAGCAGTGGGCTTTCAAGAAGTTCGCTAGATCTCCTATCATTAAGTGCTTAGAAAATGGAAGATGAGCCCCACTCTCTGCTCATTTCCCCTCCTACAATTCTCCATATCTAACAGAAACATAACTAGTATTGTACCCCATTCTTCGCTCTACCACTACGCAAAGCCAGTAGGAATATTTCCCATAGCTACCACCCTTTGATTTCACTATTCCCTGATCATTAAGCAGCCCATTCCTTCGCCTAGAATGTGTAAAAATGCAAAGGGGCCTATCAGAACATTCCTTGTAAAGTTATATAGGGGGGCTAATCTTTTTGTTGATTTTTTTGGGTAATATTAGGTCTGGGATGCTGCCACTGGTACAAGACAGTACACATTTGAAGGCCACGAGGCTCCTGTTTATTCCGTGTGCCCTCATTACAAGGAGAACATTCAGGTACATGTCTTTGACATCTCTGAATTTCACACTTGTGCATTAATGCTTCAAAAACCTCAAACTTGCTAGTTCCCACTGTGTTCAATCTGTGTATATTTCATTCTTTCAGTTCATCTTTTCAACGGCTCTCGATGGAAAGATAAAAGCATGGCTGTATGATAATCTGGGCTCTCGAGTTGACTATGATGCCCCTGGTCGCTGGTGCACAACCATGGCTTACAGTGCAGATGGTACAAGGTTAATATGTAACCTTGATGACGTTACATGTCCATTTTAGATCTTTCTACATGATCCATTAGCATAACGGTTCCTCTCTGATTTTTTTAGACTCTTCTCATGTGGGACAAGTAAAGATGGAGAGTCTTATATTGTTGAGTGGAATGAAAGTGAAGGAGCCGTTAAGAGAACTTATCAAGGGTTCCGCAAACGTTCTCTGGGCGTTGTACAATTTGATACGACCAAAAACCGGTTTCTGGCTGCGGGTGATGATTTCTCCATCAAATTCTGGGATATGGACAATATTCAGCTTCTGACTACTGTTGATGCTGATCGAAGCCTCCCAGTAAGTTATTTTCAAGTCAACTAGGACAGGACTTTTTGTTTTGGGAGTTCCTTATGCTATCCTTTCTGATTTCGTAGGCAAGTCCACGAATTCGCTTCAATAAAGATGGCACCCTGTTGGCTGTTTCTGCCAATGAGAATGGAATCAAAATTTTGGCAAATGTGGATGGTATCAGATCGCTTCGAACATATGAGAACCTTTCATATGATGCATCAAGAGCGGATGAGTCGATGACAAAGGTTTCTTGATCATAAATTTATTTTATATGGTACGGCATAAAATAATCAATTACATTTCCTAATATTTCATATCTCCTACAGCCTACAATAAATCCAATTTCAGCTGCGGCTGCTGCTGCCACTGCCATAACTGCGGGACTTTCTGAACGAGGTGCTTCTTTGGTCACTATTACAGGAATGGTTTGTACCTTTTCATCGCTCATTGACTTTGGTCATGAAAGAATTTTCTTTTGTACATGGAAGTGAATAAATCCTAATGTTACTATTGTTTATTTGTATTTTATTAATCTTGGCAGAGTGGAGATACCCGAAATTTGGGTGATGTGAAACCCAGGATTCCTGAAGATGCTAATGACAAGTCAAAGATTTGGAAGCTCACTGAAATTAGTGAACAATCTCAATGTCGGTCCTTGAGGCTTCCTGAAAATTTGAGAGTAACCAAGGTACAGTATCTAGCTGGCTGTCGTCTGTGATTTTGTTTTAATATTAGAAGTGATCTTGTTTCAAATGCAGCTTTGTAACCAACGCAATGATTCATATTTTATGAAGCAGAATGTAAAGAGTATTTTGTCACACATTAGCAAATTTTCTGAATTACAATTAAGAAAAATGCCAGTTTTCATTTTGATTATTGCAGATATCAAGGCTAATCTATACAAATTCTGGAACTGCTATCCTGGCGCTAGCATCAAATGCCATTCACCTGCTGTGGAAATGGCAGCGGAGTGACCGCAATTCTACTGGCAAGGTAAAATTATAGTTAGTTTTCATTAACCATTTCTTAGCACTTCCATTAGCAGGGAATAATTTCACTGTACATTGCTGACTGATGCCTTATCCTTCAGGCAACCGCAAACGTTTCACCTCAATTATGGCAACCATCAAGTGGGATTCTAATGACCAACGATGTTACCGACACTAATCCTGAAGAGGCTGTCCCATGCTTTGCTTTGTCAAAGAACGACTCTTATGTCATGTCAGCATCTGGTGGGAAGATTTCCCTATTCAATATGATGACATTTAAGGTGAAGTGATATCAATCAAATATCAGATTTACTCGTTTGTTATTGACTTGATAAATCCAAACCTAACTCGACTTTGTTGGCTGGTGCAGACAATGACAACTTTCATGCCTCCACCGCCTGCAGCCACTTTCCTTGCTTTTCATCCTCAAGATAACAATATAATTGCTATTGGAATGGATGATTCTACGATTCAGATATATAATGTTCGCGTGGATGAGGTATTGAATGATCCAGATCTGTCTATTTATTTTACTTGTTAGATACCATTCTCCTCATTGATAATATCTTTCATGCAGGTTAAGAGCAAGCTAAAAGGCCACTCAAAAAGAATTACTGGTCTTGCTTTCTCTCATGTATTAAATGTTTTAATCTCATCTGGAGCTGATGCACAGGTAATAGACTTACCAGATGTTTTTTATTTTATGGATAATTTCTGTTTCATTAATTATACTTCATTTGATGACAACGATGTTGCGGGAAAGTATCTCAAAGAATGCATTGATAAGAATGAATATGGAATGGTGTGATTATAATTAAATTTTGACATTGAATTTATTTGGAGATTCATATTTGCGAAAGTTTGAATATTGTACGGTGTAAGATTTCCACGCTGTGTAGCCTCAGAATCTTTGACGATCGTTCTCATAAGTTTGTGGCGTTCCAGATTTTTGTTTGGAGCTCAGATTTATGGGAGAAGCAAAGGAGCAGATTCTTGCAAATTCCTAGTGGGAGGGCACCATTATCACAATCGGACACTCGAGTCCAGTTTCATCATGACCAAATACACTTTTTAGCAGTCCATGAGACCCAACTTGCAATATTTGAGACAAGTAAACTTGAGTGTGTAAAGCAGGTGACTCTTTGGGACTTGGCACCAGTAGTTTTTTTTTTCCTATTTAGTTCTTATACTCCATCCTTCTAATTGTATTCCTTATTTATCAGTGGGTTCCTCGTGAATCTTCGGCACCTATCTCTCATGCTACGTTCTCGTGCGATAGCCAACTGGTATATGCCAGCTTCTTGGATGCAACTATCTGCGTGTTCAGTGCTGCGAATCTCAGATTGCGATGCCGTATTAATCCTTCGTCTTATCTTCCAGCTAATATCAGGTATTACTTTCCTGATTGCCCTTGTATGTACTCAGATTGCGATGCCGTATTAATCCTTCGTCTTATCTTCCAGCTAATATCAGGTATTACTTTCCTGATTGCCCTTGTATGTAATTTTAGTCATTAAAGCTCTAGAACTGTTGCTGTTTCTACCATCAAAGCTGATGGAATTTTATGTGTAATATATGTATGATTAGTTTTTAACTGTACGGACATGAAAGTCCGGATATATGGCTATTGCTATATTTCAAAACACCAATAGAGAGAGATCTGGCTCGACCATGACTTTTATCTTTTTTGAACTGATGAAAGGTTTTTTTTTTTTTGGTAAAAAAAAGTAACTTGCAAAGGGCTTTAAAGATAACCTCATATCCGGTCAATGGGTTGAATATAACTGACGTATGTGAACATAATTTCAGAATACCATTGCCTATATATTTTACTTAATCTGCTCATTTTGTTTAGTAGATGATACCAATTATGCTTACTTGATACAGCAGCTCTAATGTGCAACCGCTAGTAATTGCTGCTCACCCACAAGAAGCAAATCAATTTGCATTGGGGCTTTCGGATGGGGGAGTTCACGTCTTTGAACCCCTTGAATCTGAAGGAAAGTGGGGTGTCCCTCCACCTGTTGAAAATGGGTCGGCGACAAGCGTGTCAACTGCTCCTTCAGTGGGAGCTGCAGGCTCAGAACAGGCCCAAAGATGATCAAAATAGCCCTTTTTACTATTTAGGTAGCCTTCACTATTTGATGAGTTGGATTTTTCTTTTGTGGACCACTCTTTATTTCATTTCATTTATATTTTTCCTCCATTTTTTTTGAATGATGCAGTTTGTGGTTCATTATATTGGGACTTACTCGAGGAACAACGAAGATGTAGATTTAACATGTTGCATCAGATTATAAGGTACACTCTGCAGGAGCATTAATTGTACAAGGCTCTTGTTTTTTTTTTACCTCGAAAGAAAATCTCCTAGGATGATAAATATGTTTTTTCTGCTGTCCTTTTTCTGTTTGTTTATTTGTTTGTTTTTTAATTTATTGGAATGCTGATCTTTTTAAATAGGTGAAATTGCATCATAGCTTCTCATTAGGTCTGTAGTTTGTTAGATCATCTGTACGCATATGGAGGAATGGTTCCTCTCAAGACTTTTAGGTGACAAATCAAACGATCACTTCATAAGAATTTCAGGTCAAATGTTCTGGAAATCTCCTTGTTTTATGTATAAGCTTTGATCACTTGTAATGTTTCATCCATAATTTTAATGTTTATTCAAAACAACCAATGAAAACCCGTTTGAACAATGCTTGCGGACACCGAATTGATGCTGATTTAATGATTGATCCTTTGGGTTATAGTATATTTGCATGATAACTGGGATCATATCACTCTGAATGCGATTGTTAGATTAGAGTTTTCAAAACTGCTGAATGCCGGCCTATCTGTCTACTGTGATATTCAATGGAATAAATGGTGATGTGTTAGATAAAACTAACCTCCCATTTTGCAAAGTGAACTATATTGAGTTTCAAATTGATATAAACAATTTAACGACTCAAAGTTGATACTCAAGATTTACCGCCCCTTGCTTCAAAAGGTATTTTAGGCTCTTCTGATCAGTCCGAACAATAAAAAGTTGACATGAAAAATAATGCCTTCATTTTCGAATGGGTAATACAATTTCCTCTAGTTCTCTTGCATACATAGCCTGTAATTGAACTCGGGTTGTTTCAGTATAAGAATAGCTCCTAGACCTTTGCTCGGTGCAGTGGTCACAATATGTGCTTTAAAGTTTGAAAAGCTTCTTCAGCCTCCTCATTCCAGCAAAATAACATCTTTTCAAAGCTGTTGAGTGAGAGGCAAAGCAATAGAACTATAACTTGCCACAAATGCCGATAATATTTGGCTAACCCCAAAATTTTTAGAGTTAATTCATTTTTTTTTGGAATAGGCCATTGTAACGTTGCCTCAATTTTCTTGGGATCAACTGCGAATAGAGAAGCAGAAACTAGATGTCCCAAATACTCAAGTTGGCCTCTTGCAAATTGAAAGTTCCTCTCATTGACATGTAACTTATGATCCGATAACATAGACATAATTATATCAAAATGTTACGTGTTTTACCAAGTTTATGCTATGTATCCATATATCATAAAAAAGGTACTAGCACAAACTTAAGTTGATATTGCCAAAAAAAATTTGATTCATCTAGAATTGAAAAGCTGTTGAAGCATTGGTTAATCTACAAGGCATAACCAAGAAATCATAATGTTCTTCATAAGTTTAAAAGCGGTTTTCGAAATGTCTTCCTTCTCGTATATGATGATAGCCCAACTTTAAATCTAAGTTGGAAAATATAGTAGCGCCATGCAACTCATCTAATAATTCGTCAATAACAAACAATAATTGAAAATCGATTAGTTGTAGTTACCTTATTTTAAAAGCTCTACAATCAACACAATCTCTAACTTCCATCATTCTTTTAACCAGCAAGACAATGGACTAGTACTTGGTTGAATAGTGGCAGCTTGTACATCTCCCTCACCAATCTTTCAACTTCATTTTTATGTATATGTAGATAATGGTAAGGTCTCACATTGACCGGGTTTTACTCAAAGTTCCAACATAATAGCATGTTCGAACCTTCATAATGGTGGCAATGGATTTGACATGTTAAAAGCTTACAAACATGGTCGTTGTGTTGAAAGCCATTGAGTGAAATGACTTTACGTATGTGATTAACTAACTAAATACAACCAAATGTATAAATCAATTTAGGGGGTTGAACTAGAAGCCCTATGGAATAAATAGACTGTAAAATCCAGTCAATTGGAAATAAAATAAAGAAGTTTCACAATTCGAAACTGACTTATAACATTAAAAATAGTTAAAGTTGACTTTCAAGTCAACTTTTGAGTTAAAAGATGATATTATGTTTGGAATTGAGGAACATAGAGCAGGTCATACGACATGTAGTGACAAGGCTTCGTTATTGATGCGATAAAAATTTATCGATCAATGTGGCGTTGACATGTGTCATGGATTAAATAAGTGTATTAATTATGTTTAATTTTAATTAATTTCAGTTTTATTGGAAATATATGTCAGATAGGAACGTAAAAATGTCTTTAATATAAGATAAATTGGATATAAATGGAAATGAAAATTTATAATATAATAATACCTAATAAAACGAAAAGAAAATGAGATTAAAATCTGATTTCCATGTTGGGCTACTGGGCAGAGAAAGGAGAGCACAAAAGGCCAGAAGTGAGAGGAAAAGAAAAAAACAGAGAGGAGAAAAAAACATACAACACACAAAATATTGACGATGTAAAGTCAAAAAATAAAAGTAGAGTGATTGTGTAAAATTTATTATTTATCTTATAATTTTTCGTTATTCACACGTGTCAATTGTATATTGGTTAACAGTCACGAGTACCCACATCAATAAGACATTTTATTTGATGTCTAATATTTAATTATATTGTCTAATTATATATAATTTCCTTCGTGATTACTCTTTACAACCGTCACTTTGAATTTCAATACTCAAATTAACGCTTATAGTCATACAACCCATGTTTTATGTGTTAACAATAATCTTTAAACATTTTTTATTAATATTTTATTGTATGTCACATCTCTTTATGTAAGAACTCTATTATGTATGTTAATGTAAATATGTGTTGGCATAGATTTTTTGGTAAATTAATTATAGTGTTGGCTTTGATAATCTTGGAAATTAAATAAAGATTGCAGTAATATTCTTTTTCAAGGCAGATAGATTTTGTGGAGATTATGGTATCAAATATAAACAGAATATTCTCTTTTAGTAAGCTTGAAAAACAAGGAAAGTTAGTTGCTTAGAAAATCAAGTTATCTTGTGAATTTATCTATGGAAGGCCGATTTGAAAATTATGAATTCTGTGTACTATAACAGATAGCAAGATTTGTGATCCAATTATTTTAGGGATCCGAATCAGTTTTATTCTGGTACTTTCCATAAGTATCGCAAAGAGTGTCACAACTCCGGATTATGTGGTTTCGGTTTTCTTATATTGTGCATTCTGTTTTGGAACGAAAATCTGTTGCAGACGATACTTAATCATCTACCTTTCACAGAATAAGCGCGCGGACTATTGATTATTCTCACACATTACTTGTGCCGCAAGCTGCCGTTCTTTCCTCCCTCACGCTTCTGCGAGTGGGTGTGTTATTGTTTTGTTTCGGTCCCTGTGTGGCTGTTTCCACACTCTACCTTTAATGGATTTTATTGTTATACGAGTGTGGTGGTTGGTTGCATCCTAAGACAATGATAGGTGTCACAAGCAGTGTCATAGGTGTATTCATCTTTATTCTTCATTGAAGCTCAGTCTCGGGAGGAGGCTGCACTAGAACTCGGGAGGAGTTCTGTTTATTGACAAGGGCAGCTTGTCATTCTGATCGTGGGCAAGGGGATCTTGCCATACACGAATTTCGAGAGGAGTCATTATCGATAAGGGGAGCTTGTCGCATTTAGATCTCGAGAGGGATCGTCTCAAAGTCGATGGGAGCTCGCAAAAACAGTTTCATTGAGGAAGTTAATGAGAGACGGCGACAAATATAAGAGGGAGTCTTTATTTGTACAAGTCCGGTTGTTTTGTAACTTTGTGAAATGTTTTTAAATCTGGGTGTGGCCCCGCAGACGTAGGCAATTGCCGAATTGCGTTACCAACCTCCCGTCTCTTTACTTTATGCATGTTATAATTGTCCTTTATTGCATTCCACTATCGATGTCACAACTAGTGTTATGACACGCATAACTAATTACGATATTTCAATGTATATATGTAAATGCTTAGACATATGACTTAGATAATCAAAGCCTGCTAAATTTTTTTCTCATTCTCTTGTGCAATTAATTTTCAAGCACACACGTCATAACTTCATGTGCAACCTTCACTTTACACTTAAAATCTCGATTCACCAAATAATCATATAATTCATTTCATATATCCCATTTTTATCTCTAAATATAGTTGTGAGCAATATGAATATCATTTACAATTTACTATCTAATTTAATAGTTTATATTTATTGAAGGTTTATATTTCATAAAAACTATCTAGACATTCTATTTAATGTCTGATTCCATTTAACACACTTATGTCATAGTTTATATTTACCCAAACTACCTAGACATATTCCGTTAATGTAAACTCATACTTTTTACAAAAAACTCAAGACATTTCTAATTAATGTCTTACTCAATGTCATATTTACTGTATTACTCTATATGTGGGAATTCACAATGCACATATAAATATCCATAAACGTATGATATATAAATAATTGTTGTCTCAACTTACATATTTCTCATTCTATACTCAACTATATGTATTGAATATGAAATGCATCTCTCATACATACTTCTCATACCATGATAAGTGACTTAATAAAAGTATGTGCAACCATGCTATGATAAGTGAATCACAACATGTTCATGTACCTTTTTATTTAATAATCTAATATTTGTCACGTACCATATTACATGTTATGTGAATGTCAATATATATAATCCATATCAACATATAAAGTGAATGTTGATATGCATGATCATAAACCACCATATATAAAGTCGTACACATGCGTACATCTCACTGACTATTTCACAGTAGTTTCTGCATGTCAACATAAACAACCTCTGAAAGACTAGGATTTGCAATTGAAGGGTGACTGATAGTGTAACATCTTCAAATTTTTAAAATAAATTTAAAATTTGAATTGAGATAAAATCTCAATATTTAAATGAGTCAAAATTCAATTCTCCTAAAATATTATAAAATCTTAACTAAATCAAATGGTCTAATTAATTAAGAGTAGATGAATATTTGAAATTCATTAAAATCTCATTAAATCTTACCCAATATCAAATTTAGAGTTTTACTAAATCAAATCTATTTAAAATCTTGTGAATCAAAATTTAACTTGAGAGATAATCTTGTAACGACCCTAATTTCTCATAACACTATTCCTAAAAATGACGTAAAATTTAAACTTTTATTTTATTCTTTTCGTCTTACTCATTTAAAGACAGTTAAATTCCTCTCGAGTTTCCTCAAATGAACAGTAAAGTCGACTCTTCCTATTGGGTTTCATTGAAGGAACAATATTTTTTCTCTTGGGTTTCATCAATTTAAACAGTAGGGGTAGACGTTATAACAGACAGGAATGAATAACAGAAACAGAAGACAACGTGGACGAAGGAGGCAGAAGACAGTGTGGACGACGAAGACAGAAGACAGTGTGGACGACGAAGACAGAAGATAGTGTGGACGACGGAGACAGAAGACAGTGTGGACGTTTGAAATAATAGACAGCGTGGACGTTTGAAATAATAGACAGCGTGGATGACAGAATTAAAAGACAGAATTGACAACAGAAATAAAAGACAGTGTGGACGTTTGAAATAACAGACAACGTGGACGTTTGAAATAATAGACAACGTGGACGACATAATTAAAAGACATAATTGACAACAGAAATAAAAGACAGTGTGGACGTTTGAAATAATAGACAGCGTGGACGTTTGAAATAATAGACAACGTAGACGACATGACAACTTTGGACGATGACCTTCTCTGCCACAATACTTAACATAACTTTATCGTCCACAGACTTTGGACGATGACTTTCTTACAGAAACACTTAACCGAAACTTAAAGAACCCCGACTCTAACCATGCCTTACTCGATCGATCGCCCATTCCTGGCGATCGATCGGCTAGCTCTCTGGATGTTTGTCCAGAGAGCTGCCTTCATATTCTTTCCCCCGCACCTACACATCATTCACCCAGAACTTCCAGAAACATTAAAACATCAAAATCCATTACTATTTCATCAACATCAGTATTTACACTATCCAGACATCAAACACCCTAGAATGAGTTTCTATACAATTCATACACTTCCACCCTTCAGCCCGACTTAAACCCCAAAATTTCCAGAATACTTAACTATTGCTCCCACGGGTCAATTTAACTCTGACTGCACTGCACACTCCCACGGGCACACCTCTTCAACCAGATTATGCGTTGGGTGGGGGAATCTCATCCTCACCTGTTTCAAAATCACCTACACCATAAAGACAACTATGAGCTAAAGGCTTAGTAAGCTTCGTAAATGCAAATGCATGCTGTGCATATACGGTTCATAAATCATGCAGACGTTTTCAGAGTTTCATTGCAGAACAGATTACAGAACAAAAAGTTTTACAGAACAGAATATCACCGAGGTCTAAACTCTCACCAGATGGAGAGGGCATGTCTGGCGGTTAGACAGCCCTTTCCATCTACCGGAGGAAAAACATGCTTCCATCCGTAAACAGCCATGTTTGAACCTCACCCCGTCATGACCAGATTACAGATTACAGATTACAGATTGCAGATTTCGTACATTCGATTCATTTCTTTTCTCAAAACCTTGCAGAAACTCATTTTCATGCTAATTTGGAAAAGTGTGATGCATGTACAGTTCATAATTAACATAATGTAAACATATATCGTGAATACCATCAGAACATAGCAAACATAACCTATAAAAACTCTAATCTTGAACTACCTAACCAAAGCATAAAAAAAAACATACATAACTCCAAAATCCTCGATGACGAACTCGACTTATGGCATAGGCCTATCGGCCACAGTAAGTCACGAAAACTTACCTCTGTCCTTAGCAGTCCAAATACCTCGCTTGAGCCTTGTCACCTTAAGAGCTTCAAAGATGGCAGAAATGCGGCCAACTTTGAGGGAGGAGGGAAATTTCGTGGGAAAGAGGGGAGGGTTTCTTCTCGACGATGAAAGAAAGCAGAAGGAAGTATGAAAATGAAGGTGATTTCACGTAAGGGAGAGAAGAAGCAAGAAAATAGCTTCTTCCACAAGCTTTGCCACATGTCACCTTCTTATTGGATGCTCCCAACCACCCACTTTCACTTTCTAGTTTGCCCCTGTATTGGTTTCTAACTAAATGCTTTGTTTGGTTGAACCTTAGTTTGATTTTTCTTTTCCTTCTCTTTTTTTTGTCCATTAATATATATCACACAAAAGTCATAATTCAAAAGTTCCGGATGTTACAAATCTAATCCACCTAATAAATCTTAATAATTAAGATCTAAGATTGGAATCAAATCACAATTTTTAAATCAGAATCAACAAACTCTAATTTGGGATTCTAGTATTATTTTGCACTATTTCATGCACGATCAATAGTAATTATTTTGGAAAAGCTTGTAGTTACAAGAAGAACACTGATTGATGTTAAAAAAAGAGAGATGATATGCCTTGAAGACCTACGACACGCTTCTGATCAAAGGCTATGCACCCAGGTGAATTATTACCTAACAACTTTGTATGTTTTGCAGGTGAAGTTTCATTCGAAGACCTACAATGGGAGCCAACCATCCAAGACACAGAGAAGCCATGCCATGTTTTAATTTGGGAGGAAGATTGTAACACCTAGGTTTTTTTTGGATTTTCGAGTTTTCCACTTTATAGTGTTTTAATTCGTAAAAATAGTAAATTAAGCCCGTTTTACGAACGAGAAGTTTTGTTAGAACCCTAGGAATAAATTGAAATATTTAGAGGAATAAGAAAATTTTGGAGAATCCAAATCAACGGGTTAAATAACGATATAGCTAAAGAATTGAGGAAAGGGCAAAATAGTAATTAGCTAAGTTAAATTTTTATAAACCCCCCCCCTTCACGCAAAACACACTTTTCAAATTTTCTCTCTTCCACTCCCTTAGGCGATTTCACGTTCCCTCTCTACGGCCGATCGACGTTCCCTTTTTCTAGCGATTTCTCTCCCATTTTTCTTCCCCAATCAATTCTCTAGGTAAGGCTCTAGTATTCTACGAGTTAGTTTGCCGTTTTAGGGTTAGATTTCTATTAGGGTTTATTGATTTAGGGTTGAGATTTCTGGTTTTCGTTGTAAATCGATAGTTTTATCGTAGTAGTGGTTAATAAAGGTGTATTTATGATTGTTGGTGATAGTTAGGTTGAGAAATTTATTATTGGATTGAATTTGGTGGTTGGGAGGTATAATTTCCATTAATGCTAGGTAATAGATTTAGTGAGCGCAAATTGCTAGGTAAAATGCCGAGTGAAGTAATTAGTGATTTTTAGGAAATTTACCTTAGCTAGAAATTTCGTTTGGCTTTAGGAAAGATTTGTGTAGAAACGATTCTAATAACGAATGGTGAATTGTCTTAGGTGAACGAAGTTTAAACGAGGTGCTCGGCATTGCTAACGACGCTAGGTAAGTGTGTTGTAATACCTGGCTTGTACGGAATATTAATATTATATTATGAGATGGCATTTTTGTAAATATGTCAAATCAAGCTCGTTTTACAAAAAGAAAGTGTCATTAGAATCCTAATTATTAATATGGATTTTAAAAAATTTATCGGATTTTTCGGAGTAATAATGCTATATTTCGAGTAATTACGTTTCTCGTAATATAAAGGACGTTTTTGTAAAAGATAGTAAACGAGGTCTGATTTGCGAACAGACAGTTTTAATAAATTACAAATAATAAGTTGGACTTATTGGTGAAATAAAGAGATTTGCTGAAACCAAATAGCTAGTCAATTAACGGAACGAGGGACGAAACAAATAGAAATGAGAGCTAAGAGTATTTTGGTAATTTTTCAAACCAAATTATATTAAATCAAAAGCTTTTCTTCTTCTCCCTCACTTCTTCTTCTTCTCTGTTCTTCACGAAACCGCCAGAGAGCATTTTCCTCTCTGCCGTCGACGCCTCCTCCATTCCGACCTCCGATTCGTGCTCCGTTCGTCTCGTTTTCTTTGCGATTTCTCCTCCTCTCGCAACCCTAGGTACGAATCTATGATTTTGGAGCGTTAGTTTCCAGTTTTCATGGAGTTAGGGCATTAGGGTTTCGTTAGGATTTTTGTTAAAAATCCGATTTAGAGTTCGAAATCGATAGGTTTGCCGTAATTAAGGATATAGTGAACGTATTGAACGTTATTGAACGAACTTAATTGATTTAGGACGAATGTAAGATTTTGTGAAAATTCGAGATTTTTAGGAAAAACTCGTATTTTAGGATTTAAGGTTCCGAGCGTATATTGCTCAATGAAATAGCTCAATGAATTAGATTAAAGCTTTAGGAA
Organism: Begonia masoniana; assembly: GCA_022432975.1. NCBI lineage: Eukaryota > Viridiplantae > Streptophyta > Magnoliopsida > Cucurbitales > Begoniaceae > Begonia > Begonia masoniana. Next base: position 19,336,532 of record CM039514.1, read on the forward strand.
GTTTCTTTAGTTAAGGTTTCTTCAATTTGGACGTTTAGAAGCTTAAACTTGTTTTAACGTCGATCGTTCTGAATTGCCTTAGGTGAACGACGCTCGTGGACGAAGCTCGAAGTTCAGCGCATACGAGGTAAGTTCTCGTGACTTGCTTTGACCGATTGCTCTACACCGTACGTCGACGTCGTCTCAAGGAGTTTTGGAGATGCGTATGTTTATTTGCTTTGGTTGGGTAGACAGGTTTAGTGGTTTTATAGGTTATAGGTTATGTATTTATAGTCTTGATGGTATATATGCGATTGTTTACCTTATGTCATATTGAACTGCTCACGCATCACGGTTTCCAGTTATGCATAGAAAATGAATTTCCGTACCACGTTTTACAGAAAATGGCGATGTGGCCTGGAGAGGGGCTATTGATCTATTGTGTAGGCTCGAAAGGGTCTGTCACCATACCACATCTATATTGTACTCATACAGTTTACAGTTTACAGGTCACGCGAGGTGGGACTCAGGCACGACTGTACGTGTTGTAAGAGTGCACCCCCCTCCTCTAGCTGGAAAGAGTAGTCCGCCCGCTGGATGAGCTCTCTCCGGTTAGGGGGATAGGATCTCGGTGACACCTACAGTGCATAATAAAATAAAGAAAATGACGCATGGTTTACGAGCTCACACGCACAACATGCATTTACATTTACGAGTCTTACTGAGATTTTTATCTCATAGTGTGTCTGTATGGTGTAGGTGATTTCGACATAGGTGAGGATGAGATCCCTCTACCTGAGGAGTGACACAGTTGACGGAGGATGGTTGCGGGAGTGTGCTGGCGCAGTCGAGGCGCATTTTGACCCGTGAGAATCATGGTTAGATGTTTTGAGGTTTTTTTAGGAATTGTCGGGCCAATGGTTGTATAGAAACATTTTAGGGTGTTTGGATCTGATAGTGGATAGGTTTACTTTTGAGGTTTTAAACGCTTTGAAAACCTGTTTATAAACTGATTTGGTAAAGTTTTATTTGAATTGTAAGCGATTTAAAACAGGAGGAAATGTATAGTTTTTAAACATATCCATGCGATTTGCTTTTATGAACTTAGGTTACGCTTTTAACGTGTAATAGTCGTTTATTTTGGGTGATTGGCAAACGAGAAATTGATAGGTTTGTGAGTGAGTTAATTGTTGAAAAGTTATGATTGAAAGTTATATAGAATTTGTTGATGGAATTGTGAAGTGTGTTGATGTAGTTGAGTGTGTGTTGAAGAGGAAGAAAATAGGAAACAGGGAGGGGACACTCTCTGGAATTGAATTTCTAGGGAGGGTGGCGATTGATCTCTTAAAGAGGGGATCAATCGCCCCTCATGGTCGCTGCTCTCTGGAAAAATTCAGAGAGCGTGGCGACTGATCGCCATGGGCGATTTGCAACAGGCGACCATTCGCCTGTTGCAATCGCCGAAGGGCGATCAGTCGCCCCCTTTATGGGCGACTGATCGCCACTGCTTATAGGGATGAAAATCCCTTTTTATCCTCGGCCTATAGTTTCTTTAATTATAAGTTTTATTTTTAATCAGTTAATAGTTTTAATTGATGTAATTTTTTAAATTTCAATTGTTTTAGTATTTGTTTTAAACGACTTACTAAATGAATTTCGATTCCGATTTAAAAGGTTTAATTCCGCTCACACGTACGAGATTTATTTAGGATATAAAAAAAAATATGTACGGGAAATTGGGTACAGTATTAGGGTCGTCACAATTTATGGTATCAGAGCCCCCGGGTTTTAAAATCGGTTCTGTAGACTGCTCGACTGCACAGCCACTACGCGGACATTCTTCATCAACTGTAAGTATGTTTATAGCTTTATTTGATTTCTATTTTCTTAGAGTTATGTGTTTTAACCTATATAGGAGTTATAAAACTATGGTGCGTAGAGGAAACGATCGGGATGACCGAGACGATACAATTGATACCCTTAAGGACTTTATTGCCCAGCAGTCCCAGCATATGGAGTGGCAGGCTCAGCAAATGGAGAGACAGTCTCAGCAGCTAGGTACTCTGATAGACCGAGAGGGCACTAGAGCTCGGGAGGCAGCCATTCCGGGTAACCGTGGGATGGAGAGATTTCAGAAGCTCCAGCCCACCATATTTAACGGACAGTCTACGGATCCCTCTTCAGCCGAGGAGTGGATTCGCACCATGGAGGACATGCTGGCCTATGCTAGCATTGAGGATGGAGAGAAGGTTGCATTGGTAACTTACCACCTAGCGTTAGATGCTCGGTTTTGGTGGGATTCCATCAAGGCTACCACGGACGTGACTACTATGAGCTGGGAGAGATTCAGAGAGTTGTTTTATGACAAGTATTTCAGCCATACCGTACGGGAGGCGAAGATGGTTGAATTTATGCAGTTGCGGCAGGTTAGTTCTATTGTCGAGTATGTGAGGAAGTTTGAAGCACTGTCCCGATTCGCGCCACGTCAGGTCAGCGTTAACGAGGACAAGGTACGCAGGTTTTTGCAAGGGCTTAGCCAGCAGTTCCGGATGCGCCTTACTATATCTGGGGTACGGAATGTATCCTATGACGAGATTGTGGCCAGGGCGCTTGACATAGAGGCAGTTGACAGAGATTCTATTAAACTGAGGGAGCTAGCTAAGGGCTTCTTCCGAGAGATTCGCCCTCAGTCACGAGGTTGGCAGCCTAGAGCACAGCCCTAGCAGCAGCAGAGGGGTGTTAAAAGACCTCTAGAGGGAGGCAATGATCGATGGAAAGGCAAGCAGGTACAGGGAGCTCCTCAGATACCTCTTTGCCCTAAATGTCAGAAGGAACACCGTGGCCAGTGCAGAGTGGGCACGGATGTGTGCTATTGGTGTGGAGAGCTAGGCCATTTTGTTAAAGATTGCCTGAAGAAGGGCCGAGATCAGTCAGGCAGTGATCAGAGGAGGATTATGTCGAGGATCTTTGCATTCATCGAGCCTGGTGATGTCGACGACAAGGCTCGTCCCTCCGTGATAGCAGGTACTATATTGGTTACGGGCGTAGCTTTATTTTCTTTGTTAGACACAGGGGCTACACACTTTTTTGTTTCCACTGCTTGTGTGTCTAGATTGAAGCTTGCGCCTGAGTTAGCAGAATGCGAATATAGTGTGATGCTACCTTCAGGAGAGCGTATGCAGTCAGGTCATGTTGTCCAGGGCAATATTATCTCGATTGGGGACAGTACCCTCTATGCTCGCCTTATTGTTATGGGCATCGAGCACTATGATCTTATCTTAGGGATGGATTGGCTATCACAGCACTTCGCCACCATCGATTGTCGATCCGAGATTGTGACCTTTCGACCCCCGGGTAAAGCCGAGTTTTCTTATCAGACGATGAGCAGATTGAGTAGCTCGCCTATTTCTTATTCCATGAAGGTCAACGAGCAGTTTAAAGGTGCATGCTCTATTTATTTGGCCTCAGTATTTGATATTCAGTTGCTCAGCGGAGTGAAGCCGAGCGACATTCCTATAGTCAGAGAGTTCTCTGGTATATTCCTCGATGATCTTCCTGGGTTACCGCCAGACCGGGAGATTGAGTTTACTATTGATGTTTATCCAAATGCCGCGCCAAGGTTTAAGAATCCTTATCGGTTGGCACCAACCGAGTTAAAAGAGCTGAAGGCTCAGCTTGATGAGTTATTAGAGAAGGATTTTATTCGACCCAGTGTTTCACCCTGGGGTGCGCTTGTTCTATTCATCAAGAAGAAAGACGGGACCCTCAGGATGTGCATTGATTACAGAGAGTTGAACAAATTGACGGTGAAGAATAAGTATCCACTGCCTCGGATTGATGACTTGTTTGATTAACTACAGGGTGCCCGAGTATTTTCTAGGATTGACCTACGCTTGGGTTATTATCAGCTGAAGGTCCGGAAGGATGATATTCAGAAAACGGCTTTCCGAACGAGGTATGGGCATTATGAGTTCCTTGTCATGTCTTTTGGACTTACTAATGCCCCTGCAGCGTTCATGGATTTGATGAACCGTGTCTTCAAAGAGTACTTGGATCAGTTTATTGTTGTTTTCATCGACGACATATTAATCTATTCAAAGACGAAGGAAGAACACGAGGAGCACTTGAGAATAGTTCTGAGGATTCTATGCCAGCACCAGTTGTATCCAAAGTTCTCTAAGTGCGAGTTCTGGCTGGATCGAGTCAGTTTTATGGGCCACATTATATCAGAAGAAGGGGTTTCTGTGGATCCGAGCAAAATTCAGGTGGTTAGAGATTGGCCACAGCCGAAGAACGTACATGAGGTGCGTGGATTTCTCGGATTAGCCGGTTATTACCGGAAGTTTATAGAGGGATTCTCGAAGATCGCACTTCCTCTTTCAAGATTGACTCGGAAGAACGAAAGATTTATATGGTCAGCTGCTTGTGACAGCAGTTTTATGGAGTTAAAGCAGAGATTGACCACCGCCCCAGTATTGGCGCTACCTGTTGAAGGTGACAAGTATAGTATTTATTGTGATGCGTCTGGAGTTGGACTCGGTTGTGTATTGATGCAGGAGGGGAGAGTTATTGCATACGCTTCTCGGCAGCTGAAGCCGTACGAGCAGAATTACCCTACGCACGACCTTGAGTTAGCAGCTGTGGTCTTCGCACTGAAGATATGGAGACATTATTTATATGGGCAGCAGTGCGAGATATTTTCAGACCACAAAAGTTTGAAGTACTTATTTACACAGAAGGAGCTTAATATGCGACAAAGAAGATGGCTCGAGTTCGTCAAAGACTATGAGTTTGAGATAAAGTACCATCCAGGAAAGGCGAACAAGGTTGCTGATGCCTTGAGTAGAGTGCCTTCTACGAGTCAGCCTTCACTAGCAGCAATGTCAGTTACGCTGCGGTCTGAGATCGAGAGGTTCGATGTGGAGATAGTGGCAGAATTATCTAGTATGCTCACCAACATTTCTCTCAGGTCGACTATTTTGGATAAGATACGCGAAGCTCAACAGAATGATACGGAGTGTGAGGAGCTTCGATCGAGTATGACGTTGGGTGACTCATCGGATTTTCACTTACCAGATGATGGTATTTTGAAGTTTAGGCATAGGTGGTACGTGCCTAACGACGAGAATATGAAGAAAGAGATATTGGCCGAGGCACATTCTTCGGCTTATTCTGTGCACCCGGGAAGTACCAAGATGTACCAGGATTTGAAACAACACTTTTGGTGGCCTAACATGAAACGGGAAGTTGCAAAATATGTAGAAAATTGCCTGGTTTGTCAACAGGTAAAGGCAGAACATCAGAGGCCGGCCGGAACACTGCAGCCACTGCCTATTCCGGAGTGGAAATGGGAGCAGATCTCCATGGATTTTGTTGTGGGGCTCCCGAGGACGACGAAGGGCCATGATGGTGTTTGGGTGATCGTGGACCGATTGACAAAGTCGGCCCACTTCTTATCTGTGAAGATGGCATCTTCTATGGATCAGCTCGCTGAGCTTTATGTGCAAGAGATTGTTAGACTGCACGGAGTGCCAGTTTCTATAGTCTCAGATCGTGATCCGAGATTTACTTCGAAGTTCTGGAAGAGCCTGTATAAAGCTATGGGGACTCAGCTAAATTTCAGCACGGTATTTCATCCTCAGACTGATGGACAGACAGAGAGGACTAATCAGATTCTTGAGGATATGCTCAGAGCTTGTGTGCTGGAGTTTCAGGGCTCGTGGAGCCGATATTTACCCCTGGTTGAGTTCTCGTACAACAATAGCTTCCAAGCTACCATCGGCATGGCTCCGTACGAAGCGCTGTATGGTCAGAAGTGTAGGTCTCCGTTATATTGGGACAAGGTTGAAAAGGCCAGCATCGTTGGTCCTGAGATTCTACAGCAAACGGTAGAGAAGATTGCCATTATCCGACAGCGCATTGAGGTAGCTCAGAACAGACAGAAGAGCTATGCAGACACGAGACGGAGAGAGCTAGAGTTCGAAGAAGGCGACGAGGTTTACCTTAAGGTTTCTCCATTCAAAGGCGTTATGAGATTTGGAAGGAGGGGCAAGTTAAACCCTCGATATGTGGGGCCCTTTCCTATTCTGAAGAGGATCAGAAAGATGGCGTACAGATTAGAGCTTCCGGCTTCTATGGAGGGTATTCACGACGTATTTCATGTGTCCATGCTTCGGAAGTGTTTGCGTGATCCATCACATGCCGTGGAGGCAACAGAGATCGAGGTACAGCCTGCATTGACTTATGAGGAGAGGCCAGTACGTATTATGGAGTCTTCCATCAAGGTATTGCGCAACAAAGAGATTCCACTGGTCAAAGTTTTGTGGCGGAACCACGAGGTGGAAGAAGCTACGTGGGAACGACAGCAGGATATGATGGCTATGTATCCTGAGCTATTTGTATAGTTAAATTTTGTGGACAAAATTCTAAATAAGGTGGGTGGAATGTAATACCCGGCTTGTACGGAATATTAATATTATATTATGAGATGATATTTTTGTAAATATGTCAAATCAAGCTCGTTTTACAAAAAGAAAGCGTCATTAGAATCCTAATTATTAATATGGATTTTAAGAAATTTACCGGATTTTTTTGGAGTAATAACTCTATATTTCGAGTAATTACGTTTTTCGTAATATAAAGGACGTTTTTTTAAAAGAGAGTAAACGAGGTCTGATTTGTGAACGGACAGTTTTAATAAATTACAAATAGTAAGTTGGACTTATTAGTGAAATAAGGAGATTTGGTGAAACCAAATAGCTAGCCAATTAACGGAACGAGGGAGGAAACAAATAGAAATGAGAGCTAAGGGTATTTTGGTAATTTGCCAAACCAAATTATATTAAATCAAAAGCTTTTCTCCTTCTCCCTCACTTCTTCTTCTTCTCTGTTCTTCACGAAATCGCCAGAGAGCATTTTCCTCTCTACCGTCGACGCCTCCTCCATTCCGACCTCCGATTCGTGCTCCGTTCGTCTTGTTTTCTTCGCGATTTCTCCTCCTCTCGCAACCCTAGGTACGAATCTATAAGCGTTAGTTTCCAGTTTTCACGGAGTTAGGGCATTAGGGTTTCGTTAGGGTTTATTTTAAAAATCCGATTTAGGGTTCGAAATCGATAGGTTTGCCGTAATTAAGGATATAGTGAACGTATTGAACGTTATTGGACGAACTTAATTGATTTAGGACGAATGTAAGATTTTGTGAAAATTCGAGATTTTTAGGAAAAACTCGTATTTTAGGATTTAAGGTTCCGAGCGTATATTGCTCAATGAAATAGCTCAATGAATTAGATTAAAGCTTTAGGAAATTTCTTTAGTTAAGGTTTTGTCAATTTGGACGTTTAGAAGCTTAAACTCGTTTTAACGTCGATCGTTCTGAATTGCCTTAGGTGAACGACGCTCGTGGACGAAGCTCGAAGTTCAGCGCATACGAGGTAAGTTCTTGTGACTTGCTTTGACCGATTGCTCTACACCGTACGTCGACGTCGTCTCAAGGAGTTTTGGAGATGCGTATGTTTATTTGCTTTTGGTTGGGTAGACAGGTTTAGTGGTTTTATAGGTTATAGGTTATGTATTTATAGTCTTGATGGTATATATGCGATTGTTTACCTTATGTCGTATTGAACTGCTCACGCATCACGGTTTCCAGTTATGCATAGAAAATGAATTTCCGCACCACGTTTTACAGAAAATGGCGATGTGGCCTGGAGAGGGGCTATTGATCTATTGTGTAGGCTCGAAAGGGTCTGTCACAATACCACATCTATATTGTACTCATACAGTTTACAGTTTACAGTTTACAAGTCACGCGAGGTGGGGCTCAGCCACAGCTGTACGTGTTATAAGCGTGCACCCCCCTCCTCTAGCTAGAAAGAGTAGTCCGCCCGCTGGATGAGCTCTCTCCGGTTAGGGGGATAGGATCTCGGTGACACCTACAGTGCATAATAAAGTAAAGAAAATGACGCATGGTTTACGAGCTCACACGCACAGCATGCATTTACATTTACCAGTCTTACTGAGATTTTTATCTCATAGTGTGTCTGTATGGTGTAGGTGATTTCGACATAGGTGAGGATGATATCCCTCTACCTGGTGTAGGTGATTTCGACATAGGTGAGGATGAAACATATGTAAAGAGACCTTCCCAACATAGCAAGACGCATTTTGGAGCACAATTGACAACGGATTCCATAAGAACTCCGAAGTTAAAAGTACTTCAGCGAGAGCAATCCAAGGTTGGTGACCTTCCGGGAAGTTTTCGCCAAACAAAACCGTGAGGGGAGGATATTGTGCTCCGACCCAATCTCCAGAGCGGACAATATCTTGCTGGGAAATGAGGTCGTTACAAATGGTATCAAAGCCTGTACCCAACCAGAAATGTGGCCAACGAGGACGTTGGGCCCCCAAGAGGGGGGGGGGGTGATTGTGATGACCTGGATGTGCAAGTATGTGTACGATGGCTGCAGGAACCGGAACTCGGATGGCAGTACATCTGCGCGGGTAAACCGGAAGGTGACAGGTCGTAACAAGGGGGTCGTCACAATCCCACATCGCTTGGGGAAGTATGTGGAAATGAAACATATGTAAAGAGACCTTCCCAACATAGCAAGATGCGTTTTGGAGCACAATTGGCAACGGATCCCATAAGAACTCCGAAGTTAAAAGTATTTCGGCGAGAGCAATCCCAGGTTGGGTGACCTTTCGGGAAGTTCTCGCCAAACAAAATCGTGAGGGGAGGATATTGTGCTACGGCCCAATCCCCAGAGCGGACAATATCTTGCTGGGAAACGGGGTCGTTACAGCATGTCCCTACCATTACGTAATTCCCTACTTATTCCTCATGTTATGTAACGTTAAATAAATGAACCGAACATGTTTTACGAAATTCATGCATTCATGTATATGTCATTTATAGTACACTCCTTACTAAGCATTAGGCTTACTGTTTAAAATTGTATAATGTAGGTGACGAAGTGGAAGGTGAGGAACATCCTCTCGATGACAAAACATAGGTGGTCGACGGGTGGTGCTCGTGGCGACGGGATGTGTTTTGGCCAGGCTTACAGACCCGTGGGTGTGCTCCGAACAATGTTTTGGGTAAATAAGGTAGGTAAATGTGATAGATATGGAATTAGTTGTGGATAATGGCTATTTTTGGATTTTAGGTTGTATAGTGGATTAGCTTGGAGAAAATGTTTGATTTTGATGATTTTATTGATGCGTTTGCTTTTGGTAGCTTTTATGAGTTTCCGCTGCGTATGTTGATGTTGATTATATGATTTAGTTTTTGGTTGGATTTGATGTTTTGAGTGCGTTTAATCTCACGTAAATGTGATAGGTTAGGTGGAAATAGATATGGATGAATTTGAGGATTTTATATGGATGAATTTTAGGTGAAAAAGAGGAGAAATTGACATAGGAATGGAAAGAAGGAGAGAAAAAAGGGCTGGGTGTGCAGCTGGGTGCGCAGCTCTTGTGCATGTGACGACCCCAACCCCGTAGGGCCGCCACGGACTTGCCGTGACATAACAATTACCTAAGCCCTCGCATTTTTCACATAAACTTTTTCTTTTTCACTCGACACTTTAAAGAAAACGGACCTAGACAATTGACCCACCTCTAACAACCTTTAGGGACTAACTTTGTCTTAAACATTAAACATTTGAGCGTAAAACATTTTGACTTTTAAAACATTTAAAACAAGACTAAAACCATTAATAACTTAAAACAAATAACCATTAAAGTAAAATCAGTTAAAAACAAAACACTAATAAAACCTATAAGTTCAAGAAAACAAACTGCGTGGATCGCTCTAAAAATCGAGCGTATCCTTACCTGTTTTAAAATAACCAAACATTTAAAAATGCCCAAACAGTTCCAGTATATTCTCCAAAATAAAGACTTCACATTCTAAACAATCTACTACCACTGCGTATACATCAAAACTCGACTATTCATGCATTTTCTATCAAAGCATCTAATCCATATACTTAAACATTTTCATACATATACATCAACACTCGACTTATCATACAATTTTCTATCAAAACCTCTAATCCATGTACTTAAACATTTTCATAAACAAACCGACACGTAGACCTACTAACCAACAAGACTAACTCACATCCATTCGACATACATCATTCAAGCCAAGCCAAAACACACCCCGTCGCCATGAGCACCATCCGTCGACCACCTATTCTTTGTCATCGAGTTCGCACCTGTCACCTACATCATGCAACATAAACAGTAAGCCTAATGCTTAGTAAGGGGATGCACTATATGAATTTAAAACATTTTACTTAACATATGCAGTTTCTACAGTTTCATCGTACATATCATTTCGTTCGTTCATCATCATATTCGTTTCGTTTCGTTTCGTTTCATCATTCATATTCGTTTCGTTTCATCATTCATATTCGTTTCGTTTCGTTTCATCATTCATATTCGTTTCGTTTCATCATTCATATTCGTTTCGTTTCATCATTCATATTCGTTTCGTTTCGTTTCATCATTCATATTCGTTTCGTTTCGTTTCATCATTCATATTCGTTTCGTTTCATCATTCATATTCGTTTCGTTTCATCATTCATATTCGTTTCGTTTCATCATTCATATTCGTTTCGTTTCATCATTCATATTCGTTTCGTTTCATCATTCATATTCGTTTCGTTTCATCATTCATATTCGTTTCGTTTCATCATTCATATTCGTTTCGTTTCATCATTCATATTCGTTTCGTTTCATCATTCATATTCGTTTCGTTTCATCATTCATATTCGTTTCGTTTCATCATTCATATTCGTTTCGTTTCATCATTCATATTCGTTTCGTTTCATCATTCATATTCGTTTCGTTTTATTTCGTTTCGTTTCGTTTCATCATTCATATTCGTTTCGTTTCGTTTATCATTCATACATACATGTAATCCTCTACCAATGGAGGGCGGATTAGTTTCTCCATCTCTAGACGTTCCACATATAAATCTTTACCTGAAGGGTGAACCACTTCCTTCAGATATCATACATTTTCTGGACGTTCCATGATCTACATCTGAAGGGTGAACCACTTCCTTCAGACACTTTACATTTTCGTTTTACATCGTTGTCGTTTCTACGTTCAATTCTTGAAAACACATGCTAAAACATTTTCGTACTTTTCTAAAACATGATGCATGGGAAATCTATGTACGACATATCATCAAAACATATCCTCAAACAATTCACAACATACATAGACATATACTATTCTCAACAGACTTCTCAAACAACTAACATTCTAAGCTACCCGACTCATAAATCCCCACAATCAGAAAATCATCATCAGAGTAGTAAAACCTAACGTTGCCACGATGTAGGGCCTTAAGGGCCGGAAACCTAACATCCACTTACCTGGCGTCCGTAGTAAGCCGAGCACCGTCCAAAGGTCGTCTTCACCTAAAGCATTTCACAATTAAAAGACATTAAAATCAATTCTAATTAAACGAACCTCAAACTTAAACTAAGTTCCTGGCTAAAGCAATTTCTCCTAAAACTTTCACTTTCTCCAATTGGGCATTTCATCGAGCACGTGGTGCTCACAATTCACTTAACCTCCATTAATGGTTTTTCCGATAATTCCCAATATTCAAACTTTAACCTAAATCTACCAACAATCATCAATTCATTTAATCTATCTAATAAACGACAATTGTATTCATTAATAGGCATAAAAGCATAATATCATCAATTTCTAACTAAAACTTAATTAAACGGCCACTAATTTGGGTTCGGTAAAAACCGACCTAAAACTTCGAACGCGCGTAACTTTCGCGTCGGTTATCGGAATCGAACGATTCCAGCGGCCACGTGCTCCTCTAATAACCTATTTTAATCTTCCAAAAGGAATTTTAAAACAAATGACCGGAGCTAGGTCAATTTATCAAAAACCCGAACTGCCCCTTTTTACCCAAAATTTCACTTTTCCAATTTTTATCAAATTCCACCTATTTCATCACCAATCGACCATATACACCTTCAATTTGAATAATCTAACAAAATTCCCGAGCTACATTCATCAAAACCGAAATGCCCTAATCGGTTTTTCACTGTTTTTCGCCCAAATTGGGCATTCCACGGCCAATCAACAATAGCCGGCGCAAGGGTTGGCAAACCCACGCCGGAAGTGACCAAAAACGGCCGGCGATCGGAGCACAATCGAGCTCCCCACCACCGGCCACCAACAGAACGAAAACAGGGCACAGAGGAGGCATACCATTCGGTTCGTGCGCGAGGATGATCGGAAACCGCACACCCTGGAGTCGCCGCCGTTTTCTGGCCGGAAAGCATCGAGGTTGGGCGCCGGCGTTCGTCGATCGTCGCCGTTCTCCTTCGTCGCCTCTCTCTCGGCGTCGGGCTCGAGCTCGAGCTCGATGTATCAACAGAATGGTTTTCCATTCTGTTGATTTTCTTTAATTATTATTATTAATAATAATAATAATAATTAATAATAATAGTAAAACTAATAATAAAACTAACCATTAATTAACCCTCGTTTATCGTTTTTCCGACCATTTCGAATTTCATTAAATCTCATTATTAAATTGTAACCCACGGCTTACTTTCACTGGAAGTGCCCGAGTCTAAATTAATTAACCAATTAGGTTAACCAAACTTATTCACTTTTCTTTTAAATTACTTAAAACAATTATTCATTAAATAGTTACCTTATCATTTTATCTTTCTCTTGAAAATCTCGGGTGTTACAGTGCAGGCAGGGCGAGCAGGGTGTGCGACAGGCGTGCTACCCTGCTCAGCTGATCGATCGGCGCTCATGTGGCCGATCGATAGACGAAATGGATGGTTTTGGCAAAATTCCAGAGAGTTCACCGATTGATCGGCCAACAGTACGCATTCTGGTGAAAAAACAGAGCGATCACCGATCAATTGGCCATCGCAGGGCGCTAGGCGGGCAGCGCACGCGCCAACCAAGCATGGGTAGGCGAGCGGGATGCGCGCGCCGTGGCCGCGCAGTGCATGGGCACGCAGGGCGCGCCCTGTGGCCACACGGTGCGCTCGCGACTGGTGGGCACGGTGCACATGCGGGGCGCGTGCTGTGGCCACGCGGCGCGCGTGCAGTGAGCGTGCGGTACGTGCACGGCACGGGCGTGTAGGGCATGCGCCGTAGCTGCGCGGGATGTGCGCGCACACCCCATGCCTAGGCCCTCCATGTCTTTATGGGTCCCAATTGTAATGTGATGTTTTCTGACCTTAAACGAGTCGTTTTAAATACGTTTTAAGTTAAACCCTAAATGTCGATAGAGGAGGATCGATTGTCTAAGTCCGTTTTCTTTTAAGGTGATTAAGTAAAAATGAAAAATTTTATGTGAACGGGCTAGGGTTAAGTGAAATGTAAGTCACTGCAAGTCCATGATGGCCCTGACGGAGTGGGGTCGTCACAACTGTGGTATCAGAGCACTGAGTTTTAAAAGCGATTCTGTAGACTGCCTGCCAAACACGAATCGCCGCACGAGGACTCTCTATCGATTGTAAGTGTTTAAGTTTATGTATGATTTTTAGATGTTTATATTGTGTTATGTTTGACATTGTGTCTAGGAATAAGAAAATGCCGAGAGCACCTAGACAAATTGAGGAGACTTCAAATAGCTAACTTATGGACATAGTGCGCCAACAATCAGAGCAAATGGGGATTTTACTCAATGGAGATGGAAATGGTAATGGGCATGGTAATAATTCACAGGACCTAAGCGGGGAGAGATTTAGGCGGCTTAGGCCCCCAACCTTTGAAGGACAATCTACGGATCCCACTTGCACTGAAAAGTGAATATGTAGGATAGAGAGTATGTTCACTTATGCCAAGGTGGAAGAAGCCGACAAAGTGTCGTGTGCGGTGTTCAATTTGGAGAAGGATGCTGTTTTCAGGTGGGATATCGTTATGGCCACTACAAATGTGGAGTCTATGACATGGGAAAGATTCAAAACAACATTTTACAACAAATACTTCAACCGCACCCTTCGAGCCAACAAAAGGGCGGAGTTCTCATAACTACGCTAAACAGGGTCAGTTGCTGAGTACGTACGCAAGTTTGAGTCGCTTTCCTGATATGCAGGTTTGTTGGTCAGCGAAGAAGAAGACAAAGTGTATCAGTTTGTTCAAGGCTTGAAATTAGAGATTCTGAAAGGAGTGAAGATGTCGGGTGTGGAAGATATGCCGTACCATAGGGTCGTGGCCAAGGCCCTAGAGTTGGACGACATAGAAATGAAGCTTCAACATCAGAGAGAAAAGCCAAGGAAGTTTTTCAGAGAAGTTCAGCCACAGCAGAACCGAGGTTGGCAACCATAGCAACAACGTGGTACCAAAAGGCCGTATGAGGCACCTAAGGGTCAAGAGAATGGTAAGCGACCACAGAGGGCTACACAGGCTCCGTTATGACCTACTTGTTAGAAGAATCACTTCAGGGAGTGCAAGTTGCATTCCGACCGATGTTTTTGGTGCGACAGGATGGGGCACAAGGCCATATATTGTTCTGAGGCAAACAAGAGGCCTCCAGGTGGTCCTTTGTGGATCTTTGCATTGATCAAAGATGAGGAAGCGGTTCAGCCATCAGTCGTTTCAAGTATTATCTTAGTTTGTAATATAGCAGCTTGCGTATTTATTGATACGGGGACAACCCATTCCTTTATAGTGCAAGAGTATATAGTTAAGTGGAATTTAGAATTTGTTCCAACTGACCGTGATTATCGCGTCATGTTGCCCTTCGGGGAGTTTTTACACTCAGACCAGGCAATACAGGGGGAGATAATATCTGTTAGTGGTCGGAGGTTATATGCGAACTTGATTATCATAGGCATGAAGGGGTATGACGTGATCTTAGGCATGGATTGGTTGTTTAGGCACTATGCCACAATCAATTGCAGGTCGGGAGCAGTAGACTTTTGACCCCGAGTGGTGAGGGTTACTCGTTTCAAGCGACCCTCTGTTGGAGTCAGATGCCTATGGTATCGTCTATGAGTTCTCAGCACTCCATAAAGCCTGGATGTTTGGGTTTTATAGCCAGTGTCGTTGATGTGAGGATGCAAAATGAGAAGAGGTTAACTGATATTCCAGTAGTTGTGGAGTTTCCAGAAGTCTTCTTAGATGAATTACCAGGTTTGCCTTCTGACCAAGAAATAGATTTTACCATAGAGATCATTCCTGGTTCGACGCCAGTGTCTAAGAACCCTTATAGGATGGCGCCGGTTGAACTAATAGAATTGCAAGTACAGTTGAAGGAACTAACGGACAAGGGCTTTATATACCCAAGCGTTTCTCCTTGGGGTGCTCTAGTGTTGTTTGTGAAAAAGAAGGATGGCTCCTTAAGGATGTGCGTGGATTACCGAGAATTGAATAAGCTGACTATAAAGAATAAATATCTATTGCTGAGGATTGACGATCTGTTTGATCAGTTACAAGGAGCCATTGTATTTTCAAAGATCGATCTACGTTCCGGGTATTACCAGTTGAAAGTCAAAGCCGAAGATATATCAAAGACTGCCTCCAGAACACGTTATGGGCATTACGAGTTTATGGTTATATCCTTCGAATTGACGAATGCCCCGACAACATTTATGGACCTCATGAACAGAGTATTTCGGGAGTTCTTGAATAAGTTTGTGATAGTGTTCATAGACGACATTTTGGTGTATTCCTGAAATGACGAAGAGCATACAGAGTACTTGAAGGCCGTTTTGACTACTTTGAAGCGACACCAACTGTACACTAAGTTTTTCAAGTGTGAGTTTTGGCTGAATCAGATGAATTTCTTAGGCCACATCATTTTGAGAGAAGTGTTTCGGTAGATCCGGCTAAGATTCAAGCTGTAAGGGGGTGGCCTCAGCTGAAGAATGCAAGTGAAGTACGAAACTTTGTAGGCCTGGCTGGATATTATCAGAAGTTTATCGAAGGATTTTCTATTATAGCCAAGCCTCTGACGAGTTTAACGAAGAAAGAGGTGAAGTATGAATGGTTTAAAGCCCGTGAAGTGAGTTTTCAGACTTTGAAGCAGAAGTTGACCACGACGCCATTATTGATATTACCTGTGGAGAATGGGACATTCAGTATTTACTGCGACATGTCTAAAGTTGGATTGGGATGCGTATTGATGCAAAATAGGAAGGTCATTGCCTACGCCTCTAGGCAATTGAAAAGTTATGAACAAAATTACCCGTGCACGATTTGGAATTGGTAGCGGTGATGTTTTCGTTGAAGATATGGAGACACTATCTATATGGACAGAAGTGCAAAGTGTTTTTAGACCACAAGAGCTTGAAGTACCTCTTTACGTAAAAAGATTTGAACATGAGGCAAATGAGGTGGTTGGAGTTTGTGAAAGACTACGACTTCGAGATCAAGTACCACCCAAGAAAAGCAAACACGGTGGCAGATGTTTTGAGGAGGATGCCCAAGATTGAGCAGCCCACCGTTTTCTGCACGTCAGCTTCTTTGAGAAAGGAGATCAAGAGGTTTGAGTTGGATGTAGTTACAGAGCTTTCGGCTATGATTTCAGACTTAACGATTTGGCCGACTTTTTTAGATAGGATTAAGGAAGCTCAACAAGTGGACTCGAAAGAAAAGGAGGATATTTTGGCTAGGTTGACAGATGCATCTTCCGAATACAGTTACTCAGAGGACGACATTCTAAAATTTAGAAGCCGATGGTACGTTCCAAAAGATGAGGAGTTAAGGAAGTTAATCATGGCAGAAGCATATTCATCGTCGTTCTCAGTGAATCCAGGTAACACCAAGATGTACTGAGATCTGAAAGTACATTATTGGTGGCCAAACATGAAGAGTGAAGTGGCTAGTTATGTACAGTCCTA
This sequence comes from Begonia masoniana, assembly GCA_022432975.1. Classification (NCBI taxonomy): domain Eukaryota; kingdom Viridiplantae; phylum Streptophyta; class Magnoliopsida; order Cucurbitales; family Begoniaceae; genus Begonia; species Begonia masoniana. The sequence continues at coordinate 19,353,364 of CM039514.1, forward strand.
CCTAGTTTGCCAGCAGGTAAAGGCAGAGCACCAGAGGCCAGGTGGAATGTTACAACCACTACCGATTCACGAGTGAAAGTGGGATCATATCTCAATGGACTTCGTGGTTGGTCTGTCGAGGACAACCAAGGCACATGAAAATATATGGGTCGTAGTGAATAGATTGACGAAGATAGCCCATTTCTTACTGGTAAATATGACCTACACAATGGATCAATTTGCGCAGTTGTACGTCAAAGCGATTATCAAGTTACATGGGATTCTAGTATCAATTGTTTTGGACAGGCATCCCAGGTTTACTTTGAGGTTTTGGAGAAGTTTACAAGGCACTATGGGTACGAAGTTGACATTTAACACTGCATTTCATCCTCAGACAGACAGACAATCTGAAAGGACGATTCAGATACTTGAGGATATGTTGAGAGCATGCGTGCTAGAGTTCCAAGCGTCGTGGAGCCTGTATTTACCGTTGGTAGAATTTGCATATAATAATAGCTACCAGTCTACAATTGGTATGACTCCGTACGAAGCGTTGTATGGTAGAAAGTGCAGGTCGCCACTGTATTGGGATGAAGTGGGCGAAACTAAATTGATTGGTCCAAAAATTTTACAACTATCTGATAAGCTCGCTGTAATTAGACAGAAGATGGAGACTGCACATAGTCGACAAAAGAGTTATGCAGATCGAAGGAGGAGAGATTTGGAGTTTATGGTAGGAGATGAGGTGTTTTTGAAAATTTTTCCATTTAAGGGCGTTGTTCGATTTGGCAAGAGAGGAAATCTGAATCCACGATTCGTCGAACCATTTCCCATAACCGAGAGAATAGGAGCAACGACATACAAGCTACAATTGCCGTCATCTATGAAGGGAGTACATAACGTCTTCTACGTGTCAATGTTGAGGAAGTGCGTATGAGATCCAACGCACGTAGTAGAACCAGTTAATCTAGAGATACAACCGACTATGACTTATGAAGAGAAGCCGGTGCAGATTTTGGAGTCTGCAGTGAAGGTCCTACGTAACAAGACAATCCCACTGGTAAAAGTTTTATGGAGAAACCACAATGTAGAGGAGCAACGTGGGAACGCAAACAGGACATGATGGACAGATATCCCGAATTGTTTAGGTACGCAATTTTGAGGACAAAATTTAAATTAAGGAGGGCAGTATGTAACACCCGGATTTTTTTTGGATTTTTGAGTTTTCTGCTTTATAGTGTTTTAATTCGTAAAAATAGTAAATTAAACCGGTTTTACGAACGGGAAGTTTTGTTAGAACCCTAGGAATAAATGAAATATTTGGAGGAATAAGAAAATTTCGGAGAATCCAAATCGATGGGTTAAATAACGATATAGCTAAAGAATTGAGGAAATGGTAAAATAGTAATTAGCTAAGTTAAATTTTTATAAACCCCCCCTTCACATAAAACACACTCTTCAAATTTCCTCTCTTCCACTCCTTTAGGCGATTTCACGTTCCCTCTCTATGGCCGATCGACGTTCCCTTTTTCTGGTAATTTCTCTCTCGTTTTGCTTCCCCAATCAATCCTCTAGGTAAGGCTCTAGTATTCTACGAGTGAGTTTGCCGTTTTAGGGTTGAATTTCGGTTAGGGTTTATTGATTTGAGGTTGAGATTTCTGGTTTTCATTATAAATCGATAGTTTTATCGTAGTAGTGGTTAATAAAGGTGTATTTATGATTGTTGGTGATAGTTAAGTTGAGAAATTTATTATTGGATTGAATTTGGTGGTTGGGAGGTATAATTTCCATTAATGCTAGGTTATAGATTTAGTGAGCGCGAATTACTCTATAAAATGTCTGAGTGAAGTAATTAGTGATTTTTAGGAAATTTACCTTAGCTAGGAATTTCGTTTGGCTTTAGAAAAGGTTTGTGTAGAAAAGATTCTAATAACGAATGGTGAATTGTCTTAGGTGAACGAAGTTTAAACGAGGTGCTCGGCATTGCTAAGGACGCTAGGTAAGTATGTGTTAGGCTTTCGGCCCTTAAGACCTACATCGTATCGATGTTAGGATTTATGAGTTTTGATGATGTTTTCATGATCGTGGGATTTTAACGAGTCGAGTAACCTAGGACGTTAGCTATTAGCTATTAGCGGTGTATTAGGTTTGTTTATGAGTTAAGTAATTCTGTGCACGTTTGTAAACTATCTTTGATGTTATATTATGCGTAGTTCCCTCATGCATCATGTTTTACCTTCATAGGCATATGAAATATTTTTACATGCAGGATTTTAAGTAAAGAAGTAACGAACAAGTAAAGAAATGTAAAGGTTAAGTGAGGGTAGTGAGTGAGTAGGGCACATGGTACGTTATATGACAATTCATGGCAAGACCAAACACCCAACTTATGGCACGCATGGGGCAAGGCAGGTTGTCTTCGGGGTAGACGGGGTGGTGCATGTGCCTACCACTACGTAATTCCCTACTTATTCCTCATGTTATGTAACGTTAAAGAAATAAACCGAACATGTTTTACGAAATTCATGCATTCATGTATATGTCATTTATAGTGCACTCCTTACTAAGCATTATACTTACTGTTTAAAATCATATGATGTCGATGACGAAGTGAAAGGTGAGGAATCTCCTCTCGATGACAAAGCATAGGTGGTCGACGAGTGGTGCTCGTGGCGACGGGAAGTGTTTTGGCTAGGCTTACTGACCCGTGGGTGTGCTCCGAACAATGTTTTGGGTAAATGTGATAGATTTGGAATTGGTTGTGGATAATGACTATTTTTGGATTTTAGTTTGTATATTGGATTAGCTTGGAGATAATGTTTGATTTTGATGATTTTATAGATGGGTTTGCTTTTGGTAGTTTTTATGAGTTTCCGCTGCGTATGTTGATGTTGATTATATGATTTAGTTTTAGGTTGGATTTGATATTTTGAGTGCATTTAATCGAACGTAAATGTGATAGGTTAGGTAGAAATAGATATGGATAAATTTGAGGATTTATATGGATGAATTTCAGGTGAAAAAAGGGTGAAATTGGCAAAGGAATGGAAAGAAGGAAAGAAAAATGGGCTGGGCGCGCAGCTGGCGCGCAGGCAAGGTGAGCAGGGCGTGCGACAGACGTGCTGCCCTGCTCAGCCGATCAATCGGAGCCCATGTGGCCGATCGATTGGCGCCCATGGCCGATCGATCGGCCAACAGTGCACATTCTTGTGAAAAACCAGAGCGATCGCCGATCGATCGGCCATCGCAGGGCGCTAGGTGCGCAGCTCGCGGGTAGGCGTGCGGGATGTGCTGTAGAAGTGGGTAGGCGCCGGGAGAGCTGCAAGCACGCAGCGAGGCGCGCGTTGTGCGTTCTGTAGCCGAGTGGTAGGCGCTCGGTGCTCGGGTGGCGCGCTCGGTGCTTGCGAGGCGCGAGGTTGGCGCGCAACATAGGAGTGCAGTGCGCGCGCGATGAGCGTGCGGTATGCGTGCGGCACGGGTGTGCAAGGTGCGTGCCGTGGCCGCGTGGTGCACGCGCGACAGGTGGGCGTGCGGTGAGCGTTTGGTACGCGCGCAGCACGGGCGTGCAGGGCAGGTGCTGTGGCCCCGCGGTGTGCGCGCGGCACGGGTGCGCATGGTGTGCACCGTGGCGGCGCGGCGGGCACGCAGTGAGAGCGCCGAAGGTTGGGTGCTCCTAATGCCCAGGCCCTCCATGTCTTTATGGGTCCCGATTGTAATGTGATGTTTTCCGACTTTAACGAGTCGTTTTAAATATTTTTTAAGTTAGACCCTAAATGTCGATAGAGGATGATCGATTGTCTAAGTCCATTTTCTTTTAAGGTGATTAAGTAAAAATGAAAAATTTTATGTGAATGGGCTAGGGTTAAGTGAAATGTAAGTCGCGGCAATTCCGTGACGGCGCTGACGGGGTTGGGGTCGTCACAAAGATTCAGCCAATGAAAATGGGAGCAAGGATAATGTGGAAGGGGGAATTTATCTTCCCTTTGACAAATCATGTAACTCACCCGATTAGAGAGTGATTTGTGCTCTCGGTTTTCTTTATGCATTTTTTTGCTATATTTTCCTTTTACTTTGTAGTTGCACATTTGCATTAGGGTTATTATCCACTTAGGTAGGTTAGAAGGACCAAAAGGTGGCTGGTCACAGAGCACCTTACCCGATTTGGTGCAACCAAGGTACCTGAGGACACCCTTTGTTGGTCCTCCTTTCCTCTTTAGTTTTTTGTCCATTTTTCTTGTCTTTTGTGGAGCCTTAGCTTCTGCTGAGGGTTAAGTAACTCTTGTATGCTGCTGTTGAATGGAGAACATGTTTTGGAATGAAAAATAAAACCATCGTTTCATCCATTTCTCAATCTCTCTAGCTGGCAATGTGCATCCAAGGAGTTTGATTTCTATCCACTAAACCGTGATAATTGATGGTGTTGTTTTGTTGTTCCCTTCTATTCCTCCCCACTCAAGGGCTTGGAAACCACATAGCAAGGTAGCAGATCATCATCACATGCGCACTGGAGCATATTCTTCTTGAGGAGTATCAAGTCCAAAAAGGTGTTCAAACAACACCTCTACGACCAGCAAGCCTCCATTCGACTACAACTTTTGATTCCAACCGAATTTGTCCAAGATATTTTAAGGGTACCTCATCCACATATTAAGTAAGGATGCTTTAAAGTTTCATGTTATTTGGATAAGTATTGAAGAAGATATGCTTTCTAAAAGTTTAGCATTTTTCAGATAAAAATAGTTTTCTGATCCAGCAAATTTTATGACTTGTAACATCTATATCTCATTCTCCAAAATGAATTTTACACTGAAATTTTAAGATCATTTCATAATTATTCTTATCAAGAAGTTCTTAAATTTTTAGATTATTTGATAGAAGATTGAAATAGATATACTAGTTGGAGTCTGCTCGGCCAACCTTGAGTTAGCCGAGTAGCAGATTTTTGTGTGCAAATTGTCTTGTATTTGTGCAGCCTTTGAACAGGTAATTTGAAGCCTATCAGCTCACGATGAGAGTAATGACCAGCAAATTACATTCAATGTATTAAATGCGATAAAATGTCCATATGATGAAGAAGACTGCTTTTCAATAACATAAGGGGTAGCAAAGACATAAAACTCTGAATCAGAAAAAGACAAGGAAGAATTCAAGTAGATTTATCGAAGCTACAACTAATAGTTCGAAGCATTGGAAAGAACAGAAAAGCAAGTTAAAATTTTAAAACCATCCATTGAGGAAGCACTAATATTAGAGTTAAAATAGCCGCCATCACATGTTAAATATGCATATCTTGGGCACAAGGAGACTTTACTTGTTATCATTTCAGCTGGTCTATCTTCAATGCAAGAAGAATAGTTATTGCAAGTACTAAAGAATTTTAAGGCAGTTATAGCATGGACAGTTAGAGATATTAAGGGAACTAGCCCTAGTATTTGGATGTTAAATTTTACTATAAGAAAGCCATCGCACATCCATCGAACAACAAAGGAGACTAAATCCTAGTAATGAAGAAAATTGTTAAAAAAGAAATTCTCAAATAGTTGGTCGGATGCTGAAATTATTTACCCAATCTCAGATAGCTCATAGATAGCCCAGTACAATGTGTTCCAAAGAAAGGTAGAATAATAGTTATCTTCAATGAAAATAATGAATTGATCCCAACAAGAACTGTGACAAGATGAAGAATTTACATGGACTCTAGGAAGCTCAACAAGGCTATTTGAAAAGACCACTTCTCATTGCCTTTCATCAATCAAATGCTAGATAGACTTGCTGGAAAACAATTATACTATTTTCTCGATGGATATTTAGGTTACAATCAGATCACCATTGCTTCAGAAGATCAAGAAAAAACCACCTTTACATGCCCATATGAGACATTTGCATTTCAAAGAATGTCGTTTGGATCGTGCAATGCTCCAGTCACCTTTCAATGTTGCATGATGACTATTTTTTTCTGATATGGTTGAGGATTGTTTATAGCTTTTTATGGATGACTTCTCTATCATTGGAGATTTTTTTGGAGCATGTTTGATGAATTTTGAGAAAGTTTTAAAGAGATTCAAGAAGACTAATAAGGTGTTAAACTGGGAAAAATGTCATTTTATGGTTTTTGAGAGAATTGTATTAGAACACCAAATTTCTGAAAATGGGTTTGGAAGTTGACAAAACAAAGATAGAGGTTATTGAAAAATTACCTCCACCAAAGGCAGTGAAAGAGATTCGAAGTTTCTTGGGGCACATAGTGTAATGGTTTGAACTTTCAATATTCTATTGTCAATAATGTATTATGGATATTTATTATGGATGATATATGAATATAAGTTATGGAAGTTGTATTGAAGAAATGGTACAAAGTCCTTGTGAATGCTAAGAATAAAATTGTTTTGTAGGAACAAACTTGATAGTAAGTGTAATAACTTTTGTTGTGATAATTGGATTTCTATAAAATTTGACGGTCTTAAACTAGACATTAGAGGAAAATAATGACTTTGGAATGAAAAAAGTTGAATGTATGTTGCAAAAGTTATTTACTTTTTAATCTGACGAATGCAGTTTACGTTTTAAACTGAACTGTTTGCTAAATGACTTTAAACTACATCTTAGAGTGAGAATTTAGAGAAAGTTAAAGAAGGTAAAATGTTTTCAACACTTTGTAGTACGTATCTATGCAATAGGTTTGGACAACCAATAGAGATAGAACACATGACAATCAACATATATTGGGTAAGCTGTTTGCTTAAGTAATTAATTAAGTTAATTAAGTATGATTAAGGCTAATCAATCATGATTAATTATGCTAATCATATTGATTAACTTAAGACTAAATTTCAGCTAGTATACTTAAAAATAAGTAATGATTAGGGGTGTGCAAACCGAACCGGAACCGAAGAACCGAACCGGAACCGGTGAGTTCGGTTCGGTTTTCACCGGTTTTTAGCACCCCAAAACCGAAGTCCGGTTTGGTATTCTCAAAACCGGCCACTTCGGTTCGGTTTTCGGTTTGGCTTGGTGAAACCGAGCAAAACCGAAACCGAACCGCTGTTGATAAAAATGAGGATGAAAAATGCGATTGTGTATTTCTGCGAAGGCCGAAGAGTGAAGAGCGAAACCTAAATCGCCCGATTCTTCGACTGCGAGTCTGCTGCGACGACTGGAGACCCGGCAGACAAGGACGACCAGGCGAGGCGACGGCGAGGCGACGACTCTTCTCTCAGACCCTGCTATCGAGTATCGACGACGACAGAGAGCACCGACGACACACGAATACACGATCAGGCAACTACAGAGAGCAATTTTGCTCTCTGTCGTTTGTTCACAGAGAGCAATTTTGCTCTCTGTCGTTTGTTCACAGAGAGCAATTTTGCTCTCTGTCGTTTGTTCACAGAGAGCAAAATTGCTCTCTGTCGTTTGTTCACAGAGAGCAAAATTGCTCTCTGTCGTTTGTTCACAGAGAGCAAAATTGCTCTCTGTCGTTTGTTCACAGAGAGCAAAATTGCTCTCTGTCGTTTGTTCACAGAGAGCAATTTTGCTCTCTGTAATAAAAGTAAACGACAGAGAGCAAAATTGCTCTCTGTCGTTTGTTCACAGAGAGCAATTTTGCTCTCTGTAATAAAAGTAAACGACAGAGAGCAAAATTGCTCTCTGTCGTTTGTTCACAGAGAGCAATTTTGCTCTCTGTCGTTTGTTCACAGAGAGCAATTTTGCTCTCTGTCGTTTGTTCACAGAGAGCAAAATTGCTCTCTGTCGTTTGTTCACAGAGAGCAATTTTGCTCTCTGTCGTTTGTTCACAGAGAGCAAAATTGCTCTCTGTCGTTTGTTCACAGAGAGCAATTTTGCTCTCTGTCGTTTGTTCACAGAGAGCAATTTTGCTCTCTGTAATAAAAGTAAACGACAGAGAGCAAAATTGCTCTCTGTCGTTTGTTCACAGAGAGCAAAATTGCTCTCTGTCGTTTGTTCACAGAGAGCAAAATTGCTCTCTGTCGTTTGTTCACAGAGAGCAAAATTGCTCTCTGTCGTTTGTTCACAGAGAGCAATTTTGCTCTCTGTCGTTTGTTCACAGAGAGCAATTTTGCTCTCTGTCGTTTGTTCACAGAGAGCAATTTTGCTCTCTGTCGTTTGTTCACAGAGAGCAAAATTGCTCTCTGTCGTTTGTTCACAGAGAGCAAAATTGCTCTCTGTCGTTTGTTCACAGAGAGCAATTTTGCTCTCTGTCGTTTGTTCACAGAGAGCAAAATTGCTCTCTGTCGTTTGTTCACAGAGAGCAAAATTGCTCTCTGTCGTTTGTTCACAGAGAGCAAAATTGCTCTCTGTCGTTTGTTCACAGAGAGCAATTTTGCTCTCTGTCGTTTGTTCACAGAGAGCAAAATTGCTCTCTGTCGTTTGTTCACAGAGAGCAAAATTGCTCTCTGTCGTTTGTTCACAGAGAGCAAAATTGCTCTCTGTCGTTTGTTCACAGAGAGCAAAATTGCTCTCTGTCGTTTGTTCACAGAGAGCAAAATTGCTCTCTGTCGTTTGTTCACAGAGAGCAAAATTGCTCTCTGTCGTTTGTTCACAGAGAGCAAAATTGCTCTCTGTCGTTTGTTCACAGAGAGCAATTTTGCTCTCTGTCGTTTGTTCACAGAGAGCAATTTTGCTCTCTGTCGTTTGTTCACAGAGAGCAAAATTGCTCTCTGTCGTTTGTTCACAGAGAGCAAAATTGCTCTCTGTCGTTTGTTCACAGAGAGCAAAATTGCTCTCTGTCGTTTGTTCACAGAGAGCAAAATTGCTCTCTGTCGTTTGTTCAAGCAATTGCTCTCCTCCTTTAGCATGTTTATACTTTATATGTGTTTTGCAATTTGCACTGTATAATTACATAATGACGTTTCTGTTTTGGGAGACTCTTCGGGCGTGACCGAGAGCAATTTATGTGTTTTTCTTTGTTTTGTTATGTGCTGTTTATATAACCGAAAGCATTAGAGCAACATGTGTAGTGTAGTGTCTATGATTTATGGTTTTATACTGTGAGAAGTTAATGTTTATGTTTTGGGAGACCTCTTCGGGCTGTGACCGAGAGCAATGTATGTGTTTTATAATTTTATTTGTTTGTTCTGTGATATTTTATCATAACTGAGAGCATTAATCTAATGTTTACCAAACAAGTAAACAAGTCGTTGATTTTGATTGATTAAATTTTTTTTAGGATGGAAAGCATTAATGATAGTGTAGAGGGTCCTGCACGTAGTCAAACGAAAAGGAAAAAATCAGAAGTTTGGGATCATTTTACGAAGATTGACAGTTGTAATAGTAGCAATCCTAGAGCAAAATGTAATCATTGCTCACAGTCATATGCATGTCATGCATCGAAGAATGGGACAACAAACTTGAAAAAACACATTCTTAATTGCAGCAAATTATTGGCAAGTGTTGATAGGAAACAAAAGACATTAAGCTTTCAGAGTATGGAAGGGGGATCGAGTCTAACTTGTTTTAGTCTTGAAACTTGTCGAGAATTGCTTGCAAAGATGATTATTGTTGATGAATTGCCTTTGAAATTCGTTGAAGGAGAGGGTTTTAGAACATATTCGCAATATGTTCAACCTAAGTTTTCCATACCTTCTAGAACTACCATTGGACGAGATATTATGAGTATTTATGAGAAAGAAAAATTGAAACTGAAAGATTATTTTAGAAATACTTCTCAACGAGTATGTTTGACTACAGATACATGGACATCTGTGCAAAATTTGAATTACATGGTATTAACTGCTCATTACATTGACAGTGATTGGATATTGGGTAAGAGAATTATCAATTTTTGCTTGATTTCAAATCATAAAGGCGAAACGATTGGTAAAGAAATAGAAAGATGTTTGTTGGAATGGGGAATTGAAAATGTTCTGACAATTACAGTTGACAATGCTTCATCGAATGATGTTGCAATTTCGTATTTGGTCAAAAGTATTAGAAATTGGAATGGGTTAGTGTTGAATGGAGAACACATGCATGTGAGATGTTTTGCACATATTTTGAATTTGATTGTGTGTGATGGTTTAAAAGATCATCAAGAGTCTATTGCAAGAGTTCGTAGAATGGTGAAATATGTTCGATCTTCTCCTGCAAGACTACAACAATTTAGAAATTGTGTTGATAATGTAAAGATCACTTGCAAAAGTAATGTTTGTCTTGACGTACCTACTAGATGGAATTCTACATATTTAATGTTAGAAAGCGCCGAAAAGTATGAAAGGGCTTTTGCAAAGTTAGTTGAAAGTGATAGTCATCATTTTTTTGATTTGAGCGGGGAAAGTGAAAGACCACCCACAATAGAAGACTGGGCTAATGTTAGAGAGCTTGTCAAGTTTTTGAAGATATTTTATGATACAACTGTTTCAGTTTCGGCTTCCTCACATGTCACCTCCAATATTTATATTAGTGAAGTTTGTAATTTGAAAATGATTATCCATGAGCACTCTCAGTGTGATAATCCATTGTTGAAAAGAATGGCGATTGACATGCAAAGAAAGTTTGACAAATATTGGGGGAGTTGTGATAAATTCAATATGTTGATGTGTGTAGCAATTGTACTAGACCCTAGATATAAAATGAAGTTTTTGAAACATTGTCTCACCATGTTGTTTGATAGTGACAAGGCAAATGATTTAGTGAGACAAGTAGAAATGGTGATGGAAAGATTATATCTCCATTATAAATCTGATTTTGATACTTCAGAAGACAATTCTAGTATGATGGTTGGAACGACTTCTACCGTAACGAGACAAAATAGTACTTCAACCCGGAATAAGGTGCATGAGATGTTTTTTAATGATCAAGATGAGGATGGAGATTCAATTAATCAGACTGAAGTTCATCAATATTTATCTGAACGATTAACAAAGTTTTCAGATAAAATTGATATTCTAGCATGGTGGAAAGTGAATTCTTTGAAATTTCCGCTATTGAGTAAAATAGCAAGGGATGTATTAGTTATTCCCATTTCAACAGTTGCTTCAGAATCAGCCTTTAGTAACGGAGGACGTGTGCTCGATTCATTTCGTAGTTCTTTGTCCCCAAAGACTGTCGAGGCGCTTATTTGCACTCAAAGTTGGATTCGGACGGCAAAACATCAATCTACCAACTTTAATTCTTCAGTGGCAAATATTGATGAAATTGAACAAGGTATGTACTGTTTTATTTTATATCTTTGTTTTCTTTTCGTTTCATACTTCTAAATTTTATTTCATTTTATGTAATTGATTTATCAATTATATTTTGTAGATTTCACATCAACTAATGGAGAAGAAGATATTCTTTCAATATTGGTGGAATAGTTGAAAGCTTGGAGCGAATATTCTATTTGATTTTGAAGTAAATTTGTTGGCTACTAATCAACAGTGACCAGTTATTGTGCTGATAGATTTAGAATTTCAGAATATGCCTCATTTTTACTTTTGTGAATGAAAAAGACTACTTTTTATACGAATATGCAGATGGATTCTCTGTAAACAGTTAAAGTTTAATTACATTTTTCTGTTAAAAATCAGAAGGCTGCTGTTCCTAACATTTCACATAATTCACTTGATATCAGAAGAAGTGAAGGCCAGACATCCGATGATCACATATGCTGATCTGTACCAGGTGCAATTTTTATCATGCTGCACATCTTTGTTTGCATTTTCCAATATACGAGAGAAAATTTTATCGGAAATTGTATTTGACACTATTAGTTTATATGGAAAATTATTTTTTTATTTTTTGAAAAATATGTTGTAAAACCGAAACCGAACCGAAACCGAACCGAAAGTTTAGGTTCGGTTTAGGTTCGGTTTTGGTATGCTCCAAAACCGGTTTCGGTTCGGTAAGTCCAAAACCGAAACCGATCGGTTCGGTTTCGGTTCCTCCCAAAACCGAACCGAAACCGGTTTTGCACACCCCTAGTAATGATGGTATTTTTGAGAATATCCATAGAAAGAAGCGCAATTTTGTACAAATGCATGAAGATGTTGGATTAAAAATGGAAATTTATCCAAAAACCATATAGAAATGAGGGACATAGGAAGAAGAGTCAGCCATTTTTGTGCCAAACATTCAGATTGAGAAGAAAGAAAAAGCTAAGAGAAAAAGGAGAAAGAAGAGAGAAAAAAAAGGAGACAAAGTGAGATTTTAGACTGGTTCCTCAAAAGAAAGTTACTCAGCTTGGGGAGACGATTCTATAGGACTAAAAATCAGTCATTAGGTGGAAATTTCATGGGAGAGGAGGAACCTTCAATAAGTAAGTAAATCCAACATTTAGAATATAATTAATTTAACCTTTTTTGCATTGTTTAGATAGAGATAGATTTAAATTATGTCATTGGTTCTGGTTAGGCTTAGAATTTTGATTGTGGATTGAAGTGATTAAATGGATGTTGTTTTGATATGAAATTAATGATGTTTTATGAAAATTTATGTTTTCCAATTATATTGTGATGTTAAAAAGGATTGTTATGAAAATATTATTTTAAATCAATATGTTATGCTGATTTTCAAAATGATTTGCATGGTTTTAAATGTGCATGACATTGACTTTATAAAATGTGTTAAAGCATACATTTGAGGAAAAATGAAAGTTGATAATCTTGGTAACACATGAACCTAATGGTTGGACTTGCCTTTTTGTGTGCGATGTGTATGACTATGAAAATGAGATGGAGATCAACTTAATGTTCTCATTGGGTTGAAAATTCTTAAAACTCGAGAGGAAGCAATGCATAGGGTCCTATAGCCCTACCGGAGAAAGTCCGAGAACATGTATGATTGTGTGATAGTTATACATGTTGGGATTAAAATGTATTACAATTTTGACATAAACATTTAATTGTTAAAAGATGCATTGGAGTTTTCTTGAAAAGATGGTTTTGTTCATGTAAAGTTCATTCTATTTGCATGAAATTTATTTGATGAAAATGATTTCAAAAAATTGATTTTGAGCATGCATACTTTTATAGCATTTGCCTGCATTTCAAAAGCAATGATTTATATGATTTTTAAAGAATCATTGTAGTGGAAGATGGTGATTGATCCTACATGGTGTTACTAGAGTTTAGATTAGTTATTCTATGTGTTAGATTTATTTACTGGGCTAAAAACTCAACATGTGGATAATTTATATTTTTCAGATATCGATAACGTTCACCGGGAGGGAAAACATAAGACAATATAAAGTTTGCGAAGAGGCATAGGTGAACCATTAAGGTAGATGATTTTTTTGTTTGGGTGAGATGTTTGGATTTCCTTTGTATAAATCTTTTTGAAAGGTCACATGTAGGGATCTACTTTTGTAGTAGCTTCCGTGTTAGTACTCTGATTTTCATGTAAATTTTTAATGTCTATACACGTTTTATATGTTTTATATTTTAAATGTTTTTATTAAAGAATAGTAAAAAAATGATTTTTAAAGGGAGCATTCTAATTTAGGATACCAAGTTGAAGGAATATGTTCTATTAATTCATAATCTATGCATGTGAGAGGGGAGTGCCAACGAGAGCATTCATTCGACGTTCGATTCCTTCTCACTTTGGGAATCCTCTAGCCGTCAGGGTCCGGTTGATGGAATGGGGTCCTACAGGCTTTTACCATTGTTTCATCAAAGATTTTTCAAAGATTACAAAGCCCTAGTGCAAGCTATTAGAGCATAATACAATCTTCAATTTTGATGAAGACTGTCTTATAGCCTTCACCGTGTTGAAATAGAAATTAATTTATGCTCTTATAATATCAGCACCTGATTGATCTCTTCCTCTCAGCCTTATGTGTGACGCTAGCAATTTTGTTGTAAGAGTAGTGTTGGGTCAGAAGAAAGATAAAATATTTTATTTTATCTACTATGCCAACAAGACTCTTAATGAAGCTCAACAAAATTACTTAACATTGTCTTTGCTTTTGACAAATTCAGATCTTACTTGATAGATAAAAAAGTAATAGTATGTACTGATAATGCAGCCATAAAATATCTAATTGCAAAGAAGTATGCAAGCCAAGGTTAATTCGATGACTTTTACTTTTGCAAGAATTCAATTTGGAAATCCAAGATAGGAAGGGTTGCGAAAATCAAGTGGCCGATCATTTGTCACGGTTAGATAATTTATATGAGCATCAATACACTTAATCTATTGAGGAAACTTTTCTAGATGAACTACTTCTTGAAGTGGGTATCTCTGTTGTTCTATGGTATGCAGATTTTGTTAACTATATTGTTAGTGATGTGATTCCTCCAGATATGCAGTACCAACAAAGATGAAAGTTCGTAAAAGACGTGAGACATTATTTATGGGATGTGTTGACTTAATTAGTATTTAAGTCTAACTAAGTTTTTGATAATGTATTTGGATGATAAATATGTAATTTGATTATGTTTGTTAAATGAGAATAACGAATTATGTTTGTGTTTTAATCTGTTGGAAATACCCTTAAAAAGGGTATTTTAGTTTTCTAACAATATTGGTTAAGTGTACAGGGCTGAAATTGTATAAAATGTCCACATTAACCGATAGCTAAAAGACAAAGAAGACATCCACCGGTTGAAGAAAAGAATGGCATCCACCGATAGGAAAAACGACAAAAATAGTGGAGTTTTTAAAGAACCACACATGCCGATCGCTAAACGACAAAAGGCAAAACTACACCTGTCGATCGCTCGCTCAAACCGATGGTGTTGAAGGCTTGCATCTGCTGATGGAACTTCAACTTGCATCTGCCGAAGGAGTTCAAGGCCTGCATCTGCCGATGGCGTTTTCAAGATGCATCTGCCGATGGAATGTCAAGCTGCTTCTGCCGATGGCGTTTTTCAAGCTGCATCTGCCGATGGAGTTTGAAGATGCATCTTCCGATGGCGTTTGAAGATGCATCTGCCGATGGCGAGCTGAAGTGTTGCATCATCCCATGGCCTTTCAAGATGCATCTTCCGATGGCGTTTGAAGATGCATCTGCCGATGGCGAGCTGAAGTGTTGCATCATCCCATGGCCTTTCAAGGTGCATCCACCGATGACGTTCCGATTGTTTAAAGCTGCTTCCACCGGTGAGCTTCCGCCAGAATTCAAAATAGCCGCAAAGCTACAGTGACGTCGTCTTCAGCATTAACCCCAGAACTTTAATAGCGACGACGATTTGCAACTACAGACGGCAACGGCTACCTGATCTAGTATGGATGCTTCCCAACGGTAACATTTTCCATTTGAAGAAAGGAGCATTCAATTCTGTGAAGCTAAAAATAAGACAGAGTATTTAAGCCGAGGTTAGAGCACGAAGATCCAACTTTTGCGAATTTGATTCTTAAGCCCTAACCTGCGAAATCTATCATACTCTGTATTTCTTCTACACCTCTCGATATTAACTTGAGATTTCATTCTGGTGAGAGTGTAGTTTGTCCTTGAAATTTATAAACTCAAAATCTGTGTAAGGCAGTGGATTGACGCCCGTCAAGTTCAATCCAGAATTGTAAAGGCAGTTGATCGGAGCCTGGAATTCCGATATGTTTTTCTCACTGAGGAGAAGGTTAAGGATCTTCAAGGGGTGAATTGAAGCATGGATGTAGGCAAGGTTTGGCCGAACCACGTAAAAAATCTTGTGTTGTTTGTTCTCTCTCTCTCTGTTATTTGTATTATTGTGTGTGCTTGCTGATTAGTTTAAGAAAAATTAAAAAGGTCTAATTCACCCCCCTCTTAGACAATCTCGATCCTACAGGATGAACCATTCTTATTTAAACATCGTGTTGATCAATTATTCTAGAGATGTGTCCCAGAAGATGAAATGCAGGCGGTGCTACAACAATGCTATGCAACATCATAAGGAAGACACTATGGAGGTACTTGTACAATTGCAAAAATACTGCAATCAGGTTTGTATTGACAACTCTTTTTAAAGACGTTAATAATGATATATTTTAGGGTTCTTGCAATGACCATGACTTCTTGGAGTGGATGGAGAAGGTAGATAGGGTGTTTGAATACTACACCTATTCGGAGTGAGTCAAATTTCAAATGGTATCCCTTGAACTTTCGGGGTATGCATGAGAGCACTTGTGAAGAATATTAACCGAATTTTAAGTCCTCAAGATCTAAAGTAAGTTGGTGGAGCAAAAGGAGCAAACGATTGCAAGATTTATCAAGGGCTTGAGTAGAGATATTCATGACATAGTGGAGCTACAATCCAATGATTCCTTAGATGATGTTGTGCAATTGACTCTAAAAATGGAAAGACAAAAGAAAAGAAAGGGGAAAGAGGTTGTTTCTCCATTTATGCCAAACACACCTCTAACATACAAGCCACCGACTACATTTGAGGAGAAACACCATGCTTTAAAGGGGGCATCTAGCAAAGTTGGAGAAGAGAAGAAATAACTTGGGGATGTGCAAAGACCGAGAACTAGAGAGATCAAATTGTACCGACCCTTAGTCCTATCCCTTAAAATTCTGTAAAATTTTTCATTTTGTATTTCTAAGAAATTTCTTGACTTCCAAACATTTAAATCACATTCTAGCATCGTTAAACCGTTTTGAAAATTTCTTAAAGAAAACAAAGCATAATTGCATAAATGAAGCAAAGCATTTGACAGGCAAAATGTGGGGCAAAAGGGGCAATTCACCCGTAAAAACCACAACTGATCGATTGGTCATTTCAGCCGATCGATCGGTAGTATCAATAAAATAGGGGGCGATCGATCGCCCTTTGGCGATCGATCTCTAGCCGATCGATCGCCTTCCCACGCGATCGATCGGCTAGCGCTTTGGAATTTCTTCCAGAGCGTAGCCAATTTGACCGATCGATCGCCTCTTTTGGCGATCGATCGACATTCCCTCTGGAATCCGAATTCCAGAGGGCTGCCCTACATACATCACACAACCCTTCCTCTAACCATTTTCCTCTTCCTTCCCATTCTTTTTTTTTTTATCAACAAACACTCAATCACAATTCTACATTCTACCCTCATGCATTTCCCAATTTCATCAATCAACCATAACAATCAACCATAACACGACTCAAAGCGTTTAAAACAGAGTAAATTTCACGAAAACAAACTGCATGGATCTATTTGAAAACTAACTAAAATCCGTACGAAGTTTGACAACCAAGTAGTTCCAGTATAAAATTTCAAAAGTATCAACGGCTAACTTATAAAATCGGAAGCCAGCAATTGTACGAAAGCTACTCAAAAGAAAACTCATCCATAATTCATCAAAATAACTTCTTTAACATCGTAAATTCCAACCGAACACTACATTGAACTAAATATACTATCTATACATTTTCTACCCATCTCTAACCAAAAATACCTATACGTCTTTCCTCACGGGTCAAAAGTCGCTCGACTGCGCCAGCACACTCCCATGGGCACACTCCATCAACCTGCTCATGCGTCGGGTGGAGGAATATCATCCTCACCTGTTTCAAAGTCACCTACATCATAGAAATAAACTATGAGCTAAAGGCTCAGTAAATCTACGTAAATGAAAATGCATGCTATGCGTGCGGGGTTCATAAAATCATGCATTCCTTTTTCATTGTTTAGTTACATAACGGGAGGTGTCACCAGGGAGTGACTCTCACTAGATGGAGAGGGCACATCTCGTGGTTAGATAGCTCTTTCCATCTACCGGGGGAAAAACATGCTCCTCCTCTCTGGATAGCCATGTCTGAACCCCACCCCGACGTGACCGGGATTACATGTATTCATATCTTTCATTAGTCGTTTCTTTTTGTGAAACATATGCGGAAATTCATTTTGCGTGCTAGTTTACGAAACATGATGCATGAACATGGATTTGTGCAATGAAAGTAAGGAAAGCGTAAACAATACCTAAAGCCTAATGAAAAACGTTCTAACACAACGACCATCCTAGACTACCCATCCAACCTACACTAAACGATAATTAACCAAATATCCTCAAACAATAACTCTCTTATGGTGTAGGCCGGATCGGCCAAACGAGTCACGAAGACTTACCTCACGTCCTTAGCACACCGAGCTCTGTCCACGAGTGTTGTTCACCTAAAACATTTCACAACACATGGCATTAAACCGAGCCTAAGTCATCAAACTTTAAAAACTAACGGAATTCCTACCTAAAGGAAATTTCCTAAAACTCTATTTTAACTCATTGAGGCACTTCATCTAGCAATTTACGCTCAAGAACTTTCAAACCCATTAATGGGGTGTTTAAAACCTCCAACCACCAAACACTTCAACAACCTCCATTAAACCATCAAGCTTCCACCAATAACCATAAATACACCTATTAGAGTCAAAATTAGGGTAAACCTAGCCGTTTCTAACAAAACCCAGCTATTTCGCAAAACCCTAAACGAAACCCTAACCGTTTAACAATCCGAAAACTGGAAATAAACCTTCCAAAATTGTAGAATCTTACCTAGGAAGTGGTTTTGGAGAAGAAGCATGAAGAACCGAGTCGCCGGAGGAGGAGGAATCGCCGGAGGAGAGAACCGCGTGAGGAGGAAGAAGAAATCGCCTGGGGAGAGTTTATGGGGAAGAAAATCGTGCAAGTGTGGAGGAGGGAGGGAGTTTATGATTTTTATTAAAATTTGGCTTGTCAACTTACCATATCGCCCCTCCATTTGATTTTCTTTTTGTTTCGTTACTTATTTCGTTATTTTGCTAACGATTCGTTTTCTCTAAAATTTTCTGATTTCTCCTAAAATCCATATAAACCATAAGGGTTCTATTAAAGCTCTCCGTTTTCAAAACGAGCTTATTTCACTTATTTACAAAATGCCATTACATATTGGAATAAATTAAATCCCCTAAAACTGGGTGTTACACAAATGTTTCAAGTGTCTCAGCCTTGGACACATTACCTCTCAATGTCCTAATAGGCATGTCATGATTATTAGAGAAGCCTCAAATGAAGTGGAAAGCGAGGAGGAAGTTGAGGAGATTGCTATTAAATAGGAAGAGTTACAAGATGAGGTTTTCCATGCTCACGAGGGCAGCTTGCTCTTAATAATACGAAGAGCACTCCCTATGCAAGGCCCAAAGGATCAATGTCAAAAGGAGAACATCTTTTATAGTAGATGCCTAATCAAAACAAAGTATGCTCTCTAATCATAGATGGAGGTAATTGCACCAATGTGGCGTCCATGGAGGTGGAATTCATCATTCATATTGTGATGACCCGAATGGATACGTATGAGGAGAAACCACCCAGTGCTCCGCGAATCCCGAGTGGGACTTGGGCCGGAGGGTGACGTGCTGGGTTAAAACTCCGCGGATCCCGGATTGAACTTGGGCCGGAGGGTTCGGTCATAAAAAGGGAGGTCGTCACAATCCCACATTACTTGGGGAAGTATGTGGAAATGAAACATATGTAAAGAGACCCTCCCAAGATAGTAAGACACGTTTTGGAGCACAATTGACAACAGATCCTATAAGAACTCCGAAGTTAAAAGTGCTTCGGCGAGAGTAGTACCAGATTGGGTGACCGACTGGGAAGTCCTTGACAAACAAAGTCGTGAGGGGAGGATATTGGGCTATGGCCCAATCCCCAGAGCAGACAATATCTTGCTAGGGAAAGGGGTCGTTACAAATGGTATCAGAGCCTGTACCCAACCGGAAATGTGACCAACGGGGACGTTGGGCCCCCAAGGGGGGGATGATTGTGATGACCCGAATGGACACGTATGAGGAGGAACCACCAAGTGCTCTGTGAATCCCGAGTGGGACTTGGGCCGGAGGGTGACGTGCTGGGTTAAAACTCCGCAGATCCCGGGCTGGACTTGGGCCGGAGGGTTCGGTCGTAGAAAGGGGGGTCGTCACAATCCCACATCGCTTAGGGAAGTATGTGGAAATGAAATATATGTAAAGAGACCTTCCCAAGATAGTAAGACGCGTTTTGGAGCACAATTGACAACGGATCCCACAATAACTCCGAAGTTAAAAGTGCTTCGGCGAGAGTAGTACCAGGTTGGGTGACCCGAATGGAGGATATTGGCTATGGCCCAATCCCCAGAGCAGACAATATCTTGCTAGGGAAAGGGGTCGTTACAAATGGTATCAGGCCTGTACCCAACAGGAAATGTACCAACGGGACGTTGGGCCCCCAAGGGGGGGATGATTGTGATGACCCGAATGGACACGTATGAGGAGGAACCACCAAGTGCTCTGTGAATCCCGAGTGGGACTTGGGCCGGAGGGTGACGTGCTGGGTTAAAACTCCGCAGATCCCGGGCTGGACTTGGGCCGGAGGGTTCGGTCGTAGAAAGGGGGGTCGTCACAATCCCACATCGCTTAGGGAAGTATGTGGAAATGAAATATATGTAAAGAGACCTTCCCAAGATAGTAAGACGCGTTTTGGAGCACAATTGACAACGGATCCCACAATAACTCCGAAGTTAAAAGTGCTTCGGCGAGAGTAGTACCAGGTTGGGTGACCCGAATGGACACGTATGAGGAGGAACCACCCAGTGCTCCGCGAATCCCGAGTGGGACTTGGGCCGGAGGGTGACGTGTTGGGTTAAAACTCTGCGGATCCCGGGTTGAACTTGGGTCGGAGGGTTCGGTTATAAAAAGGGAGGTCGTCACAATCCCACATTGCTTGGGGAAGTATGTAGAAATGAAACATATGTAAAGAGACCCTCTCAAGATAGTAAGACGCGTTTTGGAGAACAATTGACAACGGATCCTATAAGAACTCCGAAGTTAAAAGTGCTTCGGCGAGAGTAGTACCAGGTTGGGTGACCGACTGGGAAGTACTTGCCAAACAAAGTCGTGAGGGGAGGATATTGGGTTATGGCCCAATCTCCAGAGCGGACAATATCTTGCTAAGGAAAGGGGTCGTTACACATACTGATCACCAAGCTCTCAAACATATCAAGAGCCAAGGGAAGTTAAAATAGGAGGAATGCTAAATAGGTAGAGTTCCTTGAACGTTACCCTTACATCATCAAGTACAAGATGGGGGAAACAAACATAGTGGCCGACGCCCTTTCCAGGAGGTATGTCCTTCTAATCGAGTTGAACACTAAATTCGTGAGATTTGAATGGATCAAGGGAGCTTATGAAGGAGACCACGATTTTGGCCATTGGTATGAGTTGTGTAAGAAGATGGTCGAATGTGGTTATTGTTGTATAATGGACAGATACCTCTTCAAGAGAGGAAAGTTATGCATTCCAAGTGGGGGAATTCAAGAATCATTAATAAAAAAGGCTCACAGAGGTGGATTAGCCAGTCATTTTAAGGAAAAGAAGACCATAGAAGCAATCAATGAACATTTTTATTGGTCACATTTACTTAGAGATGTGCATAATGTTGGAGAAGTACACAGTATGCAAGAAGGCCAAGAGCCAAGGGTTTCCTCAAAGATTCTACTTACCTTTATTGATTCCAAATCAGCTTTTGGAAGAAGTGAGTATGGACTTTCTTTTGGGACTTCTTCACACAATTCGATCAAAGAAGTCAATTATGGTAGTAATAGATCGGTTTTCAAAGATGGCTCACTTCATAGCTTGTTCTAAGACAAATGATTCTAGTCAAGTAGCCGATTTATTCTTCAAGGAAGACTGCACATGCATGGGATACCCAAGTCCATTGTCTTGGATAGAGACACCAAATTCTTGAGTTTGTTTTGGAAACAATATGGGGAAAGTTGGGCACTAAGTTGCTATTTAGCACATCATTTCATCTCCAAACCGATGGCCAAACTGAGGTGGTGAATAGAACCATGGAAACCTTACAAAGGAGAGTAATATGTAAGAAATTTTTTGATTGGGACCTACAACTCTCCTATATTGAATTCACATATAATATGAGTGTGCACAATTCTCCTCAAAAGACTCCTTTTGAGGTGGTGTATGGTTTTAACTTACTCACACCTCTGGACCTTATTCCCTTGCCTACAAAAGAAATGAAAAATCCTAGTAGAGCAAGTAAGGTCGAGCAAGTGAAGGCCATGCATGAAATGGTTAGAAGAAATATTCAACAGAATAATGAGTCCTATGCCAAACATGCTAACTGCTGTAGGAAGGAGGTCATTTTCAAGGAAGGAGATCTAGTATGGCTCCAATTGAAGAAGGAAAAGTTTCTCAAGCAACAAAAATCCAAACTTCTTCTTAGAGCCGACGGTCCGTTCAAAATAGTGGAAAGAATCAACAATAATGTCTATAAGCTTGAATTACCAGGAGAATATGGAGTCTCAATCTCTTTCAACGTACAAGACCTATCTCCTTACATTGAAGAAGAGGAAGAGAAAGAAGTAGAAGCACACTCAAATTTGAGGACAAATCTTCAATCACCCGGAGATGATAATGTGCTAAGAGGGGCAATGACTAGGTCACGGGCCAAGACTTTTAACTAACTTGTGTGCTCATTTAATAGGTGATGCATTTTATAAACAATTAGGATTAGAGCCTAGCACACAAGCATGGGAAGACCATTTCACTTGCTAACATGGAAGCAACCCCTTGGCCGAATCAAGCTTGAAGAATGAATCAATGTTTTCCTTGGAACAAAGTAATGTAACTTCAAGCTTAGTTTAGTTTTTCTTAAACTTTTAGTACCTTTATTTTGCATAGCATATATTGTCCGAACACATGTAGTTGATAGGCTTTTTTGTGGCTGTGTTTTGAGTAAGAAGAGACCATTTGATAGTGACCTTTGGAGAAAGAGAAGGGTTTGCCAAAATTGGCAAAACACCCTTGTACTCTGCTAGTGCCATTAGCCGAGCACTATCCCTTTTTATTTTAACTAGTCATTTGACTAGTTGTTCAAATCATAATTTTGTAAGAAGAGGTATGATATTTATATCATCCTTAAGTCCTCTCTTTGGCATTATTGAATGAACATCAGTAGCTTTTCTTCCAACTTGGTGTAGCTCCAAGAGACTCCTTCTTCCTTGATGAGTGATATCCGAAGAACAAGTGAAGTGTGTGCCGTGTGTTTCTATCTTGTGAGAGTCAATGTGGTTTCATTTTACTACAGCCTTCCTCCCCTCCTTTTTAGTGAGGAGATTCACAACAATTTTATAACCAAACACTCATCATTATTTTCTTAGAGAGCTTCATCCATTGGAAGCTATTCACAGTTCACTCACAAAACATCCCTAACCACCCGAGGTATCTTGTGCTTCCATTCCCTCCATTGAAAGCACATTAGTATATAGTGTAACACACGGTTTTCCATTAACCGATTTACCTTTTTCCATTTATAGAGAATGTTTTATAATTGAAATATGGGTGATTTAGTGATTAGGTTAACAAGTGTTTGAGCAAGGATAAAATGGTAAATTGCAATTTATTGTAGATAACGCATTTAAGGGAGGGTTTAATGAGGTTTAGCCGCCACTGTTCCCTCATTTTCTTCTTTGGGTTTTCAGCTCAAGCATTCGAGCTCTCTAGACGATTTTCCCTCGCCCGATCCTCCTTCAAACTAGGTAAGTTTTCCTTTCGTTATTCTGAGATTTTAGTGGCTATATAGCAGAGAGAGTACAATGCGTGTATTTTAATGAGGCCGCGAGTGTGTTGAGTTCGGGTTTAGTGTTGAGAATGTTCGGTAACCAGAGTTTCCAAACTAGCTCCTTAGGTTTCTGAACGATATAAGGTTAAAGTTAGGGATGATCTAATCGGTATTCTGCTTATGACATTAGGTGTACAGAGCTTCCCGAGTAGTGGTAACCGAACAATTTCCAGGAATCCAGGTAAGTAAAGTTTGCTTGTGCCTTCGGGCCTACATCACAAAACATTAGGGTTTGTATGCTGGAATGTGTTGGTATGTCATGCATCATATTTTTAAAGTATACGAAAATGAATTTGAATGCATGTTGGCATAGTGAGGATTGAACATATTGAAACAGCTATGTGAATCAGTTTCACTGTTAAGGGAAGTAATCCGCCCCTTAATGAGACAGTGGATATTTATACTTTGGGAGAGTTGATCCAACTTCCAATTTCACAGGGGGATCTGAACATGTGAATCAGATTTGCTGTTAAGGGAATTTATCCGCCCCTTAATGAGCCAGTGGATGTATATACTTTGGGAGAGTTGATCCAGCTCCCAATTTCACAGGGGGATCTGAACAGAAACGAAACATGAACAACTGAGTTGAGAAAGTAGAAATTGCATGATTAGGAATTTATATATATTTCAGTGTTTCATTTCATTACAGCTTTACTTACTTAGCATTAGGCTAATAGATGAGTTTTGTGATGTAGGTATTGAGGATACTGCAGGTGAATTTTCTGATTGCACAGATGATTAGATGTGCTTGGAGGAGCACATTCATGCCTCGGCCTGGTAAACTGATGAGGCGGGTTAACTGTTGTCTGCTATGGTGCGAGTTTAGTTGATAATGCTTTAATTTGAGTATGATGAGTTTTCATGATAGTAGAGATTTTAACATTTTGACTATGTTTTGAGTTTTACCGATACTAGAGATCTGAGAGTTTTAAATATTGGTTTTACTGGTTTTGAACATTACAATGTGAGTTGCTTCTGAATGGTCTCGATGAAGTAAGTAAATCCCTTTCTGAGTTGGTGTTGTGTATGTATAGTGAGGAGCAGTTGGAATGTAGGTTAATTCTATCGGAAGATGCCTTAAGAAAAGTCATCGGATGATGTAGGTTAATCTTATCAGGAAGATGCCTTAAGAATAGTCTATCGGATGATGTCTCAGTAAACTCATCGGCAGATGCATGCTGACGTCATCGGAAGATGTGGAGTGCAGTTTGTCGTTTAGTGATCGGCATATGCGTGCTGACGTCATCGGAAGGTACAGGTTTAAGTCCATCGGATGATGTCTCAGTAAACTCATCGGCTGATGCGTGTTGACGTTATCGGAAGGTGTAGAGAGTATTTTGTCGTTTAGTCACTGGTGGATGTAGAACATAGTCGATCGGATGAAGGAAATCATCTGGCTGACGTCATCGGAAGATGTAGAGTGCATTTTGTCGTTTTGCCACCAGATGATGTCTTCCACTTTCTGCTCCAGCCCCTTTTGTTGACTTTGTTCAGCGGGCGATGCGTTTGACTTTTGAAACTTATGAACTATTTTGCGATATAATCCTTTATTCCTTTTGCCGATTATTCCCCAAAATTCTAACTGAGTATTCAAGCACTGTACAATAGGCATGTTTAACTTTATTTTTACTTAAACGATTTCCGCTGCAAGTTTTCAAAAAAAAATATGATTGAAATTTTAGTCATGTACGAGCATGAGTGACAAACTGGGTTCAGATAACTCGGGGCGTTACAGTGTGGTATCAGAGACATTCAGTTAAACCGTTCAAAAGATCACTCATCAGTGCCAATTGTTGCATGGAAGTACTCCAAGAACTGTAAGTGTTTATGTTAAGTACAGTTATTAGATATTATAAAAATAGTTGACCCTGTACAGGAATATAGCAAAAATGTCCAGACGACCGGGAAGGCCAAGAGTGCAGAGAGAGACACCAACTCCGGGAAGCACAGAAGATTCTAGTGTAATTTGACAGTTGACAGATCTAGTGCGACAGCAGGCAGAATTAATGCGCCAGCAATCCGATCAGCTAGGAGTACTGCTGAACCGAGAGGTACAAGGCAGTGCCAACTCGGGTTCTAGCAATGAGCATTCCGGGGATAGATTCCAGAGACTAAGACCACCCACGTTTGATGGTCAGTCATCTGATCCTACTGTGGCTGAAGGGTGGCTTAGAAAGATTGAAAGCATGTTTAAGTGTGCCAACATTGGAGAAGGAGAAAAAGTCACGTTGGCAACCTTTCATTTAGCTGGTGAAGCTCAACTCTGGTGGGAAACAATTGAGACCACCACAGATGTTTTGACGATGCCTTGGTCACAGTTCAAGGACATTTTCTATGGGAAGTATTTTAACAGTACTGTCCAGACCGCGAAGAAGTTGGAGTTCCTGAACTTGAAGCAGACAGGGTCTGTGGCCGACTATAGTAGACAGTTCGAGTCCCTGTCTAGGTTTGCTAGGCATTTTGCTCACAAGGACGAGGATAAGGTGTTCAAATTTATGCATGGACTGAAGCCAGAAATTTACCGAGGGGTTAAATTCTGTGGAATCAAGGGCTTGACCTTCAATGAGGTTGTGTCCACTGCCCTGGAAGTGGAAGAAGCTGAAGGAAAGTGTGCTAGACCAAAGGAGGTCCCACAAAGGTTTAACCAACCACACCAACAGAGAGGAACGAAGAGGCCAAGTGAAGGCCAAAATAGCCAAGGAGTAGGGGGAAAGGTACAGAATGTTAGGAAATTTCCCCAGTGTCCCAAATGTTTGAAGAACCATCCGGGGGAATGCAGACTGGGCCTTGGAAAGTGTTTCAACTGTGAGGAGGTTGGACACACGTTCAAGGAGTGCTCGAAGCCTAGAATCACCAGATGCTACAATTGTTACAAGATCGGCCACATTAGCAGAGATTTTCCGGTTCCTAAGAGTGGCCCTACTATGATCAAACCAAGAATATTCTCCATGACGGAGTTGGGTGAGGAACAGCCTGCTGTGGTGTCAGGTACTATATTGATCAACTCTGTGCCTGCTTTTACTTTAATAGATTCTGGTGCCACACATTCATTTATAGCATCTGCTTTTGCTGTAAAGTTAGACGTACAGTTTACCCCTTCCATGCATGTGTTTAATGTTGCATTGCCTTCTGGTGAACGCATGCACTCTAACCAAGTGATGCTTGGCAGTGAAGTGTTAGTAGGGAATGTAAGTTTACCTGCCGACCTTATAATTATGGATATATTAGGATTTGATGTAATCCTAGGAATGGACTGGCTGTTTAAGCATCATGCCACAATAGATTGTAGGACTGGAATAGTTAGCTTCCAACCCCCTGGTAGTTTGAAACACACCTTTCAAGCCTCGAAGAAAGGTAAGAAAATGTCTGTGATGACTTCTATTAACACAAAACCCCCCCCCCTTGCAGAGAGTATTTGTGCTTTTTGGCCTGTGCTTTAGACACACAAACAGTAGGAAAATCAAGCCCCAAAAATGTTTTAGTTGTCCAAGATTTTCCAGAAGTATTCCTAGATGACCTTCCTGGTTTGCCACCAGATAGGGAAATTGAATTTGCTTAGATATTTACTCCGGAGCCGAGCCTGTGTCTAAGAATCCATATAGATTAGCTCCAACTGAACTTAAGGAATTAAAAAAACAGTTAGAGGATTTGTTGGAGAAGGGGTTCATACGCCCTAGCTTTTCATCATGGGGTGCATCTGTCCTTTTTGTCAAAAAGAAGGATGGATCAATGCGTATGTGCATAGACTATAGAGAATTGAATAAGTTAACTGTCAAAAACAAATACCCTTTGCCGAGAATTGATGACTTATTTGACCAGCTTAGGGGTGCAAGAGTTTTCTCTAAGATTGACCTTAGGTCCGATTATTACCAGTTGAAGGTTAAATCTGAAGATATCCCAAAGACTGCCTTTCGCACAAGATATGGACATTATGAGTTTTTGGTTATGTCTTTTGGTTTGACAAATGCACCAGCAGCCTTCATGGATCTCATGAATAGGGTGTTTCACGAGTATTTGGACAAGTTTGTCATAGTATTCATAAACGACATTCTGATCTATTCTAGAACTAAGGATGAGCATGCAAGGCATTTGAGTTTGGTGTTAGGAGTTCTTAGACAGCACCAACTTTATGCTAAGTTTTCCAAGTGTGAGTTTTGGTTGGACAGAGTTCACTTTCTTGGTCATGTGATCTCTGGTGATGGGATATCTGTCGATCCAGCCAAGGTTCAAGCAGTTAAGGAGTGGCCCCAACCAAAGAATGCTACAGATATTTGAAGTTTCCTCGGGTTAGCAGGATATTACAGAAAATTTATTGAAGGATTCTCAAAGATTGCAACACCCCTCACTCGGTTAACTAGGAAAAATATCAAGTATGCTTGGACGGAGGAGTGTGAGTCCAGTTTCCAGACCTTGAAAAAGAAACTGACCAATGCCCCTATATTGACCCTACCCGATGAGAGTGGAAAGTTTAGCATTTACTGTGATGCTTCCAAGATTGGTCTTGGATGTGTGTTAATGCAAGATGGAAAGGTTATAGCTTATGCTTCTAGGCAGTTAAAAGTACACGAAAAGAATTACCCTACACATGACTTAGAATTAGCTGCTGTGGTTTTTGCATTAAAGATTTGGAGGCACTACCTGTATGGACAAACCTGTGAGATATTTTCGGATCATAAAAGTCTGAAATACATTTTCACGCAAAAGGAACTGAATATGAGGCAACGTAGGTGGTTAGAGTTCGTTAAAGATTATGATTTTGAGATTAAGTACCACCCTGGCAAGACGAATGTAGTGGCTGATGCTTTGAGTAGAGTGACTCCTTCAGTCTTTGCATTGATTCTAGAAATACCAATAGCTTTAGAGACAGAATTCCAAAGATTTAACCTGGAAGCTGTCTAGTGTGTCAGCCATGCTTTCGGCCATATCTTTGAGGCCAACTATTTTGGAGAAAATAAAGGAAGTTCAAATGAATGACACTGAATATAATAAGTATAAGTTGTGCATAGATTCTACTGATAAGTCGGATTTCAACTGCTCAGCTGATGGAATTCTCAAGTTTTGAAGTAGATGGTTTGTTCCGGCTGATACTGAACTTACAAAGGAAATCCTATCTGAGGCACATTCCTCCAGACTTTCTGTTCATTCTGGAGGTACGAAAATGTACAGAGATCTCAAGCAACATTATTGGTGGCCAGGTATGAAGAGAAGTGTGGCGGAGTATGTGGAGTCATGTCTGGTCTGCCAGCAAGTCAAAGCTGAACATCAGAGGCTTGCTGGGATATTACAACCTTTACCAGTTCCCGAATGGAAATGGGAACAAATAACTATGGATTTTGTTACAAGATTACCTAAAACAGAAAAGGGACATGATGCAATTTGGGTGATAGTTGATTGTTTAACCAAATCAGCTCATTTCCTACCAGTAAAGATGACTCACTCGATGGATCAGCTTGCTGAATTGTATGTGCACGAAGTTGTTAGACTGCATGGTGTTCTAAGCACCATAGTTTCAGACCGAGACTCCAGATTTACATCTAAGTTTTGGAAAAGTTTGCACAAGGCTATGGGGACACCGCTTAGTTTTAGCACAGCCTTTCATCCTCAAACTGATGGACAATCTGAGAGAACTATCCAAACGTTGGAGGATATGCTCAGGGCTTGTGTGCTGGAATTTCAAGGTTCTTGGAGTAAGTATTTACCATTGGTTGAGTTCTCTTATAATAACAGTTTTCAGGCAACAATAGGCATGGCACCATACGAGGCATTGTATGGACGGAAGTGCAGATCTCCATTGTATTGGGATGAAGTTGGAGAAGCACAGTTGTTTGGTCCTGACATTTTGCAACAGACAGTGGAGAAGATTGCTCTTATCCGACAAAGAATCTTAACAGCTCAAAGCCGGCAGAAAAGCTATGCAGACAAAAGACGAAGAGAATTAGAATTTGATGTTGGTAATGAAGTTTTCCTTAAGGTGTCACCTTTCAAAGGAGTTGTGAGATTTGGGAAAAGAGGCAAGTTAAACCCCAGATATATTGGACCTTTCCAAATCGTGAAGAGAATTGGGAAGTCAGCATATCAACTTCAGTTACCAGCCTCTCTGGAGGGAATTCATAATGTGTTTCACGTTTCCATGCTAAAGAATTGTGTTTGAGATCCTTCGCAGATTATGGAACAGCAGAACATTGAAGTCCTTCCTACTCTTACTTATGAGGAGAAACCAGTAAGGATCTTAGATTATGCAGTAAAGGTATTATGCAACAAGGAGGTTCCACTGGTAAAAGTCTTATGGCACAACCAGAATATTGAGGAGACAACTTGGGAATGCCAGCACGACATGATGGACCAATATCCAGAACTATTCAGGTACTGAATTTTGAGGACAAAATTCTTTTAAGGAGGGTAGATTGTAACACCCGGTTTCCATTAACCGATTTACTTTTTCCATTTATAGAGAATGTTTTATAATTGAAATATGGGTGATTTAGTGATTAGGTTAACAAGTGTTTGAGCAAGGATAAAATAGTAAATTGCAATTTATTGTGGATAACGTATTTAAGGGAGGGTTTAATGAGGTTTAGCCACCACTGTTCCATCATTTTCCTCTTTGGGTTTTCAGCTCAAGCAGTCGAGCTCTCTAGACGATTTTCCCTCGCCCGATCCTCCTTCAAACTAGGTAAGTTTTCCTTTTGTTATTCTGAGATTTTAGTGGCTATATAGCAGAGAGAGTACAATGCGTGTATTTTAATGAGGCCGCGAGTGTGTTGAGTTCGGGTTTAGTGTTGAGAATGTTCGGTAACCAGAGTTTCCAAACTAGCTCCTTAGGTTTCTGAACGATATAAGGTTAAGGTTAGTGATGATCTAATTGGTATTCTGCTTATGACATTAGGTGTACAGAGCTTCCCGAGTAGTGGTAACCGAACAATTTCCAGGAATCCAGGTAAGTAAAGTTTGCTTGTGCCTTCGGGCCTACATCACAAAACATTAGGGTTTGTATGCTGGAATGTGTTGGTATGTCATGCATCATATTTTTAAAGTATACGAAAATGAATTTGAATGCATGTTGGCATAGTGAGGATTGAACATATTGAAACAACTATGTGAATCAGTTTCACTGTTAAGGGAAGTAATCCGCCCCTTAATGAGACAGTGGATATTTATACTTTGGGAGAGTTGATCCAACTTCCAATTTCACAGGGGGATCTGAACATGTGAATCAGATTTGCTGTTAAGGGAATTTATCCGCCCCTTAATGAGCC
Source organism: Begonia masoniana (assembly GCA_022432975.1). Lineage (NCBI taxonomy): Eukaryota > Viridiplantae > Streptophyta > Magnoliopsida > Cucurbitales > Begoniaceae > Begonia > Begonia masoniana. Next base: position 19,384,081 of record CM039514.1, read on the forward strand.
AGTGGATGTATATACTTTGGGAGAGTTGAGCTCCCAATTTCACAGGGGGATCTGAACAGAAACGAAAGTATGAACAATTGAGTTGAGAAAGTAGAAATTGCATGATTAGGAATTTATATATATTTCAGTGTTTCATTTCATTACAGCTTTACTACTTAGTATTAGGTTAATAGATGAGTTTTGTGATGTAGGTGTTGAGGATACTGCAGGTGAATTTCCTGATTGCACAGATGATTAGATGTGGTTGGAGGAGCAAATTCATGCCTCGGCCTAGTAAACTGATGAGGCGGGTTAACTGTTGTCTGCTATGGTGCGAGTTTAGTTGATAATGCTTTAATTTGAGTATGATGAGTTTTCATGACAGTAGAGATTTTAACATTTTGACTATGTTTTGAGTTTTACCGATACTAGAGATCTGAGAGTTTTAAATATTGGTTTTACTGGTTTTGAACATTACAATGTGAGTTGTTTCTGAATGGTCTCGATGAAGTAAGTAAATCCCTTTCTGAGTAGTGTTGTGTATGTATAGTTAGGAGCGTTGGTATGGTAGGTTAATCCTATCGGAGATGCCTTAAGAAAAGTCATCGGATGATGTAGGTTAATCGTATCAAAAGATGCCTTAAGAATAGTCTATCGGATGATGTCTCAGTAAACTCATCGGCAGATGCGTGCTGACGTCATCGAAGATCTTGGAGGGAATTCATAATGTGTTTCACGTTTCCATGCTAAAGAATTGTGTTTGAGATCCTTCGCAGATTATGGAACATCAGAACATTGAAGTCCTTCCTACTCTTATTTATGAGGAGAAACCAGTAAGGATCTTAGATTATGCAGTAAAGGTATTATGCAACAAGGAGGTTCCACTGGTAAAAGTCTTATGGCACAACCAGAATATTGAGGAGACAACTTGGGAATGCCAGCACGACATGATGGACCAATATCCAGAACTATTCAGGTACTGAATTTTGAGGACAAAATTCTTTTAAGGAGGGTAGATTGTAACACCCGGTTTCCATTAACCGATTTACTTTTTTCCATTTATAGAGAATGTTTTATAATTGAAATATGGGTGATTTAGTGATTAGGTTAACAAGTGTTTGAGCAAGGATAAAATAGTAAATTGCAATTTATTGTGGATAACGTATTTAAGGGAGGGTTTAATGAGGTTTAGCCACCACTGTTCCATCATTTTCCTCTTTGGGTTTTCAGCTCAAGCAGTCGAGCTCTCTAGACGATTTTCCCTCGCCCGATCCTCCTTCAAACTAGGTAAGTTTTCCTTTTGTTATTCTGAGATTTTAGTGGCTATATAGCAGAGAGAGTACAATGCGTGTATTTTAATGAGGCCGCGAGTGTGTTGAGTTCGGGTTTAGTGTTGAGAATGTTCGGTAACCAGAGTTTCCAAACTAGCTCCTTAGGTTTCTGAACGATATAAGGTTAAGGTTAGTGATGATCTAATTGGTATTCTGCTTATGACATTAGGTGTACAGAGCTTCCCGAGTAGTGGTAACCGAACAATTTCCAGGAATCCAGGTAAGTAAAGTTTGCTTGTGCCTTCGGGCCTACATCACAAAACATTAGGGTTTGTATGCTGGAATGTGTTGGTATGTCATGCATCATATTTTTAAAGTATACGAAAATGAATTTGAATGCATGTTGGCATAGTGAGGATTGAACATATTGAAACAACTATGTGAATCAGTTTCACTGTTAAGGGAAGTAATCCGCCCCTTAATGAGACAGTGGATATTTATACTTTGGGAGAGTTGATCCAACTTCCAATTTCACAGGGGGATCTGAACATGTGAATCAGATTTGCTGTTAAGGGAATTTATCCGCCCCTTAATGAGCCAGTGGATGTATATACTTTGGGAGAGTTGATCCAGCTCCCAATTTCACAGGGGGATCTGAACAGAAACGAAGTATGAACAATTGAGTTGAGAAAGTAGAAATTGCATGATTAGGAATTTATATATATTTCAGTGTTTCATTTCATTACAGCTTTACTACTTAGTATTAGGCTAATAGATGAGTTTTGTGATGTAGGTGTTGAGGATACTGCAGGTGAATTTCCTGATTGCACAGATGATTAGATGTGGTTGGAGGAGCAAATTCATGCCTCGGCCTAGTAAACTGATGAGGCGGGTTAACTGTTGTCTGCTATGGTGCGAGTTTAGTTGATAATGCTTTAATTTGAGTATGATGAGTTTTCATGACAGTAGAGATTTTAACATTTTGACTATGTTTTGAGTTTTACCGATACTAGAGATCTGAGAGTTTTAAATATTGGTTTTACTGGTTTTGAACATTACAATGTGAGTTGTTTCTGAATGGTCTCGATGAAGTAAGTAAATCCCTTTCTGAGTTAGTGTTGTGTATGTATAGTGAGGAGCAGTTGGAATGTAGGTTAATCCTATCGGAAGATGCCTTAAGAAAAGTCATCGGATGATGTAGGTTAATCTTATCAAAAGATGCCTTAAGAATAGTCTATCGGATGATGTCTCAGTAAACTCATCGGCAGATGCGTGCTGACGTCATCGGAAGATGTGGAGTGCAGTTTGTCGTTTAGTGATCGGCATATGCGTGCTGACGTCATCGGAAGGTACAGGTTTAAGTCCATCGGATGATGTCTCAGTAAACTCATCGGCTGATGCGTGCTGACGTCATCGAAAGGTGTAGAGAGTATTTTGTCGTTTAGTCACCGGTGGATGTAGAACAAAGTCGATCGGATGAAGGAAATCATCTGGCTGACGTCATCGGAAGATGTCGAGTGCATTTTTTCGTTTTGCCACCGGATGATGTCTTCCATTTTCTGCTTCAGCCCCTTTTGTTGACTTTGTTTAGCGGGCGATGCGTTTGACTTTTGAAACTTATGAACTATTTTGCGATATAATCCTTTATTCCTTTTGCCAATTATTCCCCAAAATTCTAACTGAGTATTCAAGCACTGTACAATAGGCATGTTTAACTCTATTTTTACTTAAACGATTTCCGCTGCAAGTTTTCAAAAAAAAAAAATGATTGAAATTTTAGTCATGTACGGGCATGAGTGACAAACCGGGTTCAGATAACTCGGGGCGTTACATATAGTTTGATCATTAATAGCGGGAGTTGCACTAATGTGGCAAACAAGTTATTGGTACAAAAGTTGAACTTGAAGATTGCTAGACACCCCAAGCCTTACAAGTTACAATGGTTAAGTGAATATGGTAAACTCGAAGTGACTAAACAAGTGAAAGTTACATTATCAATCGGAAGGTACAAAGACAAAGATCTATATGGTGTAGTGTCAATGCAAGCTACACACATACTTTTGAGAAGATGATAAATGTGTATTTTACACACTTTATTGTACTTTTTTTAGACTTGATTTGATAAGCTTTACTCAAGTATGTGAATGATTTTAATAACTTTGGTGAAAGTGTGTAGAGAAATTGAAGAATTACAGGTTTTGTAAATTCGATCCAGGATAAAAAATAAGGACCAGAGGAGCCGATTGATCAGCCACAGTGCAGGTGATCGATCGGCTGAAGAGAAGAAGGTGATATTTCGGCAGAGAAGTAGGTGATCGATCGGCTAAAAATGAAGAATTTTAAGAGAAGACAGAAGCTCAACCGATCTATCGTAGAATTTTGGGCGATCGATCGGCTAAAGAAGCTGAATTGAAGAGAAATCCAAAGAAAGTGCCGATCGATCGGCCAAATCTAGGCAATCGATCGGCTGAGGTGAATTACAAAACGAAGCAGAAGCTCAGCCGATCGATCACAGAATTCCAGGTGATCGATCGGCTGAAGAGATATTTTTATGTGAAGTTGTTGTTAAGCCGATCGATCGACCACACTTCAACCGATCGATCAGACATTTTAGTGGTTGTAATATGTTTTAATCTCAACCGTTGAGGCTGATTGTGGGCGACAGATTAGTGAAGAATGAGTTTACAAGTTAACCTAACGAGGGTGGTGAGAAAGAGGCTGGTTCGGAGATAGAGACGGAGACGGGAACTAAACGAGAGTGTCGGAAAAGGAGAATTCGTATCGACAACCCTAGTTTTTCTTTCTCCTTTTTTTTCAATTATGAATATCTCTATTTATTCTATTTGTTTCCGTTACTTTAGTATGAACTAAACTCCTTTTTCTAGAGCTACGATGTTACCGGATTATGAATATTTAATTTTTCTTTAATTCAAATTATTAGTTTTCTGTTTTAATATTGTGTTAAGTAATTTATTCTATTATTAATGCTTGCGATTGCTTGATCACCAAAAGCATATTCATAGGATTGTTTTGAGACGAGAGGTAATAAATAATCGTGCACTGAATGATTTACCATGAAAAAGATGTTAGACTAGATATAGTTAATGCGTTCATGTGGTAATTTAATTTCTCACTCTTAATGTATTCAATTAATTCTCACGATTAGAGACAAAGAGATAATAATTCGTTAGTTGAATAAGTTTATCATTACTCGAGAGAGATTGATAAATTTTTTTGTAAAATTGCCATCAACACATAGAAATAGAAAGTAATGACTTGGATTAAGAAGAATAAATAGGATTAATTCAGGTGAAATCGGAAACCCTAGAGCTTTCTCATTATATTCTCAAACTCATTTAATTTTTACGATTTAATTAAATTATTTTGCTGTGTTATATTAAATCCAAAATCATCGGAGTTTTGTATTCATTATAAATTAGAATTCATTTGGTTTGATAATTAGTGAAACTAGTCCTCGTGGGATCGACTCGTACTTACGAACTTTATTACTTTTGCGATACGTTCACTTGCGTAAGATTTTTTGCAACAGAAGACCTTAGCAATTCGATAAAAAAGTCAAAACACAATGGATCTAAGAACGAGTACTCTTTGGACCAAAACAAAACAATGGTGGTTCTAACATTATTGAAGCCATGGGAAGCTAGTGAAGACCAAAAGAAAATCACAAAAGAGTTCTAAAAGATTAGAGCCGAAAAAGAAAAAGAAAGTAGTGAAAAGAAATTAGTTGAAAAAGAGGCCAAAAAGGGAAAGAAAAATGGGAAAAGAAATTAGTTGAAAAGAATATAAAGAGAGGAGAAAAAAATAGTGGAATGATAAGATAAAGTGAGATGAAAAGTGAGGTGATTTTATTTCTATATAAATATATTTATTTTTCATCTAACAAGCTAACAATTCTTTTTTCAAGCGTTGTGTCTCCTCTTTTGTAGGAAAATAAACATGTAAGTCCTAAGGAGTTCCGAAGAGGAATTCCTACATTGAGAGAGATTGAGAAGCAAAAAGATCTCCTACCAAATACATAAGTTCCAAGTCGACCGGAAACACCGAATAAGTTTGAGTGGTTAGTAAGGCCATTTGGTTTATATATCACACTATGACTTGTATAGGATTGATAAATAATATATCGAAGTCTAATAATAGAAAATTTAACATTATTTACTTTGCACATAACTTAGTTTATGAAAAAAAATTTGAGAACTTACAATCGAATTTTACTTTTTTAAAAGATAATTCTATTAGATATTATTCACCATTTGATATTATTGATGATTTTAATCCATTAAATCCATTAAATTTTACTATTGTGCATGGCAGGAAAAAGGATAAAGTTGTTAAAAAATTTCATGCAATGATAAGATTTATTTTTGAACCCGAGATTGGGTTTGGCTACATCTTCGAAAAGAAAGGTTTCCTACTCAAAGAAGAAGTAAGTTACATCCGCGAGAAGATGGTCTTTTTCAAGTCCTCGAGCACATACACGACAATGCCTATAAGATCGACATACCTAGTGAATACGGTAATGTTAGTACATCTTTTAATGTTAGTGACTTGTTTTTATATGATGTAGGAGATTCAATGACGAATTTTTTCAAAGAGGGAGGGAATGATGTGGATCACGGTTTGACCAAGCCCAAGTCCAAGAGCAATGATCCATGTGAAGACATTGGTGGCCTAATGACTTGATCAAGAGCTAAGAAGATGCGTGAAACTTTGCATGAATTAGTATTAGAGATCCAAGAGAAATAACCTTCACAACTTGACTCAAAGTTACTAAATGTGTTGAAGACTTAAGAGGATCAAGTGGAGGCAAGGGAGACCAAATACTCATGAAGATCAATAATTAAAAGATCACATGCAATCATTTAAAAGTCACATGCGCCATCCGCATACAAGAGAGTCACGTAGGAGATCAAGTGTAACACCTGAATATTTCATCATATAGTTTAACAAATGTGCATAGTATTTGATGTTTAAATTATCGTTTGGTAATAATAGAAGAGGCTATGAGAGGTTGAAAAGTCACACTTGGTGAGAATATATGGCATATCACTTGAAAAGAAGAAAAAGAAAAGAAGAAGAGAAAAAGTAAGTTTGAAAAGTCAAAAGTTGAGGTTAAGTTTTAAGTGTGTTATACGTTGATGAAGCAAGGGGAGAAGGATCTATTTGATTCACTCCAATCAAAAAGGGACACCTCATTCCTTTGGTTGTAGTTATCCATTTAGAAAGGTTTTTAGGCAAAGTAAATCATTTCATTTGATAAATAATATAAGAGACTATTTGAGATTTAAAAGCCAAATTGAAGAAGCACTTGGCGAGGAAGGAAAACCAAAATGATGAATAACCATTAGTTAGAATGTAATTGGATAGTTAGGAAAAGTAAGAGTAAAGATTTACCAACAAACCAATAGATGACACTTCATGTAATTTTCATCCTTATCCCCAATATTCACTTAAATGAAGATTATCATGTTAGAAGCCCTCAACACCCATGACTTCTCTTTCCCTTTTCTGAAGTTTTTCCCCCACGAAAAACCCTTCCTCTTTCTTTCAAGATTTAAGGTAAAGTGGATTTTTGTTTATGGTTTATGCAAGTTATTGGTTAAATGTTGAAAGAGTAGTGATATTGTTGAATTGTTGGTGTTTGATGAACATTGGGATTGGATGCACAAAATTGAGTTTTTCATTTCTCCATTTCTTAGCTTGATTGATGTATAATTTGATAGTGATGCATTTTGGTGGTTTGAAATGGAAGAAAGTATCAATTTCTACAAGTATATTCAAAACTAGGGAGAAAACAGGGCATGATCGAGTTTGATGTTTTTAGTTCAATTAACTGGTTTTCATTTGATAATTGGCTTTGGCATGTTAGTAGACTCAATGATTGAATTATGGGCATTGGAATTAATACATTTGGAAAAGTATACAATAAGTTATGAATTTTTGAAGTTATGCTAAATGTGGTTGTATTCCGAGTTTTATTCTTGGGGTGAATGGATTTGGTTTCAATTATGTTCATGTGGCGACCCTTGCGGGTCCCCACGTGACTTGACGTACATTGACATACATAATTTTTTTAGCGTATGATTTTTTTTCTGACTTTATTCTATGACTTTATTCATTTCCTCGAGTGACATCGTTTAAAATGTTAAACCTTAGTAGCGGAAAACATTCGTGCGTGGAAGACTCGTTGTAAAATAAAATTAACCAAACTCCTAAGTTTGACACAATAAAAGGAACCTTGGTCGACACTTGTATACTTTGGTAGACAGCTCACTCTTCTCTGTTTTCGACAGACTTAACTTGGGGGTCGACACCTGCAAGGAGGGGTCGACACTTACCAAGAGAGGTCAACACCTGTGTAATCAGGTAGACACCTCGTTTCTCCCTGTTTTCATTGATTTAAACTTCGGGGTCGACACTTGCCAAGAGGGGTCGACACCTGCCATGAAGGGGTCGACACTTGCACGCCCAGGTCGACACCTCTAGCGGTTGTTGCATTAAATTGGTCGACACACCTACAACCAGGTCGACACCTCAATCCTCTATAGAATCGACTCTTGCTTAAATCAGTCGACACCTTAGCCTACGGGTTGACACTCTTAACTAACAGGTTGACGCCTGCAAGCACAGGTCGACCATTCGAAGGCAAAATGCCATCCCTCTACACCTAACACTTCACATTTTACACACTTACCTCTTTTTACTTATTCATCATCAATTCACTTCCTTTCTTCCCTAAGCATCCAAAATACCCTTAAATACACCATAAACCCAATGTTCATACTTTAATAACATAACAACTTATAACCATATCGACACCATGAATACTTAGCAAAATTTTAGAAACGAATTGCATGGGTACGTCTAAAATGAACGTATCCATACAGACGAAAAATGAAAGACTACCCAACATCACCAGTATTTCAAAATAGGAAACCTAACTATCTATAAGCTACTTATACATATTAAAATTAGAAACGTCGCCCATGACGCACATACACATTGCCCATGGGTCAAAATACGCTCCAACAGCCACAAGCACCCAACCACGGACATTCTTCTTCAACTGCATCATTCATCGGGTAGAGTTACATTATCCTCATCTTTTTCTATGTCACCTACACCACAAAGACAACTAATGAGCTAAAAGCTCAGCAAGTCAACGTAAATGTAAATGCATGCCGTGCATATACAGTTCATAAAACATGCAGTTAGTTCATTTCATTTTGTTACATAGCGGGATGTCACCGAGGGTTTATTCTCACTAGATGGAGGTGGCACATCCTGCGGTTGGATATCCCTCTCCATCTACCAGGGGGAAAACATGCTCCTCCTCTCAGGACAGCCATGTCTGAACCTCACTCCGACATGACTAGGATTACATATATTCATATCTTTTCATTAGTCATTTTTTTTTCGTAAAACGTGTGCATAAACTCATTTTCATGTCATTTTGAAAAGACGTGATGCATGGACAGTTCATATTGCATAAACTTATAAAAGCGTAGAAAATAATCAATAGAAACATAAAAACATTCTATAACATAAACATCCTAACTATCCATCCAAATTTGCATTAAACTAAGTACATCACTAATTTCCTCAAAACATCAAACTCTTGCGGTGTAGGCCAAATCGGCCAAGGAATGTCACGAAGACTTACCTCGGGTCCTTAGCAATTCAAGCTTGGAAATTCATTAGCTTTGTTCTTGTCAATCTCTAACAACCTAACAAAACATTCAATTCAGAAACTGAACTCCAACCAAGTAAATTTTTGGATTTCACTTCACATTTTCATCAAATTTCAAACTACCATAACTTTCTCGATTTAGATCAAAATCAAGTAATTCAAAGTGCTATAGATTCCCCTAAGAGTCTACTTTCTAATGGTACAAACCATTTACCAAAAGAAAACCAATTAATTGGTCAAATATCCCAAGAACAGAACCTGTTCTGTTTTTCATAAAACTCAAACCCACTTCTAATTTTCACTTCTATCATGCATAACCTTCCATTTTACTCCATCCAAGACCTTTAGAACCTCAAAAATTAAGTTATAACATCCAAAAGAAGCATTTAAAATAATCCGTCGATAATAATAAAGTACAAAAGTTCTGGATGTTACAGTTCAAACCATTTGATGTGGATGCTTAGGTTAAGTTTAAGTCTGTATGTTCTTTCTCCTTTGGAAGCCTTTGAATTTAGAGTTTCTTAAATTGGAAAAGTATAGTAGGTATTATGCATGGTTTAAATTGGTTGGAATGCATTTTGATGTGAATGATGAAATTCAATTTTTATAGGTTTTCAAGTCACCAAGGATTAGGTGATCGAGTGCTATAATATTACTAAGGACCTAAGGTAAGTGAATGTTACATGTGTTTGACCAATTGGCCTACATCACAAAGTGCTAGGAAATTGATGATTATTGATGGATTTAATTGGTGATGATATGAATTGTCGAGTATATAGTTATGGATATGTGGTTATGAGTAGGTTATGTTTAGATTTGATTGTTGGTTGTTGTTATGTTATGGCATTGATATGATGATTGAGGATGTGAACTGTTAGATGTTTATTGATTATTCTTCTGAGGATATGCTATGTTATGGTTATACCATCGATGATATGTTTATTGTTATGGTTTTGAGGATATGAATTGTTAAAGGTTTATGATTATGATATCGACGTTATGTTATACGCATTATTCATGCATCATGCATTATGTTTTACAAAAGCATAGAAAATGAATTTATGCATATGTTTTCATGTAAGAAAGAATGAACTTAAATGAATGTATGTAAATGGTTATTGTGACTCGATGTTGGCATTCCCCGTTTGAGGTAGAACAAAGGTTGTCTGCTTCAGATGGGGCAGAGGTTGTTAATGGGGCTCAAGTTTGGCATTCCCTACTTGAGGTAGAGTCGTCTGCTTCAGGTGGGGCAGATGTTGTCTACTCCCCTCAAGAGATCAGAGCTCGAGTTTGACATTCCCTGCTTGAAGTAGAACAAAGGTCGTCTGCTTCAGGTGGGGCAGAGGTTGTCTACTCCCCTTAGAATGAACGACCCCCAATAACCGAAAAGTATAACAAAAGAAAAGAAAGAAAAGACTGAACTGCATGGTTTTACGAACTGCATATACATGAGCATCCATTTTTATTATACATCACTTACTGAGTATTAGATTCATTAGTTGAACTTTGTGATGTATGTGAAGAGTTTACAGGTAAGGGCTACGAGCCTTGATGATTGAGGAGGCAGTTGACAGGGTATGTCCATGGCGTGCACTTGTGGCTGCTGTGGACTACTCCTTAAGGATTTTGGTACAAATTATGTATGTATAAGTCTTAAATTGTTTTGTTAAAAGAATTTGGTGGGTGATAGTAATGTTTTGAAGTACAAAAGAAATTTATGTTTAAAGTGTAGCGACCCTTACCCGTATCCTTATTTTCTCGTATTATTTTTTTTTTATCCTTAATACTTTGTGACATTTGAGGGGAATTTAAATCGTAGACTAAATTATTAAAATCGTTCGAAAATTATTTGTATAAACAATGTTTTAAAACAACTATTAAAACAATAAAAAAAATTTAAGTTAAAACTTAATTACAATCGGCAGAGAACATAAGGGCAGAAGGGACATTTGTCCCCAGAAATGTAGGGGTGATCGATCGGCTGCATGGTAGCCGATCGATCGGCTACCCAAAAATTAAGGGGAGCGATCGATCGCCCACGATCGATCACCAGGCGATCGATCGCCCACCCTTGGGCGATCGATCGCCACACTCTGTGGAATTTCCAGAGAGTGGCGATCAACCCTGCCGATCGACGACGATCGATCGGCAGGTTCTCTGCCTCTCTTCTCTTTCTTCTTTTCCTTTCCTTCACTCGTCCCTTCATTCTTCTCATTTCCTAACAAACACAATAAACTAAACACTTCATCACATTTTCATTCAAAACATCCTACATTCCTCCATTTCCTAATTCACAAAACCTACCTAAACCTTAGCCGAAAACGTAGTGAAAATTCATAAAAACAAACTGCATGGATCCGTTTAAAACTAAACATTTCTTTCTGTTTTAAATCACTGAACAGTTTATAAAATAGTTTCCAAAACGTTTAAAAACATCAAAACATAAACCTATCAACTAACCAGATTCCCAAACATCCTAATATGTTTAACTATACAATTTTTATCTAACTATCATGTTCCCAAAACATACACTTACTTCCCCACGGGTCAAAACGCACCGACTGCCCAGCACACTCCCACGGACCATCCTCCATCAATTGCATCTTTCCTCAGGTGGAGGGATCTCGTCCTCACCTTGCTCAAGGTCACCTACACCATAAAGACACCTATGAAATAAAAATCTCAGTAAATTCTACGTAAATGCTTATGAATAATCATGTATACTCAATGCTATGAAAACCGTCCATGTCATTTCATATATCAGTACGTGTCAGTCTATGGTTATCGGAAATGCTCGACAGATAGATAGGGCACGTCCAGCGGTTAGACAGCCCACACCATCTGAAGGGAGGAAAACCCACTCACCACAGAACGCCAGGTCTGAATCTCATCCCCGATAACCCCATGCCATGGTTGTTTATTGTGATACTTTACTTGCCTTTACATGCATGTTCTTTTCATGAAATCCGTGCATAAATTCATTTTCATGACGTTTTTAAAACCATGATGCATGAACAGTTCAATATAACATACATAATGAGCATACCATCAAAACACTATAACAAACTAACTATAGAACAACCGAACCTAAACTACCCAACCGAAACAATCAGACAAAACAATGACCAACATAAACAATAAAGCACCAACGTATCCTCAACAACAAACTCGGCTTATGGTGTAGGCCAATCGGTCACAGTAAGTCACGAGAACTTACCTTGTGCGCGTCGAACTTCAAGCTCCGTCCACGAGCGTCATTTACCTAAGCAATTCACAACGTCGTCGTCCGAGTAATTACGTTTCTCGTAATACAAAGGACGTTTTAGTAAAAATAGTAAACGGTATCCGATTTGCGAACGGACAGTTTTAATAGAACCCAGATAATAAGTCGGATTTATTGGCGAAATAAGAAAATTCGAACGGTCGAAAACACGAGAGGCGAAAATTAATGTTTTGTTAAGAAATAGTTTTAGTTTTATTATTATTATTATTATTATTATTATTAATAAATAAATAAAAACAAACGACAGAATGGTTTTGAACCATTCTGTCGTTTGCCCGAGCCCGACGCCGAATACAGGGGAGGCGACGCGAGTGGTGATCGATGGCCACCGTCGACGGGTTCCGACTCCCTCCGGCCAGACAACGGCGGCAGAGAACTCCGGCCCGTCTCGCGCACAAAAACCAAACGATAAGCTCGGTTTCTCCCTCTTTTTCGGCTCGGTTTGGGGCCGACGGTGACGAGCTCGATTGAGCTCCGATCACCGGCCGTTTTCGGGCGATTTTGGCCTGAGAATGTCGGGTAGTGGGCTGGCAATAGTCGCCTGGCCGTGAGGTGCCCGAATTGGGCGAAAATCAGTGATGCCCGAATTAGGGCAATTCGGGTTTGTGCTTTGTAACTTCGATTTTAGGTTAGTTGTTGTTAATTGGATGTTAAAAGGATAGATTGGTGAAAAAATTGATGGAATTTAATGAAAAATCAAAAAGAGGAATTTTGGGAGAAAGGGGCAGTTTCGGGTTTCTGCCAAATTGACCTAGCTCCGGTTATTTGTTTTAAAATTCCTCTTGGCAGATTAAAATAGGTTATTAGAGGAGTACGTGGCCGCTGGAATCGTTAGATTCCGATAACCGACGCGAAAGTTACGCGGGTTCGAAGTTTCGGGTTGGTTTTTACCGAACCCAAATTAGAGTCCGAAATTAATAGGTTTATAGTAATTAACGATATAAAGGACGTATTGAATGTTATTGGACGGAATTAGAGTGAATTGTGAGAAATGTTAAAATTGGAGAATTTTCGGGTTTTTAGGAAAACTCGTTAATTGTGATTTTAAACTATCGAGCGTTAATCGTTGTTTAAATACTTCGATTAGTTAGGTGAAGATTTTAGGAAATTCATTAGTTAAGGTTTTTGTTAAATTTGGACATATTATTGTTTAAGCTCGTATTAACGACAAATTGATAACAATTGCGTAGGTGAACCACGCTCGTGGACGGAGCTAGCCTTGCAACGGACGTCAGGTAAGTTTTCGTGACTTACTTTGACCAATCGGTCTACACCATAGTTCGATGTCGTATCGAGGATTCCTGAGGACTTGTTTGCTTTAAATCGCTTTCGGTTGGGTAGTTAGGTTTAAATGGTTTATAGGTTATTCTATTTCGGTCTTGATGGTATATATGTTGATTGTTTACTTTCTGTTCATTATCTGTTCATGCATCACGTATTTCAAATGACATGAAAACGAATTCTACACGATGTTTTCAAAGAAAAATCTATGTGGCCCGTACGGGGGGACTTTGATCTATTGGTGGACTATTTCCGGGTCTGACCAATACCACATCATCTGGTTACGCGAGATGGGGCTCAGGCATGGCTGTAGGGTTTATGAGCATGTACCCCCCTCCTCTAGGTCGAAAGTGGTAGTCCGACCGCGGGATGTATCCTTTCCATTTAGAGGGCTGATATCTCGGTGGCAATATGTATGAAATGATCTGATATGTCTGATGAGCATGTTTTCTGAACTTCATATGCACGACACGCATGCATCTGCATTTACGTAGCTTACTGAGATTTCCATATCTCATATGTGTCTGTATGGTGTAGGTGATATTTTAAGAGACATTGAGCCAGGTGAGGACGACGTTCCTCCTCCTGACGTAGGAGCAGTTGATGGATGATGGCCGTGGGAGTGCGCTGAGCAGTCGAGGCGCGTTTTGACCCGTGGTGGGTGTATGTAAAGGTTTTGGGGGTTCTTCGTGATATTTTGGATTGATGATGAACTGTATAGAACATATTTAGGTTGTTTGGATCTGGATAGGGGTTAGATAACGTTTTGGTAATTGTATGTAAAAACGCTTTGGTTTAAATGTTTAAGTTAAATGAAAATGTTTTGAAATGTTGTTGTAGGTTGTTACGGATAGCTCGGTTTTTAGAGCTATCCACGCAGTTGGACTTCGTAAAGTCCGCCGCGAGTCGGTTGATGTAAGTTGTAAACCTTTGTGGTAAAGGTGAGAAATTGATTAAGAAAAGAAAGAGAAAAGTGCTCTCTGGAATCGGATTCCAGAGAGGAATGTTGAGGGATTTGCTCTCTAGAGTTCGAGATTCCAGAGAGCCTAAGTGTAGAAAAGAAAAGGACGAAGTAAGGAAGAAGTGAGGAGCTGCAGCGATCGGGCGCTGTGCGCTGATCGCTGCCAGCGATCGCTGAAAGAGAGCTCGGCGACTGGGCGCCGTGGGGGATCGCTGCAGCAGCAATTGATCGCTGCAGTGCAGCGATCAGGCGCCGCACAATGCAGCGATCGTGCGCTGCATTGTGCAGCGCATGCAGCGCCTGATCGCTGCATTTGCAGCGATCGCGCGCTGCATCACGCAGCGCACACGGCGATCGTGCGTTGCAATTGGCAGCGCCCGGTCGCTGCTGCATTTTGAGGGCAGAATTCCGATTCTGCCCTCCCTTCTTTTATTGTTTATAAAAGTTTTATTAAATGTTTTAGTTTTAATTATTTATTAAAGGTTTTGTTTTAAATGCTTATAAAGTTCAGTTTTAATTCCGATTTCAACTTCGGTTTAGATTCCGCATTAAGTTTTATTTAAAGTATAGAAAAGTAAAAAAGTATAAAAATGAAAAAAAAAAATTATACGGGAAATACGGGTACAGTGTCTGGGTCGTTACATTCATAAATACGGTAAATCTATCAATTTCAAACCCTAAACGAACCCTAATCGTTTAAACTCTGTAAAAATCAAAATAACCTTTCCTAAAACCTTAGAATCGTACCTAGGGTCGGGATTGGGGAAGAAAACGTGAAGAATGGAGGTTGATCGGAGAGGAAACGCCGTTGGAAGAGGAGAACGCCGTGAGGAGGGGAAACCGTCGCCGAGAGAGGGAAGAAAACACAGAGGAAATCGTGAAATGGTGGAGGAAGAAGAGAAAAGTGTGATTTTTAATAATTTTGGCTTGGTAAATTACCATTTTACCCTTCCTTTGATTTTCTATTTGTTTTGTCCTTTGTTTCGTTAATTGTCTAACGATTCGGTTTCTCCAAACTTCCTTATTTCGCCAATAAATCTCACTTATTACAAGGGTTCTATTAAAACTGTCCGTTCGCAATTCGGACCTCGTTTACTATTTCTACCAAAGTATTCTTTATATTACGATAAACGTAATTTTCGTAAAATTAGTGTTATAACTCCTAAAATTCTCGAAATTTTCTTAAAATCCTTATTAATTATTAAAATCGTAATAACGCTTTCTTTTTATGAAACCGACTTAATTTGATATAATTACAAAAATGCTATTTATATTCAATCTAATAAATCCCGTAAAAGAATCGGGTGTTACATAAAGGTTTAAAGGTTTTTATTTGAATCAAGTTTTGATGTAAATATGTTTAAAAAGATGGGTTTAATCCTATTTTTGAGTCTTCCGCTACGCACCTTAAAAATGATTTCGTTTTATAAGTTATTTAAATAATATTATTAAGCATGTTTTCGTATGATTTTAAAGATGAAATACCAATAGAATGCATGGAAATTTAGATGAAGAAAAAAGGATAAAGTTTTAAAAAAATGGCAAGTTTGGAAAGTGGCACTCGAGGGAGTGCCGATCGATCAGCAAATGCTGGTTCATGATCAAGTCGCCACCCGAGAGGGTGCCGATCGATCGGCTCCCATGAGCCAATCGATCGGCTCCCATGAGCCAATCGATCGGCATTTCACTATTCACGCAGAAAAAAAAAGTTTTAAAGAATATTACCAAAGTTTCTACAAAGTTTTACGAATAAAGTTTATACATTTCGAGTCAATAAAGTGAAGTGCAAATATTTCAAAAGATTTTACAAAGATTTACGGAAAAAAAAAGATTTAACGATTACGGTTCGTGACATTAAGTCATTCGGTCAAGCCCATGCAAATCTAACAAATCACGTTTAAACGGAGTTCAAGTGTGAGATGTAATTCAATCACACAAGGATCACGCTATTTCTTTTATTTTAAATCAAGTTTATCAGTACCTTTAGGTTAGTATATATAGATTACTTTAGTATTATTTTATTAAAACTTGTAGTCTATTTAAAAGTAAGATATATTCAATATTAAATAGAATAAAAATTTGAGTTTTTTTTAGAGAGTTTCTTTTTGGTTCCTTGTGAAAAACTTGATCTTCATCAAGTATTAAATTAATAGATCATCTTTGAGAGCTTTGGTTCAACAAACAAGAGTGGCTCGAGTCAAGCTCCTATATTGAAAACTACGGTTCCATCAGCAATACTCGATCGGGGTCGAGTTCTTTTATTTTTTTGAATCACATGATGATTCTATTGTTTATTTTGCATTGTTAACGGATCCTGAATTTTTCAAAATCTAAGGTTTGCATCATTATGGCTATCACAAAAAAGTATAGCAAGAAAGTATCTGCCTATTCAACGTAGATAAGACGAAACTGATAAGTACTCCACTTGCTAACCACTTCAAATTTACTTTTGAACAAATTCCTTATATGAAAGAAGGAAAATTAGAAATGCAAAGAATTTCATGTGTTTTAGTAGTTGGTAATTTGATGTATGTCATTGTTTATACAATAGCTTATATTTCACATTCTTTAAAGTACATAGCAAATTTTTATAAAATGCTGGCAAAAAGCATTGAAATTTTATGAAGTAGATTAGGGTGGAATCGGTTCGGTTCGGTTCAATTTAGATAGGATTGGAATGGAAGTCGGTTCGGTTTTGAGTCAAGAAAATCGAAACCGAAACGAAAAGAACCTCAGTTTTTGGTTCGGTTTCAGTTTGATTTCGATTCTCGTTTTTTTTTGTTGTGTCAATTTTTGTTGGTTTTATCTTAGTGTTGGTCGATTTTACTAGAAAAATTTAAAAAATTATATAAATTTGGTTCGGTTTGGTTTTTGATTTTAACCGGTCTAATTTCTACCCCTAAAGTAGATTCTTAGGTATCTTAGAGATACTTTTAATTTCATCTTGTATTTTGAAAGTAAAAAGTCTTATTAGTAGGCTACATTAATACAAACATAGCTGACGACGTCGACTCCCAAAGATGAAGATTGTGATATGTGATTACATTTGGAGAGGAAATTGTGTTACGGCAATCAAAACAGAAAAAATTAGTTGTATTGTCTACGACATAAGCCGAGTTTATTGCAACTTTTTATGGATGCTAAAATTTCTAGCAGAATTGAGTCATAAACAAGACATATATCATTATTATAATTGTCAAAGTGTTATTTATTTGAGCATGAATATAACTTTTCATTTGAGATCAAAACAAATTAATATTAGATATCATTAGATACGAGATGTATTAGATACAAAGTAAGTACAACTTGAGAAAGTTCACACAAATAAAAATGACTTATATATGATGACAAAGATCTTAAAAAGAAATAAACATGAATTTTATAGAAACTCTGCGAAACAAAATTTAACTCTTCATAAGTTGAGAGGAAAAGATTCGTTGGCAAGTGCACTCCTTTGTGACTAGGGCTACACTATTAAATTGAAAGAGAATAAATAATAAAGAAGGTTATTTAAAAGTTGTAGATGACCAAAAAGGAAGAAAAAGAAAAAAGGGATAAGCCCAAAACTAGGGGTGGGCAATCATCTGTTCGGTTCGGTTTTGGACCGAACACAACCGACCTTTTTGGTTTCAGGTTCCGGTTTCCAAACCCGAACCCGAACCCGAACCTGAATAACTTAAAACAGACCCAAACCGAAAAGTTCGGTTCGGTTCGGTTCGGGTCAAGTCGGTTCATACTTGTAAACATGAAATAAATACAATTAAAATTGTAGATCATTAGAGACCTGAAAGCGAATGATCAGTGAGAATTAGGAAAAGGTAAGTGGAACAGAGGAACTTTCACTTGCTTGCTACTATACATGTACTGTACTTTAGTTAAGTAAACAATTGAATTATATTGATCAGACTCGTCATATTCCTTGTATGCCAGGAGTCTCTTCATTCATTCCATCGGTCACTGCTTACTTCTAAGGCCAAGGACAGCCACATTTGGGGACCCTCCACTTGCAGAGCCACTGAACATTAGAATGTATACTCTAAGGCCAAGGACAGCCACATCTCTCCTCGGAATCTTAATGGGTCCCAATGATCATCAAAGTGGCTTGTAATCTCTGACACTTTTAACAATATGAAGAAATAGAAACGATTAGTAAGACCACGTCGGCATTTAAACACAACCGGTGGCTTAAGCTCAGCTTTCTAAGAATGCACAACAAAAATGATAAAGCTTCATGCAAAATCTTTAGAAATTGATCAAATTGCTTAATCGTACCTTAGCTATAACTCGATAATATCTTTCTCTTTTTCTTCATTCCTTTGAGTTAAAACATCAATTTCTATAACAAAAATTCAATAATATGAAACTAGTGACTAGTAAGAATAAAAATAATATTTGCAATATAATAGTTCATATAAAATAAATGAAGTACTTTCATCAATAGTTTTATAATCACTGTCAGACAAAGTTGGACTCTTAGAACGGATCCAACTTTGAGTGCAAATAATAGCTTCCATCGTCGTTGGTAATAAAGATGTACCCGATGAGTCCACAATACGACCACCACAACTGAATGCGGACTCTGAAGCGACGGTCGAAATTGGAATGACGAAAACATCTTTGGCTATTTTGCTCAGAATTGGATATTTGTGGCCATTCACTTCCACCATCGGTTCGGTTCGGTTCGGTTCGGTTCGGTTCGGTTCGGTTCGGTTCGGTTCGGTTCGGTTCGGTTCGGTTCGGTTCGGTTCGGTTCGGTTCGGTTCGGTTCGGTTCGGTTCGGTTCGGTTCGGTTCGGTTCGGTTCGGTTCGGTTCGGTTCGGTTCGGTTCGGTTCGGTTCGGTTCGGTTCGGTTCGGTTCGGTTCGGTTCGGTTCGGTTCGGTTCGGTTCGGTTCGGTTCGGTTCGGTTCGGTTCGGTTCGGTTCGGTTCGGTTCGGTTCGGTTCGGTTCGGTTCGGTTCGGTTCGGTTCGGTTCGGTTCGGTTCGGTTCGGTTCGGTTCGGTTCGGTTCGGTTCGGTTCGGTTCGGTTCGGTTCGGTTCGGTTCGGTTCGGTTCGGTTCGGTTCGGTTCGGTTCGGTTCGGTTCGGTTCGGTTCGGTTCGGTTCGGTTCGGTTCGGTTCGGTTCGGTTCGGTTCGGTTCGGTTCGGTTCGGTTCGGTTCGGTTCGGTTCGGTTCGGTTCGGTTCGGTTCGGTTCGGTTCGGTTCGGTTCGGTTCGGTTCGGTTCGGTTCGGTTCGGTTCGGTTCGGTTCGGTTCGGTTCGGTTCGGTTCGGTTCGGTTCGGTTCGGTTCGGTTCGGTTCGGTTCGGTTCGGTTCGGTTCGGTTCGGTTCGGTTCGGTTCGGTTCGGTTCGGTTCGGTTCGGTTCGGTTCGGTTCGGTTCGGTTCGGTTCGGTTCGGTTCGGTTCGGTTCGGTTCGGTTCGGTTCGGTTCGGTTCGGTTCGGTTCGGTTCGGTTCGGTTCGGTTCGGTTCGGTTCGGTTCGGTTCGGTTCGGTTCGGTTCGGTTCGGTTCGGTTCGGTTCGGTTCGGTTCGGTTCGGTTCGGTTCGGTTCGGTTCGGTTCGGTTCGGTTCGGTTCGGTTCGGTTCGGTTCGGTTCGGTTCGGTTCGGTTCGGTTCGGTTCGGTTCGGTTCGGTTCGGTTCGGTTCGGTTCGGTTCGGTTCGGTTCGGTTCACCATGTCAATATCTAAACTATCTGAGTATTTTTCAAGTTTCTCGGTCATATACTCATCAATTTCAGACATATTAATAGAAGTATCAAACTCTAGAGAATTGTCAAAGAAGGTAGAGGTTGCAATATTAGTTGCCTTTGGAATCACAACCCTTGAAGTTAGACATCCGTCATTTGAATCATCTTTGTAATCCAAATATAGTCTTTCCATTACATTGTCCACTTTGTTCATAAGCTCTGCAACTCTATCAGTGTAACACCCGGTTTCAATATAAATCAAAATAAGTTATTAAACGGAGGTATATAATCTTATGGTTTAAAACTGGGTGAAATGTTGATTAGGTTATTAAGTGACTAGGCAGGGGCAAGATGGTAATTGCGAATTTATATTGTGGATAACGTATTTAAGGAAAGGTTTAGTGAGGTTTAGCCGCCACTATTTTATTACTCTTACCTCTCAGCTCGGTGGACATCCTCTAGGCGATTCCCCTCCGATTTTCCCCAACCAAGGTGAGTTTTGATTAAATTACTTGCTGTTCTAGTGCTTAGGTAGCTGAAGGATTGCAATGTATGTGTTTTCGAAAGGCTACGAGTGAGAGATTTGGGTTTGGGGTTTATTGATGTATCGGGAATGTTTAATCAGTAGAGCCCCAAACCGGCTTCCTTAGACTTCATGGTAGTTAGATAAAGTCTAGTGGAGATCTAATCTATAATTTGTCGATGGTTCTAGGTGAGCAGATTTCTGGAGTAGCCTATAGCCGAGCGATTTCCAGGAGATCAGGTAAAGTAAAGTATTGTGTGTGCCCTCGGGCCTACATCACAAAACAGTAGGTTTTTGCATGTTTGAGTATTTTCTGTATGTCATGCATCATAAATTTGAAAGAAAACGAAAATGAATTTTCATGTATCATGTGGAGAGGCAAGTTCAGATTGACGGGCATTGGCGGTTAAGGGAACTAATCCACCCCTTAACTGATGAAGAGGATTTATAACATTGGGAGAACTGATCCCACTCCCAAGAGAATTGAGGGATCTGAACAGTTATTAAGGGACCTCATCCACCCCTTAATTAATGAAGAGGATGTAGACATTGGGAGAACTGATCCCACTCCCAAGGGAATCATGGGATCTGATCAGTAAACAAACGAAGTACAACCGAGATGAGAAAGTAGAAACTGCATATCTAGGATTTTGTTTCAGCATATCATTTCATTATTGCTTTACTTACTTAGCATTAGGCTAATAGATGAGTTTTGTGATGTAGGTGTTGAGGATACCACAGGTGAATTTCCTGAGTACACAGATGATTAGGTGTGGTTGGAGGAGCACATCCATGTCTCGGCTTGGTAAACAGATGAGGCGGGCTAACTGGTGTCAGCAGGTGTTGAGGTTTAGTTGATAATGATCTAGTCTGAGTAGGTCGAGTTTTCATGACAGTAGAGATTTTAGCATTTCGAATACAATTTGAATATTATTGATTCTAGTAACCTGTTGAGTTTTAAGTGTTGGTTTTACTGGATTTGATTAATGAAATGGTTTGAATCGTTTTTGAAAGGTCTTGGAGAGGCAAGAAAATTTCTTTTTCTGTAGTTAGAGTTGTGTCTGTCTCCTATCGGAATAGTGATTTTAATAAAGCCATCAGATGATGTCGAGTGTTTTAGTCCGCCGGTGATGTCGAGCTTTTGCTCGTCAGATGATAAGTTAATGGCATTAGGATGAGGAGATCATCCGGATGGACGTCACCGGTAGATATAAGAGAAAGAAGTCGTTCGGATGAGGAGATCATGCCGCTGACAGTCGACCGTGGATGTCCCTGGTAGATTGGAACCGGATGACCAGATTTAATTTTGTAGTTTAGTGACCGGTGGATGTCCCTGTTAGAACTGACCGGAATGAACCAAATTTTAAAACCGTTTTGGCGGTTAGTGACCGGTGGATGTCCCTGTTAGACTGACCGGATGACCAAATTTTATGTTTTGTCGTTTAGTGACCGGTGGATGTCCCTGTTAGACTGACCGGATGACCAAATTTTATGTTTTGTCGTTTAGTGACCGGTGGATGTCCCTGTTAGACTGACCGGATGACCAAATTTTATGTTTTGTCGTTTAGTGACCGGTGGATGTCCCTGTTAGACTGACCGGATGACCAAATTTTATGTTTTGTCGTTTAGTGACCGGTGGATGTCCCTGTTAGACTGACCGGATGACCAAATTTTATGTTTTGTCGTTTAGTGACCGGTGGATGTCCCTGTTAGACTGACCGGATGACCAAATTTTATGTTTTGTCGTTTAGTGACCGGTGGATGTCCCTGTTAGACTGACCGGATGACCAAATTTTATGTTTTGTCGTTTAGTGACCGGTGGATGTCCCTGTTAGACTGACCGGATGACCAAATTTTATGTTTTGTCGTTTAGTGACCGGTGGATGTCCCTGTTAGACTGACCGGATGACCAAATTTTATGTTTTGTCGTTTAGTGACCGGTGGATGTCCCTGTTAGACTGACCGGATGACCAAATTTTATGTTTTGTCGTTTAGTGACCGGTGGATGTCCCTGTTAGACTGACCGGATGACCAAATTTTATGTTTTGTCGTTTAGTGACCGGTGGATGTCCCTGTTAGACTGACCGGATGACCAAATTTTATGTTTTGTCGTTTAGTGACCGGTGGATGTCCCTGTTAGACTGACCGGATGACCAAATTTTATGTTTTGTCGTTTAGTGACCGGTGGATGTCCCTGTTAGACTGACCGGATGACCAAATTTTATGTTTTGTCGTTTAGTGACCGGTGGATGTCCCTGTTAGACTGACCGGATGACCAAATTTTATGTTTTGTCGTTTAGTGACCGGTGGATGTCCCTGTTAGACTGACCGGATGACCAAATTTTATGTTTTGTCGTTTAGTGACCGGTGGATGTCCCTGTTAGACTGACCGGATGACCAAATTTTATGTTTTGTCGTTTAGTGACCGGTGGATGTCCCTGTTAGACTGACCGGATGACCAAATTTTATGTTTTGTCGTTTAGTGACCGGTGGATGTCCCTGTTAGACTGACCGGATGACCAAATTTTATGTTTTGTCGTTTAGTGACCGGTGGATGTCCCTGTTAGACTGACCGGATGACCAAATTTTATGTTTTGTCGTTTAGTGACCGGTGGATGTCCCTGTTAGACTGACCGGATGACCAAATTTTATGTTTTGTCGTTTAGTGACCGGTGGATGTCCCTGTTAGACTGACCGGATGACCAAATTTTATGTTTTGTCGTTTAGTGACCGGTGGATGTCCCTGTTAGACTGACCGGATGACCAAATTTTATGTTTTGTCGTTTAGTGACCGGTGGATGTCCCTGTTAGACTGACCGGATGACCAAATTTTATGTTTTGTCGTTTAGTGACCGGTGGATGTCCCTGTTAGACTGACCGGATGACCAAATTTTATGTTTTGTCGTTTAGTGACCGGTGGATGTCCCTGTTAGACTGACCGGATGACCAAATTTTATGTTTTGTCGTTTAGTGACCGGTGGATGTCCCTGTTAGACTGACCGGATGACCAAATTTTATGTTTTGTCGTTTAGTGACCGGTGGATGTCCCTGTTAGACTGACCGGATGACCAAATTTTATGTTTTGTCGTTTAGTGACCGGTGGATGTCCCTGTTAGACTGACCGGATGACCAAATTTTATGTTTTGTCGTTTAGTGACCGGTGGATGTCCCTGTTAGACTGACCGGATGACCAAATTTTATGTTTTGTCGTTTAGTGACCGGTGGATGTCCCTGTTAGACTGACCGGATGACCAAATTTTATGTTTTGTCGTTTAGTGACCGGTGGATGTCCCTGTTAGACTGACCGGATGACCAAATTTTATGTTTTGTCGTTTAGTGACCGGTGGATGTCCCTGTTAGACTGACCGGATGACCAAATTTTATGTTTTGTCGTTTAGTGACCGGTGGATGTCCCTGTTAGACTGACCGGATGACCAAATTTTATGTTTTGTCGTTTAGTGACCGGTGGATGTCCCTGTTAGACTGACCGGATGACCAAATTTTATGTTTTGTCGTTTAGTGACCGGTGGATGTCCCTGTTAGACTGACCGGATGACCAAATTTTATGTTTTGTCGTTTAGTGACCGGTGGATGTCCCTGTTAGACTGACCGGATGACCAAATTTTATGTTTTGTCGTTTAGTGACCGGTGGATGTCCCTGTTAGACTGACCGGATGACCAAATTTTATGTTTTGTCGTTTAGTGACCGGTGGATGTCCCTGTTAGACTGACCGGATGACCAAATTTTATGTTTTGTCGTTTAGTGACCGGTGGATGTCCCTGTTAGACTGACCGGATGACCAAATTTTATGTTTTGTCGTTTAGTGACCGGTGGATGTCCCTGTTAGACTGACCGGATGACCAAATTTTATGTTTTGTCGTTTAGTGACCGGTGGATGTCCCTGTTAGACTGACCGGATGACCAAATTTTATGTTTTGTCGTTTAGTGACCGGTGGATGTCCCTGTTAGACTGACCGGATGACCAAATTTTATGTTTTGTCGTTTAGTGACCGGTGGATGTCCCTGTTAGACTGACCGGATGACCAAATTTTATGTTTTGTCGTTTAGTGACCGGTGGATGTCCCTGTTAGACTGACCGGATGACCAAATTTTATGTTTTGTCGTTTAGTGACCGGTGGATGTCCCTGTTAGACTGACCGGATGACCAAATTTTATGTTTTGTCGTTTAGTGACCGGTGGATGTCCCTGTTAGACTGACCGGATGACCAAATTTTATGTTTTGTCGTTTAGTGACCGGTGGATGTCCCTGTTAGACTGACCGGATGACCAAATTTTATGTTTTGTCGTTTAGTGACCGGTGGATGTCCCTGTTAGACTGACCGGATGACCAAATTTTATGTTTTGTCGTTTAGTGACCGGTGGATGTCCCTGTTAGACTGACCGGATGACCAAATTTTATGTTTTGTCGTTTAGTGACCGGTGGATGTCCCTGTTAGACTGACCGGATGACCAAATTTTATGTTTTGTCGTTTAGTGACCGGTGGATGTCCCTGTTAGACTGACCGGATGACCAAATTTTATGTTTTGTCGTTTAGTGACCGGTGGATGTCCCTGTTAGACTGACCGGATGACCAAATTTTATGTTTTGTCGTTTAGTGACCGGTGGATGTCCCTGTTAGACTGACCGGATGACCAAATTTTATGTTTTGTCGTTTAGTGACCGGTGGATGTCCCTGTTAGACTGACCGGATGACCAAATTTTATGTTTTGTCGTTTAGTGACCGGTGGATGTCCCTGTTAGACTGACCGGATGACCAAATTTTATGTTTTGTCGTTTAGTGACCGGTGGATGTCCCTGTTAGACTGACCGGATGACCAAATTTTATGTTTTGTCGTTTAGTGACCGGTGGATGTCCCTGTTAGACTGACCGGATGACCAAATTTTATGTTTTGTCGTTTAGTGACCGGTGGATGTCCCTGTTAGACTGACCGGATGACCAAATTTTATGTTTTGTCGTTTAGTGACCGGTGGATGTCCCTGTTAGACTGACCGGATGACCAAATTTTATGTTTTGTCGTTTAGTGACCGGTGGATGTCCCTGTTAGACTGACCGAATTGCAACATCATTAGATGATGCATTATCAACAGTAATGGTCAAAACATTCTCAATGCCCTAGCCCAACAAACAGTCTTCAAGTAATTTTCCAATGGTTTCACCTTTGTGATTTTCTATTTGAACAAAATTCAAAATTTTTTTATGCAACTTCCAATCACCATAAAAAAAATGACCAGTCGCAATGTAACACCCGGGTTTTTTTTTAGAGGAAAATTGGAGAGAAAATAACAGATTAATAAATTGGTTGTTTTAATTAATTTAAAAGAAAAGTAAATGGTTTTTATTTAGGTTCAAGTATTTCTCATGAAATTAAGCCGAGGGTTAGGTTAAATTAATAACGAGATTTAACGAAATTCGAAGAGGCCGAAAGTACGGGAGGGCAAATCGGTAATTGATGATTTGTTAATGTTTAATAGAAATTATTATTATTATTATTATTATTATTATTATTATTATTATTATTATTATTATTATTATTATTATTATTATTATTATTATTATTATTATTATTATTATTATTATTATTATTATTATTATTATTATTATTATTATTATTATTATTATTATTATTATTATTATTATTATTATTATTATTATTATTATTATTATTATTATTATTATTATTATTATTATTATTATTATTATTATTATTATTATTATTATTATTATTATTATTATTATTATTATTATTATTATTATTATTATTATTATTATTATTATTATTATTATTATTATTATTATTATTATTATTATTATTATTATTATTATTATTATTATTATTATTATTATTATTATTATTATTATTATTATTATTATTATTATTATTATTATTATTATTATTATTATTATTATTATTATTATTATTATTATTATTATTATTATTATTATTATTATTATTATTATTATTATTATTATTATTATTATTATTATTATTATTATTATTATTATTATTATTATTATTATTATTATTATTATTATTATTATTATTATTATTATTATTATTATTATTATTATTATTATTATTATTATTATTATTATTATTATTATTATTATTATTATTATTATTATTATTATTATTATTATTATTATTATTATTATTATTATTATTATTATTATTATTATTATTATTATTATTATTATTATTATTATTATTATTATTATTATTATTATTATTATTATTATTATTATTATTATTATTATTATTATTATTATTATTATTATTATTATTATTATTATTATTATTATTATTATTATTATTATTATTATTATTATTATTATTATTATTATTATTATTATTATTATTATTATTATTATTATTATTATTATTATTATTATTATTATTATTATTATTATTATTATTATTATTATTATTATTATTATTATTATTATTATTATTATTATTATTATTATTATTATTATTATTATTATTATTATTATTATTATTATTATTATTATTATTATTATTATTATTATTATTATTATTATTATTATTATTATTATTATTATTATTATTATTATTATTATTATTATTATTATTATTATTATTATTATTATTATTATTATTATTATTATTATTATTATTATTATTATTATTATTATTATTATTATTATTATTATTATTATTATTATTATTATTATTATTATTATTATTATTATTATTATTATTATTATTATTATTATTATTATTATTATTATTATTATTATTATTATTATTATTATTATTATTATTATTATTATTATTATTATTATTATTATTATTATTATTATTATTATTATTATTATTATTATTATTATTATTATTATTATTATTATTATTATTATTATTATTATTATTATTATTATTATTATTATTATTATTATTATTATTATTATTATTATTATTATTATTATTATTATTATTATTATTATTATTATTATTATTATTATTATTATTATTATTATTATTATTATTATTATTATTATTATTATTATTATTATTATTATTATTATTATTATTATTATTATTATTATTATTATTATTATTATTATTATTATTATTATTATTATTATTATTATTATTATTATTATTATTATTATTATTATTATTATTATTATTATTATTATTATTATTATTATTATTATTATTATTATTATTATTATTATTATTATTATTATTATTATTATTATTATTATTATTATTATTATTATTATTATTATTAGTTCCTTTTGGCAGGTGAAAATAGGTTATTAGAGAAGTACGTGGCCGCTGGAATCGTTCGATTCCGATAACCGACGCAAAAGTTACGCGCGTTCGAAGTTTTGGGTCGGTTTTTACCGAACCCAAATTAGTGGCCCATTTAGTTAGATTTTAATTGGAGTAAGCTAGAAATAGTAGTTTGAGAGTAATTGGTGAATGTAGGCTTGGTTTTAATGGAGTTTGAAGTTGGACGGTAAATTGGCATAAAAACCGGGTTTTGAGTGTTTAGGTTGAATTGTGTTATAGTTTTAGTTAATTGAGGTTTAAGAAGTTCTTTAGAGTTTACTAAATTAAGTTTTGTTACTTTAGGTGATCGAGTGATGGAATTATTGGACGAAGTGTACAATGGAGCAACCAGGTAAGTAGAGGACGTTTGTTTTGCCTTAGGGCCTACACCACGGAACAGTAGGATTTATTGTTTGATAGTTGCTTTGTTTTGTATTAAATAGTGTGGGGATGAATTGCTTGGTGTTGTCGTTTGGTGTTTGTTTGGTTATTGTTGCTTGGTGATATTTGGTTGTTGTTGGGTTTGCTTGGTTGTCTGTTTTTGTTTGGTGTTTGAGTATTGCGTGAGTGGCATACTTAGTTGTTGTTTGTTGATTGCTTTGCTTTGTTTTGGTTAAGTATTGGTGGGATATGCATGGTTGGAATATTGGTTGTTGTTGGGTTTGGTTGCTTGGTTATTGTTGTTGGTGATTGTTTGGTTGTTGTGGTTATTTTATATTGTGCATTGTGTGACATGTATTATAGTTTTAGAGCCACGAGAAATGAGTTGTGAGCACGGGTTTGAGGATGAGTGAGCATGAGTTGTGAGCACGGGTTTGATGATGAGTGAGCATGAGTTGTGAGCACGGGTTTGATGATGAATGAGCATGAGTTGTGAGCACGGGTTTGATGAGTGAGTATTAAAGGTAAAGAGATAGTGAGAAATGCATAGTTATTCCGAGTAGAGTTGCTTGCCGGGGAGTAGTGCTCGTGGAGCACCTTGGTAGGGTCTCTATAAGGGGTGCATTGCACTGAACAGTAATGTCGAGTAGAGCTGCCTCATCGGGGAGTAGTGCTCGTGGAGCACCTCGAGAGGGTCTCGACATGCCTTGCAGGGGAGTAGTGCTCGTGGAGCACCTCGAGAGGGTCTCGACATGCCTTGCCGGGGAGTAGTGCTCGTGGAGCACCTCGGAAGGATTTACTGCCTCATCGGGGAGTAGTGCTCGTGGAGCACCTCGAGAGGGTCTCGACATGCCTTGCCGGGGAGTAGTGCTCGTGGAGCACCTCGAGAGGGTCTCGACATGCCTTGCCGGGGAGTAGTGCTCGTGGAGCACCTCGAGAGGGTCTCGACATGCCTTGCCGGGGAGTAGTGCTCGTGGAGCACCTCGAGAGGGTCTCGACATGCCTTGCCGGGGAGTAGTGCTCGTGGAGCACCTCGAGAGGGTCTCGACATGCCTTGCCGGGGAGTAGTGCTCGTGGAGCACCTCGAGAGGGTCTCGACATGCCTTGCCGGGGAGTAGTGCTCGTGGAGCACCTCGAGAGGGTCTCGACATGCCTTGCCGGGGAGTAGTGCTCGTGGAGCACCTCGAGAGGGTCTCGACATGCCTTGCCGGGGAGTAGTGCTCGTGGAGCACCTCGAGAGGGTCTCGACATGCCTTGCCGGGGAGTAGTGCTCGTGGAGCACCTCGAGAGGGTCTCGACATGCCTTGCCGGGGAGTAGTGCTCGTGGAGCACCTCGAGAGGGTCTCGACATGCCTTGCCGGGGAGTAGTGCTCGTGGAGCACCTCGAGAGGGTCTCGACATGCCTTGCCGGGGAGTAGTGCTCGTGGAGCACCTCGAGAGGGTCTCGACATGCCTTGCCGGGGAGTAGTGCTCGTGGAGCACCTCGAGAGGGTCTCGACATGCCTTGCCGGGGAGTAGTGCTCGTGGAGCACCTCGAGAGGGTCTCGACATGCCTTGCCGGGGAGTAGTGCTCGTGGAGCACCTCGAGAGGGTCTCGACATGCCTTGCCGGGGAGTAGTGCTCGTGGAGCACCTCGAGAGGGTCTCGACATGCCTTGCCGGGGAGTAGTGCTCGTGGAGCACCTCGAGAGGGTCTCGACATGCCTTGCCGGGGAGTAGTGCTCGTGGAGCACCTCGAGAGGGTCTCGACATGCCTTGCCGGGGAGTAGTGCTCGTGGAGCACCTCGAGAGGGTCTCGACATGCCTTGCCGGGGAGTAGTGCTCGTGGAGCACCTCGAGAGGGTCTCGACATGCCTTGCCGGGGAGTAGTGCTCGTGGAGCACCTCGAGAGGGTCTCGACATGCCTTGCCGGGGAGTAGTGCTCGTGGAGCACCTCGAGAGGGTCTCGACATGCCTTGCCGGGGAGTAGTGCTCGTGGAGCACCTCGAGAGGGTCTCGACATGCCTTGCCGGGGAGTAGTGCTCGTGGAGCACCTCGAGAGGGTCTCGACATGCCTTGCCGGGGAGTAGTGCTCGTGGAGCACCTCGAGAGGGTCTCGACATGCCTTGCCGGGGAGTAGTGCTCGTGGAGCACCTCGAGAGGGTCTCGACATGCCTTGCCGGGGAGTAGTGCTCGTGGAGCACCTCGAGAGGGTCTCGACATGCCTTGCCGGGGAGTAGTGCTCGTGGAGCACCTCGAGAGGGTCTCGACATGCCTTGCCGGGGAGTAGTGCTCGTGGAGCACCTCGAGAGGGTCTCGACATGCCTTGCCGGGGAGTAGTGCTCGTGGAGCACCTCGAGAGGGTCTCGACATGCCTTGCCGGGGAGTAGTGCTCGTGGAGCACCTCGAGAGGGTCTCGACATGCCTTGCCGGGGAGTAGTGCTCGTGGAGCACCTCGAGAGGGTCTCGACATGCCTTGCCGGGGAGTAGTGCTCGTGGAGCACCTCGAGAGGGTCTCGACATGCCTTGCCGGGGAGTAGTGCTCGTGGAGCACCTCGAGAGGGTCTCGACATGCCTTGCCGGGGAGTAGTGCTCGTGGAGCACCTCGAGAGGGTCTCGACATGCCTTGCCGGGGAGTAGTGCTCGTGGAGCACCTCGAGAGGGTCTCGACATGCCTTGCCGGGGAGTAGTGCTCGTGGAGCACCTCGAGAGGGTCTCGACATGCCTTGCCGGGGAGTAGTGCTCGTGGAGCACCTCGAGAGGGTCTCGACATGCCTTGCCGGGGAGTAGTGCTCGTGGAGCACCTCGAGAGGGTCTCGACATGCCTTGCCGGGGAGTAGTGCTCGTGGAGCACCTCGAGAGGGTCTCGACATGCCTTGCCGGGGAGTAGTGCTCGTGGAGCACCTCGAGAGGGTCTCGAATGTTGTATTTTAGTTTTCCCTCTGCACTGCTACTTGGAGATTTCGTATACTGGTTATTGTGTATTCTGGATCTGGTTGGTTGGGAATTGATTCTTTTGCAGGTACTTAGCATTTTGGAGGCGCCATTTTCAGGCGTTACTTTGCCTAAATTTTCGGGAATGACGCCGTGGTGCTTAAAGGTTAAGGGTAAGGGATTTGGTGAGTCTAGGCAGCTAGGTATGATTTAAGAGAGTTCCGGGAGTTTAGTTTTAAAT